>JAPTHN010000007.1:49090616-50290616 GCA_026936325.1 Platynereis dumerilii | reverse complement strand
AATGGGCTACATATTACCGGCCTCAGATATTGTGCCACATATGGGTCCAAGCTGGGCCCGAAGTGGGTCCTAGTTCAAGCTATAACGGGCACAGAATGGGCTACATACCGGCCACAGATACTGTGCCACATATGGGTCCAAGCTGGGTCCGCAGTGGGTCCCAGTTCAAACTACCATGGGCACAGAATGGGCTACATATTACCGGCCTCAGATATTGTGCCACATATGGGTCCAAGCTGGGCCTGAAGTGGGTCTCAGTTCAAGCTACCACGGGAAAAGAATGGGCTACACACTGACCTAGATATAGGCCCAAGCTTGGCCCACTTCCAATGGCTGCAATCAGAGTATAAGCAACTTTTTAGAGCATTAAAAACACACACAGAACTTTGCATTTTCAGTATTCAATAAAAATTTATATAATTTTTCATTCATACAATTTTAAATTAACGAAAAAATTTAGTAATAGACGGTAAACATTTACATGAATATGACATAAAGTAAAATTTCTGAGGAAAAAATTTTTGAAGTGGAAATATGTAAGCAACTATACACACTTCGTTTAACTTGAATCTGTTCTAGGCCCAATGGAAGTGTGCTGATATGAAACACACATAATTATACAGTTTTAAAAAAGCCTATAATCCAATAATTCTACTTTCTTCATACACTCTTGCTCATAAATATGGAATATAGGCACATGTAAAAAGGTGACCAGAAATTTGGTAACACCAAAAATGTTTTGTTATGGGAGCTGCAACTATACTTCCAACAATTTTTCTAGATAAATATGGGCCTACTCAACACCTCAAAGTGAACATTTTATGAATTTGGAGAAAATCTTGACAACTGGGGTCAATAATGGAAATACTGAAAAAACAACTAATATTCCAGATTTTTGAAGGGTTGATATCACATGAAATATTGTTGATACATGAAAATGAATGACAGAAAAAGAATACTTGGGGTCAGAATGAGTTAGCAACATAGTCTGTATCTTGAAAATACCCTCTAGGAGTAATCAAGAATTAGAGTAGAATGGCGCACCTATTTTTTCTTGAAGCAGAGGATACATGTTGGACGCACAATTTCATTTGTCTCAACGATGCTTGATTTGGACGTAGTCAGGAAATATCAATATCTGGGAATTTTGACAATTTCTTGAAATTTTGTAATTTTTGGACTGTGTGATTACCAGAAACCACTTTCAATGAACTGAAGAGTACACCAAAGAAGATATTCTTCAAATAGCACCTAGTTATTCTTTCGGTGACAATTATTTTCATTTATCAACAATATTTCATGTGATTTTAACCCTTCAAAAATCTGGAATATTTGTTGTTTTTTTCAGTATTTCCATAATTGAGCCCAGTTTTCAAAATTTTCTACAATTTAATAAAATATTCATTTTTTGGTGTTGAATGGACCCATATTTATCTAGAAAAATTGTTGGAAATCTGTTTGCAGCTCCCATAACGAAATGGTGTTACCAAATTTCAGCACACTTTTTTACATGTGGCTATATTCCATATTTATGAGCAAGAGTGTACTTTTAAAAATTGTGTAATACATAATGACAATAATAATATACAGAACTTTGCTCTGAAACTGATTACACCACAAAATTATTTGCCATTGAACTACATGTCGAACATGTCTCATGGTAAATGGACGTGCTACTATAGATATAGTAGGAAACCTAAATGGTATGATACTTGCATTGTATCAATATTACAGGCAATGTCGGTGATGTTATAGCCATTACCACGAGGCAAGTTTAAAATAGAATTAAGATAGAATTCAATGGCAAATGATTGAGGGTATATAGTGTATACCTTCAAGAAAAACAATACTGTATAGTTATATTTCACCAAATAAATCTTAGAAACAAAAAGTTCTGACCATTTTTTTTGGCAGACCTTTCTGTTTGAAATAGCTAAATGAAATTTTCACAGAATAAATGTCAGGTATGTGACCATCTATTTTGAAAAAATCAAAACTGTAAGAAGTGTTTAAGTTACTGTTCTGTTACCATGGTTACGAGAGGTCAGTGCACCCAGCACAGCTCAATTTATCGTAAAATATCAGCAAATTATCTGTGTTAAAAGTCACAGAATTTACAGTTAAAAAAAAACCCAAATTATTGCAAGAAAAATTTAATGTATTTTTTGATAGGCTTGAAGTCTTTCAAGATAGCTTTCATTACACTTTAAACATTTACTTATATTTTAGCCTGATCAGCTGAGGCAATTACCAAAGGCTTCTCCAGCAGTTGCCTAACAGCGCTTGAGACAGTTTGGCTGAAACAATCTACTGTCAAGAGGCAGTGTTGAAGAACCTTGGGTTCTCAACCCAATCTCATCTGCTTTAATTACCAGATTTGGCCTTTTGTAATTTTTGGTGATACTAAAATATTATATACCATTTCAAAATTTAAGAAATAATAATCATAACGAGAAATGAAGCAGAAGCCACATACACTGAAATTCCACAATTTAGGAACAAACTGGTTTGGAGGACCCAAGTGGTTGCCTCAGCACAGGGGTTAAACTGATCCACAGTGACTTTAAATGTAAATGAAAAATTTTGTGATACTGTTCGGTTTCCAAATAATATTTTTCATGATCATCCATTGCATATTTACGGTAAATTCCTTGGTTATTTACAAGCCTAGACTCTTGGATTTGGCGTAAAAAATTGAGCTGCACTGGGTGAACTGACCTTCTGTTTCCATGGCAACAGAAAAGTTATTTAAACAGTCCCAACAGGTACCATATTTTCAAAATAGATAGTGAAATACCTTAAATTGATTCTATGAAAATTTCATTCAGCTACTTCAAATAGAAAGGTCTTCCAAAAAAATTGGTCAGAACTTTTGGGACACCCCTCGCATTAGGGACCGTTCAGAATTTATGACTTGGGGGGGTGGGAGTTTTGCTGGAACTTCCCGTCAAAAATTGATACCCCCCCCTTGAGTTTCATGCGGATTTTTAGTGCCCCACCCTTAGGTTTCACGCATATTTTTAGTACCCCCCCTCGACATACAAAGCAATACACACATATATATACTGTTATACACCGCCAGGCGTACCGATTCGCGTCATTCCGCGGACTTTCGCACGTAAAAAAGTCCAAATAAAATGAGTTTATGCGTGTTTTTTGACATTTTTTCTTTGCTAAAATTTCTTACCCCCCCCTTGGAAGTGTTGTCAAAAATTAATACCCCCCCTTGAAACATGTGTGAAAAGTTAGTACCCCCTCGGCCAAAACTCCCACCCCCCCCCCCCCCAGTCATAAATTCTGAACGGTCCCTTATGTAAAATGTTAAATTTTTGGATACTTTCAAATGTACACTGATGATCAAGCATCATTTAAAAATATAACAATGCTTTTAAAAACAATGACATTTTCAGTTTTCCTTGTCCAATAATAATAAAAACAGGCACAGACCTCATATATGGTCCTGACAAGCATATTAGAACCTTCTGTTTTTGCATTTTAATGATGCTCAGTGTATCACTGCTGGCACTGATCTTTGAATCATGATATAAAGAGTTCAACAAGAATAAGTCCCCCTTTACACATACCTGAATATCTCTAAGACCTTTTCTCTGATCTTAATAAAAGTTTACCAGTTTGAAGGCCTGTGTGTTGGTATTTTGTTTGTATATTCGCAGCTTCATTGCTATATTTTTGTCTGAGCCTGCAAACCCTCGATGCACATAGCCTTCTTTTCAAAAATTTTGATTTTAGGCTTGGCCCCTAAAATGTATTTACAAAAAGGTACTCAAACTACACTCAAATGATTTCCAAGGGACCCAGACACCTCTAAATAGCCCACACCGGTGCTGATGGGGCGTAAAAAAACACAAACTCACTCACCCCAAGGGTCTTCTGTTGTCCACTAAATATGTTTTAGAAACAAATTTTCTCCTAATTCTTGATGAATATATCAAGCTGGTGGCTCCTCAAATGTTGAAATTGGTCATATCCATCGAAAAGCCACAGATTTTTGAAAACATGGGTAGGTCCACTCGAAGGTTGCTGGCTCAGTCAGGAATAATGGCACTGAGCTACAAATACACATATTTAGGGTCGATATACAGGCCTTTAATTTAACCAACTTTTATAAAAATCAGAGAAGGAATCCTTGAGAAATTTGAGTTTAGTTAGGGGGGGGGGGTTACTTTTCTTGAACTGTTTATATTATACTCAATTCAATCAAGGCTGGTCACGACATGGCATTACATACTTTACATACTGTAATATAATTAAGTCTGTTTTCACTTATATAGTGCAGCTTGTTTGTCCAATAATGATAATTCCAATGTCTCACAGTTCTCAATGTGACGTAGGGCCTATGTCCAATTGAGTTATAAAAGGGTAAATCCATGACGGTCCATGTATTCAAATCCATGAAAAGATCAATGATAAATTGATATGCTTGTGTTTGTTCCGTCACTTCTGTGAACCAAGGTAATCCGTGAACATCGTCAACAAAGTTTTGTCACATTCTTGAGCACAATTATGTAGCCATGTATTTTGTGATTATACTGTGTTGCAGGTTAGATTTCCCTTGCCATGACGGTGGTGTAACATGTGTGATGTATGGTAGGATGCCCTGCTTCCTGGCTGGTCCATGTCACATACTTTGCGTCATGTAACCATTGTCTTTCATTCGAATCAATTTCTTTTCAGTAACCCTGCAATAAATTTTTTCTAAATTATTTATAAAAGAAAAAATAGTGCAAAATAATTACACAGAAACATCAAAAAGCACTGAAATGTAAATACAAACAAACAATAGTTATATTATTTCTCAATTAGACAAGAATTATAATTGTAATTTTACCTTGTGTTGCTTTGTTGTTATGAGATGTATTCCCCTGTGAAGATTCAGTCTTCAATTGACTTTGATAGCTTCTTGTATACAATGACCGTTCAAATTATTCCTGAAAAAAAAAAAAAAAATTAACATAAATGACACACAAAAAATGAAACTGATTTATTATTATTATATCATTTATTCGCCACAACATATATGTATAGGTTATACAACGAGTTTGAGGTGTATAACTAACATTTCAGGTGGTTATTTACCGAGGGCTTTAGCCTGAGGTAAATAACCCCTGAAATGTTAGTTATACACCAAAAACGAGTTGTATAAGCAACTTATACTCCATATATGACTCTTGAAGGACTTGTAACTGGATTGTGTTGCTTTGTTGTCATATTTAGGTGTGTTGTTTGCAGAAGAAGTACCAACTTAATCCCCAACGGTGGTATAACTAACAAATCTGATGACAAAAGACAGCAATAGAAAACTGTCTTGGTGGAGTATAACAGCAACTATAGAACTCATAAATTGCTTTGTATATTCTTAGAATATGCAAGTGTTGTGCTTGATGATGGATTTAGTGACTTTTTTTCCTCAAACATCATGTAGCAGACTTTAAACCTCTGAACCGACATCTGCAAATGAAAACATTAGGCTCTGGCGGCGGTGGGCCTAATAATGCCTAACTGCACTACAGAGCGGGGGAATACACAGTGAACTCTAAGCTCTACCAATAGGAAACATGTTGCTGTTATTAATTTCCTCTCATGACTGAACCGTCTGGTTCCAAGACCCCTCCCCATCCGTTCCCCAACCTTGTCCCCCTGTGCCCCAACTTTGCCCTCTCCGTGCCCCAACCTTGTCCAGTCTTTGCCCCAACCTTGCACCTCTGTGCCCCAACCTTGCCCCATATGTGCCCCAACCTTGCCCCCTCTGGGCCCCAACCCTGCCCCTTTTAGCAGTGAAATCACTATGTTGGGGAGAGATTATCTGCCCCCCATTATTTTACATGTACCCCCTATATAAATTGTTGCCTTAGTTGAAACATAATAATATGCACACTTGTGCTCATCCTCCTCTAGAAAAGTTTGCACCCCAAAAGATGCCCCCGGTCCCCCACCAAGATAGCCCCATTTTGTAGCTGCTCCTCTGACAGGATGGGCAAGACCTACCACCAAGACCCACAATGTAACACCAAGTGCTCCCTCTGGGCCCGAACTTTTCCCTATCTGGGCCCGAACCATGCCCTATCTGGGCCCCAACTTCACCCCTATGGGCCCCAAACCAAACCCCCCCCCTGGGCCCCAAACCCAACCCCAACCTCCCCTCCCCCCAACTGGGCCAAACTTTGCCCCTTTTTGGCCCCTGTCCACCGGTACAGAGAACACGGTCAGCACTTTCTGAATGAGTTTAACCTGTATTTAAAATGAAATCAAGTGCTAGAGCTCTAGGACATTGTGTCAGGTTGGATTAACCTACCCTGCACTGGCTCTAGTCTAAAGCTCTATTGAATAGAAATATTTGGTTTGCATATTGCCATTCACTAATAATTTAACAGTGTCAGTATTGGCAATGTTGGTTTTTCTTCTTTTTCTGTCAAACAATTGAATAATCTAAAGGACTTGTAGGCCAACTTCACAACCTTAAACTATTAGTGAAATGCCAGTTTTTGCCATTTTCATGCTCTGAAGAAAATGATGAAGCAATTGAAAATTGTTTGTGCTAAATTTCAGCTACTAATAGTAAACTGCAAGGAAACACATGGGGTCAGTAATAGCCAGTGATGAATAAGGATTAAGTTTAACAAATAAAGGACTTACCTTGACATATTTCACGCTGAAATGACTATTTTATAGTGTCAGAACAGCTCTCCTCCTTCATTGTTTGATCGACCAAGTTGACTGAGCAGAAGACAATTTTCCAGACGGTTTAGCCTGCCCCTACTGGCGATTTCATGATTTCCCTCCAAATATTGCATGGGGCAGACACGGGGCAGACAGGGGCAACCCAATGGGCAGCCCATGTTGAGCCCATGTCCTGTACCTCATAAAATACCCAAATTACCAAAACTAAATTATATTTAAAAATAATAAAATAGAGGGTTCCACAGTAACAATGGCAGCCCATGCGGGGCCCATTCATTACCCATTGGGTACCCATACGAAATGCTTAACATGATATTTTTTTATCCTCAAAAACAAAGGATGGTTCCAGTTTAGTTGGTTCAGCCCATGTTGGGCCTATATCTGACCCAATGAGGTTTTCCACATAAATGGGCCAACCCCAAACTTTTCTGTTTTTTATAAAATGAATTGGGTACTAGGGTTAGTAGTGCAGCCCATGTGGGGCCCATGTCGTACCCATAAAAAGTACTCCCCCCTTTTTTTAAACAAAAAAGTATGTGGTGCAGCCCATGAGGGACCCCTGTCTAACCCATTGGGTGCTCATAAGAAGCGACTATCCTCAATTTTTCAATTTTTGTTGGGAAAAGATGGTCTTAGAGTAGGTAGTGCAGCAAACGTGGGGCCCATGTCTAACCCATTGGGTGCCCATGAGAAGGGACTACCCTCAATTTTTCACTTTTTGTTGGTAAAAGACAGTCTTAGAGAAGGTAGTGCAGCCAATGTGGGGCCAATGTCTAACCCATTGGGTGCCCATACGAAGGGACTACCCTCAATTTTTTACCTTTTGTTAGAAAAGATGGTCGCAGAGACGGTAGTGCAGCCAATGTGGGACCCATGTCTAACCCATTGGGTGCCCATAAGAAGGGACTACCCTCAATTTTTCACTTATTGTTGGAAAAAGATGGTCTCAAGAGTTAATGCAGCCAATGTGGGGCCCATGTCTAACCCATAAGAAGGAATTACTCTCAAATTTTTAGTTTTGTTGGAGGAAGATTGTCCAAGAGAATGTAGTGCAGCCCATTTGGGGCCTATATCTAACCCATTTGGAACCCACAAAATGCCGACCCTGTTTTTCTTGGAATAAACAAGGTTTCAAGCACAAGTGGATACTTGGTGCAGCCCATGCGGGGCCCATGCCTAACCCATAAGTGGACCAAACTTTGAATTTTTCAAAAAATATTGGTTCTGGCTGAGGTACAGCCCATGTGGGGCCCACTTCATACCCACTCCACAACCCATGCTCAGCCCTAGCCCAGATGCCCAGGTCAAGCCCCAGTAAAGCCGATACCCAGCCCTAGCCCAGATGCCAAGGTCAAGCCCCTGTAAAGCCCAAACTTTGGTGGCTACTGCAGCCCATGTGGGACCCATGCCTCACCCATTTGGTGCCCATAAGTAGAACCTATCCTTAATACTTCAAAAATTGTTGGGTCTGGCTGAGGTACAACCCATGAGGGGCCCACTCCATACCCACTCCACAACCCATGCCCAGCCCAAGCCCAGATGCCCAGGTCAAGCCCCTGAAAAACCTATGTGGGGCCCATGTGGGAGTGTTTCCTGGGGAACGTGTAAGTGCTCTTGGAAGTGAGGGCATCTTCTTGAGGGTGCGGGATTTCGGAAAATTTATTGGGTGGTACTGTAGTCTTTCTGCTTATGTAATGAAACATTTTAGATTTTTTACTCATGCTATTTCAGAACAGTGACGTTTACACCCTTGCTGCATTATTCTCCACCATGAAATCTCACCTCAGAATCCCCTCGGATGTCCTGCATAAGGCAATGGCCAGCTTCATGTATGAGGACCCAGAAATTAGATCTTCTGCATTGAAGTTGAAGGATACAATGAAGCAGTTATTTGACGTAAATATATCAGTATCTTTGGCACAGAGTGAAATGTCATGAATCATTATGGAACACTAACTTTTTAATGGGGAATTTCACTCTATTAGGCCTTTATCAATTTATAATACATTAGATAAATTTAAATAACAACCCCCTAATCATTGTTATATTGAAATAGATGAATGAATAAAGCCCCTTTCACACATTCCCGGTTTTGCCGTGAATAAACCGCTGGCAAGTTGAATGACACAACCTGCCACTGTCCGCCGATAATCTGCCACTGTCCGCCGGCGAATCGTCCGCATTTTACGACATACCGTCAAAGACGGGGGATCTGGTAGATGTCCGAGACAAAATCAAGCATGTTTGATTTTTCTCCAGGTAGCCACGGCAACGAATTAGAAGGAGAAATATGACGTAATTACGCCGTATTGTCTTGTTGGAAACGTTTCACCGTAAGTACAGTCCTTAATATCGTCGGATTTCCTTTATTTCCAAGGGTGAAACTGTCAAGCCGCCGACATTACGACGTGTCTCCGTTCATTACTGCGGCGTAACTGCGTGTCTCCGTCCATGAAAACTTCGTGAACAGCCAGATTCCTACAAAAAAACGTGGGATTTCCGTAGGATTTCCGCCGTTTTTCCGAGGATAAACCTTGAAATACTCAAGGAAAACCGCCATAATAAACTGTCAGGCCATCCACGGCAACACCACGGCAAAACCGGCTACGTGTGAAAGGGGTTTAAGGCATTTCCATAAAAAAGGTACATACATGTATGTGCTATCTTGTAATGCAGCAGCATTTACTCATTTTTTGGCTCGCTTCTCCCAGCTCTTATAATATTATGCTTGAAGGCAGGTTGACCAGTATAAGGTCCAAAAGCTCAGCTGGATGTCATTCGTATGAGACATTAAATTGGTGGCCGTTGTATCAGTGACTGTGCTGCGCAAGTGAACAATCCTTCATGTGGGATAAATGTGTGACATATTGAGAACTCGCGCTCTCTCTCCAATCTCATCAATCAACCCTCCCACGAGCCCAGAACAGGCCTTAAAGGGCTGCACTTACCACATCTATCTATCTATGAATCTGTCTCAAGTGGCTCTTTGCATTTCAACAAACATTTTGGATTTAGGGATCATACTTGTTACAGTATCAGCACTGTCAGGGCAATGCTGCCATGGGTTTTTTGAATCTGCAACCTAATTTACTGCAGACAAGGCTCTTAAACATCAGTCCACTGGCACACCATGTATTTGATTCAGTTATCAGCCAAACGTAAAAAAATTAACATTTTTAAAGCCGAAGCCTGACCTGCAGCAAGCAATACCGGGCGTTAGTGGAACTCTCCTTTTTCCAGCTCTCCTGTGTTGACGAGCAGAATAAAACTATTTCCGGAAACATCAGCCTGGGAATTTACTTGGAGCCGGGGTTTATACCCTGTCAGCGTGCCTCGGCGGTTCGGCCCGGCGTCGGTCCGATGTCAGCAGCATCAGACCGGCTTTGGGCCGCCGAGGCACGCTGATAGGGTAAGGTCCGTAACAAAGTCTAATCAGCCTGACAGTACTGGAATATGGTGGCAATCCATGCTAAACATTCCATTTAAGACTCGTCAATGCAAATCCGTAATGTTTTCAATGGATTAAAAGTGCCCTGGGGCCTGGAATGCCAGCTCCACTGACTCAGCAATGGTACAAAATGGCAGTTTGTTCCCGGAAATAGTTTTATTCTGCTCGTCAACACAGGAGAGCTGGAAAAAGGAGAGTTCCACTATCACCACCTATACAGCGTACAGCGTAGTAACATACTTGTTAATAGGCAGTATTGTGTTAAAAACCCAACACTTCTTTCTAATTTTTTTAAGTGCACAAAATTAAACCACCTTCCTCGAGGTGGCACCCTAGAGCGTCAGCTCCTCCTGACGTTAGTTCTCGTGACTGTGCGCTGTCATACTGCCCACAAGTCTAAGTGCCCGTCAGCCTGAGGACCTGCAAATTTAAGATACCTTCAGGGCATATTGAGTGCCCTTAGGGAATTGTAGTGTGCCTGTAGGGCATTATAGGATAAATCAATACATAAATATGGTACACGCAGCTCTTTAAGCCCAGTTCAGGGCACTCACGAGGGTTGATCGTTGAGATGGTACAGAAATACTTGCCCGGCACAGACACTGATACCAACTGCGGCCAATTTAATGTTTCATCTGAACAACATCCAGGTTGGATTTTCCTTATGAAGGTCCGCTGAAAAATTTTGGGTTAAGACGCAGGAAACGAACCCATGCGGGTAAATACCTTCAGCAGAGCAGATGGGAATCTCAAACACTCTAACACCCAGTTGTCAAAATACAGAACTAACTTTACCCTGGAGAGCTCTCAGGGCATCTTCAACCCAGATTGATTGCTTGTTCAAAGTGCCATAAGCCCACTCATCAAATTTTTTTCTTTCCAGCGTTATGCCTAATATTCCGTAAGTAAACTTCACACCTACTACAAATTTAGAGACATGCTTTTGTTAATTTAAAAAAAACAATGCTCAATTGATTGCATGCATAACACTGTATACCTGTGTAGCAGATAGTTGAACCAGAGGTATAATGCATTGAATTAAAGCATTCAGTTATCAGCCCAAGGAAAATATGTCCTTCAAAAAATCCATTAATTACCAAATTGTTGCTGCTATTGTCGGCGATGTCTTGTTTTTTTCTTTTTCTTTTTTAATTAATTATTGTTTGTCTGTTTATTTATTTCTGTTTTCTCTTCTTTTTTAGAACAATGAACAGTGAAACATTCCAACACAAAGCAGTTTTTTAGTTCTTTTTTTAATACTTAATTTACATTTCAAATTCTAGTTATGCCCTTGTTAACTATAATATTATCACAACCTTTGAAATATCATCTTTTTAAAATGTTTGTGCGCTATCAAATTTATAAACCATCCAGTCACAGTTTGTGGCTTCAAATGCATTATCTGAACATCAGTGTTTTTTGTTTTTTTCAAAATTGTTCTCATTGACACTGCAATCAAACTTTATCATGATGCCCCATTATGTTTACAATAGGCCTACCACATGAAAAAGCAGTGGATATATATCCCGTGTGGTAGGCTAAATAAATATTGCGTTGTAGCGAATATGGTAATGGGGAAGATGAATCACCAGTGTTTCTTGGAAACCGCATTTTCTCGGCCCTCTGGTGGTACGCCCCGAAACTAAAAAAACAACTGACGTGACGTCACGGAAAATGAAAATAAAACATAGGAGTGCCACCAGTCAGCAGGCCTGCCAGTGGCGTCCTCTGTCACAGCTCAGTATCCATCCCATCTTTTCTTGTGCAATTGCTGCGTCAATGACGCAGCACGCTGTCGCGTCCTTAATACTGGGCGCAGCACCTTCTAACTGGTACCAGTGTTTAGGAAATTTAATTTCCTACAATTTAAGCTAAGTTTGGGCTTTGTACGACCATTCTTTCTATGTCAAAAGTGCGTCCGAAGCACTCGAGGTTGATGTCCGAAGTTTTGTTGACATGTTCTTTTTCCTGTCACTTCTCAAAAAATCGGCCTGATGAAAATATTTCAAGTATTCAACATGTTTTCTAGTGCTAAAATCTAGAGGTAGCAGGACGTTTCACTGCTGGGACGTTTCACCGCTGGCGATGGTTGGACGTTTCACCGCGGGTTCACCGCCGCACTTTTTCCTGTTTAAAACCTCATGCAGACTCATGCTCAGACTGCTGCCTTCATCAAGGCTTGTGATGTCCAGTTGATTACCTTTGCTTCAGTTGCATTGACATGCTTTCTGTAATCACTTGATTGGCGTAATTGAAGTAATAGGTCTACCTGATTACAATTTAAGAGATTTAATTGCAACTGTGTAGGGGTGCAAAGAATGCCAAAGACGATTACAATTTACAGCAAAATCAACTTTCAAGTGCTATCTGTGTCTGATACTTAGTGTCTGCCATGTTTCTGGGCTTCACAAAGCTTTAAAAGTCAATGATAAGTTGAAAAGTATAATTTTAGATTGGCGGTGAAACGTCTCAATTTTCTTTTTTGGCGGTGAAACGTCCCACTACTGCCGACGGTGAAACGTCCCAGCGGTGAAACGTCCTATAATCAAATCTAGATACCTCTATTTTTTTCAGATTTTTCAAAGCCATAATTATGGCCGTACCACCGGGGTGGTACCGGCCATTTTGCAGATAGAGAAGACGTCGTCCGCTGTCGTCCGCGATCCCATTCACGATCGTCTGACGTCGAGATCTCACTTATCAGGGGCCCCTGGGGCCCCTAACTTTGCATATTACCTTAATCATTCGTGCTCTCGTGCTGTGCGCAAGAAATTTCGATGTACATCCACTTTTCGTTGCGTAGTGCAGCAATTTCAAAATCGACTTCTCTTTCGCACATTTTTTCGAGTGCCTCGCCGCCATCTTGCTGTCTTGGTTACCAAATGCGACAGAGGGCGCGCCGAATTTACGTCGTGCGGGTGGCGCCCCTGCCGTAAAATTCGGCAAAAACGTCGTGAAAAGCGTAACTAGATGTCTGTATTCAACAGTGTTGTCAGTCTGTATATAATTTAACCCAAAATGCTGTCTTTCACTTGCTACAAAGCTACAAAGGTTTCCACGAGATGCAGAAAAAATCCCAAAACCAGCTCATGCCTAATCTGCAGAATGTTGCGGTTGAAAATATATTCTGCTTCATACATGCTTTTTGAAACAGTGTGTTTGTCATCATATTCAATATCCAATGTATGTGCAATTGATTCAAATTCAGTTTTAGAGTTTTACTGGATGCTTTAGTATTTTCCAGACTTGAAACAAACAAAAAATTAGAGAGCATAAAAATTTTCAACCACTGCTGGTCTGCAGGCTGTACCAGCTGACAGATGGCGCCGCGCTACTTGATGCTGCAGCGCCCCTAGTGGTTGATCAAGTTAACAGGTATTTGCTGGTAGATCAGTAGAGCAGAGTGTTTCAGACCTATTGCTGGCTGTGACTGATAGAGAGCCAGAATTTGGTGTCCTGCAATTTTGATTACATCAGTAACACTCCATTTTTAGCAATTTCAAATCCATAACACAATGATATGTGGTAAATTGATTATTCTTTAAAAAATACATCAACTATTAACAGTCTAAAGATAGATTTGTTTTATTAAATCTCATTTTAAAGCAATTTATTATTGTTGTTACTGATGCAATGAGGACACAAATTGCACATTTGAATGGCATTTACTCCTGTAGAAAATTAGAGGTTTTCAATAAATTCATATAATGCATGTGGACAGTGGCGTCATTAAGGGGTTGGGGGGGGGGGGCTGAGCCCCCCCAAATGGAGCTTTCAGCCCCTCCCCCAAAAAATCTTGTGAAAAAAAAGAAGAAATTTTCCAGGTATGATACTGGCAGTGAATGAATAACCAGAGCCCATGATGAAAAGACACTGTACATAGTACGTTGTGCACTGTGTCATTATTTTTGCACTTTATCTATTTGTTATGTGAGTATAGACCAGCAAAACATCTAAAATCATTGGATTTTTCGGACAGCTCGCGCTTCGATCCTTCGGGCCTCTGACAACGCTTCTAATCTTTGGGGCTTCAGCCCCCCCAAACTTACGTTTCTGCATGTGGAAGGCTTTTCCACTGAATTTATAAAGAAATTTATAACTTCTAACATTTTACAGTAAATAGACTCAGCTAAGAGCAAAAACGTGGTAAGATGTAACATGGACACCAAATCTGACTTTGATGGTCCATAATTATTATTTTAATTTGTGCCATTAATGGTTATATCATCTACATTTAAACAAATACGGTTTTAAAAGTCCCACTACTGGTGGCGGTGAAACGTCAGAGTGGTCAAAGTCCAACAATCACAGCCGATATGTTTCTGTCAATCCCTCTAAGTCTGACGACGGCTCCCGTACGGCCATAGCAAACTGGTTTGCCTTCTAGTTCAAATCAAAACCATGCCCCAAAGATTCTGTTATTTCACCCAAGAAAAGATGGCCCAGAATAAGTCATGACCACAATGTTTTAACTTACTTTCCCTGAATTTTCCTGACTGTGAGAACTCTGTTTGGCTATTTAAGCTCATTTTCAAAATTATTGCAGACATTTCCATCATTTATTGCATATATTTCATGGTTGTTGTGGATTTTTTTCATGATTATTGCATACAAATAAAGGTGCAATGTTCTGCAAATTTTTTTGCAGTTAGGCATACAATTGTACAGTTGATAACAGAGGAGCTGCATTTGAAGTCCAATGGGATTGGATCAGTGAAATGAATATCAAATCAAGTAAAGGGTCAATTGCTGTAGCTATGGGCTAGCTTCAGTGGGACATCATTCACTAAATAAACAATGTATATATGTTAATAATTACATAATAGTCCTCAGCAATTTATCATCTTATAAATCAATGTAAATACATTAATGGAAAAAAACACAAGAATCTGGTGATTTGAAGACTGGACTGGTCCTGTGCTTTCAAAAAGTCATCCACAGCCCAAGAGAAAAACATTTGATAAAATAATGAAACAATACAGGCCTATAATCATGTAATAAACAATTCAATAACTGATGGTTTTTTTCTTCAGTTTTAATGTCATAGACATAATCAACTTGGTAAAATTCCAGTGCCAGTAATAAAGGACGTTTCGCGAAGCGAATTCAGCACAAGAGAGGTTTCAAAAATCTGTGCATTGATGGTCTCAACATCAATGGTCGACAGGAGACAATCTAATATCCGTTGGCTTCTGGGGGCCCCCTCCGCACAAGCTTACATAGAAAACCTGTGGGCCTCGCTTCAAGTAACCCGGACACTAAACTTCAAAAGTTGGCATGTATGTCATCATAATGATGGGTTTGGTGTCAAATAGTTTTTCTTTTAAATTTTATAGCGGACTTTAAGACCCTGAACCCAAGAATATCTTGGAAAAAATGTAAAAAGTTGACATTCTGGCGTCACAATTCATGGTTTGCATGTAGTAGGCCTAACATATTTCGTCACAAATCAGCATTTATAGTACTGAAAATTTTTTTTAAATATTTTTTAAAATCTGCAGATATTGCCCTTGATGATTGATTTGGTCTGACTTTTTTTTCTCAAACTTTACAGCAGATTTCAGAACTCTTAACACTTGAATTTTCCTAACAAAATTGTCAAAAATTGGCATTCTGACATCACAATTCAGTTTGTGCTATCATTTATGAATTAATTTTTATACTTTTTAGAATGTGCAGGTATTGTCCTTGTGATTAAAAAAAAATTTCTCAAACTTCATAACAGACTTATAACCTCTGAACTCATGAATTTTCCTGAAAAAAAAATCAAAAATCTCATCCTAAATCAGCATTTATTGGAAAAAAATAATTTTTATACTTTTCAGAATGTGCAGGTATTGTCCTTGATAATAGCTTTTCTTTTTTTTTAATTTTCTCAAACTTTATAGCAGACTTATAACCTCTGAAGTCATGAATTTTCCTTAAAATATTGGCGTTCTGACGTCACAAATCAGTTTGTGCTTGTTGTGAGGTATCTCATCATAAATCGGCATTTTTTGGAGTGAAAAAAATAATTTTTTATAGTTTTTTGATTGTGCAGGTATTGTCCTTGATGATAGTGTGTTTTTTAATTTTTTTTCTAAAAATTTATAGCAGACTTATAACCTCTGAAAACAAGAATGTCTCAAAAAATCTTGAAAATTAGCATTTTTGGGGGAGTTTGTGTTTAATATTGAAAAAACCAATTCAGTTAGGAGCATGAATAGTTTACCCAAAGTTGTCCTTAGATGTAGGAAACTTTTGACATAACAACCATATTTTTAACCTTAATAATTCCAGAGCTCTGTATGTTTTACCAAAGTAAAAAAATTACTAATACGAAGTTCAGTCACTGAATGCATGAAAGCTTTTGGCGAAGCAACAATATTGATTAGTCTAGGTGTTGGGTAATATTGTTTCCTCCATGATGCTTTTTACATTTTGCATATCGGACCAATATTAAAGTCTGCAGGTCCATTTTTGTCTGAAAAACCATGCAACTGCATGTCATTCTAGCGTCACAATAGTTCTGGGGCTGACCGTCAGATGGCGTCTTGATTTTGGGTTTACCATTGGGCCTATGGTGGCGTCCCTTCTTGTGTTATATTTTCTTTGGTTGTAGGCCTATTCTCAATGGTTTTTTGATACTCAATGGTTTGATCATTTTTGGTGATGTCATTGCATTGTGACGTCATTGTGACGTCATTATCCATGATGACATCACAACATTGTGACATCATCACTTGAGCTGCCATCTGTGCTCTGACTGGCTGATGTTGAGTATAGACTTTTGGTATAGATCACCTGAGTGAAGTTCAGCTTTCTTTGGGTGTTACGGCCATTTTGCAGGAATGACAGAACGGTGTCCACCGGTGTACACTGTCATCTGTTTCCCCTGTCACGTTCGTTTAACGCCGAGATCTCACTAACCAGGGTCCCTAGGGGCCATAACTGCGCATGTTACATTTATTATTCGTGGTCTCATGCTGTGTTCTCCAAATTTTGCTGTACATCCTCTTTTGGCAGTGTGGCGCAATTTCGGAAGTTACTTCAGACACCTTTTTCGGACCCCCTGCCGCCATGGTTACCATTGTGATGCCACCTATCACTTGTACCGTGATAACCACAAGGTGGCGTCACCATGGCAACCCTAAATGGTGCACTATGGAAAGTGAAGCTGACATCAAAGAAAATATGGCATAACATTTACATGTAGTAATTAATGTAGCCTTTTGTGACTCCTACTCTCTCAAACCTTGATCACATCAAAATTGTATACCGTTATACAATTACCGTTAAAAGCATCGTTTCGAATAGTAATTAAATCGCATTATCTCTGAACAGTGATGCGACTAACGCGTTAGTAACGGATTGCGTTACCTAATAATATTACTAAAGTGAGTAACTTAGTAATATAACGAGTTACATGAAAAAATAAAGTAGTGTGATTACCGTTACTTTCTAGTTTTGGGTTCGTTACTTTCGCGTTACTTTGAAGGCCCATCTTAACACATCTTACCTGCGTGCAGGGCTTTGGAGTCGGAGTCGGGAGTCGGGAGTCGGGAGTCGGAGTCGTGGAGTCGGAGGTTTTTGGGTGGAGTTTGAGTCGAACTTTGACTTTCAGGTGGAGTCGGAGTCGGAGTCGAAAATTAAATTGGTGACTCCTGACTCCAACAAATAATTAATATAATTTACAAAAACACAGTTACAAAAATTTTTTATGTTTTACAAATTTTATACAACATTTCTTAAAGAAGTATTTATGTACAAAATCCAATGAAAACTTTCTCCCCTGTTAACCATGTAATATTTGTGTGCAATAATGCCGATAAGAGGAGTCGGGATTCGGAGTCGGAGTCGTAATTCAGGAGACCTAAGGAGTCGGAGTCGGAGTCGCTTTTCAAAAAGCCAAAGGAGTCGAGAGTCGGAGTTGGTTCACTTAACACCCGACTCCAAAGCCCTGCCTGCGTGGCAACTTGTGCCACAGGATATCAGCAGTTAGCAGGTGTCATAGAAATCCCACATGAAGGATTTTGGTCAGAATCTGCCCATTTTTGCATAGGTATTTCTTCTCTGAATACGGCCAAAATCAGACTTTTTCTCAGCTAATTTCTTTTTATGTGATTCGAACTTTGTCCTAGACCTATTGAATTTAAACACTATAATTAGTCCAGGAATAAAGTAGTCTCGGTTTATGTAAAGCTGCTGATGCATGCTGAACAGGGGACTTGTGGCTCCACCTATATATAATCAGATGTAATTATAATCAGAGGATGGAGGCAGTTCTCACCAGACTGCTTACTGGGGGCTCCATGTCCTGTATTTTGCACTTGATAAGCAAGAGGGCTGGTAGAGTTATTTTAAAAGCTGCCTGTGCTGTTTCATGTAAATGTCAAATAGAGAATTCTGTACTTTTAAAATACTTTACTGAAGATTCTGAGGTTATTTAATAAATCCTCTTGGACCTGTTCTTGTACTAAATGCAACACAGTAAGCTTAAGTAATAAGTAATTTATAATAAGTAATATTATTACTTTTTATAAATTTTCAAAGTAATACGTAACGGATCATATTACTTTTTTTTAAAGTAATATGTAATATGTAACTATGACTGAGTAACAAGCACAACACTGTCTCTGAATGTCTAACAGTAACTCGATCTGACATTTCATGAGTTGGCATTTTGTCAAGAGGAGTGCCACTGCTCAACACTTGCAGAAATAGCCACCTGGTGTAAAAAATATTAGACTGGGTTGCCGCATTGAAGCATCCACAGAACTTGCGAAACTAGGCCTGAATTCGGTCCATAATCCATATTACATTCAGTGAAATCAGGTATGGAGTTATCAGTGGCTTACTCTCTACAAAATCCTTATCACTTATGTCACTACACTTATTATGGCCGTACCACCACTGGTGGTACCGGCCATTTAGCAGATAGAGAGGAATGTCGTCCGATGTCGTCCGCGATCCCATTCACGATCGTCTGACGTCGAGATCTCACTTATTAGCGGCCAACGGGGGCTATAACTTGGCACAATACCTTTACTACTCCTGGTCTTGTGCTGTGTGCTGCAAAATTTGATGTAAATCCTTTTTTGGCGGCGTAATGCAGCAATTTCAAGACCGACTTTTCTTTCACGCATTTTTCCGAGTGCCTCGCCGCCATATTGCTGTCTTGGTTACCGAATTTACGTCGTGCGGGTGGCGCCCCTGCCGTAAAATTCGGCAAAAACGTCGCGAAAACATAACGAGATGGGTATTCAAACAGTGTTGTCAGTCTGTATAATCCAGAGATGCTTGTAAACCGCTTTATTTAACCCAAAATGTTGTCTTTTGCTTTCCACAAAAATCTCATAACCAGGTCATGCCTAATCTGCAGAATGTTGCGGTTGAAAATATATTCTGCTTCACACATTCTTTTTAATACAGTGTGTTTGTCGTCATGATCAATTGCCAATGTATGTGCAATTAATTCAAATTCAGTTTTAGAGTTTTACTGGTTACTTTAGTATTTTCCAGGCTTCAAACAAACAAAAAATCATAAATCAAAAATCTTTTCAACCACTGATGGTCTGCAGGGTAAATACACTGCTGCCCTACAGATGGCGCCGCGCTATTTCATGCTGCAGCGCCCCTGGTGATAGATTCAGTTTACAGGTTAGGGTGGCCTAAAAATGTACAGGAAAATTTTTTTTTCTGAAATTCACATCGCATACCCCCTCAATTTAGGAGAAATGGTGAAAAAAGCACCTTGTTAAAATTTCTTGAAAATCAGTCAAGTCTAAGTGGTCTCTCAAGGCCCTCAATTCTCACGAAAAAGAAACATTTCAACCATTTTCGCCAATACGCGGTTAGCCAAAACTTTGTAAATTTTTTATGAACAACATTCTAATTGCCATGGTTGGAAAGGTATCAAAATTAGCTTCAATTTGCATACCAACATCAATGGTCTAGGATGATATCTTGGCTCCCATGGACTCTTCAGCTGACAGCGCTAATGTGCGAAAGTGTTTACTGAATGATCAAACCTGTTCAAGAAAATATTTCCATTAAATTTCACTGTCAATTAACATCTTCTTATTCTCCAAAAGGCAGGATGACCCGATAAAACATAAAACTTTTTTTTTTACCATGGAGAAACCCGCTTTATGAGCTGTAAAGTTTTAATGTTAGATTTTGTCAAAAGTGCTGAAAACATCGGAGAGTGGCTGTTGCATTTCATAGTTTAACTTCATAAGAGTTAAATATAGGACAACATAATTTATATCATGTGAAACATAAGAATATTGTCTTTCAAGTGGTACCCATCATGGTGCCCTGTAATAAATTTGGATGAAGATATGAATTTGAAATACTACAATTCCCCCCTGCTATTTTATGAGTTTGCGACACACTTCAACATAAAATTTCATCACTCATAAACCGGGCATTCCCATGGTCAAAAATTTTTTTTTTTTAATATTTGGTCATTCTGGAACTGGGAAAATAAGAATCACAGCAATTTACAGCGAAAAAAAATAAAAGACTGGCTTTTATCAGGATCGGTCGTTCAGCAACAATTTCATTCACGAAAAGTGTAAACTGAAGAGACCATGGGAGTTGAGATATTATCTTAGACCAATAATGTTGGTATGCAAATTGAAGCTCTTTTTGAGCCCTATCCAACCATGGCATTGAAAATGTAGTACTGTACAAATTGACTAAGTTATGAGGAACCGCGAATTTGCGAAAATGGTTGAAATTTTCCTTTTTGCTAAGAATGGAGGGGCCTTGAGAGACCACTAAGACTTGACCGATTTTCTTGAAATTTTTACAGGGTGCTTTTTTCACAATTTCTCCTAAAATGAGGGGGTATGCGAATAGAAAATCAAAAATTTTGTTTTTTGGGCCACCCTATTACAGGTATTTGCTGGTTGTGACTGATACAGTGATAGATCTATAGCCAAAGTGCCATCAAGTTTTATTTTTTAAAGTTTGATGAAATAGTTAATGGCACAGTTTGTTAATTGCTCTTAACACCATCAACATGCCATCAAATGTGCCATCATCTCAATTAGCCTGCAGTTAGTAATTATGCAGGCTTTAAAGCTGACAGCTATTGGGTTAGATCAAAGAGTATTTTTCTTTGTGATTAGTTAATTGATCATAATCGCTTCTAGATAAGAGAAATTGATTGACTGTCTTGAAGTTGCTGTGCATTGCACTGAAACGTTTTTTCACGCAGAGAAAATAACTTTGCACTTGAAATAAATAAATACTGCCATCGTCACCGTGAAAATAAATAATTTCTCCCCGAGGAAAATCCCAAACCCCCCTTGGAAATTAAATGGTTGCCGTTTACCGTTCATAAAGAAAATTCATTGTACAAGGCAATATTGGGTTAACTTCTCGAAGTAATCTTTTTTGCGCTTTGAAGTCCCACTAGCCCACTGACGGCTGTGAAACGTCTGAATGGTCGAAGTCCAACAATCGCTGACAACATCGCTCCCTCTAGGTCTGACTAAGGCTCCCGTACGGCCATAGCAAACTGGTTTGCCTTCTAGTTTCTGCAAGACTCATTGACTGTTCAATTCAATGGGAAAACATAAAGGGGGTTGAAGAATTTTGCTACCAACAGCAGGTCTTTTCAGTCTCACCACAAGACCTATGTTTTTATTTGCATCTTGCTCTTACAGCCAGTGATGGAAATGGAAAATTTTCGTCGGGGGAGCTCTCGGCTTGTGTGACAGTGGCTCGCCATTTCAAATTTTTAAAAGGGAAAGAATTCTTCCACCAGAGTATAATTTTGGCTAAAAATACCATGAGGACTGAAAAAGTAACATGATAATTATAATTTAACCACTAATCATCAACGGAGCTGTAGAAGGGTACAGCTCCCCCTATTTTTCGATCAAGGGAGCTCAGCTCCCCTGAGCTCCCCCCCATTTCCACCACTGCTTACAGCAGTATCAGCAACATCAACCCGGTTCAACAATCTTACACCAGGGCTCAATTGCTGCAAGTATTGAGCATTAGCGCTCCTTGTGACAAAATGCCAACTCATGAAACGTCACTAAGACATCTATGAAAAAAAAAGAGTATCAATGCTGACAACAAAGGAATGTCCCATTTATTAAAGAAGATCATTAATTATGTGTATTTTAAAGTGGCTAGTACTTTATTTACAAGATATTGCAGCTATTTTAAATGTCAATATTTTAAGCTGGTAAATAATTCACTTACAAAAGTTAGGCCTACAAGACGTTGCAGTGAGTATAGCGCTGTGGAAATAAACACATGCAACACATATTTTGGGTATTTTGAGGTTTTATTAAGATAACACAACAAATTGTTTCAGTTCCAAAAATATTTTTCTTTTCTGGTATTCATTTTTTCAATATGGCTCATTTCAGATTGCTATCTAACATGATATAACAACACCATCACAACGTTTTTGGGAGTTTATGCCAAAATATACAATAAATATACAGCTCACATAATAAGTGTTGCATCATCTTTCATTGCATACAATATTTAAACATTTTACGGCCATCTAGTGGTTTTAAAAGGACTGAAGCTGACGAAACCTAGTGGAATGGAATGGAACCAAGTAGTTTCAAAACAGGAGTTATTCTAAAGATGAAATTAAAATGGCTGCTTCTTCCAGATTTTTCCCAAACCAGGGCAGTGCTTGGCCCACATTGGTCCCAGGGGCTTTCCGGCTGACAGCTCTTCCAGACACAAACCGTTTGCACAGCCCATCAGTAAGTCAAGCTGCAAAGATACCGAAGATACGTATGGCCGTTAGAAAGACATGTAACTATAGACCTGTTTAGCATTTATTGTACAGAAACGTTAATAGATATGCCTTAACGGTCCCCGTTCCTCTTTTTTCATGAAGCGACGACAATTGTCAGGAAGTCGTTAGCTAAAAAGAACATTGAGGATTGAAAGTGATGTCTGTTGAATTTTATGATCTTGACAAAGCATTCTCAAAGACAAAATGAATTTTTTATTCAATTTCCTTGTTTTACTGAATCTTGCAGGTAGAGGGAAGTGCAATTCAGTGTTTGTCACAACCTGAGGTTATGAAAACATCAAGTTTTGGGTAAAGCTTCTTTGATGTCAAGGTATGTTGTGTAAAGAAAGGTACATACATGACAAATGAAGGTGCACCATGTGCAGGGGTGCCTTGATGACTCCTGCATTCCATACTGGAGCCTAACAAAGGGTCAGTTGAAGGTAATTTTGTATTGATGCATGATAATGCTAATTTGTGTACTGCTTGGTTGTCCGCAGCTCACCTTAACCAGGGGGGTGTTGCATTAATGGACTGCCCAGCATGGTCAATTGACCTTCACCCATAGAAAATGTTTAGGACAACATTCTTTACAATGTGTTTCCTGGCAACCACATCCTCCATGAACTGTGTAAGAGAGTTGCTCGTGATGCTCCAAATACCCGATGGTCAGCTCATTGAAACTATTGCAATTTGCAAACAAGTGTACAATTCTGAGAAAGGCAAAGAGCGTGTTTATGCTCATGTTGGACATGCGCAATAAAGAAGAACATTTGGTTGTAGCAGATAGCAATTAAGCAAAAACTTTAGATTTGGTCATCATTTTTTTCCACTTTGATTGTTGGACAATATTCATTTAATCCACTCTGCTGTTATCAGATTAGCCTGCCAAAAGAATACAGAGACTAAACTTTTTATGGAAATCCATTTGCAAATGTCCAAGTTCAAAAGGGTTTTTTTTTTAGCAGTATACTTATAAAGACTTAATAACGGTACTGCATAGCCAATCCTGATTGAAAAAAAAGGCTTGTGTAAAACAGACGAAATGAACGTCAATCCTGATCACTTTTGTATGTTCGTTTTGTCTGTTTCACACAACCTTTTCTTTTTTTCAGTGTGTAACAATAACACTATGCATTTAGTGGAACAAGAACCTGACAACCGTGTGGTAATTATGGCCGTACCACCACTGGTGGTACCGGCCATTTAGCAGATAGAGAGGAATGTCGTCCGATGTCGTCCGCGATCCCATTCACGATCGTCTGACGTCGAGATCTCACTTACCAGGGGCCCCTGGGGCCCCTAACTTTGCATATTACCTTAATCACTCATGCTCTCGTGCTGTAATTCAGAAATTTTGATGTACATAATCTTTTCGTTGCGTAGTGCAGCAATTTAAAACTCGACTTTCCTTTCACACATTTTTTCGGATCGCTTTCCGCCATCTTGGTGTCATGGTTACCGACCGTAAATGCGACAGAGGGCGCTCCGAATTTACGTCGTGCGGTCGGCGCCCCTGCCGTAAAATTCGGCAAAAACGTTGTGGAAAGCATAACTAGATGGCTGTATTCCAACAGTGTTGTCAGTCCGTAAATCCAGAGATGCATACCGCTTTGTTTAACCCAAAATGTTCTCTTTTACTTGCTTTCCACGGGATGCAAAAAAAAATCTCAAAACCAGCTCATTCCTAATCTGCAGAATGTTGCGGTTGAAAATATATTCTGCTTCACACATGCTATTTAATACAGTGTGTTTGTCATCATGCTCAATATCCAAAGTATGTGGAATTGATTAAAATTCAGTTTTAGAGTTTTACTGGATATTTTCCAGCTTGAAACAAACAAAACTTCGTAAAACATAAAAATTTTCAACCACTGGTGGTCTGCAGGCTATATACACTGCTGCACAACAGATGGCGCCGCGCTATTTGATGCTGCAGCGCCCCTAGTGATAGATCTAGTTTACAGGTATTTGCTGGCTTAGATCAGCAGAGCAGACTGTTGTTCCAGACCTGTTGCTGGCTGTGACTGATAGAGCTATAGCCAAAGTGAATTCAATTTTTTTTTTGCAAAGGTTTGAAATAGTTAATGGCACAGTTTGTTAATTGCTCTTAACACCATCAACATGCAATCCTTAATTAGCCTGCAGTTAGTAATTGTGCAGAATTTAAAGCTGACAGCTATTAGGTCAGATCATAGAATTTTTTTCTTTGTGATTAGTTAATTGATCATAATCGTTGATTGACTGTCTTGAGCTTGCTGTGAATTGCACTGAAGAGTTTTTCGTACGGAGAAAATAACAGAAATTAGCAAGATTAAATTATGTGTGAAAACTATACTAAGCTAAATTACTAAATTTCCAAGATCGATTTGCCCCTCAGTTATAAATAAACTCTTTTTGGCCAGGGGTATTTCTTAATATCTTGCTTGCTTTTGGAATGAATATTTGAGGACTTCGCACTTGAAATAAATAAATACTGCCATTGTCAACATGAAAATAAATAATTTCTCCCAGAGGAAAATCCCAAGCCCCCCTGGAAATTAAATGGTTGCCGTTTACTGTTCATAAAGAAAATCCAACAATCGCTGACAATATCGCTCCCTCTAGGTCTGACTAAGGCTCCTGTACGGCCATAGCAAACTGGTTTGCCTTCTAGTTAAACTGTCGATAAGTTTGAAGGTTTTCTTGCTAAGCTGTGCACAGCATGATTATATAAATGGTTTTAGAAATTATAATAATCCTCATTACCATTATAATCCAGATGAAAATGAGCAATAAAGATAGAGTAGGTCGGGGCAAGAAGCCCGGGTTAGGTGAGAGGCCCCCCCAGGCTTATATCCAAACTTACATTTTTGGTGCGTTTATCTATTGATAGGATTGAAGCTAGAGGCGTTTAAGGTAACGTCACAAATTTTCAGGGCAAACAGCACCAAACTATAGTAGAAATTAAAAAAAGAAAAAAATGTGCATGGTTTTTGTAACTTTGACTAATTCTTTGAAAGGGGTTGTCAGAAATAACTTTGGAAATTTTTAAAAGTATAATGGATATCTGCATTGCTTCACTTTATGACTATCACATCGATATGATTTGGATCATGTTTTTTGCATTTTAGTTCAAAATATAGCGGTCAAATTAAAATATGTGGGTTCGGGGCGAGAGGCCCCACATGGTTTGGGGCATGAGGCCCCCTTCACTGGGGTGTCGAAGCTGCTTCAGGAACCATTAATAATGTGTACTTTACATTTAAACTTGATAGAATAGCTAATTAAGATAGAAAAAAATTGGGTCCAAAATTGAAACCGGGCAAAAAATATTAAAAAATAAAAGTATGAACAGAAAAATTCTGAAATTCAGAAAAAGTGAATAGAATGCCTTAAAAAGGATAGAAGAACCTTAAGAAATAACTTTTAGGCTGAATGCGCTCGCAAAAAAAATTTCCATAGGATTATAATAGGGGGCTTCTTGCCCGATGGGTGGGGTAAGAAGGCAATTTTAATTTTTTTACAAAAATGGCCGTAACTCCTTTATTAAAATTGGTAGACATTTGTTTCTCTAGTTATTAGTAGAGTCAAGTGATCCCTTCCTGACAGCATAAGCATTCAAATAATCGCCCATAAAAAGTAGGTCAAATCGCACCTCGAAGTTAAGGGGGGCCGCATGCCCCGACCTACTCTACTATGAGTGGGAACTGAGGAAACAAGTGATTTATGGCATCACAACTGTATCACTATCAGGCTTAGTCTGATTTATGTGCTTGATTTCATAAACACAATACAGTGACTGAATATCAGGAAATAGATCACCCCATTCGGAATAAGAGCAATAACATAATTAAATGGTACCCTGCCAAATGTATAAACTATGCCATCAAGAGGTCTATAAATCAAGATTGCACTCACACTGAATTGTCATAATTCAATGAGGTCACTGCATATGGACAGTAGCATAACTAGGGGGTCTCGAGCGGGGGCCCGGGGGGGGCACCCAGGGTCCAGGGGCATGAGATTCTCCGGGGCATCCATACTTATAGTATATTTTAGCCAAGGTTGAGAAGTTCATATGGGGGGCACCTGGGGGGCACAGGTCTAACATAGGCCCCCCGTACCCCCCTGCCCCCCTGCCCCATAGGGGATGCCACTGCTTATGGATATTGTCCTTTCCTTAAATCAGTTTGGGTTGATAATGATTAACTGTTCGATTAACTGACTATAGAAGCTCTGAATGTGTCATTCGTGTAGGGTCACATTTCCCTTCTATTGAGAAATCTCAAAGCTGGCTTTGTTGTAAAGTGTACAGTAGCCTATAATTTTAATTTCAAAGTCTTCTCCCTCTGTGGCAATGTATAAAGATGTCCAAGTGCATCCAAAGTCCAGCTTTCTTTGATCTGATGTTATTTCCGGTTGACAGAAACTTTAGCTGAGGGCAATATTCAGTAGCAGTTTTGATTTACAACCATCGTAATTACTCATTATATGACTCCCTCTTGTACTGAAATGGATACTGTTGTCAAACTTAATTCAAAACATTTGCATCGTGAAACTTTATTAGACTTTAATTATTGCAGCCAACTGAACATTGTGATTCCGAATTTCCCAGTGTTGCATGTGAGTGGGGTGTTGGATTTAGCATTTAGATCAAAAAGGTCTTTAAGTCTAAGCTTACTCTGATTGAAACTGTGATATGGAGGATTTTGAAATGAAAAACAACCTTATATGCATAGAACACCAATGTAGCACAAACGAACCACTGATTACACTCTGATTGTATGTGTTTCAGTGGTTGAATTTACTCGTAGTTTGTTGATATATCCCTTGTGGACAATTTCCTTTGAGGAACGTTGGTCTAAGGAAGCATTAAACCTCCCATTCACATCGGACCCAACGTTGTAAAACTACGTATTTTGTCGACAGCTGGATACGAGATTACTACATACGTATATATCGTAAATATTGCGTATTTCTCCAACCTCTGATGTCAACGTATCCCCACGTTGAAGGAACGCTAGTTATACGCCTCTGGGGCGTCAGGCGTGGCAGGCCAGCCCCAGCGCGCTGTTCTTGCGCATGCGCAAACATCGGACAAGAAGCAGCAATGGCCGCGGCTCTGTGTGGACTCGATTTATTTCGTTCTAGAACACCATTTATACCACCGTAACCATTTATTTAACCATGGCCGATTGATTATGGGATGTTAATGAGTAAATTGACCTATTCGGATGGACTCCAGCTACTGTGTATGCTTCACAATCATCATGTCAATCGGCGATGTTGAATATTGTGGATTCATAATTATGTAGGTGAGCCAGGGGCGGATCAACCGGGGGACTGCCGCATTGCTTCAGGCGGTCCAGCCCCGGCCAGGCTGCTGCCCCCGTGGAATAAAAATGATTTAAAAAATGAAATAAAGCTTGAATATTGGCCCTCATTACGATTGAATGAAGAAGCTCTCATCTGAATTTACTGCAGGTCTTTTTTTGGGGGGGGGGGGATTTCAATATATTTTTTAAATTTCAGGTCTTGAGGGGATGGGTGCATTCTGGACTTTTTGTTGGGATCTGCAAAAAGAAAACACAAATTAAAACAGTGAAGAGAAGAGAAAAACAGAGAGAGATAGAGAGAGCAGAGCCAGGCAGCAAGCACTGCAGGTGGCTCCAAAATTAGCAGACTTTTCTTCCTTGTTTTACCAAGCAGTCTACAGTCCATTTAAGGACTAAAAAAAAAATTCACTTACCTTGTAAGGGATTAATGCTGCAACTCTGAAGAGTTGGAAAAATCCCAATCCAAATTGGCCTGCTGGATAGGTGGCATTCAGTTGCAAGTAGGCTCAGTTCAACTCCGGTCTTAACTGATTCTCTCTTGCTCGTTTGTGGTTGAGCAATATTTCAGAATTTTTTTTTTGCCTATATAATCTTTCATACTTTAAGAGATATTTATTTGGTAATTTTTTAACTGGAGCAGCTACTATTTCTTTGTGGCTTCATCCAATTATCACCAGCAAGCATCCTGTTGCAGGTTTTATTATCTCAAAGTTACCAGATAGCTTGGAATAGGTATTGAATAGATGGCGCTACAAGGCTCTCTGAGACCCAGGATTCCAGGTTCTGCAACTTTGTGCAAACCTTCAACAAACCTTAGGCAGATACGTATGATCAGACGTTTACCCTGAACATTACTTTGAAACGTTGTCCATACATATCAAAAACACGTTGGAGAAACCTTGGAACTTACGTATTGCCAAATGTGCGACCATACCTTTGATAAACCTATGAATCAAAGGTATGGTCATACGTAATAGTCTGAGGTTGTAAAAACCACTCAAATGAATGTTCGACAAACCTATGAATCAAAGGTATGGTCATACGTAATAGTCAAACATTCTTCAAACCTCTCAATCAAAGGTATGACTTACGTAATAGTCTAAGGTTTTAAAAACCTCTCAAATGAATGTTCGACAAACCTATGAATCAAAGGTATGGTCATACGTAATAGTCAAACGTTCTTCAAACCTCTCAATCAAAGGTATGACTTACGTATGACTGACACGTTTAGCCGAACGTTACAACCAAACGTTCTTCCAACCTCTCAACCAAAGGTATGACTTAAGTGTGACTCAAACGTTTGGCCAAACTATAAAACAAACTATCTGCCAACCTCTTACTAAGGTTGCGACCTACGTTTGGTTTTCCATCTGAGTGCAACGTTTGGAAATTACCTTTGCCCTACCTTTGTCATACGTTGTTTGGCCCAACGTTTGATTCTAACCAAAATAATTACGTAGGGAAAGGTTTGATTTACGTTGCTGCTCGGGAGGGATGGTTCTTTCATAAAATTCGGGACTCTGGCAATTTGAACATTTTTCTTCAGTTCTTTTCTGCGAGTATAGACATACAAGAATTGCCCATTGTGGCAAAACAGGGTATTTATTTTTTAAAAACTGTGTAGTTTAGTGAGGCAGTGTGGTTGCCATGGTGATGCAATACAGGTCACGTGGTGAGAAATTTTGGAGAAAATATTTTGGAAAGAACAACTGTGCAAAATAAATTGGGGAAAAAAGAAATATATACAGTCATACCAAAAAGTTTTCAGACACTTGCTGCTTTCTTTTTATTTTGAGGCAATTAAAAGGTAGGTGGTGAAACATGCAATCGCAATCATCCTTGGTAGGGTGGCCCTTAAAAGCATAGTGAAAAATTAAAGTTTAAAATATTAATGGGCCACCTTCAAAAATGATGCCTATTATGGAAAAAATGATGCATACAAATTTTCATGCAAATCAGTTAATATTTAGAGATGGCCCATCGCCCCTGAAGTTTGTATGTTTCTAGCGTAATTTTCTACATTTGTCAACTCGCGGTTCTGTATTATTTAGCCAATTCAAATGATACAACAATACAAATGGAATGGTTGAACTGGTCTTAATTAGAGCTTCATTTTGAGTACCAACTTGGATGGTCTGTGATGATTTTACATTCTGAATGTTCAACAGAAAATTTGCTGAAAACCTCACGTTCGCTTGATTTTTTTTTTACATCGGATGATTTGTTCTTTTGGCAGATGATGATTAACGGTGTGTTATTGGGTGCAAGAGAGCAAATGCAGCGATATTTAGCATTAGATTAAAATACTTTAATAATTCAAATTCAAATTCAAATTGTTTATTTTATATAGCGCGATCTAGGAATAAAAAATACATCATCAGAAGCGCTTTACAGAAATAAATAAGTACACAATTTACAAATATAAATGTAAAAAGTTGATAATTTAAAAACAATTGTAAATGACAGGAGTAAAACAATAATTTAAAAACAGTAATATACTTTAAAAGTGATAAATAGTTAAAATTAAAATTGATCATAAAGAAAAGTTTTTAATCTGCTTTTAAAAATGTCAGTTGTTGGTGACTGTTTGACAGCATTTGGAAGTTTGTTCCACCACAAGGGGGCAGTCACACTATAGGCACGGCTGGCAAAGGTTTTTCTTCTGGTTGATGGCACTACCAGTCTTTGATAGATGGTCTCTGACCTCAGTCCTGCTCTGTGTACTGGATGAAGCGACAGCAAATCTCTAATTTTATATCAAAGTCACTCTTTGAAATATATCCTGCAACGACATCGTTGTTAATTAATTTGCCTTTTTGTATAATATATGAATGAATCCATGTCAGAATATCTTGCAAATATTTGGCAGACCTGAACAAAACCTGCATACCACTCACTGGTCTAGCAGTTTTTATGGTACAACTTGACAAGGGACTTTTCCAGTCAGGAGTAATGAACAACCAGATTCAAATCAGTGCCAAATTTGTGAAAAAAATATATAATAAGATATGCCATAAATCTGACACAGAATCAACCCTCCTGGACCCATGGGACAACAATCACCAACTGTCCTGTTGGAAAATCATAAAATTTTGATAAAAGAATATGGGAAAATTAGATCTTGCTCTGATATTTTTTGTCAAAACCAACACATTGACAATTTACGCATTGACTCCTTATGTACATTTTTCAAAATCATCACGGCCTTCGTGAAATTATTCCTACCCCAGACCACGAAAGGTTTTTTCATTATTTTCCTTAAAAATTGGTCAGAACAAGCAGCTGCCCTCATTGATAATCCATATTATAAGGTCTGGTTCAGAATTATTGCCTCCAGATTTAATTCGGAGACATCATATATCAAAACAAACAATTTTTAAAAGAATCCAAGACGTATCGCTCTCGGGGATCATGAAGAATTGTCATAGACCATCCAAGTTGGTATTCAAAATGAAGCTCTCATTCAGCCCTGTTCATAAAATCTAATTATATTGTTGTATGATTTAAAATGGCTTAGTTATACAATACCGCGGATCGCCGAACATACAAAATCATGACTCAAATGCAAGAATTTCAGTGGCATGCCTATGGAGGGGCACAGGGGCGGCACTGCCCCCCATATTGGACCTGTGCCCCCACAGGTGCCCATATGAACTTTTCAACCTTGGCTAAAATATGCGATTAGTATTGTGATTGCCCCCCAGAGAATCGCGTGCCCCCAAGTGCCCCCCCCCCCCCCGTTCGAGACCCCCTAGTTATGCCAGTGCTTGGTGTTAAATGTAACTTGTGCAGATTTTCTTGTCTGATGACCACACCTCTCTTCCAAAGTAGTTACAATGATCCCATGTAGTTTGTTAGCAGTATTTGAGATAAATATTAGTAAATAGTTAACTTTCAACAACTTGGTGAAAGTGTCTGAATAATTTTTGGTTCCTGAAATCAACAAATTTTGTGTCAAATTGCAATGAATTTGTTTTGGACAGGTTACATTTAATACCAAGGATGATTTCAATTGCATGTTTCACCAATTTCTTTTTAGTTGCTTCAAAATAAAAAGAAACCAGCAAGTGTCTGAATAATTGTTGGTCTGATTGCATCACATTGGCAATAAATGGAGTATAATGCAGACAAGTGGCCCATCGACTTGTTTTTCCACAAAGGCCCGAAATAGCAGAAGTCTGCTCCTGAATCTGTCTGTCTATCTTTCTAGCTACATATGTCTATCTATTAAGTGCAAGAACATGTCATCACTTAGGCCTATATATCCCAAATGCATGTAGAGGGGCGGGAGTTGATCTGGCGGTAGCGTGCTGGACTGCCAATCGCTGAGTCTAGGGTTCGAAACTAGCTTCTGCCAGGTCACCTGGTCCTATGTTGGATGGCTGTTTCAATCATCCTTGACCTCATTGCCGTGTCCTCCTCCTGTCCTAATTAGCCTACCAAGTGCATAAATACATGTATATAAAGCCCCATCATCCATCCATCCATCCACATGCGTGTAGTATGAGTACTGAAGTAATCTCTTTCTCTCTCTGGAACCAAAAAAGCAAGGCCACACAGAGTGACCTTGAGGACAGAATGTGAAGTAGATACCAATTTGGACAGAGTACATTGGCAGTCATTGCTGCAGACAGAAATATGTTTGGATGAGTAAACCATCTTCTCCATGAACAAGCTTTCAAGCACAGTTGAACTCATCTGCCACCGCAGCTAATTCTTAATGAATGGAGGGCACTTGTTGACTACTGCCTAAATTTCGATTGTGGTAGTCACATAACCTTTAAACCAGGGTGACTTGTGGGATGGCTATGGAGATTCAGAGACTGGTTGTGTAGGACGTTGGATCGTCTGGCTTGATACTGAAGTTACAAATTGTTTAATTTCTCATTTAACTTTGCTTTCACATTCTATCAATTCTTTTCAAAAAATGTACAAACTTGTACTAAAAGAACGCTCATCTTTTCCAAGTCATGCACCTTGGTTTTGATGTAGATAATGAGTATAGGTTATTCACCTAGGGAGAGGCAATATGTGATTTATCCAGCGAGGGCGTTAGCCCGAGCTGTGATAAACACATATTGCCGATCCCGCGGTGAATAACCGGCTTATACCATAAGACAAAACTGAAACTTGTCGTTTGTTGCTGTGGGTTTTTCACAGCTTCACTTATTATTCTCCCATGGGAGGATAACTGGACAACAAAGAATATGGGTTTTATTGCAGTGAAATACTGGCTCATGATTGGCTGACACAGGTGTCGAATGGTATAAATAATCATATATAGTACTCTTACAACGATGAGTGTGGAACTGCTCATGCTATAGTCTTGTACAGGTGATAGATAGATATAGATATGGTAAGTGCAGCCCTCTAAGCCCAGTTCTGGGCACTCACGAGGGTTGATTGATGAGATGGAAGAGAGAGCAAGGGTCCTCAAAATGTTACACATTTGCCCCATGTGAGGGATCTGTCACTTGCCCACATTGATACAAGGGGTTGCTAATTGCTAATTTGACTTTTCATCAGAACGACATCCAGCTGGGTTTTTGCTCGTAAAGGCCCACTGAAAATTTCTGGTTCCACAAACAAGTTTCGAACCCACGCAGGCAAAGACCTTCAGTGGAGCAGGCGGGAACCTTAACTACTCTGAACCCCAGCTGCTAAATCTGCTCTCAGTATTTTAAAATAGCTCATAGTTGGATTATAAGTTGCCAAGTTATAATTAGGCCATTGCATATAATTAACATGTTTAAAAGCACAGGTCATTAAATAAGCCATATCACTTACCACTGATGTCAATTATCTGTTGGCAACAATTGAATATTTATTTCAATAAAAAGACAGCCTGCAGAGGCATCACTATTATCCAGTTGTTAGCAAATTTAAATCATTGAGACCATCTAGTTAAATAACTTCCAAGAGAAAAACATTAGTCAGTACTACTACTTGGGAAAAATACTGTTTAATTGCTGGTGTATATCTATCAAAATTGAGTTCAACAGAACAGAAGATATGGCAAATTTTCGATATTGTGGGCCTATACAAAGTGAAAGTAACATTTTTGTAAACACTCACCGTATTTTCACTGTCAAAACACATGGCACATGCCATCAAACACAAGTTGATGCTTTCTCCCTTTTCGTCTGTTTTACGTTTCCACGGCAACCCACAGCTGACGGCCAACATGGCGGCCATTACCACGCTGAGTATTGAGAGTTTGGTGCTAACGTTGTTCATTCTGAAATCAAGAAAATTATATAGCTTTTAAACGGTTTGAGAAAAACAGAAATTTGGCGATTCTCAACAATTCAAGCATTGAACAAGAGAAGAGATATAACCCTGTCAGCATGCCTCAGCGGCACGTGCATGTGTACCAATAATACTCTATAGACAATACAAGCGTATGCAATTCGAATTCTGAGATTGCAGGAGCAGAGCCATTTTGAAAATAACACACAGATATGGTGCAAATGCAATAGTTGACCTTGTACATCACACTTATTTTGATAATGTTCTGGCATGCATAGTATTTTTTCTTTTATATTATTTGCATATTTTAAAGAAATACAAAACTGGTGGGAGCCTATGTCAAAGTCACATGACAAATTCCAATTAGAATACAACCATAGCAGTGATCATAAACTGTTATACATTGTTTGTTACTGTTTGTGCTTTCACCAGTTATGCTTAGTTCTCACGAGAGTGGTTAAGTGACGGCGAAGTTGTAGAGGTGCCAGGAACTCAAGTTTCGCCTACTTTCGGCGTTTCAAGCCATTTTTGGACAATTATATAATCAATTAGAGCTTATAAATCGTCGTTGATGGTTCCTATTACGACGAGGCACTCGTTTTTTACGCCGAATCGCTCGTAATTACGGACGAGGCAAGAAGAGACTTGTGTCGGCGAGTTGTCAGGAGCCTCGACGCAGTTCCATTGCTTCAATGTTAAACTAGATTCGCCCAAGGAGTCTCTTTCTTCGCCCTAGCATGCTGTTGCTTCGCCCTAGCATCCTCTTACTTCATCCTAATCTTCAATTACGCCCAAGCAAATACATTTTACGGTGAAGCAAGTAGCTGTTTCGGCGTTTCAACAGCCTGTTTGTGTCGGCGAGTTGTGCTCTTTTTTCGCCGAAGTTCCATTGACTCAATGATAAGTAGCCTCGCCCAACCTGCCTCTAACTTCGCCCAACCTGTCTCTAACTTCGCCCAAGCTGTCTCTAACTTCGCCCAATCATTTTGGGGGGCTTTCTGGTCTCTTGCGTTGTGGTTTCTTCCTTCGCAAAGATTCAACCGGTTGAATCTTTCGTGAAGCAAGTTCTTGCTTCACCATAAGGTCACGTGATTTCTAGGAACTTTTGGCGAGGAAGTTTAAGAAGCGCCGTAGACGAAAATAGCGTCGCCGAATTGTTGAATGTAGTTTAAAAACCTCCCTCTTTCCTGGAAAAGCAAGAAGCGACGCGACAAGAACCCTCTGTTACGTCTCCGTGAGAACTAGCCATTAGACATGAGATAAAAATGTATAAGAATCTGCAACTTATCGAAACAACAACACCCAACAATAACTGTGAATTTTGAGAAAATGTTTTTCATAGTCAACTGTTAAATTTGATAGAATCTGTGACAAATATATCAGTGTCAGTAGCATCGGACCAGCTTCGGGCCGACGTTGGACGCCGAGGCACGCTGATAGGGAAGAGACCTTAAATTTGAGTTTCAATAAAAATCTAACACGTTAAGTTAATTTCGGTACCATTATCCTATATAAATTTAAATATAACTAAACTAAAAAGTAAATGAAAAACTTCAAAGAATTAAATGAGGATTTTTGGAAAAAATTAGATTTCGTCAGAAAGGAGACTTGGGGGAAAAAGTGATTTTGGGAAAAAAGATTTTTGGAAAAGAAGAATTTAACTGCCCCCGTGCTCGCCCTATAAATGTTACACACTTGAATCTCATAAAAAGACAAAGTTTCTGTCTGTCAGCAGTGTGTGTGACTTATGGTACCAGTGACAAATAAAAAGCCATAATCACATAAACATAACCTCACAGTATAGGCCTATGTCGCTATCAGTCATATCCTGTTTTTACACGTATCAAAGATTAAGGTTGTCAAAATCCATTTTCAGACAAATTTGTCATTGCGGCTGAAAAGACTATAGCCCGGAAGCCAAGGAGACGGATAGAAAAATAGCAACATTTTCCGGTAGTTGATATCATTCTGACAAATCCGTGCCGAGGTAAAAATTCTATGTGATTTACAACATTCTCTTGGTTGTGACATTTGTTTTCCCTGAAAATGGTATGAAGAGCTACAATTCATGAAATGATATTTTATTCCAATCTCAATAATTATATCATGACAATAAATAAATAATTTCTTAAACCCAATCCATGTGGGGACATGGGGCGAGGATGCTGTTTAGGGGTAATAATTATACGGTTATCAAAACTTTTGCACTCAAATGTTTGTAATGCCCTGTTGGTCTCTCAGAAGAAAAGAACTTAGAAATAAAATAAAAGCTGATAAAAACAAACATCCATTTTACAAGTTATTACAATGACAATGATCAACCTGACTGTATCCAAAAAGCTTCATATGGCAGCTGAGGGGATTCCAAAATTTTCCTAGCTGTCATAATTGCTACACAATTTGAGAACTGCATAATGCAAAAAGTAGATGCTATGTTTTCACAAAGTATTGACTTAGGAGATTTTCGAGTCATCGAATGTCTTTCTGTAACTTCATATCTAAATTGGAGCACTAAAGAAATATTTTAACAGCCACTTGTCACTTGTTATTGGTAAAATTGAATTTATGTATCATTTGGAAGATGAGCTTGGCATGCAGTCAATGTATCTGTCATGCTTTTTTTAAGGACAATGTCGAAGTGGGTATCATAATGTCCGTAATTATTTTCCAAGGCGAGGTCTGAACGAAGGTCTTTATCAATTTGCAGTTCCAAGATTTGTTAAATGTGAAAGTAGGATTTTTTTTATACTGCAGTCAGTTTAAATTATGATCACAATCATTTGTAACAGATACAATGAAATAAGCACTTCTTTTTTTTATCTTTGTCTTTTTAAATATTTTTTGTCTGGAACAAAGACCAACAGAGCATTGCTCAAAGCTTTGCTTTTTCAACAGTCACATAATTAGGCCTATGTCAACGAATACAGACCGTCTGGATTTAACAGCTACCATCTATCACAAGAATGTTTTTTTTTTTCAGCAAAATTCGGGCTCGGTCCGCAACTGCTGTCCAATCGCGTTTACGACGAGATCCTGCCTTTCTGCAAATCATGTCCCATTCTCTGTTGAAGGGTCTGTGATCAGTAAAGATGGGATTAAAAAAAGCTCAAATTCAAAAATTGAGCATAATTTACAAGCTGTTGCCATCAAAGCTGAGATCAACTCCAAGACACCCAAATCTTTGAAAGCGATGGTGAAAGACAAGTGCTGTGCAAATGACTGAATTGTGCTTTCAAGCATTTGAGAGAATGACTAGGTCTAAATGTGAACTTTGATGACATTTTTTTTATTTCTCTACATTTACTCTGTGTTCATTCACTAAAGACAATACATAATTTAATTAACATATCTCACATTTAATCATGTCAACTTCACATGTACAAATTACGAAATTTGGGTATGAAGGCGAAAACATATGATATAATGTAAGTAGAGGTTATTCACAATGGGAGAGATGAATGTGTGATTTGTCACCTGAGTGCTTTAGCCCAAGTTGTAATAAATACATATTCCTGATCCCATGGTGAATAACCGGCTTATACCGAGAGACAAACACTCAATCAGTCCAACATGAGTCAACAAGTGGACAACAAAGAAAATGGGAATTATTGTCATGAAATACAGGCTTGTAAAACTTTGAAAGCGAAGGTGAAAAACATTATTATACCATTAGACAGAGGTGTCAAATGGTTTAATAATAAACATGACAGCGGATAAAATTATTTTAATTCATTGCAAGTTGCATTATGCTGTGACTTTCGATTTCGAATGTGTTAGCATGAAGTTTGGTTTCAAAATTAGTGTCCGCGCCTGTATTCAGTGTTCAGAATAAAGATTAGTATTGAAAATCGACTAAAAAATTTGATCTGTTGTTCTTCTAAGAAAAATTAAATGTAATCTACTCCTACCAGATTTCCAGAAATCATGACATTTCTAATTAGAATGATTTTCTGAAGGATAACTTTTGTTATTTGCCCATCTGCGAAGCAAGTGATTTTAATGAACAAGCTCATGGAACATTCTTAATCTTGAAGGTTGAAACTTTATTTTGAAGGATGACTCGCAATACAGGATAAAAATCAGCAAAGTTTTCTGTAAATATGCATGTTCACAATATAATATGAAATCTATAATTTTTATAATATAGTGGATCTATGTTATAATATAATATGATATAATATGATATAATGTTTTTATTTATTTTTATTGACAGTATATGTAAATGTCAGATAAGATACATTGTCATACCAGTTCCAATCACTAAATTAAAATTAAAAGACACACGATTTTAGCTAAAATGGCAGAAGACAAAGTTATTTATTCTTCAATAGTTTCAATTGGCATTTGTCGTCATAATAATAACTTAACACTACATCAATTTTGTTCTGAAATTTAGAAAAATGAGTCCAAACTCAATCTAGATTACAAAAATACATAAATCTGCCTGTTGGGTGGCCAAGGTTATGTAACAAAGGGAGTTCAAATGCTATAGAGTATACACGCATAAAATCAAAGGAGGCCAAAGTTACCGCAATCCCACTTTAGGTAACATTGGCAAAACCTCTGGTCATGTGGTATAACATGGAACCAGTATTGGTTTTAGAAAGCTTTTCACCTCAGAAAAATCTCGATTGTATAAGGGGACAACAATTATTTATTTTCCAGGGGGGGGGGCTTGGTGTTTTCCTTGGCAGGAAATATAATATATTTTATATCCCATAAAAGTGTCATGGCACAAAACTGTTGATATTTAAGGGATAGTTTTTTGTGGAACAGTAATCGATCTTGTACATTCTATGAGGGTGCATGAATACGGAATTATGAATATCGACGATAAGATATCTACACTACCTTTACATATATACATATTTATCCCATGTCTACTGTCTAGCCAACTTTTGTCCCTCATACTGAGCTTTTCCCTGGTCAATACAATTTGAGAGAGGGAAATACAACAGAAAGAAACAGGGATATATTTAGTTCAACCAATCCAATTCCTTTGGCTAATTAGCCAGCAGGGATATACTGAAAGATAATGAGATCAACAGGGATATACTGGAACTGACCAATCAAAAGACAACAGTGCCCCTATATATCATGCTTATTAGCATGTAGATACCAGCATATTTGCTGATTGTTGTGATTTAAGGCAATTAAGTGCTGCCAATTAAGAGTATTGATTTTTTTTTGTAGCACAGCTGCATTCAAATTGAGTGCTTCAAACTGTTTTACATTGATATAAAATAAAAGTATGAAAAGAAAGACATGGGATAAAAAGGTTATACCATGGGTGGAGGCAGTATATCCCTGGTATAGTCACCCTCAACCCCGTATATCCCTCGACCCTTCGGGTCTCGGGATATACTGGATCTTGGGTGACTATACCAGGGATATACTGCCTCCACCCATGGTATAACCTCATAGTATGGATACATTTCTTGGCATATAGGTTCATTGTCCTTCCTGTCTTATGTCATGAATGCACTCCACATACAATAAGGCTTCTATGTAATAGTATCTTTAACATGGAAGCCCACAAAAGTCAACTTCCATCTATTATGACAATCTGTGTATGATATTATTTACAACATGTCCTAGCGGGCAAGTGGCCTAAATACGGCATCATTCTAAAGTTGGATTTTATGTTCAAACTTCTTTATGTACAGTAGGCCTACAGGTGGGTGTGCAAAAAAATAGCGATAAATTATAAGCTTGGGTAGACGTCAAAAATTTACTGTGAATGCAACATCATATTGGAATTATATTCTGTTGGACATCTGACTTCAGTATGACATCAATAGAAGGTCAGTCAAAAACCTGGGTGAAGGACAATGTTTATGCGACATAATTCCTTGGCATCATTGTGAGGTCCCTTTCTGACTTCAGTCTGATGTCAGTAGAAGATCAGTTCTACATGCGTGTAGGGAAACAATAACGTAACAATGATTTTACATTTTAGTCAAGGTCAGTCACAACCTAAAATATCGTGAAAATTAATACACAACCCTGTCAATCATACAGATATACAGTTTCCCTTGAGAGTAAGTATCAGCAGATCAGTGATTTGCCATTGATATTACCTGTAACAGAATGGCCACTGAATTTGTAAGCCAGACAGGAACCAAATCTTGCAAAAGTTTTATAAATCTCTGCACTCCATTGGAATAACATTGGGCACGAAAAATTGCAAACGCATTTTCAAACTTTAAATCTCATGTATCTAATATCTAATATTATATCTAATATTCTATTATTACATTGCCATAAACTTTCAATATGTACCTCTAAAAGTCCTCTATCAACAGGAGCAATTTCAATAATCTACCCACATATTCTGCTTCCCTTCAAAAAATTGAGTGAACATAAATGATACAGCTGAGACCAACCCAGTGGGGCCAGCTAATAATGGGAAATCAACCTCAGTAATAAGATCACCTCACTGACCAGAAGAATCCCAATGAACACCTGTGGCCTGGTCAGGAGGATAATAAAATTTGTAAACACAGTTTATGGAGGTAGAGGGCAATCTGTATCTAATATTATGGGATATTATTGGACAAGTTGGCAGATTGAGCAAGACTGATGAAAGTAGCCTGCAAGAGGTCAAGTCGGTTTTAAAATTAGATCTGTGGTCATAGGGTTCACATCAACACTTCTGTTCATATCAGACATTATTGTAATGCTTACTTTAATAAATTCAAAAATAGCATGAAATAGTTGTATGGGCACCTGGTTAATAAAGTCAGACCTTTGACATCATAATTATTCAAACATGCATAGTATCTCCAGGAGAAAAAGCGAACCAATCCTGAAATTCACAAACGGTCTTGTCCAAATTTGTATATATTCTCATGGTTCTGAAGGTATTTATGTTCCATATTTTACAGTAATAAGAACCTGAATGGACTTTTGAAATTAACTATTTTTAAAAATAGATAACCTAACCATCAGATAGAGGACACAATTTTATGCCCAAAACCATGGAAACACGACAAAATTCAGGGTTGTTTCACTTTAATCCGGTGTGAAATTACATGACAGCTTGTACCTATTTTACAAATGGTGCAATGCTAGAGAATAGGGACATGCACCAACTGAGCTGTGACATTGAGTGCTCACTTGACATCACACTCCAACAGCATTAGAAACAACTTCGTTTGAACGTACAACCTGCTGAAAGCGGCATCATATATAAAAACAAACATATACAAAATCAACTGTAATGATTTTCAAACTATGTGTAAGTGTTCACGGAGGAGTTTTCAATTATGGACATCTTACCAAAATATCTGATCGCTTGTGTAGACACAAATCATGTTGTCCTACAAGCAAAGGTTCTATTTTAAGTCCATTGAAAAAAGGCAGTAAGAAGTCTGGGGATTTTTTTAAAAGTCTGACTTGTGGGTGGATTGCATCAAAGTGTATCCGATTGTTCTCTGGTGTCCCAGCTTATTTTTTCTGCAGGATTTGGCTGAGGAATTTGCATTCTAATATATGTATTATGCTGATAAGATTTGAGTGTGCCAATTAAGAGTCACAAGCTCTAGAGAGCATCACAAATTGCTATTTTGTCCTTCACCCACTAGATGCCACATTAGTTTTGTACCTTGCCGCAAGGTGTCTTGTGGTATCAACTTCCTGTTTCCAAAAATGGAAAGAAGAAATTGCTCTCATTAACACAACTCAAGAAGTAATGATCACAGCTTCAGTCTCATTATTTTGATTTCCTTGTGAAATTTTGGGTTTTTTTCCCGGTAATTAAAGTTCAACCAAATATCATGCAGTGAAATTGTGCTATTTTTAGTATTTTAAAAAATTCTACAGATCTAAGAGACCTTTTAAGGTGGCGTTTGTCAAACAGTGTAAGAGTTACTACCAATTCTAAAGGTACATCAACAAACCACATCAGATACAAACTTATGACTATTGTAGGCCTATAGCTGTCTACAAGTGGACCACTGTTACATTGCCACTTCTTTTTCAAGCCTTGGCAGATCAGAACATATGCTGTCATGTGTTGCCACCTGGTGACTAGTGTCCTATTTCGCGAGCTCCTGCGAGCGGTCCACATCATTCCAGTCTCAGGATAACAGACAATTTTATCTGGAAGAAACCGAGGTTGTTTCTGAGTGTGCTGATGGCCTTGTCTACTTCCTTATCCTCCTAGAGTGTGATTGCAGAGTCTGACTCTGGTATACATCAATGTTGAATAGAAATTTTGTGAATGTGCAATGAAATTGGAACTATTTCTTGGGACAGCAAGATATATTTCTTGGGACATTTCTTGTGCCAGGTGGCAGCAGCATGCAGTTCTCATTTTCACCAGATGGGGCTTGTAGCATAATATTCAGAACAGGCAATTTACTCTCAGCTAGAATATTCCTATGTCACGTCCTTTTCATTTAATACCTTCGGTGTATGAAGTGTTTATGCATTGTTGTTGGTTCAAACCAGCACGTGACATAAAGGAGCAGATCATACATGAGCTTCACCTCCTTCAAACCACCTCTGGAGGAGTGAATAGGCTATTTTGGCTGAGATTGGTAATAGTCTCAATAATGAGCATGATATCATGGGTCTCTCAATGAATTGTAAATTGTAGGACCTGCAGTGACATCACTTGCAGCTCTCAAGAATACTCTTTTCCCAAATTTGACACCCAGAGAAAGTGAATAAAAGTTTGGTACAATCAATTAATTTTCAGCGCTCAGCGGGGACACTGAATTCAAGATCCATAGAACATTTCAAGCAAGATTGAAGTGACATTTTGAAGACAACTTAGGGTGTTTGTAGCACGATTGGAGCAGATACCTGAGTCCCACACTTGTGGTCTTATAATCTAATTACTCTTTGGTCTAATTAGATTTTAATTTACTGCTGAGAACCCAGCTCAGTAGCCCATGCAGCACCCCTTCCATTGAAAACATCAGACTGATAGGATTATTCTTGAACTGAAATTTTAGATTAAAATTGTTCCAAAAGATGTTCTTCAGAAACGACAATTTTTCTTTTGTTGCTCACTGATAACAGTTGTGTTTATATGTGTGTCCTTTAAAGCTTTATGTCAGCAGGTGTAACCAAGATTTAAAACCTTCCCACTGATGTATTCAACTTGTAACATATTTTTCATGGAATTTAAAAAAAGTATTTCTTTACATTTCAAATGAATTTGTGTTCATGCATTCGGCTTAGAATAACAAACTTTTTAGTTAGAATAAGTTCAGTATTGCTCTTACATTTCTTTTAAGCGACCTTTAAGTTGAGAGACACTATAGCTTTAATTATGCTTAAAACAACCACACTTGGAAGTCTTTGGACGAGAATCAGCTGTGATAAGAACTAGAATTGTCAACTAGAATATCAGGCACAGACCCTTTTCAGGACTAGCAATTTAGAAATGTATTTTCTGTTGTTCATTGTTGAAAGTCATGAATAGCAATTTGGAAATTTGTTTCCACCAGTTCATTGTTCAAAGCCAATCTCTGAATTGTCAAATTTATAAATTTTCCCTCATGCTGTTCATTTTTCTGTAAGTAAAATGTCAGATATGCAGCCTCCATCGCATCATGACACTGCAAGAGTTTTAGCAAATCGATATCATGCAAAATAACCAAAAAAATCAGACAAAATAAAATATACAATACGCAGCTTTTAAAATTTAACCCCAAAAGTAGTGTTTTAAAGCATTGCTTTACTTAAATTTCGTTATTATATTTCGGATATTATCAAGTAAAAGTACAGGTACTTGAGTATTGTGTTTAATGCCCATCAGCATGCACCAGTATAAGCCTTATTAATTTTTAAGGATGGAAAAGGAGTAGACTTTTGATGTAACAGGCATGTACACTACGTGTATATTCTTCTGATAAGTAACTTCCAAATGTTTAAGAGAGTAATTTTCTGGTTATCACTATATACGTGTACACAGCTCGACCCTTTAGCATGCAGTATCAAGGGGAAAAACTTAATTATTTCGGTAGAATTTCTACAAAGGCATGCAGCAAACAAGAAGTTGATCATGCTTCTGCAAGATAATTTACTTAATCTTATAAGTTTACATTTAGTGTAGGGCTATTGCCTTATCAAATCATCAAGATTTCTTCATTACGAAAAGCTGGAGCGCCACAGGGCAATTCAATTTGGCTAAAATTTTAATGTGAGCTCAGGTATAAAGATCTATAATTTTTGCAATCAACGGATACATTTTGACATGTCTATATTTTAATTTTTAGATGAAACATATAATGCTGGAGGTGTCACAAATATATAGAAATGTTTTGCAGTAATTTGAAACCTTGAAGTCACATTGATATGTCTGAATAATTGCGTGACAGGATCGCTTAATATATTGAAGCAGAATGCAGATAACTTCAATTTACTCCATGCATACACCTGCATATCAAATAGCCAGTCTGACTTCTGCCTTCCGTAAAACGAATGGTTTTATTTCTCTTCACTATAGGTCCATAAGTTCAAACCATCACGTTTTCAGGCCTGGTTACAAGAGCTAAGATAGGCAGGCGTTGTGCATCAGTCAAGGCAAACCTCAGGCATAGACGTATTGGGCGCGCGATTTTGGGGGGGGGGGGGGAGGGGTGAACGACATTTGCCCGGATCTAAAGATTTAAATTTAATACCATTTCAAATAATATTGCTTGGAAATCATTAAGTTTCAAAAGTTTTTATTTACTATTTCAAATAGTTTTATTTACAGATAATTTCATATTTGTAGACTTTGATCAAATAACAAAATATTTTGCAAAATTTCTGGTCTGACATCAGAAAATCCTGCCAGGTGATTGGTCAAGTTGCCCATTGCGTGTCACTTTTTTCAGCTTGCTTTAAGCAAGTGATGTTTGCTGGAAAAATGATGTCATAATTTTGACCAATAGTATACTGCAAAGACCAACTTGGTATCGTGGCAGTTGTTCACACATCAAACCGCAATCCACACGAACTCTTTAATTTCTTCATGAACTGTTGTATATGACACTCTTGTGTACAACTGTTGATCGTTTCAATTGATGTCCAATCAGTTTCAAGCTGACTCTGAATGGCTTCACATCTATTTACACTAAATTATCATGGCTTGACCAAAAACGTTGTCTATGACATCAGTAGGGGACTATTCAGAATTTATGACTGGGTTGAGGGGGAGATGGGCGTTCTACCCGAGTGGATGCTACATGCTTCAAGGGGGGCAGTACTAATTTATCTAATTTTTACTACTTTATCCAGAATCTATGTGCCTTGCAGGCTAAATAGAATTTATGACATGGGGGGAATGGGAGTTTTGCCCAACGGAGCACCAATTTTTCACGCATGTTTCAAAGGGGGAACTTATTACTCACAACATGCTTAACGAGGTATGAAATTTTGATAAAAGAAAAGGGGACGTACTAAAAATCTACATGGAATGTATGAGAGGTACAAATAAGCATGAAACCAAAGGGGGTTATAAATTGTTGACAGAAAGTTCCAACAAAACTCTCCATCCCCCCCCCCCCCACCTCAGAATCATAAATTCAGAATGGTCCGTCAGGACAGGATGGCTGCCCCGCGATGTGGCCAACATTCATAAGAAAATCACCGAGGGAATCAGATCAGGGACCCCGCAATTAGCCAATTGTCCTTCCGCCTGAGCTGAACCCCTCGTCTGAGAAATATTTATATTCACAATTATACATGTGTATTATCTGAATAAACAGTCATCGCATGGATCACCTGATCCCAATCATCTGAATGCACATATATTGGACTTGCAGAATGTGTGTACTAAAAATGTGTGAAACACAAACTGAAACCCTCACTCGAAACTGCTAAAGTCAGTCCCTGTTAGGAGATTAATGGCTTAGAATGCCATGGTCACCCATGTAAAACGCTATGTCACTTTTCAGGAGAGAGTGGTGTCATACCTTCTCTCGACAAATGAAAATTGCAAGAAAAATGATGTATTTTTTTTTTCTACCTCAAATGTCTACAAATATGAAATCGTCTGTAATCAGTGTCAGAATTTTTTTTTTTTTTCCCGAATCTCACTGTTTCCCAAACTTTTGGGGGTCGACCGCCCCCTCTCCCCCCCCAGTATGCCTACCAGGCAAGATGATGTTGCTTGCAACAACTGAAGAATAAGAGAAAAAACCGACCTCAGTCCCAAACTTTCCCAGTCATTGTAAAATTCTTATAAGAAGGCAGCTGGGAGGCAAAGTAGGCAGCTAGGTGCCAGTGGGTGGCAGTGTGGTTAGAGGTCAGACCTACTCAGCTTAAGGTGACTCAAGCGTGGTACACTGCACATACTTCTGAGCAGCCTGGTTGCCTAGCAACATAGCATCACCACTGCTGCAGGCCCTGAAAAAGTTGTGACGTTACCATTTTCTGCTCTCTTTTTTTTAACAGCATGACAGCCAGTAATTTGCTATTTAAATGAGATCTAATGCAGCTAGAAGCATAATTATTTTTTTATTGAATGCAGTAACACCTACTCTATGCTAAATCAAAGTTTCGACTTCTAGGCTTTATCAAAAGAATTTTCTCAACTAATTTCAGTCAACTGTGTCTAAAATTGTCTTTATTTCTTTAAATTGACATTGGCATAGTCATTGTACTGCAGTTAAAAAACGACTAGGTGAATTTTTTTTATTTTTGGATATTTGTTTGAAAATAACCTGTTTATGATATATATGCAAATTTTTTTAAAAATCTGTATGATCGTTTTCTTAAAATTTGATTACTGCCAAAATTGATGCATGCAAAATCTGCAATTAATTAGTGTGTTGGTGCCCTTTGAGCTCTTACAGAAAAAAGTATATTAACATTTTTCTTCAAATTTGTGGCAAATGTATTGGTTTACATCCATGGGAAGACATTTCTGACATTTTTGTGTGACAAATACATGTAATACTTTATTCTGTGGTACATAACCAAAAACTCAATTTATATCTCTTAAGCAGACATCAAGCCAAACATGCTGTTACCATGGCAACCAAACGAGTCGGTGAAATTTTTTTATTTTTCATTTTTGGATTGTATGGGTCCCATAGAGTACCTGTGCAAAATTTTAGAAAAATCTGTATGATCAAACTACCATGCATGAGTCACCTTAAGGTCGTTGCCTGCATGAGTTCGAACCTTGGGTTCGAACCCTGGGTTGGGAACCCTAAATTCTCAGGGGACCTTAATAAGCAAAATCCCAGCTGGAGGTTGTTTAGATAAGACGTTGAAGTGGTGGCCCCTTGGATCATTGTCTGTGCTGGGCAAGTAAAAGATCCCTCACATTGGGTTTAGGACTCCCACTCTCTCTTCCATCTCAAAAATCCACCCGGAACTGGGCGTAGAAGGCTGCACTTATCATATCTATCTATCTTTCTATTTATCTATCTGTCTAGCTGTCTGTCTGTCAGTATTTACAACACCTTAACTTCAGATTTACAAGCCAAGGGAGTTATATTAGTGTAGCCTATTAGTATGAGTGGTTGGTTGTTCACGTGGGTGAGGCCAACTGCAACAATCAACAAATATAATCTTGGAGCAGACATGTCACGTAATAAAAAATAAATTGCTATCTCAAGAGACCTTGTACCTGTCCAACCAAATAATGTAACAGAAAAGACATCTCATCTACCAGACTGCCTGGAGCTGATACATTGAAATGAACACCTAGGATTATAAACATGTTATTGCTCTGTGAAATACACCAGACAGACAGCTAGACAGACAGGCGAGTTTTACATAAAAAATATGCAGTATTCTATAAAAGGAATTGCATATATAATTGAACAATACACTTACTGAAGGACACCTTGTCAAGGGTTCCCAGCATTTTGATGATCATGTCAGTTGAGTTCCCAGCATTTTATAAGCCCTTGCACCTTGCAGTCAACGAAAGACAAGTACTAACATTAGGCTGCCAGTGGACATCAATAACCTCACACCAGACCCTATCGGGCTATGATCTTACAAGGAACATTTCAGTCAAATTAAGTTTAGCACTTGAAATTCGTTTACTGTAACTTAAGTGTCCTACCACTTTGAGGGAGATATTGATGACTATTAAAACTCATATCACAAAGTGGTAAGCGAAAGCATTTGCCCACAAAGGAGGAAAATTAGGACCGTTTACCAATCCTCTTGACAATTTTCATGATGCAGGCTAGCATCTTTTTGCAGTCTCTGAGCATTAAGTTGATGAAATGCTTGTTAACTGTTAGCACACCCATTATTATGGAAATTTATTAATATTCTAAAATTAAATCCCATAGATTTATCACAGTTTTGAGGGAATTTTTTGTGATTTCAGAAGCGTATGAAGGTTTTTTTACTCAATGAGGCCACAGATGGTGGTGGGACCACAGCGCCACCACCCGATTATATAATAATCTAATAATCCTGCTTGTGTATCGCCCTGAACCCTCTAACCAAAATAAGTACAGCTTATCTGAATTCTACAAAGAATTCACAAATTTTGTCGCAAGTTATCAAGCATGTCACAATGAACTCATCATAACAGGCGACTTCAACTTTCACATGAACAAACAAGATGATAGCAGAGCAATCCAATTTGGGAACATCCTAGAAATGTTCAACCTTGAACAACATGTTGCATCTCCAACTCACAAAAGTGGAAACACTCTTGACCTAGTTATAACCCGAAAAAATTCTAGTCTTAAAGATTGTGTGGTTGGTGACCTCCTGTCAGATCACAATTGCATCCTTTTCAATATGGAAATGGCCAAAGGCAAAAATCTAAAAAAGAAAGTAGCATTCCAAAAAACTCATGACATTAATGTGTCAGAATTCAAGAATGATATCCGCTTACATTTTGCTCAAACTGGCCCACAACAAATGGCTAATGACCTAAGCAGTCTCGTGTTCCTGTACAACTCAACCAAAAAGGTGCTTGACAAACATGCACCAATGAAGATCAAGCAAGTAACATTTCGAAAACCAACACCTTTCACAAATGCCAATATCAAGAATCTAAAGACCAGTAAAAGAAAGGCAGAAAGAAAATGGAGACGCACTGGGCTACAGGCCGACTGGGATATATTTAAGGAGAAACGAAATGTGCTAAATGAGAGACTCTATCAACTAAAAACAGATGACCTGAAGTCAAAGATTGAGAAAACGAAGGGCAACTCAAAGGCTATGTTTAAGATCCTAAATTCTAGCCTTAACAGAAAACAAGAACTACCTCTGCCACATCACATAAACGAAGCAGATCTAGCAAATGATTTCAACACTTTCTTTGATGATAAAATCAAGAAAATAAGATTGAGATTAGACACACACAGCACAAGTACACATAATGATGCTGAGACATATTCAGGTCTGAAACTTAGTCAATTCAAATCACTCTCGGAGATGGAAATTAAGAAAATTATCACTGATATGCCTGTGAAGCACTGTAACCTTGACCCGATACCTACTTGGTTACTGCTTGAATGCATTGACGAATATCTTCCTGTCATGGCTAAAATAGTCAATACATCACTCAGAGAAGGGAAAATGCCAAGTGAACTGAAACATGCTCTAGTAAAACCACTCCTTAAGAAAAATGGCCTTGATCTCATTAAGAAGAATTACAGACCAGTTTCAAATTTGTCCTTCCTGAGTAAAGTCATAGAGGGTGCTGTCATCAAACAATACACTGATCACCTTGCACTTGGAAGCCTGCATGATGAAAAACAGTCAGCATACAAGCAGCATTTCAGTACAGAAACTCTATTGACAAAAATCCACAATGATGTCATGATGAACATGAGCCGTGGTGAAGTAACAATGCTGGTTCTACTAGACTTATCGGCAGCATTTGACACAATTGATCATGACATCCTTTTGAAAAGGTTGAGAGACAAGTATGGTATTGATGGCTCTGCTTTAAATTGGTTCAAATCGTACATCACCAATAGATCTCAATCTGTACTCATAAATGACACGGAATCAAGCAAACTGCCACTAAAATATGGCGTCCCTCAAGGATCGAAACTCGGTCCGATCTTATTCAATTCGTACATTGCTCCTATAAGTAAGGTGGCTGAAGAAAATGAGGTTGATGATCAAAAGTATGCTGATGATGAACAATTAATCCTTTCCTTCAAGCCAACTTTTCTTGAAGAGGAAAATGCAACAAAGAAAATGGAAAAATGCATCACAGAAATACGAAATTTTCTTCACAAAAATAAACTCTGTAACAATGGTGAAAAGACAGAGTTACTTCTCATTGGCTCACCATTTCAACTCAAGAAACTTCACATGTCGTCAATCAGTGTGGACAATGTTGAAATAAAAGCGACAGATCATGCCAGAAATTTAGGTGTATTCTTTGATAAACACATGTCAATGCATAAGCAAGTAAACAAAATGTGTCAAAACGCTTATTTTAACCTTCGAAACATCTCAAAACTGCGTAAGTCACTGAACAAGGAGTCAATCAAAACAGCTGTCAATGCATTAGTCACTCCTCATTTAGACTATGGAAATGGATTGCTCTATGGCTCCTCAAAACAAGTGATAAATAAACTCCAGGTAGCGCAAAACTCTGCTGTACGACTGATTGAAGGGCTAAAAAGACAAGATAAAGTTAGTCATTACAGGAAAGAGTTACACTGGCTTCCAATTCCTGCAAGGATCCAATTCAAACTTATGACAACTACATGGAAAGCGGTGAATAATCAAGCACCTCAGTACCTCAGATGTCTTATTCAACGAAAACCTGAAAATGACCTGAACCTCCGAAGCAATGGCAAAATGCTGTTGGAGGTACCTGCCACACAAAATCAAAACAAGTTTGAGGATAGAGCCTTTACCTATTCATCACCGATACTGTGGAATGGCTTACCTGAAAGTGTACGAAAATCAAGGACACTGGATAACTTCAAGAAGCGATTGAAAACCAATCTTTTTGCTAAATTTTACGGAGATATCAGCTATTCTAACCAAGCGCCAATGAGCAGTTTACTGGAATTGGCGCTATATTTAAGTACTTAATATTATTATTATTATTATTATATTATAGTTGCACCAATGTACTGGAGTAGCTTGGACCGTGGGGCGAAATATGGAAATTGGGACCTTTATAGAAATGGAGTGTAGGTGATCAAGTCTAACTCTGATTCCCTTCTGAAATTTCAGATTGCCTTTTTGTATTATACACCGTTGCTCATAAATATGGAATACTTCAACATTTTCCATTGAAATTGATAACTTTAGCAACTTTTGCTGGAGCACATGATGGTCTGATTCAATGGTAATTACTTCCAATGACCGCTAAAGGGAAGAACATGCTCTCATGTAAAACGCATGCTGCAGCGTTAGACCCAGGAAAAGTTACAGCAATGAGAAATATGGAAATTCAGGGGATTTTTTAGGGTGAGGTCCATTCAACCAAAAATTAAAAATTCTTGCAAAAAATGTAATTGAGGCTTTCAAAGAGTGATTAGAGAAGATTACTTGACCTTTACAATGGACCTTGCTTACTCACTCTGAAATTTACTTTTATTTGACTTAGTTTTTTTTCAAAAAAGTATTCCATATTTATGAGCAGGAGTGTGTGATTAACAGAGGAGAACAAAGCCATTGTAATGGACGTTGTGGCTTACAAACTCCCAAGTTTGCAACAGGCCAAAGGCAGATTACCAATGGTGTAGATCTGGCAATACTATTCTCCCATGCACATTTCATTTAAACATATTTTTAGAAATACCATATGTGGTCATTTGTGGATTCACACGTCTGCCTGTTGATGGATAGTCATATGTTAGGTTGGCTAGGAGAGGGCCAACATCTGAAAGTTTACTCTAATTCCATTGAAGTGCACAACTGCTATCTGCCGTCAGTAACTAGTGCGGAAAACGAATCTTAGAATGTCATTCTGAAGTTGCCAGTGACAAATAGCATATGTTCAAGAGTGACAAAAAGCTGGTAAAATATATCCTTTATAGGAATACGCAAGGGATGTGGGGGTGAAAATTAGTATACGGTATACTTCGGTAATCTGGTATTGATTCTAGCAAATATTCTTAAAGTATACCTGCACGACAAAGATTCAAAGAATTCATGTATAAGTTTGCCAGACCGAAGCTATAGAGCAATAGGCCTATATGTTACCAAAGAAAATCCATATTCTCAGGAAAGAGAGATACACTAACCAATTTGTGTTGGTTGTCACGGGGCAGGTTGCCACCTGCAACAGAGATGGCACCATTTTACAGATGCAGAAAGATACATGTAAATAGCCAAATTATCACAGCTTCAGAGTCCAGAACAGGCCAGTGAGGAAAGTTTCAGAAAGATGTTCAGTCTGCAATTTATTGTACAAATCCATGGGGCTAACACTTTGCCGATCCTCTTTCTCACCTATTCATGAGTGAATTGATTTTTTTCTCTATCTATCTATCTATCTATCTATCTATCTATCTATCTATCTATCTATCTATCTACCTATCTTTCTTTCTATCTATCTATCTATCTATCTATCTATCTATCTATCTATCTATCTATCTATCTATCTATCTATCTATCTATCTATCTATCTATCTAGATGATTGTATCTGCTGTGCATATTTCGATAAGAACATTTTGGTCAGAGTGCCGTGGGATCTAACAGTATGTTCCTGACATGCTACAAGAATTGCAATGTGGCGGTGCATGTCACAGCTGCGGCCCATTAGAGCTTTTTTTCCTAGCGATTTTGAGCTGTAATCACCAAAAATTACGATTATGGACACTTAGAGGATTACTGGCTACTAAGAAAAGCAGTGGTATACAAGCAAACATTGACACAGTTTAATATCTGATAACTGTGATGATTTACAATGCAATGGAGCCCAATATCTGCCCCCTAACCTGTCATTTGTTTATTACAGTTTTCTAAGATAATTAGAAATTTTAAAACGTTGCTCTGTCTTATACAATGGTTTATTATAATTTTTACAATTATATATGCCTGTACAACAATTAAACCAAACAACTTTAATGGTTGTAAGTTAGTGTGGATATGACAGCACTGTCAATCATTCATAATCACCTCATGTATGGGGTACTCGTTTGCTGAGCACAGACACTGTTAACAGGGACCTACTAACGACAGTGCATTGGGAATAGTCTCTTAGAACAGCTCCCTACTGAATTGACTTTTTTTTTTACACAAGTAGGTAGGGAAGAGACATTTCATATTATTTTCCCTGGGGGGGGAATGTGGGGGGGGGGGTGATGTTACCCCCCCCCCCCCCCGCCCGTCCCCCACCTAAGAATGTTCCTGGCTTCCCTGACAGTAGATAGTGGATGTGACCCATAATCCCATGAAGATCTGAAATTTTCACAAAACCTTTAACTATCAACAGAGTGCTAACTTCTTAACTTTTTCTAAAGAATTTACATGATCATACAATTTTCTGAATTTATCAACCTTGTGAATACCCAGAGTAGGGTTCAAGAGGGCTGCGATATCTATCTACCCACCTACCCACCTATCTATCTATCTATCTATCTATCTATATATCTATCTACATTGTATCTATCTACATTGTATCTATCTACATTGTATCTATCTACATTGTATCTATCTATCTATCTATCTATCCATCCATCTATCTTTTTATCTATTTGTTCTATTCTATCTGTCTATCTATTTTATCGAAATATATCTATGACTGAGTTAATAAATTTGCTCTGTAGGCCGGGGTGTAGGCCTAACTAACTCAATATGTTGAAGATAAATTTGTTAGATTCATTCTGATTGTGATCAATCAGCCTAGATTGCAATTTAAGTGGCATGATGTTTATGTCGCTTGTTTTTGTAATCACTCCATAGTCGCCTCAAAGAGAGCTTATTTTCTGAGGTGATTACAAACTGTAATCTATATGTAATATTCAGAATGACTTTAGTCGCCGAAAAAGGGTTATTGACAGTTTTTAAGTTGGTAGTTCTGCGTTTCATACAGTTACACATGGATTATTTTGTATTGAGAAAGCCTGGTTCTGAGGCAGAACAAAGTCAAAACTAAGAGAAACACAAAAAGGTGAGGGGGAGATCTCAACTGCCAGGCGACCAAGGAACTGAGACTGAGATTAAGCAAGTGACTGAAAGGCGACTATGATGGTACAAGTGATTATGTACATGTACATGAGTATCAATAGGGTTGGTGTCTTAGAGGCAACTGTGGAGTGATTATGATTACAATTGACAGACATAGAGAAAACGTCCATGATATTTAAGTAACTTTCGCAATCTGAGTTCGGCCTACATATATACACATGTATCGTCATCAATACAGCAATGTATTGCTGAATCTCACCCTCTGATCAATCTCTAAGGCCCTGTTAAGTTAGCAGGTCGTTTGTGTCAGTGTCTAAGTTCAGCAATATCACATACGAGGAAAGAATGTGAATGATTTTTATTTTGCTGTGTTGATACACAGGTGATCAAAATTTTAAAAATCATAAACAGCAAGGTTTTGAATTGCTGGTTTTAAATTGCTGTACAAAACTGTAAACACTATTCATACCGGGTTGGGGGAAGGGGGCACTGATACTGAGTGGGCTCCATTGCATTGTGAACCTTACATTTATTAGGAAGTAAACTCCGAGCTTGTATAGCACAGTTTTATCTGAGCTGCCAATGATCCCCTGAGTGTCCATAGAAGTAATTTTCAGTGATTACAGCTAATAATACCTGTTGGCGACTGTGGCATTGATACTGCGATTAAGCAATTGACTGATTTAAGTAACCAGGTGACTAAGTTGAGATTACACAATTGAAAGAAACAATTACCTAAGTTTCCTCACCATGGAGTAAACTGAAGTGATTGAGCTGAAGCGATTGTCATTTCTAAGCACCAAAGTGATTTAAACATGTATAATCTCCCATTGGCGACTTAAAGTATGTTTTTTCCAGTCCTATACACTTATGCAAGAAAGTTATAATCACAGCACTAAGGCAACACAGAGACTGAGATTACACGAGTGACTGAGATTTAAGTAAGGAAGAGAATCCGTCCAGTGTAACATATTGAGGACTCCAGCTCTCTCTACCATCTCATTAATCATCCCTTGTGAGCTTAGAAGGCGCTAACCATAGGCTATCTATCTATCTATCTATCTATCTATCTATCTATCTATCTATCTATCTATCTATCTATCTATCTATCTATCTATCTATCTATCATTGGAGACAATAGACTATCAGAGAGATATCAATTAAAAATCGCCAAACATTTTTTTCATTTCATAGGCGATTACGTGTTGGGAGCTTTGTAACCTGCAGAATAACTTGAATTGCCAGAAAGAATTGATGGCAGTTACACTATTTAGCTGGCAGTCTTGGTTCACATGCGGATAATTGTGTAGTGAGAAAACCTGGTTCCAATGCAAAAGAATGCTGTTAGTCGCCAATGCTCATATGGTGTGACTATACAAACTTGAAAAATCACATGGGTTACCTGAAGGCGACATAAACAGCATTGTGCTAATTTAATCACATCCCACATGCACAGTGAAGAAATTTCCTAAGGAATATAGGAATAGTACTCACTATTCCTATTTGGACAACAAGTTTAGAAAGAGTGGCATAAGTCAATAACTATTTGTCAAATATAGCAATGAATAATAAACCCTATAAAAAGGCATTAATAATGTTATGAACAAATGATGAAATAATCTCAGAATAAAATTGGAAATATGTACAAATATCTATTGGGGTAACGTGAAATTAATGGAAATTAAGAAATACAATGAACTGTAGGCTGTGCTCCCAAAATGAACACAACTTCTGCGCAGTTCATTACAATCCCAATCCCCCCCCCAATCCACTTGTGTTTCTCATTGTTTGCATTGGAACAAGGCTTTTTCAATGGGAAATTTGTCTGTATGTAACTGTGTGAAACATAACTACCTGCTTGCTAACTGTCATCAACTACTTTTGGCGACTTAAGTCATTTTACAGATAATGGAGATTTACAACTGTTAATGCCTTAGGAAAAAAAGCTCTATTAAATTGACTATTCAATTGTCGCACTCTCTTGGAAAATTGGTTTGAACTAAACTCAACATCTGCAGGCCGCTACTTAAAAGACAACGTTCAACAACATTAGGATCCAATTAAGAAAACTATCAGAAATTTAATTTAAAGCATGTCCGTGATAATTATGGAAATTGTGCCTTTAGTGGGTAAATTCTATTCTATAGTCTAGCCTACTCTGTGTTATTTTATTCTACTTTGTTAAATTCTATTATCTTCCATTCTTTTAATCTCTTTTACAATTTGCTACTTCTAATCTGAATCAATTGTTCTGATCGGTTCATCATAGTCAATCAAGTTAAATCTAAAATGGCACACTGCAAGACGGAAAAGATTTGCCCCAGAACCTTATAATCATTGTGCTAAACTTGGTGAAAAAAAAAGAGGCTTACTGTAAAAAAATCCTAGTCAGTGGGATGAAAATTATGAATGGTGCACAAATTGGTTTTCAAGACTTCAACTTTGGGACTTAGTCGAGTTTCGACTACAGTCAGTACTGAGTCCGAAGCACAGGCCACAGTGGGCCGGACTGAAGTCATAGTTTTAAATAAGCTTCTCGGCAATTACAGCAGTTTTTATAGGCATGGATATCTGAGCCACTTGCTACATAGCACTTTAGCATCATCTGATTGGTTGATAGCAGTTCTTGAACCAGTTAAGTTAAGCTGGAATAAAATACCTTGCAAGTAACCCAGAAACGCATGCTTATATTTTAAAACTGTTCTAATGTAATAAAGCCATTCAATAATTTATTGTTTCTTTTAGTTTCCGGTTTAGCAAGTTATTATAATTAATAACTTGATAATCATCCTTGCGTATACAAACAGCTGATCAATCAACAGTGTTAATCATGTACAGTGTAGGTGTGTCTAATTAAATGAGATTGACCAAGTGAGGTGAGCTGTTTCTGTTAGGATAGGCCTCACCCCCCCCCCCCCCTCCTTCCCCCTGGGGTATCCTTCTGACAGACCTATCAACCAAAATCAGTCTCTACCGAATATTCCTAGATCATGTATATACATTGTATGAATAATCAAATAAGGTGTATTGCAGTTTGTCCTAATAAGTGCAGTAAATTTGGAGAGTGTACACATTTATTAGGGCTACTTGGTAAAATCTAATCTTGCCGGGCTACAGACAAATTTATCTAAATTGAAATTTATTAAAAGCTCTGCTGTTTAATATAACAAAAAAAAATTATCATCACTATAACTTATTATTATAGCCAGACTGCCAAAGCCAAAACTGCTTTTAAAAATCGATATTTTACAGGTATAGTTGAAATGTTGGAGAGAATCAATAAAAAGTGAAGAATAGGCTAACAGAATAGCATGTTCCTGTTTTGTGATTTTTAAGATGATTAGGGTAAAAGTGGGTAATATCACGCACCTAGTTCGTGAAATTACACCGCAGTGTTTCTGTCTGGGTACCAGGCTTGAAGTATCATAGCTATCATGACCAAAAGTGAAGCCTTTGTTTGATATTGAACTCAGGGGTCTAGAAAATATCAAATTCCATTGGCCGACAGCCTCTTGGAGCACTTAGCACACAATTAAAAGAACTGGGGTCATCTTGCCTTTTTTGTGGGTAATATCACGCATTTCTGTTTAATATCACGCAGCAGTGGGTGTTATATGACGCAGGTTGGAGCTATTATGAATTAGATTGATTTCCTGTCAATGTGCTCATCTGTGCACCAATGTACAGCAAAAGCAGGTTGTCTCTCTATCAACCGTTTCACTCAATCAATCAATCAAATACTCTATCTATCTATCTATCTATCTATCTATCTATCTATCTATACATCTATGTATTCATCTATCTTGGTGATATGAGATAAGTTGATATTTAATTTGATATTCTTCAGATTTTGCACATCAAACAACTTTCCTAGCTGTTGCAAAATGAAATCTTGCACTTATAAATGTTCATCACTACTGATTCTCAGTCAGCCTTTCAAAAGTCTTTTGGCATATGTTTCATTTCAAAAATCAACTGTGAAACAGTGGTGGATTAGTTGATACGGTGCTGATGGGGCGTAAAACACATACTCACTCACTCGCTCACTCACTGATCAATGTTCACTTTCAAGAAATTACCAAAAATGGAAACAAACAATGAGGCTGTGGTATATTTGAGTGTATATATTTTACCAGTGTCATAGACTTACTACACAGGTAGGTCTCACACCTGAAGTGGCGTATTTAATGGGGGGGGGGGGGGGGGGGTTTCGCCTTGACCCCATAGACCAATTTCACTGATGGTTCTCCCAGTTAACACTAGGGCAAAGTGGTGAATACTGAAATCCCATTGACTAATAGTTTTCCCTCCCTTGCTTCTGATTGGCCCAGCCAAGGTGTCTCCAAGCTGGAGTGCATTTTAATGTAACTTCAAGGCTTTATAACTTGGTCATTCTTTCAGTTTAAATTTTGAAAGTTGTCTTTTTGGATTTAGAGTGTATAAATCTCCTGTGTGTGAAAAGCAAATTAAGAATTGTTGAATTGCAAAAAAGTTATTTGGTGTCCGTGTTCAGGCCATTCAGTGAAATATAGGTCTATTGGGCCCTATAGATCCCCCAACCTTTGGTCCAAAATTAACTGAGGAAAGTTAGGAAAAGTGGTGGATGCGCCCAGATAGTGTGCCTAATTGGGAAATACAACTTTTAGACCAAAGATAACCATGGGAATCTTTTTATAAAATCAGGGAACTTTAAAAATTTTGGGTAATTTGAGTGAAATGATCGAAGTTTGGTTCAGTTAAACAAGGAAATTCAATGCAAGAAACGTGGAAAATATGGTAAAGAATCCAAGAAAAAAAATTCCGTAAGACAACATGTTTACCAAAAGTCTGGGGAGGTGTTTTCTTGTCAGACACTTAGGACAGCCCAAAGTTAGCAATTTCATTGGCCAAGTATCAATGTATTTGTTACAGGATTAGCTTAAGTTATGAAGACCTTGTCCAAATCAATGAAAACACCAGAGTTGATATTGATTATATAAAGTGAGTTTTTCGTGGTCATGAAGATTGGGTAACAATCCAGTTTTTCTTTAATATTTTGTGTCAGAAATTATCAACTTTAAGCCAAAATATTTCAACTTGAAGGTTGTGGTGTCTGCAGCTTATCACATAAAATAAATCCATATTCAAACTGAGCTATTTGTGAGGTATAGTAGACAGGACAATGCAACTGGAGGCCTCAACTGAAATGAGGTGTTCTTAAAAACATTGGCTGCAGGGATCTTCAAAAATGTGCGTGATATTACCCCCTATGTGCGTGATATTACCCAAATATGCGTCATATTACCCCCAAATGTGCGTCATATTACCCATTAAACATGAGTGATATTACCCCTGGTCTGTAATCATTACTTATTCATGCATACCAGTGCCCTCATCAATGCCAACATTCATTGTAATAATTTTTTGAAATCCTATATTATGCCATTCACCCATCATGGGTCTTCATTGAGTGAATCACTTAAACAGCAGCAGCAAATATATATCATTCAGACTCAGGAAATTGTATCAAAAAGGCATAAAAATTGGCAGAAAACATCTGAGTGGACTGAAACCCCTCTGCCATTCTGTCCATGGCACAGTCAAGCATAATAGGCTATCAGGTGGACTCATCAGGTTCTCTTGCACATTTTTCACCTCGAACATTGGTAATTTCTACAATAGCAGAAGAATTGAATAGCCACCAAGTTGGGTGCGTGATATTACCCACATGCGTGATATTACCCACATTTACCCTACAACAGTTTTAATAAGAACGAACTTTTTGGCTGCTTGCTACCTGATAGCTCAGCTTAATCTGTTCATGAACTGAACATCATCAACCAATCAGACCAACTAAAATGCAACCTAACAAGTGGCCAAAGCAATGCATGTTCATTTAAACAACTCTACATATTTGGTTTGATTGAGTATTGTTGAAAGAAGCCTACTTGTAATTGTTATTGGCTCACGAGGAAAATCAACTATGAGACCAACTGTAGAACTTAATTTTAGATAACCATTATACAATTAAAGAGTCACAGATGCTGAAAAGATTAATTCATTAAAGATGATTTCATTAAAAACTCAACAATGCACAGTTGCACATTTAGTTGAGCCAACAACAAATCAATTCTCCACCCTTTAGTCTTTACTCCAATTTAATTCACTCAACACTTTACAAGTGTATTTTCAAGTCTCTCTCATTCTGGTTAGTCCGGTAAAACTACTTTAAATACATGAATTCCTCGTTTACGATAAGGTAGGTCTATTTAAGGTAACATTCCATACCTATATTTACAGGTAATTTCATTAGTACGCGATTCTTAGGTTCTAGACCCACCAAATACGTTCCATTTTTAGTTAATCTGATTGGTTTAGAGACAACAGAACGTCATAAAGTTGATATATCTCACGTAGCAAGTGCTTGTTTAGCATTGATTCCTCACAGCCAAGTGTGAATGACAAGAATCGCATGGTAATGAAATCGCCTGTAAATGGTGATACGCTGTTCATCGTTATGTAAGAGCACGATTGTTTGCTAAATAATCAGTTTAATGTCTATCTATGTGCAAAATATGTCATCGTTCTTTTGGATTATATTTAAGCAATGTAAAATCTAGATTAACCATTTCTAAGTAAATAGAATTGAAGAAAAAAAAACAGCAACTTTGAACAATTATGAAATATATATTTTCTATAGGCCTAAATCGTAAACCATAGATTTATAGATAATCACCATGAATCACAGTATATGATATCAAATACAATACTTTGCTAAGAATTGAAAATAAAGTTTTCTATTGTTCAAGAAGATAAAATAATTGATAAACATATAAAACAGATCATAAAAGCATCCTGGCACAGCAAGTTAAATAATATATTCAAGAAACTTGTAAAAACCACAAAGTACTATACAAAAGGATAAAAGGAACCCACTGACCTGGTGTATTAAGTAGCCCTTTTGACTGAATGTCTCAATTTGGCTTTGTGTGACGTTGTGACGTTTTATACGACGTTCAGGACGCCGCAGTAGCAACGTCATTGGCAGAGCTACATTTGTAAGCACCAGATGCATATTCATGCAGGATGCAATATGCTACAATGGTTTATGTTGATTGGTAATATATCGCTGAGATATTGCACTTAAAGATATAGCCTGTTAAGTAGTACTAGTTGCTTATGAATGTACAAGGCATATATAGCTGATAATTGTAGCCTCTAGGAATCTATAGCATTTTGCTTATCAAAGCTTTCACCCAATTCCTGTTGTCTTATGGCCTATACATATTCGATGTGAAGTCAGTAGTAGGTCTAAAAGCTCACATGGTTTTGGTAAAACAACATCATAGACTCAGTCTCTGTATTATAAGAGATACTTAATCATCTAATTATCTCATTTGGCATACCCACTAAGGGGCACATCTACTCAGGGTTAGTTTGCATCGATCGTAAAATATGTATTCTGCCAGAATGGGTTACAGCAAAAGTCAAAGGCATTGGTTGATGCTAAACTAAAGTCGCTACGGACGTCATATTTACATGCAACTTCGTTGGATTAAAACAACTCAGAATGGGATTACAGCAGGAAATTTGATGTGCAAAAAAAGGACTGTTGCACTGTGAAAATGGCACTCCATGTGTCATCATTAATTTTGTCATGATCATACCCAATACTTTCAATCTTAATTTGACTTTAGGAGACTAATCCTGCTTGTTAGTGACAAGCAAACGAAAGGATTACGCATCTGAGTGGTAGTCGAAAATCAGTTGTAACAAATCAAATGGCTTACTCTTGATCATGACTGATCAAACAGCCTCCATGATTCCAATGTTGAAAGTAGAGAAGATGACACTTCATCAGCTATCACGAGCCACGAAGTGCCATTTTTCAGTGCAACGGTTCACTCTGTTCGCATTTGAAATTTCCTGGCTATAGTAGAAGTACCCATTAGGGTATCCACAAAAAAGTTAAAGTCTGAAATTGATTGGGGCTAACCCCTAAATCTGTTCTTTGACCCCTCCTCTAACTCCATGAAAAAGTTCAGCTGATTTGAAGTTGTTTTAACAGTTCCTAGAGAGCCTCAAAGATGGACATGGGTTCATCTTTGAATTTTCATGAAAATTTATATTTTGCCTATTTTTTTTGGGACACCCTAGTAGTACCCAGGGTTTGGATATTTGTTTTACAAGACACAGAAGAAGATCTTGACTAATGAGCATGTGATGACATCAATTGTTCTGATGTACCACATTCTCATTGAGACACTTCCCCGTTACTATTCCACAAGAAAAAGTTAGCAGCATTATACGTAAACGAGAGCTATCTGTTTTCTTGTGTGTTTTTAAATCCTCCTAGCTACAGTTCGCAAACTACTCTGCTGTTATTTTCACACAAATCCCTCAAGTTGTAGATTGGTAAAACACATATAGGAATGTCATAATCAATCTTCTGCTAAATGTTTCATTGTGAGTATAGAGAAGCAAGCTTGAGGTCTTGAGGAAAAACTTTATTAAACTATTTTGAGGCAAATGTATAACTCAAAGATTGATAATGAGGAGGAGGAGGTCATTTGGTATAGCACTCAGGACTTCCAATTGCCGGGTCCTGGGTTCGATCCTCACACTGGCTGGCTCATCTGGACATCATGCTTGACAGCAGTTTCAATCATCTTTCATCTCATTGCTATTTTCTTCCCCGGTCTTAATAGGTACATGTATAGCCTATCTGGTGTAATAAAGGCCCAATCATCCTGATACAATCTTTCATCCATCGAAGATAATCGGTTTTCTTACAGCATAAGTCAGCAACATGGACTGACTAAATCATGCTTTCACACAACTTGGCCAGACTGAAAGAGTGACATAATTAACCAATTTTGAGACAATGTTTATGACTTCTGCTGTTATCAAGACCAGTCTATAAAGACAATAATCTTGTAGTATGGACAATCACTCCAAGTGCAGGCCAAATATATAATATTAGTCAAACATGGAAATTGTAAAACGTTAGATTTCATTAAAAGTATGACCCTGCACCAAATATCATTTAGAAAATATGTGTAATTGTGTACCGGTATAGATAGTAGGTCCCCTGTTGGACCCCAATAACCTGTTGAAGTACATTTGCCCCCTAGTCATGTGACTTACCCACCTTTTCCATGTTGGCTTTACAGAGCTCTCTCATTAGTGAAGTCCATGCTGCTACACCCCGCCCCCAAATTATGGACCTACATGACTAAAATGAGAATAATGCACAGGTCACTTGGTTGGATGTGCATGCATCTGGTGTTTAAAGTAACCTCGTATTTTGTTTACAGAAAAGGGTGTTTTTTTTCTCTAAAGGATATTCTTTAAAAAGTGAAATATTCACATTTAACTGCAGTCGGACTTATTCCCCCTAATCAACTCCGTTAAAAACTGTACCTTGAATTAAAGTTGCTATTTTGAAATGCTGGGTCCCATGTAGCTACAGCATACAAAATTTGGTATACATCCTTATGACATTGTCTCTGCTTCCAACACCCTTATCCTATAATATTATGGCATGCAATATGAATATTCCGACACATAACAGGATTCCTCCTGTTCATTGTCTTATATACATCAGGCATCTCATTAATATCCTCAGGACCCAGAACTAATAATATGTTATTGCCCTAAAACACAGACCTACGAATATATAGGCCTATGTGGGCTATACATTTTTCAGTTTATCATAATTAAATAAAAAATATATACATGTTCTAGGGCCTATTTTAATCTAAATGTATCATGATTAAACTTTCCTTTCTGTTTTTGACAATTTGAAGCTTTTCTAAAAACCATTTTGCATGGACAAGATAGATATATATATAATCAGGCATTAACATTTAACAGTATAATTAATGTAGGCAAGATAACCTTCTTCTATGGTTTTAACTAGCTATATTACACGAGCCCGTATGTGGATCTCTTGGAATCAAGGATCAACTAATTAATTACCTACATGTTTCTTGTTGACAGGTTATTGACAAGCTGTTAAGTGTTGCGCAATCAGGCAAGTGTTTATAGTTTTTGAGTAACACCAATTAGGCCTAGTGATCAGTGCAACAATTAGTGCTCCTCAGGGTGGCCTCTCTTCTTAAATGGACTTTTTATTATTGAAACTTTAAAATAAAATACCGTAAATTGATTCTCCAAACCACATTTAACTTAACAAAAAAAGCTAAAAATGTCTAAAGAGTTGAATACACGATGTAAAGCATGTAAAACACCAAAACTTGTTAAAGAGACTGGAGAAATTATCTATCTATCTATCTATCTATCTATCTATCTATCTATCTATCTATCTATCTATCTATCTATCTATCTATCTATCTATCTATCTATCTATCTATCTATCTTTCATGGTTAGCCGTTTTATTCTCTCTTCCAATATAAAGTCACAGAATTAGAACAAACTGTATTTCATACTTGTCCTGCAGTTGCGGTTCCGAATATCTATTATAATTTGGCCTCGTTGCAAAGTTGCTCTTAGTGTCGATATATAGGTCAGACTGTCCGATAGTGTAGCAAATAAGAGAAATTGAGTAATATTTAAAATCTGTCATTGCGCGCCACATGTAAGAGAGGGTTGAGCATCATACTACTATAATTACTCCCAACATTTCCAGGTGGGGGTGGGGGTTGGAGGGGGGTTGGAGTTTTTTTCTTAGTCTTAAAAAATGTCTTGGCCTGTTTTAAATTTAATTTGTTTATTTAGAAATGAATATTTGACAAGGTTGACTGATAAGCTAGAATATATCGTACACATATCCAAGTGTGGCCAGCTGATCATGTAGCAATGAGTCGCAACCTTGAGCTCAGAATAGCAATGACTGACACACCTGATACCTAATATATCTTCATTACTCACAATTTCCCTGTGACTAGAAGCCCCGATGACTGCATGCCTTAGAAAGCTTTTAGTATTCGCTTGGCATCGGGATATGCTTGGTGTATGATAGGTCTATATTTTGCATGGTGATAGAAAAACTGAGATCTAGTTTGAAAGATACAACCTTGAGTATTTGCATGAACCATTCGGTCCCAATACAGAAAATATTTAATTCTAAAGTATTTAGTTTTGTGACAACTAAATTCTAAAATGATGTCAATAGTTCACTAACATAAAGTCAACAGATAAGATAAGTCGTCCTAACCTGTATAGAAATGTGACTTTGTAAAAAAAAAGAAAAAAAAAGTGCTTTACTGTTAAGTATTTATTGACCACAATTAAAACATAACATTGACTGATATCTACATTTTCCACTGACAATCTTATTAATTTTAAAAAAAAAATTGTCTTTTCTTTCCTAACTCTCAATATATATATGGATTTCATTCAGTGAGAAGTTTTTGATGATATAATTTTATTCATATCAACTCATGATTTCAAGCAGTTGCCAATAAAATGGTAAAAATGAACATAGACCTATAATATTTTTGCTTCGGACACCCGCAGCTTCATCTGTGGCAGTTATTTTGTTTGACCTCCTTGTCTATGACATGATCTCCCTCGACACCAGGATCCATGGCAAATCTGGCTGAAGCATTCTTGTAAAATAATGCATGTGGCATCCCTGGTCATGTCGAATTGTCTGCAGGAAAAAGAACAGTCTATTTTATCACTACAAGTTGGGGAGGAGGGTTGGTGTTGTGGTAGCTTACTGGGCTGCCAATTGCTCGGTCCAGGGTTCAAATCCAGCTCTAATCTGGTCACCTATGTTGGACAGCTGATTCAACCATCGTTCGCCTCATTGCCGTGTCCTCCTCCTGTCCTAATTAGCCTACCATGTGCACAAGTACAGGACATAAAGTCCCCATCATCCATAAATCCGTCCACATCACCAAAAGGTATACTCTTTGAGTGACATGACCATCATCCTTCTTAATTATATGTATATAAGTCCCTCCCACACTGAACAAGAATAAAATGTATATCATCATATAAAATCTATATCATGGAAGATATATATTTTCCTTTTTGTGAAGTAAAAAACCCGGAAAACTGACTGCCAAGTCTTTAAGATTACTTTCCTGATACAGCTGCCATAGACAGCACAACCTAAATCCCAACACCAGTTAAGTCAACAATTTCTTTTTATATTTTTTCATATTTTTCTTCAAGTAATCCCTCATGTTTTCTTGACACAATGGGGAAGATATATTTCTGGAAGAACAATCTCATATTGTCTTGGGAAGGATTTACAAATATTTGATATACTGAGTGGCAAAAAAGTAACAATGGAAAGCTGTTATAAAGGCAGTTCATATAATATTATGAATCATATGATATGTGGATTGCAGATATATACAAAAGATTCCGTGAGTCGGAAATTTGGCAGGTTTCTTTTCAATGGACGCATTAAATTTTATTAATTTTGCCAATTAAGACTAATTTTAAAGGTCAGAGGGTAAAAGTTGTCTCCTTGAAAAATACAACCCTTAAGTCCATTGTAAGTAAATTATTCAGCCAATGCGAAATAGGAATCCAATCATTCCTTCTGACTTGTATCTCCTAAAACTCGACATCTACAATTGTAAATATCTAAATTCTTCCTACAGCTTAAGCCTGTAAATATAGATAAATTGCAACTTAACTGTTTTTTAAATCTGCAGAGTACTTTGCTGCAACTGGTCGTCAACATCTCAATTATCTGGTGGCCTTCAGCAGAAATTCATATGAAACTTCCAAAGGTGTCTAGGAAACAAATACTTTTCCGCTTCCATCCTTCCATCCCATTTCCAACAGCAACTTTCTGAAATGTTTTCAATTACTTGCTTTTCATAATTCCCAGGTTCAATCAGCTGATGATTTTGTTTAGTTTCAGAGCCAATAGTCAATGAAACATTATGAAATGAAATGTTTCACTGTTCCCTGTCACTTTATTTCATGCACAAATAGCATTATAAAATAGTTTGGAATTTTATAATGTGACAACATGCTGAAATTTAGGATATACAAATAACCGTACTTGAATCCAAGTGATGTGCATCTAGTATTTGTATGTCTCTGCCCAGTGCGCAGTTAGCCGGACTGCATCAAATACGCCTTAGCTCTCTTAAGCTTGAGTATATGCCTGATTGGTAAACAGTCAACCTAATTACCAGGCTTGGATGCACAAAGGTAGCCAAATGAAGTTGCCTCTTTTGTGTGTTCACTGATCAGACACCAAAATTAGCATCCCATGTTATAGAAGAAAATCATGTTTTATTTAAAGGGTCAATAAAATATATTCCAACAACACTGTCTTGAAAGGTTTTATGTAAATAGGCCCTATAGCGTTTTGGAATCATTTCTTAAAGTGGGGGGGGGGGCGGCTATTTATAAGGCAGACAGCATATTTTGTCATAGTGTGGCCTCCACTTGAATTTTTCTTGCTGATGTGGCATGTCCCATTATACTCTGTCACCAGTAATATAATAATCTGAATATCCTTGCTCCAATGTCCACTAAAATAATACAAAAGGTAGGGAAGACCATTCCGAAGAGTACTGACGAATTTAGAAAGCATTGGTCTGCATTCATTATGTATCACTTTTGATTATTTTATTGGTATCGTGTTGATCTTTCACATTAGTCGTTGTCGAACACTATGGACAAGATCATTACATCGAACAAAATTAGTTTTTTTTTTCATTTTGTCACACCATGACTACATACTCTGACATTTTTGTATCATTTTAGTAGTTTCACTATTAATTTAGAATGTTTTTCATCATTACTTCTTGCATGCGACAGGACTTTTGTCAAGAGCATTTTATATTAGTCATATTTTTAATATGAATTTGAAGAATTTCACACTGAGATAAAACTTAATTTTTCGTTATATAAGCAAGTTGCAGAATACATGCTCTTTTCGCACAATTGTGCAGTCTTACAGTTGTGGCTCTAAAAATACATCGTTGCTGCAGGCACAATTTCTATTGCTATTCTGGAAGTCATAAACCATGCTGTGCTTTGAATACAATTTTTACAACCCAATTGCACAGTCTTCCTTTTAAGAAGTGGATGCTATCAGGCAATGTTTATTCAAGTTTCTCATGCAAAAGTCAATTTTCCTTCTGTTTCCACCATAAATTAGATAAAAAGACTTGTTTGAGGTCTTTTGCCATTAAAATGTTTTTGTCATGGCAGTAACAAAAGCCTCGACTTGTTTGTGAATTATTCATCAATTTACCTAGGCATGTGCTGCACACAATATAATTTGAAAAAAATCGGATTATTTATTTGCATCCTGCTTTTAAAGATTTTTTTCTGGCTATAGTGGTGTCTGATCACTATGTGTACAAAATATTACATTGTTGGAAGTCATTCATCATTAGAAATAATAGATACTTTTTTTTTTTCAAATTCTCCAGCATGTCTTCATTGTAAATTTAGATAATTCATGGTAAATGCATTCCTCTAAGCTCATGAAGGTTGGTTGATGAGATGGGAGAGAAAGTGGGAGTCCTCAACATGTTACACATTTACCTGATAAGAGGGATCTTTTACTTGCCCAGCAAGCACTGGTTCAATGGTCTGCCAATTTAATGTCTCACCCGAAAGACATCCAGCTGGGATTTTCCTCCTGAAGGTCCACTGGAAATTTCTGTATCCACAACCAGGGTTCGAACCAATGCAGGCAAAGACCTTCAGCAGAGCAGGCAGGCACCTTAACCACTCTGCCACCCTGAGCTGTAGTTGAATTCTAAAAGTCATTTTTTGTAACAAATAATAATTCTAAAGTGCAAATGAATGCTCTAAAACATTGTGATATCCTTATTCCAATATGACAGACAATTTCTTCTTTTTTTTCTCAGCCTAAAAAATGTCCCTTCCAATTTATGTTGTTTCTGAACTTGACTTCCCTTCTAGACCTGTGGTGTGATTGTTGGCACCTTCTCAGCAAGAGGTCCTGTTTGGGGTAACAAGAGATCACTAAGGTCATCTGCTAAGAGGTCCTTGTGTGACACCAGAAGGACACTTGCGGAGGACTTCTAAGAGTCAGCATACAGTGGAAGAGTCCGAAAATCTGGTTGTCAGTGTCAGATTTAGGGTACCAGCTGCTTTTAAAAGGATTTTGTTTGCCATCTAAATCGACACCAGCAGAAAATACAGTTTAGTGGTTCTACCATTTAATGACAGCCATTTTCCATCATTATTTGAATTAACTCTTAGACTGTAAATTTGCCGGAATAAGATTGCAAAGATGTACAGGACCTAGTTTATTTGATCAACCACATAAATCCCTGCATATTTTTTTTTTGCGGCTCAGATTTTATACCTTCCTGGATTTATGGCAGATAAGAGTGGTTATCATGCTTTCATGGTAATTTCGAATTCCAGGGTTTGATACCATTACATGCCAATACTTTGCTGCAGAGAGACCGAACCTAGGTCCCTAAATAATACTATTTTTAAATACTGATGGTGAGCTTCCTGGGGGGGGAGGGAGGGTTGGTCTAGTGGTAGTGTGCTGGACTGCCAATCGCTGGGTCCAGGGTTCGAATCCAGCTCTCGCCGGGTCACCCGGGCCTATGTTGGATGGCTGTTTCAATCATCCTTCGCCTCATTGCCGTGTCCTCCTCCTGTCCTAATTAGCCTACCAAGTGCATAAATACAGGACAAAAAGCCCCAATCATCCATTCATACAATTTGTGAGCTTCCTGGTGATAGTGATGATGCAAAATGACCATGCACCAAGGAAATGGAACTCAGCTGGACTGAAACTCAACGCACAACTTTCTATGTGTGCAAGTGTGGTTTTCCGCTGGAGCAAAAAATATTTCTATATATAAAAACAATAAATGATTTCTTTGGAGAGCAAGATATAGTCACAATATGTCTGACGAATGAGTCCATGAAGAATTTTCAGACTACTCCATGAAGTCTGTACCAAGCTTGCCAAAAGTGGCTATGGGTCAGCGTGCTTGGTTTAGCTTCCGCTTCCAATTATGTCAAAGTATTGGAGCCCAAAATAACTGGGTAATGGTCAAAGGAAATAATCATATGGCTGTAGAAGGGTGGAGTCCATTGGAATTACAGGGAATACTACTAAGTAGGAGGAGGGGCCGAGCAAGCAAACAACTAAAGGAGAAGTCTAAATAAGTACAGGGGACTACAAATGCAGGATTATACTGACACTACAGTAGCTACCACTTGTTGAGCTCCGGTATTAGGCCAGACCAGGAAGATAGATTTTAAATATATGGTGGTAGAACTAGAAAGAATAGACTTTCAATTACTGTTGTTAGTCTTAATGATTGTAATACCATACAATGCGGACATGGGTCAAGCTCAGTGGGTATGAACAAATGTTTTAACATTTGCTCATGTACAGTTGAGTAAATAACTATTTATTTTATCACAGTATGGATGCATGACTACTACATTGATGATTGATTAGGATTTATGTCTCGTATCTATGCAGTTGGTAGCTTGAACAGGACAGGAAAAGGACAATTTAAATCAATAAGGCTACAATGACTGAAACTGCTATCCAACATAACTAAAAGTAACTAACCAGCCATGCAGAGCTGGAGTCAAACCCAGGCTCTGTGATTGGAAGCCCGGGCCTGCACTCTAAATGCAAAAGGTTCTTTACGGGATATATGAAGAACCTATAGCCAAAAAAAGGTTCTAAATTTGTTTACGGTTCAATTGAATTGAAAAGGTTCAATACTTGGTGGGAAGGCCCTATGATAGGACCCTATGCTTCCAACTTGAGAGATAGAGATTCCATTGCGGCAGTTCAGAGCAGCTGGATTATCTAAATGTTGTTTTTTGTTTGCTGTTAGAACCTTTTTAAAGTTGAGTAATGCACCTTTTAGGGTTCCTTATCAATGCCAACATAAACGCTTAAAGTTTCCATATACAACTTTTTGTTAAGAGTGTGATCACTAAATGAATCTAGTTAGTCAACTCCCTAATTCACTGCAAGTCTATACTGGGAGAGAGATTACAACTTTTTAAATGGTGTTGTTAGAGCCTTGATACAGGGTAATTGGAGAAAAATATTTTTTTACATATCTTTTTTGGTCACAACTATTCAGATAACTGATAATGGAGGTCTATTTTGCCCATCAGCACAACACCAACAGAAGTTTTCTCTGTAGTTCCAGAAAAGCAGCAGGTGGATTTAGACAAGACAAATCTGAAGTAAATCCTCAATCTTATAGAAGTTTTCAATGGTTCAGACAGTGATCTTAATTCATCCTACTCCTATAAAACCTATAAAAGCATTAGTATTGTGCCGGTTCCCGAAACTGGAACCAAAACCGGAACCGAAACCGAGGTTGTGCCACTGCAACCGAAATCGAACCGAAGTTCAATCTAACAACCAAGTTTTTAGGTTGTCATATTTTCTCCCATTTTATTCAGAAAACAACAAAATTATTGGCAAAATTGTGACATGTTCACTCTTCCCAAGCACGCACATCTTACAAAGTTGCCTTCATTCAAACAATCGGGCTGAAAAAATGGTTGCAGACCGTGCACTGAACCACGGACCACAATATTGTGTTGTTCACATTGCACATCACAGCTTTCTTTACCGATTCGCCAATAACCGAAACTGGAACTGAAACCGAGGTTCTTGGGACAGAAATAACTGAAAAATGAATCGAATCAAATATATCAGAACCGCCCAACACTAAAAAGCACCCATGTTGTGTTTCTCTCTATAAAAGAACTGGTTCATGTCAGGTTAATTTGAACATTCTGTATTATAATTTAATTTTCAAGTCACAATTTTCATCATTAGTTTAACTTTTTTAACAGGCTGATAAGCCAGTCTGATGTATTTTTAATAGACTGTAAAAGCCTGGAAAGTTAAAAATTACGTGGCAAAGTCAGTTTGCAAATTAAAAAGAAGGAAATATTTTTTCCAATCGACCACCAATCTGCAAAGAGCTATATTAGCACCCAGAGTATCTTCTACAGAAGTGTCTTTAAGACCTAATATATGCAAAATAAGTCAACTTGTAAATTAGGTAATAACAGTCATAGTCGAAATAGACCAAATATTCAACCGATTTGCTACATTTTGAAAATCAAATTTTTGCCATTAAGTTTTTGACATTAAGACACCATTCTTTTCATACCAGCGTTAACAGTTCTGGCTCTTTATTTAGATCATTTTTGCTGGCACTTTGTAGCACAATAGTTCTATTGCTATTCCGGAAGTCAAAAACCGTGTTGTGCCTTGAATGAATTTTTACAACCCAATTGTACTGTTTTCTTTTTTCAAAGTAGATAGTATCAGAAAATGTTTATTAAAGTTTCTCATGCAAAATCAAAGTCAATCTTCCTTCTCCTTCCACCATAAATTAGATTAAAGGACTTGATTGAGGTCTTTTGCCATTAAAGTTCTTTTTTTATGGCAGAAACTAAAGCCACAACTTGTTTGTGAATTATTCGTCGATTGTGTAGGCATGTACTGCAGACAATATAATTTGAACAAATCAGATTATTTATTTGTGCCCTCCTTTTAAAAGAACCATGTGTTTCTGCCTGGAAGGCCTTCTTATCATTACTTGTACAAAATTACAATGCATGTTATTGGAAATCTTTTATCATCAAAAATAACTTATGCATATTGGTTCTTTGAAATTCTCTAGTGTATCTTGTAAATTTCTAATTTCAAAGGTAAAACAGTTATTATTTGGCATTATGATAAAAAAACAGGACTCTACACTGTACAAAGATGAAAACTAAATCACTACAATGTTAGAAGTTGTTGAAGATTTTACAGTAAAAGCGCAGTTTAGCGGAAGTGTCGGTTGCCAAATAAAAACTGTGAAAATACAGTCAACTGTAAAGAAATTTTCTAAACATGATTGTTTCCATGATAAATGTTTGAACTTCCGTTAAAAAAATACATTTCTAATTGTACACAGAATCCATGAGTATTGCCCATCAGCCATTGCTGTGTCTTCAGCATCAAAAAATACTCATACAATATTTTTATCAACCAAATACAACTACAGTATACACTTTGCATGCATATATATATAGGAATCACCAATTTTGCATTCTTAGTATGCCGTGGCCTTGTACAGGTCTGACCTCCAATTTCTTGTGGTTCTACCTGATTGGGAAGTAACAAGAATTGTGGCAGAAGTCAGGGCTTGTCATTAGCCTTAATTCTGAGCTTTGGATAAACCAAAAATCCAACACAATCATATATGTGGCCTTGGATAAAACTATTCTTAGAAGAATGGAATCAGTTCTAAATCAGCCTTTTGATAGGAAAGTAAATGTATTGGATTCTACATGTCTGATTCTTTTCTTCTACCAAGACTACTATGTGTTCTTTTTTTTAAAATTCCTTGCAATATATTATTATATGAATAGCGGCATTTCCATCATCCATTCTGCATGTTTATCTGAAACATTTTCCATTAAGTCAATAAATACGTGGCCATAATTATCCTATTTCACTATATTATTTTTACTCTGGAGCCTACATTTGGGTAGTTGTGACAGAATTATTCAAAATCAGGCAAAAGGAAACCAAAATTCTCATTAAAATGCAAAACCTTTAAAATTAGTTCAAAATGGTACTTAACAAACAATTTACATTATAAAAAGCATACATATATAGTACACCTACTTGTATATATTTAAATAAAAAAGGAAACAACATAGCAGCAGCAGTAAATTATATTATTTAAAATTTACAAAATTGGAATACGATGATAGTGATTGATGGTAACTCCAAACGGAGTATTATCTTCAAACATTCCTTCTCCAGTTCTCTTTCCCGCCTGGTAATATTTCTAAAAATCTCTGCTTAGAAATATCCCAATTTTTCTCTCTTGAGCATTTAAATAGGGGGTAACAAAATTAACAGCTTCTCAAACCTTTCATTGCCACAGCTGGCCATCAGGCATCTCAATTATTAGGTGGCCTTCATCAGAAATTCATATGGTACTTCCGAAGGTGTCTGGAGAACGAATATGACTTCTGCTTCAATCCCATTTACAGCAACAAATTTCTAAAATGTTTTCAATGACTTTCTTTTCATAAGTCCCAAGTTCAATCAGCTGATGATTCTGTTTAATTTTCGGGCCAATAATCAGTGAAACATTATGAAATGAGTTCTCGCACCGTTCCCTGCCACTCTACATCATGTAAAATTTTGCAGCGAAAACAGCATGTACACATTACAGTTCGGACTTTTTGTGATGAAAAACTATGCTGGAATTTATGATGTACAAATTACCATACCTGAATCTGAATGATGTGCATGAAACGTTTGTAATTTTCTGCTGCAGTTAACCGGGCTGCATCAAATATGTCTTAGCTCCCTTAAGCTTGAGTAGGCCTAAATGGTAAACATTCTACCTAATTACCAGGCTTGGATGCACAAAGGTAGCCAAATGAAGGTGCCTCTTTTTCGTTTTCAAATATTCTGATTTTATGACTAGGCATGCACTGGCCCATTGACGTCAAATATGACCAGGGAAATTACCAACTACACTCTAAAAAATTTCGGGACAAAATTTTTTTTTTAGATTCAAAATGGTTTTTTGAAAAACCAAATTTCAATGCAAAACCAACATGGATTTTAAAAAAAATGAATTTTTTTAAAAATCCATGTTGGTTTTTTAGAGTGTATGGAGTGACAATACCTCATATTCTTCCCCAAAAGATTTTGCCAACAGGGTCTTCTTGTGTTATTAATATTGAATTGGTTTATTAATTTTGCAACATAAGTTGAAATAGAGTACAATTTGTAAATACATATATATAAAATCTTTAAAACTTTTAAAAAGTAGATCATAAAAATAAGATAATTTATAACATTAAAATAAAATATTGGAAGCACATAAAAACAAGAAATTAAAAACGTTTTGTACAATAGGGAAAAAAAACTTTGAGTAACAATCTGTATAGCACTGAATAGAGTTAAAATGATCAAAATCACAATAATCATAGTGCCTGTTTCTTTGACTAGGAAGACGGTCATGCAATTTATGACTAGAACATTTAACGTCATTGTACAAAGTTCTACACTGCTCTTCCCGTCTTAACCACAAAGACTTTAGATTAGACAATTTGAGACATTCCTCATAATCCTTCCCTGTCAGCATGCCTCAGCAGTCCGGCATCCGCCTGGCGTCGGTCCGATGTCAGCAGCATCGGACCGGCTTTGGGCCAACGTTATGCCGCAGAGGCACGCTGATAGGGTTCTTGCCATATATCGAGTGGAGGGCCCTTTGCACACTTTCGATGGCGTCGCTCAGATAATTTGGCAAGTTTGTGTGCCACACTACAGCACAGTATTCCATAACAGACCTTATTATTGATTTGTAAATGCACAGCATATCATCAACAGTTAAACCAGAACGACGGCACAGAACTAGCAAATAGAGACGCTTATTTGCTTTCTTTAAAATATTGTTCACATGGCTGGTCCACTTTAGGTTGCTGCTGATTGTGACACCCAAAATTTTGGCTTCTTCAACACGTTCTATGGCATTTCCATTAATGGTAACTGGTGTGAAATCAGGCGCATTCCTGCCAAAGTTAAAGATTATTTCTTTGGACTTAGTCACATTGAATCTCATTTTATTTTCGTCTGACCACCTTGATAAGTACTCTACCACATTTTGAATTGTTGGATCCAATGGGTCTGAGCTTGATGCTCAGAGACTCAGATGTTGAATCTCCTATCTGTACAATAGACAGAAAACAAGATTTTGTGGCAGAAATTCATTGGTAAAAATAAATGAAGTTATTTTTTTTGGCAAATATATGTAAATGGCCGGTTGTTACAGCCGATAGGTCTACATGCCCGATTTGCAAATCGGGCTGCCTTTTGCATGCCAGACACTAAAATAGGTCTTTGTCATAATATCTACTCCCCTCACCATGCTTTGCCAATATCCCTACAAAATATCCAAAAAGTGCAACCAAGCCACATTTTCTACTGAACTTTTCCATAAGTTCTAATGTGCTATGTTAGAAACTTTGTGTGCTAATATATTTGACAGCCATCTCTTCTACATCAAATAGTGACCAAATAGTGCCTCATGGTTAGAAACTATTTTGACACTATTTGCAGAAGATATGGCTGTCAAGCACTGCCATATTTTCTTCTACACAAGGGGGCAGCACTCCTCAAGTGTGCAGGCACAGGAGAGACACCTGGTGACAGGCGGTGAAATGACATCTATTTAGCCAAATTTACTAAAATTAGCCTGTCTCATGAAATTCCTGATCTTTTCTCAAAGGAAGTCAAGTCATAGTCAATCTGAACTGCCAGGGATGGGTTGAGTTCTAGTTCAGTGAAGCAGATATTGATAATTTCTGTCCAGATTCATTAAAAATTATTTCCCAAATGACGTGAAAATTAATTTTTTTAAGGGGATGTTAATCCAATAATATTGAACAGCAAGCAAACAAAAGGCACTGAAAACGCTTGCAAACAAAACAGTCATTGCAAACGAAGTGACGTCAGGCCATGACGTCACTTGATGATGTCACTTGATGACAGGTTGGCCAGTTCATGTATGGCAAAAAGTCGTAAAACCAAAATCTTCTTGGTGCAGAAAATCCTTTCTTAAAAAATTGCATTTTAATGCAATTGTCATGTAACTGCTACAAGATGTAGCCAAGTGATGTTTGCATCTACGCTGCAAAGGGCGTGAAGATACATCGAACAAATTTTATTCGCCAGCCCTCTAAATTTAGACATGTGAAAAATTTGTTTTTCCGTGGTCAGAGTGCCGTATTATAAAAACGGTTGACCCGAAATTAATGCCGTGTTCAGCGAAGACGCAAGAAGTACCCAGGAAGGTGCTCTATCAATTTCAAGGCTTTAACTGCAAAATTGAGGGAGCGAGGTCATTTTTACTGTCATGGAAATAGTTTTTTTCTGTCTTTTTTTTCCATGTCAAATGATGCGAATATTTTGGGAAACCTTCGGGAATCCACGTAAAAATTGGGTTAATTGTCCCTCATAACAATAAAAAGACCTTAACCAGTTATTTGTTGACACAGCACAAGCCAATTTTGTAAATCCGGTTAACTAACACAGAAATTCACCAACACAGGCTAGAGTTAACCCACTCGTAGATACAATCTAGTACAGAAGTCACAGGCCCCTCTCCTTGGAGTAGATCTATATTGATAATAAATATATGTCCAGATTCATCAAAAAATCATTTCCTAAGTATTCACTGGCTTTCATGATTTTCCTATTGATAGTCTGTGAGTTTCACGGCTCTGAACATGGTAGGCCTATGTTTTGCAACAGAGAAATAAGCTTTTTCGGATCTGAAATTCGAGATGTTTTGTGTTTAAACAAATGAAGTTTTCGGCTGCTATAAAATTCTTAAACAAATTTTGAAAGCCAGGTGACAAAATTCAAGTATTGACTCAAGTATTCCCTTGCTTCCATGATTTTCCTATTGATAGTCTGTGAGTTCCATGGCTCTAAACATGGCAGGTTTTGCAACCAAGAAATAAGCTGTTTCGGATCTGAAATTTGCGATCTTTTGTGTTTATACAAACGACATTAGACGTTTTTGGCCACAAAATGAATTGTAGAAAATTTCTGAAAACCAGATGATAAATTTCAGATATTGACTGAAATATTTCCCAACTTTCATAATTTTCCTATTCATAGTATCTGAGTCTCAGGTCTCTGAACATTGTATGTTTTGCAGAAAAGTTAGCAGCATGACGCACATGAAAATCGTGATCTTTTATGTTTAAAAAAATTGCCTTATTGACTGTTGAAAAAATTGTGGATAAATTCTAAAAAGCAGGTGATGAAATTCAGGTGTTGACTGAATTATTTCCTAACTTTCATAATTTTCCTTGTCATAGTATTTAAGTTTCAGGTCTCTGAACATTGTATGTTTTGCAAAAAAGGTAGCAGCATGACGCACATGAAAATCGCGATCTGTTATGTTTTCAGAAACGGCCTTATTGACTGCTCAAAAAAATCGTAGATAAATTCTGAAAGTCAGGTGATAAACTTCAGATATTTACTGAAATATTTTCCAACTTTCATAATTTTCCTGCTCATAGTATTTATGTGTCAGGTCTCTGAACATTGCATGTTTTGCAAAAAAGTTAGCAGCATGACGCACATGAAAATCGCGATCTTATATGTCTAAAGAAATGGCCCTAATGACTGCTACAAAAATCGTAGATAAATTCTGAAAATCAGGTGATAAAATTCAGGTATAAACTAAAATATTTGCCAACTTTTTTAATTTTCTGATTCATGGTATTTGAGTTTCAGGTCTCTAAACATTGTATGTTTTGCAAAAAAGTTAGCAGCATGACGCAATTGAAAATTGCGATCTTTTATGTTTAAGTAAATGGCCTTATTGACTGCTAAAAAAATTGTAGATAAATTCTGAGAGTCAGGTGATAAAATTCAGGTATTTACTGAAATATTTTCCAACTTTCATAATTTTCCTGCTCTTGGTATTTGAGTGTCAGGTTTTTGAACATTGTATGTTTCGCAAAAAATTTAGCAGCATGACGCACGTGAAAATCGCGATCTTTTATGTTTAAGAAAATGGCCTTATTGACTCCTAAAAAAATCATAGATGAATTCTGAAAATCAGGTGAAAGAATTCAGGTATTGACTGACATATCCCCAAAGTTTCATAATTTTCCTGCTAGTCATAAGCGAGTGTCAGGGCTGCAAACATCACACGTTTTTCCTGAAAAAGAACAGCAACTCTACTGCATAGCATGGTAACGTCACAATAGGACCCAGAGAATAATTGGCAGAAGCCAAAGTACCATACGGCCAGCCAAAGCTTCAGATGGTAAGGCAAAGCATCTGATGGAATATCATCTGATGAAAAAGGGTCTGATGAAATATCCAAATAGCATCTTGGGGGATATTTGATCTTTTCAAATATCCCCATAGTGCTATTTGGAATATCCAAAGTCTTTTGAAAAGCACTTTTTGCTATTAGACACAATGGCAGTAGAGGCATTGTCACAAGCACCGGTCATGGAATAAAAACATCAAAACATGGATTGTTCTGCATCAATGAACCGTCGTATTCTCTCTGCCAGCCACATTTTACCCTGGGCCCAGTGGCCCTAGGGAAGATATGGGCTGGCAGTGATAATACTTCGGTCAACACAAAACAATCCATGTAATAACGTATAAATACAACATTCCATATCAATCTAGGAGAAAATCATTTTTTATTTAAAAGGCAAATTCTTACAGTTTTCACTTGAAATGTTTAAATTTTATAAAAAGGGCCCGGCGGGGTATTTGTATATTATTGGATTGTTATTTGCATGTTTTAGTTTCTTTAAGCACCCAAAGAAACTTTTGCTACAAAATTTCTCTGTATTTAATACTTATATTATACAAGACTTAAGTTACACAAAAAAAACGGTCAGCTTCTAAATCGTATGAAATACCAGTCATAGTTGACAAAGACCCCAATTTTCAAACATTTAAAATTGCCATTTAATTTGAAGGTAAAGACTTAGTTCTTTCACACCGGTGTTACAGTTGTGGCTCTATTTATAGATTGTCGCTACAGGCACTTGTAGCACAATTTCTATTGCTATTCTGGAGTCAAAAACCACGCTGTGCTTTGAATACAATTTTACGACCTGATTGCTCTGTTTTCTGTTTTTTGTCTTTTTCAAAGTAGATACTATCAGGCAATGTTTATTTAAGTTTCTCATGCAAAATCAAAGTCAATTCCTTCTGTTTCCACCATAAATTAGGTCAAAGGACTTGATTTAGGTCTTATATGTCATTTTAAAAAGTCTCTTTCACAAAAGGAAAAATTATTATTCATTTGCAAATAGCTTAAAAAGAACTATTTTTTCTAATTGTTGTGCGTTCTTATCATGGCTATGTGCGCAGCAATTACAATACATATATTGTCAGTAATCTTTTATCATCAGGAAAAAATTTCCCCATGTGTCTTGTAAATGTCTAATTTCAAAACTAAATCATGACTGGAAGCAGAATTATCCACTCTAAACAGATGAAATTACAATCTTAAAAATTCCAGTAGATTTCACAGTCAAAGAACAATAGACAGGCAGTTTTGGCTGCCAAACTAAAACAGTGATATACACTTGACTGTAAGTTTGCTCCATTTTTACAGCTGCTTGCAGCCTGTATTACCGGAGGAGTTCCAAGAAAACTTATGACAACTCCCCTGGTCGTGTTGTTTCACCTATGTCATTAAAACTTTGCTTGCAGCCTAAATATAATTTTATCTTGCTTCCATCAACTTTTGGTAAACTTCTGTGACATTAAAATTTTTATTTACGAAACTAAAATGTTCATTTTTGGCGGGAGTTTCAAATGATCAGCTGCAGTGAAACCAGCAGCAACAGCTGCAGCCAGATCCAGTCTTTGCAGATTCAAAAGAAAGAATGAAGGAAGGAAAAAAGGCAGGAAAAAAGGCAGGAAAAAAGGAAGGAAAAAAGGAAGGAAAGAAGGAAGGAAAAAAGGAAGGAAAAAAGGAAGAAAAAAGGAAAGTATAGGAAGGAAAGTATAGGAAGGAAAATATGGGAAGGAAAAAAGGGATGGGGGAGGAAGGGAGGAAGGGAGAGAGGGAGGATATATACATGTAGATAGATAGATAGATAGATAGATAGATAGATAGATAGATAGATAGATAGATAGATAGATAGATAGATAGATAGATAGATACTAAGTCTATCTACAAGCAGCTGTTAAAGTGCTTGCACGTTATTTTTTTGTTTCTAATTGTGTTCAATGAAAACGACACTTCAGTTACAGTTTTAAAATAGTAGATTTCTTCTAGTTTCACACTCAAGGAGATTTAATAGCATAATCTATGAAAAAAAAACTGCTAATTCCACTGGAATTTCTTACCAGTGTGATTATTTTTTTATATGATGACTGTTCCAATTGACATTAAAAGAATATATCATAGTCAGTTTCAAAAATCACATGCTAACAATTAGGGGAATTACAAAAAAAATTAAGAAACAAGCAATCATGTTTAAAGTGCAACTGAATAGGGGAGAGCGGGGCACAGTGAGACACTTTTTTTATTTTCAAGTGTTGCAAAATGTTGGCAGTAACGAGTTAAATGAGATCAGGTCCACATTATAGGTATTGACGTTGGGTATATTGTCCAGTAGTTTCAGGTTCCTACCTTTTACAGGTTTGGAGAAATTTTGAGTTTCGTCCATGCTCGTTAAGTGTCTCACTGTGCCCCGTGGGCGGGGCACAGTGAGACAGCAGGCGGGGCACAGTGAGACAGGGCATCTGCTGCCATAACTGCCGATCCTCGGGACCTGTGGAATTGTTCTATCAATTGTTGCTACAGAAACTACTGTACTCTTATAAAAGAAGCTGGCTAGGTGATTTTTTAGGTCCGTTTTTGAGCAAGTTTCGAAACTTCATCGCACAGGACACATTCACGACTTATTTAACCTGCCGCACCTGTTACATACTAATCAAAATTCTTTCTGATGTTTCTCTTTGGATATGGCTCACTAAAATCAGCAGTTTATTGCAGGCATTTTGTATTTAATAGTGAATTGTAAGCTATGCCTTACATTCAGGTCATTTCGAGTGTATTTTATGATGTCTCACTGTGCCCCGCCTCCAACTGTCTCACCGTGCCCCACGCTGCTCACTTCATAAAATTTTTGAATCCTGCGGACCGGATGCCTGTATTGTGGTTCACCATCTCACTAAACTAAGACAAATAATTAAGGTTTGAATTCCTGGCAATTGAATTGCATTATACCATTTTTCTTGGGAATTATAACAAAAAGTCGTTTAGCTAAATTATTTACTTTTACTGGCTAAAAACCAAAATATTGAAATTTCACTCTCAATATACTGTGTAGGCACTCCGGATATAGTTCAGACGCGCACTTACTTACTTTTTGTACTATACAAAATAGGGTTGATCCGTAAACATACCAGCTAGACTCTATGGGCTTTGTCTCACTGTGCCCGCCGTCTCACTGTGCCCCGCTCTCCCCTACTCAACATACCTTTATTCCATTATGACAGATGTCCACAGTTTCTTCTCCTTTTTGCAGCCTGAAAATACATGAATGTCCCTCCCAATTTATGATGTCTCTGACCTTGACTTCCTTCTAAACCTGTGGTCTGATTGTTGGCACCTTCTCGGCAAGAGGTCCTGTTTGGGGTAACAAGAGATCACTACGGTCATTTGCTAAAAGGTCCTTGTGTGACACCAGAATGAGACTTGTGGAGGACTTCTGAGGAGTTAGTATACAGTAGAAGTGTCCGAAAATCTGGTTGTCAGTGTCAGGCGTAGGGCGAACAAGTTGCATTTAAGATTATTTTGTTTATCATCTAAATCTACTTAACAACTCTTCGACTGTGCTTTTTGAATGACGACGAACATGTATATTTTTGATAAACCACACTAATTTTTGCACCATCATTATTTATGCCTTAGATTTCACACACCCCAATGCACTTGGCAGACTAATTAATATATATGTGTATCAAGATATTAGGATTACTCAGCAATCAGACAAAATATGATTGAAATATCTGTCCAACTGTGGTCCAAGTGACCTGGCTGGAGCCAGAATCAAACCCAGGATGTGTTTGGGCAAGCAATTGCAAGTTTGCTTAATTGAAAAAAATTATCTGGTTGCAGTGTATGAAAATAAACAATATTTCCCTTTCAGTGAGCAATATATTCAGTGAAAATACGTCAGACCAGTCAATGAGTCAAAGAAGAATTTTCAGACTACTCCATGAAGTCTACCAAGCTTGCCAAAAGTGGCTATGGGTCAGCGTGCCTGGTTTAGCTTCCGCTTCCAATTATGTCAAAGTATTGGAGCCCAAAATAACCGGGTAATGGTCAAAGGAAATAATCATATGGCTGTAGAAGGGTGGAGTCCATTGGAATTACAGGGAATACTACTAAGTAGGAGGAGGGGCCGAGCAAGCTAACAACTAAAAGAGAAGTCTAAATAAGTAGAGGGGACTACAAATGTAGGATTACACTAACACTACAGTAGCTACTACTTGTTGAGCAGTGGTATTGGGAAAAATAGGAAGATCGATTTTAAATAAATGATGGTAGAACTAGTGAGAATAGATTTGTTTTTAGTCTTAATGATTGTACTGCTATGTATTGGGAACAGCAGTTAACTCGTTGGTACAGTGTATGAACACATTTTGAATCATTTGCCCTTGTTCAACATAGTGAATTACTATCTATTTCATTGAAGTGTGGATGCATGGTCAGGCTTTGCGTCTTGTATCTATGCATATGGTAGGTTGAATAGTATACAAGAAAAGGACAAAGTAATCAGTCTGAGATTATCGAAACTGCTGTCCAACATAAGTAAATGTGACCAGCCAGAGCTGGATTCAAACCAGGGATTGAATGATTGGAAATCCAGAGAAATGTCTGAGCTAACTCCCAAATTTACCTCAATGATACTGTGAGAGGGAAAATGCAGTTAAATGGTGTTGTTAGAGTCTTGATATACAGGGTAATTGAAGAAATATATTTTTTACGTAACTTCTTTGGTCTCAATTAATCCGATTACAGATAATGGGGGTCTATTTTGCCCATTAGCTCAACACCAACACAAGATTTCGTGCCTTTCCAGAAGAAGCAGTGAAATTAGACAAAACTGAAGTAAATCATCTGTCTAACAGAACTTTTCAATGGTTCAGAGCTGGGCTAAGACTAGTGCCTGAACTTCAGACTAATAATATAGTAATATCAATATAGTATGATTTTATATAGCGCCAATTCCACATAAATCTGCTCACTGGTGCTCATCATACTGAACGGCAGTCATACCAATCATAGTGATAACCTCTGGTAGCCCGTAAAGTAATGTGATTGAGCTTAAGATTGAAAAAGATGTATTTGCCTGCCTACAGCAGACTGGCTTGTTAGTCTGTTATTTAACTGAATTTCCCATGCAACAAGCATAATGGAACAACTCATAGTCAACTGCTTGCATTGACATATTTGGAATCTTGAACAATAATATGATATTTAATAATCATGTAAGCTTACAAAGAACATCTTATAATTGACAAATATATTTCGTACCTCCCATCTTTTTGAGAAATAAATATTGTTCATCACATCGACTCCTACATCAAAGCCACACTCAAATACAAGTATTTTTCTCTGCCAAATATACATACAGTATGCATATTGCTTGTGTATAGGAATGCTGCAATTTTGCATTCTTAGTATGCCTTGGCCTTGTACAGGTCTGACCTCCAATTTCTTGTGGTTCTACCTGATTGGGAAGTAACAAGAATCGTGGCAGAAGTCAGGGCTTGTCATTAGCCTTAATTCTGAGCATTGGATAAACCAAAAATCCGACACAATCATGTATGTGGCCTTGGATAAAGCTATTCTGAGAACAACAGAAACTGTTCTAAATCAGCTTGTTATTGGAGAATAAACATAAAATTATTGGATTCTGCATGTGTGTGATTATATCCTTCTGCCAATAGCCCAATATCCTTGCGTTCTATTTCTGTTAACATAAGCCTATATTACAAAATTAAAAATTATTACCAAGCTTCAAGTAGGCATGTAACTCTCAGCACTTCTTGAAGGCCCGCAACTGCTGGTATGCCCCTCTAACTCCCTCCGATTATCACTAACTCCTAGCTGCTAACTCCAACTAACTCCAACTATATCCGATAATTCGATCCTGTAACTCCAACTAAATCTTGCTTACTTCAATTATTCCCATAACTCCCGCAACTCCCGCAACTCCCGACAACTCTGACTGAATACTCAAATAGAAGCTCTGGTTGGGAGTTATACGCTTACATTAGGCTTACCACTGACATTGTGTCTATAAGGTCTACCCCTGCAGGTACAGAACAACAAACTGAAATTTAAGTTACTTTGTGCAAAAATTATTTACCGCTATATATCTAATGTTCCAAACAAACCATTTTGTAAGACAGCAATTTTATCAATCTGAAACATGCCACATAATGGTGAATATCTTCATGGAAAAAAGTTATGGATACAAAATTGCAAATTTAAGCCTATTAGGCCTGCTATTCTTGGTATCAGGAAACTGCCAACTCGGCTAGTTTCCGCTTCCTTCCAATCAGCACTTGCCACCACCTGATCAATCTCGAGGTCACAGGTCGCCCTCTATCGTAGATAACAGCACTGGACACATGCAAATCATGTCAAGCAGGTCTCCTGATGTGTTATAGTGGGTCAAGTCTCCAAGAGAAGTATCCATTGCATTTCAGTTTTTCAGATAAGTTTGCATTGCTTTGGACTGTAAAATAGCCCACAAAACGAGGATGGCATGGATGGACGGATTATTGTGCCTTTATGTCCTGTATTTCTGCACTGAGTAGGCTAATTAGGATAGGAGGAGTACACGGCAATTAAATGAGGCAAATAATGATTGAAACAACCATCCAAAAATAAGCCCAGGAGAACAAGCCCTAGCTGGATTCGAACAATGACCCAGTGACAAGCATGTAGGCAAATGTATGCAAAACTGAGGTTATACTCAGAAATAAAAATAAAAATGTACAGCTTACCTTCAGCATCTTGTGCAGCAGACTCCGAGGTTGCTCACAAAAAGAATGTATCTGGTCTTAAGCATAAATTGATTGAAATCCTTAAAAAGTATTTCTGACCTCATCTGTATTTCTATACTTCACAATATTGCAGTGACAACTGTTTGGTATTAGGTGCGGCATGAATTATAGGTAGCAGCAACAAGTCAGGCGACCCAAACGTAAAATTTTGCTCTGAGTGCAAACGTACAGGTCATTCATTGCGATTTTGAAACTTTAAGAAAGAAAGGTAAATAGATAAATATTGAATAATAGATAGATAGATAGATAGATAGATAGATAGATAGATAGATAGATAGATAGATAGATAGATTAGATATAGATAGATAGATAGATTAATATATCGATTTTGGGAATGACTGATGAAAAATTAGACAGATAGATAGATAGATAGATAGATAGATAGATAGATAGATAGATAGATAGATAGCAGCCCATTCTCCACCCCAGAATGAAATACGTACTTCATGGACTTTTTGCACCTAACTATAAACACCGGTCTTCATTCTGAAGGAACAAGAAGGACGTCCTTCATTCTCATGAATAGATCACAGAACTGTTGAGAATGAACACCATTCTTTATTCCTACACATTTCTACGAAATGCAGGCTGGTCTTCATTCTCTCACAATCAGGATGAAAATGAAGGATGGTCTTTATTGCAAATGGAAATTAAATACTGTATTTCATTATTTAACCTACTGAATGAAATGAAGGACAGTCTTCATACCCAGTCAAATGATATAACTCCAGACCATTGGCTGAATGAATAACACTCTTCATTGAAGATAGTTAATTCTTGCGTAAATGAAAGATCTACCTTATATTGTAGGTAAAGATCGAGCTTTATCTTTCAGTATAAATTAATATTTAATCCTACGACCCTCATTTTCGTAATTATGGTCTGCTTGATAGAATATAGTCAAATCAGGCGGTGGATCCAGGAATTTTCATTGGGGGGGGGGGCATATATTCTGTATTTTTTTACCGAATAGAAGTATGAAGGTTATATAATTTTTGGGGGGGGGGGGGCTGACCATGCCCCCCTGTATATTAAGGGGGGGTTTATTTCTTTTAAATACCCCCCCCCCTCCCATCCACTTTTTTTTTGCCTTTCACACTCTGTGCCTGCTGCCCATGGCGGGTCAACTGCATGGCCTGTACATGTGTATCAATCGCCATTGCTGTGGAGCTCTGTGGCCTCCTCCTGTCTTAATTAGCCAACCAATTCAAGCCCCAATCATCCATCCAACCATACTCCATGCCTGCTTTTTCTGGTAGGGGTATGGGGGGTCACTTTATTCATAAATGTTACATTTAACATTGAAGTTCTACAAATATAATGAATTTAATATCATAAGTTTTATTACAGTGGCTTTTTATCTTTATCACTGCTTGTAAAAACAACATATCATATAATTTTTTTAAATAGTGCATTTGTTTTTAATTTTTAAAGATAAATTCACTGCAACAGTGTTTCAATTACCCCTTTACTGATTACCTAACCCTTGTGATATCCATGCATTGAATACATCATTGCTCAGGTCATTATCAGATTATTATAGGGGGGAAGTCTTATCTCATTATCCATTTCTTGAACCCCTTCCATTGTAATATATGTATAATAGCATTTATTAGATAAGTATAGCTGACCCATTTACACATTTTTAAGTTATATTCAATTGATATATAGTGTATTCTTATACCTTTTACAGAATTGTTTTGAGAAGAGTTAATGTTTTGCCATATTTCAGTTATCACCAAACCTGAGACTCTTTCAAATTAGCCATAATTAATTCACCAAATTTTGTTTTACTTTTTGAGGTGTTCAGACTAACCATACAGTTCAGCACAATAATGTTAACTTTATGATTTTGAAAGGATAAAATTCTTAATGATAAACTGTTATTTGTGCATATAAATTCATAATTTTCATGATTACAATGATTGGATATCTAGATCTACTGTAATAACACCCATGAAAGAGGATGATTTAAAAATGCTAGGTTTTAATAAAACATCACTTCAATTTCTGTGACTGTAATTATAAACACCAAACCTGGCTAAGGACATTGTGGACAGTGTAGAAAAGCTGCTTGCAAGTTTTCATAACTGAACAATCAGTAGTTTGGCTGGAGTAGCGTGACGGGTCCATGAATTAATAAAATGGTGATTCCCATTTTGGACTTCAGTAGCATTGGGATAGGCCAATATATATTTCCTCACTTAAAAGCTATTCGAGTCCCTATTCAAAGACTTGTTTATTGATATAGCTTTCTGTCGTGTTTGACTAGCTGTAACAGTCAAATCAGCTTGTCAAATTAACTAAATTATATTCTGTAATTAATATATAGGCAGTATTTCTTCACAAAAAATATTTAACAAGATTTAATAGTTTTTAATGCCATCAAAAGCTTTATTCTGAGAAGTTCCTTTTCGAATATTGGCCCCTCAATTAGACGTCCTGCTTAGCTTTCAGACTGCTTCTAAAAAGATATAAGGGGGATGAATTTTTTTATGGAGGAAGGGAGGATGAGTGAAGGGAGAAAGGGAACGGGGAGTATGAGAGAAGAGAGTGTGGGAGAGAAGGGAGTATGAGAGGAGGGAGGAGGGGAGAAGGGAGGAGGACTAATTCAGTCACTAAAATTTTATAACTGGTACTAGTGTAGAGAAACCACATCCAAGAATAAAATAAAATGCCCAGCCTGGGCGTATCTAAAAATGGCCTTTGGGGATAACCTGGGGTAATACGGGATTATTTGTGGCTTTTCCCAGATCTTTCCCATGTTCAGTATGCTACCCCTCCCTCCAAATATGCGCCCCTGAAAATGTCCATTAAATTAAACGAACTTCGACACAAATATGCTAGATAAGATGCAGAAATTCCAGCTATAGTAATTCGTATGAAAGCCTTAGCATTTCGTAAATACAATGTTACCCGATTGCAGGGTTAGTATGGGGGAAAGTAGGGTCAAAGTCTTCAAAGAGGCCAATTCAGCGGAAAGCAGCGCCATCTATGGCAATTACCTGTGCCATAGGCATATCTATATCAGAAAATGAAAGACATTCTTCATCTTGTACATGTTCCTTGAGAATTAAATACACCCTTCATTTCCAGATGACAAAAGTCCATGAAGTGCGTATTTCATTATGTGTGGAGAATGTGTTGATAGATAGATAGATAGACAGATAGATATTGATAGATATATATAGATAGATAGATAGATAGATAGATAGATAGATAGATAGATAGATAGATAGATAGATAGATAGATAGATAGATAGATAGATAGATAGATTTTGGCCAAACGAATCAGTAAGCCTGTCTTTGCAATTTTATCCTCCAGGAGAACATTGCATTTTCATGTTAAGAGTTATTTTTACCATGGCATGTACAAATGTAGCTCCCACTCTCAGGAGTGTAATAGTTTCTTGTGGCCTCCAGACCAGGAAAGCAGGAAGGAAGGAAATGCTGCTCCCTCCCTAGTGGCACTTAGGTGTATTAAAAGTGATTAATGCGCCACCTGGTGTGGCTTCCTTATTTCATTTTTGATGGATGCTTTCAGTTTTACAAGTAATTTACTCCTTTAGCCACATTCCATATTATATGACAAGAAATACCACCAATAATCTGAAACAAATATTTCTAGATCAGTATACAGTGGTCTCTGTGTTGTAAGACCCCCTGTTGTAAGACCAACTTGCCTTATGTGACCGCCTTCCTCCCGCTCCAAGTAGTATTTTTAGTGCATTTTGCACCCCGACGAGAGACCGCAACCCCACGAGAGACCGCTTCATGACTGCAGAAGGCGCGGCCTTCTAACGCAGGGACCACTGTATGTTTTTTCTGACGGTCAAGCAATACAATAGTTACAGAATTTTACATTGATCAACATCAGTAACCATTCATTCTAAATAATAAATGTTTCTGCAAACTTGATGTATTTATAGACCAAAACATCACATTTAGATCTTACTACACATGCACATTAGCCTACACAAAATTATTGGGCAGTGACAGTCAGCTGAAGTTGTGGACCTGAAAGCCAATTCGAATTTTTAGATGGACTGAAGTATGGTAATAAATCAAACCATATAGTCAAATTATATTGTGCCCTTATATTCTATACGTGTGTGGTGATTTCTTTTCAAACGTTTGCCATAACAAAAAAAAAAGAATATCCATGTCATTAGGTCTATTTTTAAAATTTGCTTTTATTTCTTGACCAGGTCAAAACTTGACCGTATAATTATCTGTGTTAGTAGGTGAATGGTACTTGCTGAAATTTCAGACATATACCAGTAATGTGTCGTATTGCCCCTCTAGAAAACGCACCCTGACTTATTGGCTCCATATTGGTTGCCAATAAGGCAATCTTAAAGGTTCTCTCTGGCAGCTATAATTAGCCCCACCGAGCAAGAGGAAAGACCTTAATGGCAGAAAATAAAATTGCTCTCCCACGCTGCAAATTTGTATCCTTTCTATATATCTTTAGTTTCACTCTAAATGAAAAGGGATAGGGTAGTGGGTAGAGTTCCATGTCTCTTTAAATTTATTTTGAACGTACTTTTCATCCTTTTCATAGCTGTGTCTTTTGCAACTTTGTACTTTGCTTTATCCCAAGACTGTGATGTCACAGATTTAGTTGCATAACTTCGTATATACTGTAACAAGAACATATTTCAAGAAATTGATTTAATGCATGGTTATGTATGTTTAGCTTGTTAAGTGTTTATACCTGTGCTGCTTTGTATCATATTTCAAAAGAAATGTGTCATTGTAAATAAAGTAGTGAACTAGTGATGTCAAATGTCTTTAATTTAGACATGCGTACATTGTATTCATGCTGATTTAACAAATTAAGACGATGTATTATTGAAACCTCATACAGATTTCCCTTTTATCCATGCATTCTAATGCAAGATTATCCTCTCAACCATGCATTCTAATGCAAGTATATATCAGACACAGTGTGCTATATAAGTGTAGTACATATATAGAGGAAGTTATCTATAATTTAAAAGTCCATTAGCTAATCCTCCTAATAACAGGTGGACCAGGTGCCAGCTAAAAGGTGAATTATCCGGATGTGTGTCAATCTTCAAATCTTGCCATCTAGGGAGATTTACAATGTAGTGGTGAATGTACTGTATCCTTCATTGTTGTTTCTTATCAAAAGTAATACCTTTGGAGTCAAATTAATGCAGCTCAATTTGATCTGAATGTTGCAAGAAAGAAGAGCCCTATTCAAAATGTTTACACTGCAGGCCAATGCAGGGCTATCCTGCGAAATTAAAAATAATATTGTAGGCCTAATGAATATAGAATAACAATAAATTAAAATCTTTAATCTAGAAGAAATAAGATAGATCTAAATATTCCACCAATAGACAGTTTGTGAAATGTAGATGAAATATATGACATGCCAGCCCATTTGCTATTCAAGAGATCATCCAGTGATTTATCTTACACTCTAAAAAATTTCAGACAAAATTGGTTTTTTAGATTCAAAATGGTTTTTTGAAAAACCAAATTTCAATGCAAAAAACCAACATGGATTTTTTAAAATTGGTTTTGCATTGAAATTTGGTTTTTCAAAAAACCATTTTGAATCTAAAAAACCAATTTTGTCCCGACGTTTTTTAGAGTGTACTAAAGTTGCTCATTGGACATATGACTCAAAGAATAATGCAATGCCAGAGTCTAAAAAACAAACTTTATTCAAACTGAACATGTTAAAATTGCTTCAATAGGCACATTTCAATCAGCAATTAATTAAAACTTAGACTAAAATTACTAATCCCTGATTTTTAAAGAATAGGCCTACCACTCTTTAAATCTTAATTGGTAATCAAGTACACTGTAACTCATTGTACTTAAGGTAGTCCAGGAGCCAAGGGCCTCCAGCACAAGTTTTGATTACAAAAAATATATACAGGCTGAATTTGGTCTTATTTGATAGAGGAGACCCAGACGCTTCCAATTCTGGAAAAATTTTACCACCTTCAACGTCAAGTTTTTTTGCTATTTTCGTTTCCATGGCAACCATCTCACAAAAATCCAGGTACAAAAGTTAACAACATTTTCCTCTGTAAGTTTTTTCCTATTTTAAGGAATCATTTCATTTTTTCAGGATATTGTCATCACCAATAAGCCTTTCAGAAAAAGTCATAATCAAGATCAATACTTTTATTTTCTTGTTGCTATGGAAACAAAACCAGCAAAAAATGCATTTTTTTTATAGAAATGACTTTAAGAAGTTTCTTATGCCTGCAAATCAAAGGTATAAAAAGACACACCTGGGCAGTCTTGTGAAAGAGCAACTTTATACCAATCAATTTCAATATAGTTTTCAGAAATATATTTGGAAGTTTAACAGGAGGACTAACAGATTTATCTTTTTCTGAAAATCGTAAAATAACACAGAAAATCGGAAAAAACAACAGATTAATGGAACAAGGTTTTTTCGGATATATCTCAAATGTTTGTTTATTCTTACAATGTTACAGTTGTCACGGGGGATATAGTGATTTATAGAGTTGATGTCGCTATGGAAATAAACAATATATTCTCACCTTAGCAACCAGACTTACCGAGTCAATATTCTCTACATTATTTCAACAAAATACAATTTTCGGTTATCTATTCACCCAATTAAAGCTCATGGTAGGTTGGCAAATATAATTGAGAGTACAATAATTATGTTAAAGAGACTGTTGCCATGGCAACAGAGCAAACAAATTATATTTAAAACAATAGTTGGCAAAGTATCAACACTTGAACCCAAGTACCTGCGACTGGACAGAAGAACATGAAATCTTCAAGTGATTTTCCTGCGCACATGACATCATACAATACATCAATTAAAACCATTGTTTCTAAAGGGGTTAATTTGTACAAGTTGTTGCCATGGTAATGAGAGGAACGTGATAAACATGAAGGTGGCATTCGTGTGCATGAAATCAATCTTAGAATTGCAAGCGGGTGTCATATTCATTGATGCTTAAAATAAATAAGAAGCATATTGTTACTTCTGAACCAGACAAGGATTGGGTATTAATAGTAACCATGGTTACAAATTCGAAGAGGGTGCAGTTTAAATGTTAATGAAATTAAGTCCTATTTGTATTGCACAGCATGGTTTTATCGGACCATAGGCTTGTGCAATATCGCCTGCTTCTTTTGCTTTTTAAAAAGTCGTGTGACTGACTACATGTATCAGTCCATGATACAGACCAGGTATCGTTACCCCATGGGGAGGAAAAATGTCACTGCATTTTTCTGAAATGCATATACCCATAGACTACAAAAAAAATCTTTGAAGCCAAGATTGAGGCAACAGCTTAGTGCTATTAATTGGCCCTTAAATATGGAAGACCGAGTCGGATTTGATCACAAAAATTATGGGGCGGCAGAAACAAAAATTGCGCTAGCTCCCAAACCACTGGACTAACAAATTACCATTCAAAATGATATGAATTGTGAGTTCTGCAAATGTAGGTCAGGTATGACCAATATACAAATTAAGTTGGTCAAAAGGTCACAAAATGATCTAAAATTATATTACTTGATTTTTGGCTAATTTGCCCGAGTATTCCAGGGTTACAGCACTTTTTTGATAAGAAAACGACAGGGAACCTAATAATCCACTAATTATGTCATAATGGATTGTAGTTTCCCAGTGATAACTTCCAGTAATGTATTACCCTAAGAAACCATAAGCAGTCATTGTGAGGATGAAGTTCTCACAATTTTGTGACATTCTCATAACTATAAACTTCACTATAACACTTTGGATGCCAAAACAACTTGCAATTTGAAATAACTTGGGTGGGGCTGCGGCTGGGGCACCCCCGGGGATAACCAAAAGTTGAGCGCTCTCCTGGGGATACAAAAAGGGTGGGGGCACCCCAGAGGATACCCAAACGATGGGGCACCCCAGGGGATACCCCAAAGGTGGGGGCACCCCGGGGATACCCCAAGGTTGGGGGCACCCCCAGGGGATACCCAAAGGGTTGGGACACTCCCGGGATACCCAAAGGGTTGGAGTGTGTTTTACGCCTCTGCAGCACCTTAGTGGGCTATATCGAACCCAAAGGGTTCAAGCACCCCAGGGGGATACCTCAAGGTTTGGGGCATTCCCAGGGATACCCAAAGGGTAGGGGCACCCCTGGGGGATATCCCAAAGGGTGGGGCACCCCCAGGGGATACCCCAAGGTTGGGGCACCCTGGGGGATACCCAAAGGATGGGGGCAAGCGCGGCGATACCCCAAGGCTAGCATCACTCCTTGGGGATACCCTAAGGCCGGCAGCACCCCTTGGGGATACCCCAAGGTTTGAGGCATCCCTGGGGATACCCAAGGATGGGGCACCCCCGGTGATACCCCCAAGGATGGGCAACCTGGAGGATACCCAAGGGTGGAGGCACCCCCAGGGATACTCCAAGGGTGGGGCACCCCCAGGGATACCCCAAGGTTGGTGGGAACCCCCCATGAGATTCCCCAAAGTTTGGGGCACCCCCTGGGGCTACCCCCAAGGATTGGCACCCTGGGGGATACCCCCAAGGGTGGGCACCCTGGGGGATGCCCAAAATGGTGGTGCAACCAAGGGGAGATTACCCCGCACCCCTCTGGGATACCCCCGCACCCCGCGGGATACCCAAAGGGTGGGGCCACCCTGGGGAATACCCCAAGAGTGGGGGTACATCAAGAGGATACCCCAAGGATGGGGACAACCCGGGAATTTCCCAAGGTTTGGGCCACTCCGGGGGCACCCCAACGGGATACCCGGGTGGGGCCACCCCACAGGTAACCCCAAGATTGGGGATATTCACGGTTACCCCAAAGGTGGGGCATCCCCGGGGGAAATACCAAGGGTGGGGTACCCCAGATATTCAAAGTAATTTAGACAATTTCAGATATTCAAATGCTTTTGATGTACTTATGTGTTTATAAAAGCTAATATCATATGTGACCTGCTCCACCAAAATGAGTTCAAAGTAGGCAATCCCTATTTTCCAGAAATCAGCAAAATGTGTCAAAAGGTCACATTTTGATGATTTTTAGCTGTTGGTAACACGTTTTAGCAAAAGTAATTTGCTTTGATTATTTAAGACTATTTTAACCAAAAACTGCTTTTAAATTATCTAAATTGGGCATCATTCTTGATTTTCCTAGTTCTTTTATTGTAATGGCGGGAAATTCAAATGCCATTTTCTCAAAGTTCGATGTTTCTTATCATCAGTGTTTGAGGAGCCATATCTTTGGACTGGGTGAAGATATCAAGACAAAAGAAACATCATTTTAAAGCCACATTCCTTCAGAACAAAGCCATTTTCACAACTGAATATGATACCAGGCCGACTTTGAACCCGTTTTGGTGGAGCAGGTCACATATTTCTTGTGTCAATTATTGTCAATCTGACTGATACAAGTGATAGAGCGGGGTCCCTATCAGCCACAATTTATGGCTATCCTAATCTCCGTATTAACTGCGCCACCCAGCTGAACTTTCTGTTTCCATGGCAACCACAGAATGACTTGAAAATGTCCAAATTGTCCAAAATTTTGGAAATCTATTCCAAAATTGCTGAATTTTGCCCTCTAAAAATTTCATAGTTCTAGATTGAATATAAGTGTCCGTGTAGAAAAAAGCCGTGAACTTTCTGAACGCCCCTTGTATATGCTGGATATACATGCGATGCCAAATAATTGCCAATGTCAATGCTTTCAAGACAACTGACTTAAAGTTAGTCCAATGCCAGACTGAACATAACCGAATAGCTTGTCTTTGAAAAGACACGATCAGTTTATACACAAAACAAAATGTCAAATCAAGACAATTTAAGTCATGCTAATGCTTCAGTACAGCCAATCCTCATGTAAGTCCAATGTCAGACATGGTATGACAAAATAGACTTTTCTTTAAAAAGACAGAACCCATCCAGTATTTTCAGAATACACAAAAACAATTAAATGTCATATCAAGACAATTTAAAAGTCAAGTCAATGATTTAGTACAGCAAACCCGCATGCTAGTCCAATGCCAGACTAAACATATATACTAGAGTTGTCTTTAAAAAGACAAAATCTAGCCAGTGTATATTCATACAAGACACAGATGACCATTATATGTCATCAAGACAATTCGCTAGTCACATCAATGCTTCAATGCAAATCTCTAGTGTTAGTCAATTTCGGACTTAACACAACAGCAATAAATTGGTCAAAGAAAAGACACAATCTGTGGACTGACTTTCAGAATGGTCCCATAATTATCAGGGCGCCTATCTGTAATGGTTCTTGCTCAGTATATTGCCAAGTTCACATAGATTAAAAGGTTCTGAGACCATTAGTCTAGTTCAACAAAAGATCAACAACAGACTGTAATTCAAATGGTTTATTCACCACCAGAATAAGACCCCAAGGTTGTACCAAACATATATACACACCAGTCAAACAATGTGATATCTAGAGAGTGCTCCATGAGAAGCTACTGTGTGTAGACTCCCTCAGTGGCAACTGAAACTGCCTCAATACAGCAGGTCTCAAAAGTAGCCCCAAAGACTGTTCCAAGAGAAACTAGCCTTCACACAATAGCAACAGAGACTGTCAAAAGATCAAGCCTCAATCAAAAGCTACAAGCTCTCAAACCATTCACCTCCAGGACTAAGACCAACAAGAGATGTATCATCCATAAGGCCAGGTGAAGTGCCTCCAGAACTCCCATGCATGAGCACTGGAGACCGGGGTCAGACAGAGACAAATCAGGGGGTGCATGTCTTCTTATAGACTTGACCCTCACTAGGGAACAGTGGCATTGGCCACACTGGCCTTTCTCCAAGGGGTGCTACTCCCAACAATAACTGGATCATAGGACCTGTTCGAGTCCAATACCCAGCAGCACTACACTTTTCATACATAGTCACCTATATTGCATATATGCATCAATGTTACCTAGACTGATGAAATGGAATTTAATTGTATGATACATTTTTCTCATAAATTGTTGCCATGACAACTATTACTTTTTAGTGACAACCAATCTATGAAAGTGGGTCATGATGAAAAAGTGACTTTTTTGGTTTTTGTTATTTTTTCCATCATCCAACGGAATTTTGGAAGTTGTTAAGCAAATAAATGCTACCATTCTATGTTTATCTTGTTCCTTTCATTACTATAGCAAGCAAATGTTCACATTAACCCCTTTAGCAACAATGTTTTTAACAAATGCATTGCATGATGTCATATGTGTACAGGAAAATCACTTGAAGATTTCATGTTCTTCTGTCCAGTCGCAGGCGCTTGGGTTCAAGTGTTGATACTTTGCCAACTATTGTTTTAAATGTAATTTGTTTGCTCTGTTGCCATGGCAACAGTCTCTTTAACATAATTATTGTACTCGTAATCATATTTGCCAACCTACCATGAGCTTTCATTGGGCGAATAGATAACAGAAAATTTAATTTTGTTGAATTAATGGAGAGAATATAATTGACTCGGTAAGTCTGGTTGCTAAGGTGAGAGTATATTGTTTATTTCCATAGCGACATCAACTCTATAAATCACTATATCCCCGTGACAACTGTAACATTGTAAGAATATAAAAACATTTGAGATATATCCGAAAAAAACTTGTTCCATTTCAATCTGTTGATTTTTCCGATATTCTGTGTTATTTTACGATTTTCGGAAAAAAATAAATCTGTTAGTCCTCCTGTTAAACTTCCACATATATTTCTGAAAACTATATTGAAATTGATTGGTATGAAGTTGCTCTTTCACAAGACTGCCCAAGTGTGTGTTTTTATACTTTGATTTGCAGGCATAAGAAACTTCTTAAAGTCATTTCTATAAAAAAATGCATTTTTTGCTTGTTTTGTTTCCATAGCTACAAGAAAATAAAAGTATTGATCTTGATTATGACATTTTTTGAAAGGCTTATTGGTGATGACAATATCCTGAAAAAATGAAATGATTCCTTAAAATAGGAAAAAACTTACAGAGGAAAATGTTGTTAACTTTTGTACCTGGATTTTTGTGAGATGGTTGCCACGGAAACGAAAATAGCAAAAAAACTTGACGTTGAAGGTGGTAAAATTTCTCCAGAATTGGAAGCGTCTGGGTCTCCTCTATCAAATAAGACCAAATTCAGCCTGTATATATTTTTTGTAATCAAACTCCGCAAATATGCAAGTTATTTGGGCTTGGCTCCTGGACTAAGGCAACAACTTGATCGATACTTAAATAAAATGCATCTTTAAATGAAATGTCTATCAATTCTCTATTAAAATTCGCATTTGAGCAACTAAGGCGAAATTGGTAATTCAACTTAATACAACTCTAATAACTCTGGATGGCATGAAATCAACTTGAAATAGGTGGAAGGAATAAACAGAAATTGATGACGTCATCTAGCAGTGCACAAAAAGTGATGACTACACTTGCAGGTCAGTCAATCCAGGGCAGGTACTCTTCCAGAAGCTTGAAATGGGAAGGCCTTTAGGAAGATCTCTCAGACAGACTTTATTCGCACATCCCAAAAGAAGATCATCCTGAAAAAAGAAGAATAAGTTTGAGGTATAACTATCAAACAAGATAATCCAGCAGGCAAGGCTTGGTACGCAGGGTAAATACCCTGAAATCGGATTTGATGTTAAAATTACGTCACAGTAAAAGTGGGTTTGCAAAAAAAAAAAATAGATATAAATTATAATGGGTGGACGTAAAAATCTGCAATGCAACGTCATATTGGTTTTACATTCAGATGGGCATCTGACTTAAGTATGACATCAGTAGAAGGCTGACATTGGCTTTAATTTTACTTCAGTGGGTGGGGAAACAATAAAGTCTTGATGACTTTATATTCGCGCAGCGAAACGGCCGAAGGTTGTTGAGCGAAGCGAATTGAGTGCAAGAGAAGACTCAAAAATCTGTGCAGTGATGGTCTCAACATCAACAGTCCACAGTTTGGAATTAGGTCAAGTGGGTCCAGCTTCTTATCAATGATTTAGTTTCGTATTTAACAAAACATAACATATTCATCTTCAAAAGTGTCTTAAAAATTTAATTTTCTCCAATAATATATCCTGTACCAATAATTTTTATTGAATAGTTAATTATTAGCCTTGACAAGCTAAATCAAATTATTGACATATGATTAACATGTGATTCATTTAATTTCAATCAGACAACAAGAAAACATAACAAAATTAAAGTTACATAATCTTATAAACTGATGATTATGTAACAATGAACATATAATCTACATGCAATGTTATGTCTTTGTAGTACTATATATTTATACTATTATGTAATATCAACAATCTAATATAGACTTGACTTTGGCAGCTTTCAGTGCTGTCTGCCTTTTTACCATTTAGCTAATTATCTATCAATCTTATTTATCTATTTAATGTATATATCTATCTATCAATTTATCTATCTATCTGTCTGTCATTATATCTATCTGTCTATCTATTTATTGATATATTTATCTATTTATCTATTATATTTTTTGTCTAGTTTATCTTGCTATATATATATTCTACATTTTTCTCTGTCTTTCCATGTATCTAATTTTCTGAAACAGTTGCATAACTCCTTTCATAATTGAATATGAAATAAACATGAAAGCTATGGTAACACTATAAGTCCTACAAAAACTTTTTAAAGTGCTGCGTGAATTTCATGGCAGTGCCATTTACATATTATTAAGTCAAGGTCAGTCACAACCTAAAATAACCAGAATACAACACCAGACTGACATCGCAATGCCCACTGGGAAGGTGAATTTTGTAAATGATGGTGGGGTACCACTATGTTGGGCCTGCGGGTGGACCGCTGTTAAGAAGCCTTTGACTGTATGATGATGATAGCCTTTCTTCAATTAATTTGTAAATTATTATACAAATATAATCATTTTTAGCAGTATCAGTCAATGAGCCTGATTGATATAGCCACTCATTTCTGACTTTAATAGCTACTTTTGTCTCGTTATGATACCAATTCAAAAGATATGTATACATCCACTCCATATGTAACAATCTCTTGTATTATAAATCTACTATAGATCTACAGGTAGATCTACAGATAGATCTACAGATAGATAGATTCCATCTGCGATGGGCTTTCAAAAGGTCTGTCTCCACTTGTAGTTCTGAATTTATGTACAGGTAGTGTCTCCAAGCAATAGGATCTCTGATGAAATCCCCTTCGCCTTTCAACAAGATGATTGCTGTTGTTGACCAAGCCAAGGAGTCTGACTTAATGAGTGTGTTTGTTAAATGTTGAAGTGTTTGAGTCAGCTACAATAGAGAGGTTTTGCTACACGTTTCCGTGTGACGTGTACGTGGGGGTTGCCATGACTACAATGTACATGTAATTAGATACCACTTGTACACGTAACCATCACACATGAACGTGTAGCAAAACCTCTCTATTGTATTGATTATGTTCTCAAAACAGAATTCAACAGAAAAATGTGTAGTTATCAGACAGATTGGGGGATTATGACATGTTAACAACCAGATTATTATTAACTGTTGGACTTAGTCCTACCCAAATTTCAAAAATGTCTTAAAAGTCTAGCTCCAAACAGGTTTTTGGGGAAGTTGGTTGTATGGATCGAAAAAATGACATATTTTTCTTAATTTGATGAAAAAAACCCAGGGCCCAAGGTAGGGTGCATCAGCTGCCACATGAAAAGTAAAAAATGGAGCTAGGCATCTGTACCTTGGCATGAAGTTGTGTTTTGGTAGTCAGATGAACATACTAAAATATCAGCCTGATCAAATAATATTTAGGGGTGCCTCCGGAAGCATATTTCCTAAGACATTTTCAGGAAAATGTATGTTTCCGTAGAATCGCGGTTTGCGATATCTTGACTAATATAAAAGATAGAAGAAAAGTAATAACATATTTGGATTCTGCAGAAAATTTCCTTCAAAATGAATACCTGGAACCTATACTAAAAATGTTGTTGTCGTACTGCAGAATATGTTTTTACTTAGAATATTTTATAAGACTTCGTCGATATACAAAAAATTTTCTTTAAATGACTGTAGGATCATTTGTCTTTAATTGTTCCTTTCATATTTATTATGTTTGACTCATGTGAGTAATAATTTGCTATTTCTTTTTGGCTCTCAAAGCTATTACTATTATTCAAGGATCCAATGATCTTGATTAATGTTTACGACTGTATGACAGTAAAGAAACAACTTTACTGATATGCTAAATAATGCTGTACATTGACTTGTCATTATCTGTTTTAACACTAAGAAAATCTTGCCTGATATTACAATGCACAAGAAGATGGGTCCATGTACAATTGTACATAATATTGTAATCAACCATTCATATTCTGCAAATTAATGAAATACAAGTATTGTCTGCACATTGTATATTTTCTGGAAGTAATTTTCTGAGGCCACATTAAGCTTCAAACCAAAATTTTTAGAGTAGGCCTATATCAGTGACTATGTTCACCAAGACTGTCAATATACATAATCTGTATATCCTACACTAAATAGATGGCAGGGTCCAAGGAGGATTTATACCATAGATTTAATCTATAGTCACAATTCCGTGACAAGAATAGAATCAAATGAGTAAGTGTAATATTTATCGAACATTTTCACTCAAACGAACATGGCGTTTTAAAAGGGTATTGATTATTTGCAGTCCCACAGAAGGGTACAAACCTTGCACATTAGTCTACCTACATTCCATTATATTAGGAATGTGTGATATCTGCATAAATGTTTTAGATGGTATACTGTGTGACCTTGAATAAAAATATTTGAGAATTGAGAGGCAAAATCGGATAGGCCTTTTGAAAGGATATTTTTAATAGATATAAATGAAATCAGATTAAAACTAATTATCCTGCAGGTGTTAAGAATGGTAATTTCAAGCTTAAGATATTTTATTGGATTAGTAATGAAGATATAGAATATCATTTCAAATGAAAAAAGGAGAAAGAAAGAAAAACTACTTATGTTCCTCTAACTACCATGCATAACACAAACTCAAGTCATGGCAAGACTTCCTGGCTCTATTTTCTGTTATTCATAGGACAGCTGATGTACCTTGATGTACATGTGATAAATGGAACCATCTGCTTGCGCACAAAAAGTATTAGGGCTACTGTTTCACAAGGTTAAAATAAATTGGGAATTATCAACACAAAGCGTAGCAAGCTTGTTTTTTTTTTCTCTTTATAGTCATAAGACTTTTATTTAGATCTTCAGGAATTATAGAAATTGCTTTGATAGAGAGATAAAATGGAATACTGAGTAAATTATTGCTGATATTTAAGAAACATGATTTGTATGAAGAGAAAAAAGCAGAGACTAAGTACCATGAAGTCATATAAACAGAAATTTGTGTATATCAGGGAAGTCGTACATAATAATTGAAGTAAAAGCATGTCTTGCAGTACATGAGCACCATAATATTGACGGAAACATAGCTTGCAGGTATTCATTTTGAAGTTAATTTTTTGCAGAATCCAAATATGTCATTAGTTTTTTTCTATCTTTTATATTAGTCAAGTTATCGCAAACCGCGATCCTACGGAAACGTGACTTTTCCTGAAAAATTCAAAAGAAATATGCTTTTGGAGGCACCCCTAAATATCCATTGATCAAGTTGAAATTTTAGTATCTTATTTTGTATGGTAAAACCCAACTATGGACCAAGGTACAGCTTGATCGGTTAATGTTGGGGAAACTGATGCACCCTAGCCCAAGGTGATTTTGTAACCCAATTTTTTCGAATAATAATGCAATATCTCAGCAACCGATGCAGATAGACTTGAGAATTGTACCAAAAGATGCGCAATATTCAACTTTCATACATACTTAGGGCCAAAATCTGATATTTTTGATGATATTGGCAAAAAACTGTATTTATGTATTTTTTAAGTTTCGAAATGTGAATTTTATGCTGTTGTCTAGCAATTAAATCCTAAGAACCCTAAAATTTGGTGTATAGTTTTGTTCTTGGGCTCATTTTAAAGCTGAGAATGAGTAGATTAAGACTATGCCAGTTGTGTACTTGGACACCCTCAAGCCCCTCGGATACTTCAAGATGATGTCCAAGATGACCTCAGAAAAACAAAATCGTCTCTGTCCTCTTCGAATTATGACATCATAAACAGTATTCGTATGCCATACCTGTGTTATTTTGTGTTACAGAATCTGTTTTAGAGGTTTGTTGTGGATATCAGAAGAATATTTTTGCTTACAGTTCAAGATGGTAACAAAAATGGCCACTGAAATGCTGGATTGGTGTATTTTCGCATCTATTGGTGATAGAAGCACCTTTTCTGCATGGGTGTTAACCCATGTTTTCTTGGCCAAAATGTTGTGTCAGGCATAATAATAAAATTATATTTATGCATTTGAATTTTATGGTGATCAATGATGGCTACCAGTATGTAAAATTACCAATAGCATCTTTCTATATTCGGCAAACTAATTCCTACTGAGCTACAAAATATACTACTTTACTCAATTAATTTTGTTGTTTCTGGTATATATATATATTTTTTTTTACTTGTTAACGTTTGTCTGTCTTGTACCAGAAAATTCAAAACTTAAATAAAGTAAACCAATGCAAAGGTGTTGATTGGTAGTATACTGTGTTGGAATTATGAAAAAAGTTCTTGATGGGCCATCAAGCTGCTAAATGGTACAGATATTGCAGTTGGTTGTCACAAGCAAAGACAATAGGGCAGGAAGCAAAGATGAATCTTCCTTTAATGAAATCCCCTATTTAACTCTGCTGCTGAAGTGTAAGTTAATGTTTTTTGAGAATCAACATCACTCATGAGACTCAAAGTGGAATGTTTAATGATACATACATATCCTAAATTTAAACCGTCATTTATCGATATTCATCATTGCTCCTTATGGTCTCTTGGTCTTTGCTTTTATGGAAACCAACTTGTCTGAAATGTGGCATTTTGACAGCTTAATGGTTCACAGAAACCTGGCTTCATTCTTCAAGGACTCAAAACCGTTCATGAAACTGCATGACATAACATTCAACCTCATGTATATACTCAGCAAATGTACTTCTACAACAATTAGAAACATTTTACATAAATTGCAGTTGTTTTTATGGGTACCATCTTGAATTGTAAGCAATATATGCTTCTGATATCCCAACCTAACCTCTAAAACAGATTCTGTAACACAAAATAACACAGGTATGGCATACGAATACTGTTTATGATGTCATAATTCGAAGAGGACAGAGACGATTTTGTTTTTCTGAGGTCATCTTGGACATCATCTTGAAGTATCCGAGGGGCTTGAGGGTGTCCAAGTACACAACTGACATAGTCTTAATCTACTCATTCTAAGCTTTAAAATGAGCACGAGAACAAAACTATACACCAAATTGTAGGGTTCTTATGATTTAATTCCTAGACAAAAGCGTAAAATTCACATTTCTAAACTATAAAAATACAAAAATATAGTTTTTTGCCAATAATACCAAAAAGATCAGATTTTGGCCCTTAGTATGTATGGAAATTGAATATAAATATGGACATTGCACATCTTTTGGTACAATTCGCAAGTCTCTATCTGCATTGGCTGCTGAGATATTGCATTATTTTGGCTTTTTTCAGGATTCGAAAACATTGGGTTACAAAATCACCTTGGGCCCTGGGTGTTTTTTTCATCAAATTAAGAAAAAAATTTCACTTTTGTGATCCATACAACCACTTCCGCCAAAAAGCTCTATGGAGCTAGACTTTTCAAACAATTTTTGAAATTTGGGTAGGCCTACTGAGTTTTGGTCACAGAATTTCAATTACTTTGCAAACAAACCAGATAATATATCATCGAGCGGGCTTCCCCAAAGACACAAAAAAAGCACTCCCCCTTATCGTAGTGATGCCCATCAATAATACCTGTGGAGACAGACCTATTGTTTTGATAGACCTTTCTCTTTGAAGCAGCTGAAGGAAATTTTCACAGAACTGTATACAAGTATTCTACTATCTAATTGAAATACTAGCTTCATACATATATAGCTAGTGTTTAAAATTCTTTTCAGTTGGAAACGAAAACTCAGTGCAACGAGCAAAAAAAGTAAGAAGTCTAGATATAATCATAGGGACAGAGGAACTCCAAACCTCACGCAGAGCCTCATATTTTTAATATGTAAATGGCATTGCCAGGAAATTCGCGCAGCACTTAAAAGTTTTTGTAGGACTAAACAGTTTAACCATAACTTTTTATTCTATTTCATATTCAATCATTTCAATGTACGAAAGTCAGTTATGTAACAGTTTCAAAAAATTAGAAAGACAGACGGAAATATAGAAAGAGTGAAATACAGAATAGAAAGATAAAATAAATAAAAAATATAATAGATACAATGTAGATAAATAGATAGATAAATAGATTGATAGATAGATAGACAGATAGATAGGATTATAGATACACAGGATTGATAGATAATCAGCTAAATAGTAGAACGGCAGACAAAACAGAAAGCCGCCAAATTTAAATCTATGTTAGATTGCTGATATTACATAATAGCAATAAACAATAATAACATGAATTGCTCACTGTTACATAATCATCAGTTTATACAATTATATAACTTTAATTTGTTATGTGTTCTTGTTGTCTGTTTGGAAAAGAAATGAATCACTTCTTTTATAATTTAATTTATCTTGTCAAGGCTACTAAAACTATAGGTACAAGGGATACTAATTAATGGAGAAATTGAATTTCTAAGACACTTTTGAAGATAAATATGTAATGTTTTCTTGAATTTGAAACTAAATCACTGATAAGACGCTGGACCTATTTGACCTAATTTCCTGCTGCGGACTGTTAATGTTGAGACCATCACTGCACAGATTACACTGGTCAACAAAAAAAATTTCCATCTGCTACCTGAGGAAAAATACCGATATAAACCTAATTCGAGCATGCTGATTCCAAATCTGAAATCAGAATTTCTCCATAACGTCTAGACTTTGAGTTATGGCCATGTCAATACTTGGCTAATAATCAGGCGTGAGAGCAATTCGCGTGTCAAAGAAATACACTCTGCCCTGTTGAATACTGGAATGTAGGCATATCTCGGTATTTACATAGGTTATTTCAAGATGCTGAAGCAATATATAGCCAAAATATTTCAATCAGACAGGTCCAGATACAAAAATTTGAGGGTGACAGGCTCCAGAAATGGGCGATTTTTTGCGAAATTGTTATTGTTCAATATAATCCCATTTGGAGATATGAAAATGGCTAATATGCAACTCCTACTGATAAATTATAGTTTCTGTGTGTAAGAAAAACATATCTAAGTAATTTCTTATGAGTATTGGTTTTTTTTATGAAGAATATGAAAAAAATTGATGGAAAATTAGATGCAATAAACTTTAAATTAAAATGTTCTGGTTGGAAGGGTCAGGTAATGCAGATATAATTCCAAATACTACACTCTAATACAACCAAACTGTCCATAGAACCAGCCTCAGCCACTGTGTAGACCAGTGCCTGAAATTTTACATGGTTTTAACTGTTTTCCATACTGTTTTGCTCAAACCAACAATTTCTGTCAAGAAGAAATCAAATCGCGTAAAATTAAATCATCGAATTTGCAGCAATTTATGTGGTTCACATAACCCCTTCTTTAATGATGATCAAGCAATCCCTTCAGAGTCTGAGCTACTGGAGGTGGAGTGTGATTTGACATAACATAGGGCATATACATTCTCCTGAGCATTTAAAAATGGACATTCAAAATCAGATTGGAAAAGCATAGATTTTCCGAATTTTTTTTTTCATCAAATTTGTTAATATAAAATTATCAATACATTTTTTTTGGCAAAGTAGGCCCATAGCAGCTCACAAATTGGTTTTAATTATTGGCTGTAGAACCTCATAAAAAATTTTCATATCTTGAAATAGTTATAAACCAACCAGAGGTTACTTGGTAAAAATCGCCTATTTCTGGCACCTCTTATCCTCAAATATATGCAGTTGGAGAAGTCTGAGTAAACAAGTAGGTCATATTTTGATTCAGGATATGAAAATCATCTCTACAAATGCTAAGATAATTTCTAAATCTAAATTTTAATAGCTTAGAACACATTTCTTTGACACGCGAATTGCTCTCATGCCTGATTATTTGCCAAATATTGACATGGCGCTAACTCAAAATCTAGACGTTCTGGAGAAATTCTGATTTCAGATTTGGAATCAGCACGCTCGAATTAGGTTTATAGAGGTATTTTTCCACAGGTAGCAAAATCATCGTTGACCAGTGTTATTTAGTCCTCTCTTGTGCTCAATTCGCCTACAGCCGTTTTGCTGCACGAATATTATGACCACACGCTCTGGTAAATTTATATGAAATTAAAGATAGTCCCATGTTCAAACTAAAGGTCTTGTCAAGCTGAGACCACTTTAGATCACTTTTAAATATCACAACATATCATGTACTTTTGTAAATTGAATTAAGATAATAAAGAAAAAAAGATCAAACTTCATATATTATGTTACAGTTCTTGAAAACGTAACATACGCAAGAAAGTCTGATCACATCTTTTATGATACCGCAACCATTTTTTTTTTGGAGAATAATAAATTGTCAGGTTCATGTCATAAAATCTTGTTTTGCAATAATGTCAATCAAACTACTCAGCTGATAATTCCAAGAAATTTGGATGAACAAAACGTTGCTCAGTAACAATATTCATCAAGATCCAAACTTCCCATCACATATGTCTTTATTTCTTTCTTGTTCGGGCTTGTATCGTCTGATTTATTAAATCAGTATTCGATTTGATTTAGAGTTCTGGAGTTGGTAAATCTGGATGCACCACAAAATTCCTGAATACTGTGTAGGTGTTATTTGTCCGTTCTAGAGAAACGCCCAAGCCTTTGTTCCAAAGAGAAATTATCTAATCATGCTTTATTGCCAAATTTAAAGGAGATAATTTGATTGTGTTGCTAGTGTGGCCTTGTATTCGCCAATTTGACTAATCACTGTACACCCAAAAATATACACATAATCAGATCAACACATTATTATATGACTACCTGGTACACTTATATGACTACATCATATCTAAAACCTTTCTGTACTCGTATATTGCACATTGATAACCTTAAATGTCGTTTATAAGCCTATTGCTTCGAAAACAATACTATTTTCTTATTCATGCCTTCACAAAAAAAAACTTAAAAAACAAAAAATAGTATATATTCAGTTTTCTTGAAATCCCTACTATAAGACAAAATAATTGTTGCTGTTTACATATTAACCATTGTTCAAGTATTATAAGGAAAATCATATTTGGAAAACAATAGAGATGAATGTTCTTCCAGACGAAAAGTACAGAGAATTTGTTTCATTTTGGTCACAATAATACAGAATTGACTTATTTTCCAGCCCACAAAAAGAAGTTGAAATTTATACTATTCATATAATTATTTATGTTATCATTTTGATTTGAGCTATTGTGCAATATGCATTGTAGAAAACAGAGAAGTTATAACATATAAAATTCAAAATCATGCTTTATAATGGCAGGATAATAAGTCATTTCGACATAAATTATTTAAAGAAAATCTAAAACAAGATGTTAACGACACAAAATGCAAACATGCTGGGAAGTTATTTTCGGGATTGAGTACCTTGACTGGCTCCTTAATAGCCAAAGACAGGCTTGATTGCCGATCAAGCATTTTGCCTTCACTGCAACAATTCCACATTACAATATCTTGTTTCATTCAATAGTTCATGTGGAGTATCATAATTAAAAGAAATAAGTATGATTTGTTTGGGCAGTCTAGTCAATGTGAGGAATGCAACAAATGTTAAAATGGTACCTTGGATCCAATTCAATTGAATAAAGCGTTTATATATAAACTACCTCTTGTAAGCACCCATGCACTCTCTTTAAGCCAAACAATTTGCTCATTCTGATCTGCCACACTAAAAAATTTTAAATTTGAGTCAGCTAAAATCATAGAATGAGATAGTTGCAAATTCCCTTTGAGTTGATATGGCTTGTTGCTTTGAAGTTTGAGTTATGATAACAAAGATCATCCCAGCTGGACACAGCAAGCTATGTCAGCTCAAAGATGTTGTGCAGCCGTTTAACTCAATCACTTAAGCTGACTCTAAACTTCAAATGTTAGGCTACAGTCTAGTAAGATGTTCATTTTAAACTTTTACCTCAAAATTTTAATTTCCACAGTAGAAAAGTATCGGTTTCTTGCCACATCCTAAATTGCTCTTACAACTATTTCCTCTTTGTTCCAATTTTTCAGTAAAAATGATCTAACAATAATCAACTGGTTAATTTGATAAATTAATTAAACTGACAATTTTGATGTTTTCCAAGAACCAAGGTATAAAGTCCTCTCAGGGTAATGTGAAGTTCTTTGGCTCTAGCTTGGCTTAGCTGGTGAGGGAGGGAAGTTGAGGAAAAGAAGGAAAATAGATGAGGGGAGAATCACCAAAGCAGGGGATACGTAAGAAAAACGTTCAAAGGAGGGGAAATTAGGAAGAAAGAAGTGTGGCAAGGTCGACTCGACGCCATCTTAAAATGTTTTTCAATCCACTTTTTTAAATGGGCATAGGCCAAAATAATTTCTTAACAAATATTGGTGAAAAGGGGAACCTTTCCAGATAGTCATTAAATCATCATCACATGTCCAAAATAAATTATCTAAGGCAGATTTCACGAAAAGTGCTCTCTGAGGGTACCTTAAACTTTCAAACCATTTTGTTATCTCTCTGTTGCTTCCTGAAGCAAGTAAAACTATTGCTAAGTACTTCTGTGAGCTTATTAATAGATATCAATAAAATAATCCTCAAATATGTAGCCTTTTCCTCTTAAGAATATATTTTTTTTATCCCTCATGAGGACAATTTTGGACGATCAAACGTACTGGTGATAAGACGTGCTTACTTTGACACTCTGTGGAATCTGCCAAAAGTAATTCAGGAAAATACAATAATATGCGATCGATAAAAAAATCTTTAAAATTATTTTGGAACCATTTTTAATTATATTGGTCATCATAAAACTTGAAAAAAAAACTGAAATATAAAAAAAGACTGCTTATGTAACTCGATTCCATCACAGGGCACTGAGGTTACATTAGCAACTTTTACATGGGGATTTTTGTGTGTTCTTTCTACTTAGGCCAATTTCAAACATGAAATTTAAAAACTTTATCGAAAAAAAAAGTCTTATTTGCCTATATACATCACCAAAAAAACATAAAAGACTGGGTGTGGTAGCTGTTTTTATATTGTTAATGTAACTGCAATTTTCGCATCTGTCTATTTCATAGTGTTACATTAGCAAAATTTGTCTATGTAAATTACGTCAACAAACACATGATCAGATCTCAATTTTTTTCTGAACTGAAAGCCAGGTCTCCCAGGAGCAGGCCAGGGGTGGTACCCTACTGGTGATTTCATTTATATTGCAGTAGGATCCACGCAAAAAATTCAGTCCTCCATCATTTATCGTTGTTACATTAGCACAAGGTCATATTTTTAGTTTCTCTGATCTACCAATCCAACAGAAAACAGTGTTTACCCATGATTTTATTCAATGGATTGACACAATAAAAGATTAAGATTTCAGCTTTATTTGTCCTGCTAACTATCCTTAGAAAAAGGACCCTGAGAAAATCTGAGAAGCTGCGAATCATTATGCCTGGCCTTATGAGACCTGTGCTAATGTAACCTGTGGTAGGTCATTTTGCAGCTTTTTGTGAAATCTGCCCTAAGGTGTTACTGCACATGACAAAAATAATTTCCCATTGAAGAAAACTCCTATCTCCCCTGATTACTAGAAGTAGATGAAAGGAAAACTCTCCTGTATGTACTGAAATTTTAGGAGGTATAGCACAATCTGATAGAACACCCCATGCACTGAGGCAGAAAATCTACATTGTGCTTGACATGACAATAACAGTAGGCCAAAACTCGAATTTATTTTCCATTTCAGCCAAGGATGATGGGGAAGAGATTATAGACAGACTGATAATCCTTTGATGCATTGTGATAAATATTGTATATATCAGTTGGGGTTTTCTGATCCGACCGGGCCTTCTGTAATATATCGACCACCAGCAAACAAATTGCAGAGAATGAAGGTGTCAGAACAACATACATTTTGGGTAAAGAATGCTAATGAAAATGATATATGAAGTCTACCATAATAGGCAAGTAAAGGAAATTTAGAAATATAGGCACATGCAACAGAAATAAGGAACATTTACATTTTTTTTTAAACCAAGAGGCAGCATGTGAAAAGCGATCAAAAAGTATTAAATAAATAAGTAATAATTTCAGACATACCTGAAAGCAGACGTTGCAATAGAACAGACATGTGTCTACAGGATCCATATTTTGTAGTCCAAGGAGCATAGCAGATTTCGAAGAGGGTGCTGCAGAACTTGTTAATACAAGACAAGCCAAGAAAATTGCTAGCAGTCCAAAAATACTTTGGCTCTTCATGTTGCAGCAGAAATGTTCCAGAGTAAAGTATAACTTTTAAAATGATCAATTTGTGTGAACAGGTTTAGTGAAACGAAGTTCTTTGGTCTCAAAAAGCACTAAAATTACTCTCAGTGAATCCCCATCAACTTATATATATTCTGAAGATGCCTGAAGATGCTGCCACGTCCTGACGTCAGAACGTTATGCAAATTGGTTATGCAAAGTCCTATGCAAATGAGCCAGGTGGGCATCCAACTGGTTATGCTAATTGAAGAGAATACCACACATTTTTTCCCAGTACGTGGGCATTGGCTCATTAACAGAAAGACATAATTAATTAATTCCAGAAGGACTGAACTGGAGAAGGACAGGTAGATAGATAGATAGATAGATAGATAGATAGATAGATAGATAGATAGATAGATAGATAGATAGATAGATAAATAGATAGATAGATAGATAGACAGATAGATCGATAGACAGATAGATGGATATATCATGGACAGGTTGATTGATCGAAGATGGATGGATAATTTGGGCTTTACGACCTGAATTTATTCACTTGGTAGGCTAATTAGGACAAGAGGCACAAAAGGACGAGGACACGGCAATGAGACAAAGGATGATTGAAACAGCCATCCAACATAAACCCAAGAGCTGGATTCGAACCCTGGACCCAGTGATTGGCAGTCCACTAGACCAACCCTCCCCCTCTGAAAATGAGGCAAAGGAGGATTGAAACTGCCGTCAATTGTAGGTGACCCGTAAAGAGCTGGATTCTAACCCTGGACCCAGCGATTATCAGTCTTGCATGCTACCATTAGGCTAACCCTCCACCCGAATGGATAGATAGATAGATAGATAGATAGATAGATAGATAGATAGATAGATAGATAGATAGATCGAAAGATCGAAAGATAGATAGATAGATAGATAAGTTGAAAGATACAAGTATACAGATTGAGAGATACATAGAATCATAGATAGAAAGGAAAGTAAATAGCAGTAGAGAAAAGGGCTGCACAAAGCATGTACACCTATCTATGGAGTCAGGGCCCATGAAAAAAAAAAAATTAATTAATCAAGTCCTTCAGAAATTCACCTGTTGCTAAACGAAAATGTTCAGGAAATTGCCTTTTTGTTGTTGTTGTTTTTTTTTTTTGTCAATCTGGCGGATGTCTCAACAACCTAAATTTAGTCAATAACCTTGGCATTAAGAGGCGACCGATTTGAACTGTGATATTTGCGTATCAATTTATTGATTATATAAACCTACGATGTATTGAAAACTTCTTCGTTTAATTTCAACAAAGGAGAATGTTGTGATAAATTAGTCTGAAATTAAACTAGACATTTTTTATTTATCACACCAGCACACTCTTGGCAAAAATCAGATTGTATCAAATGATCTCACGAATTTCTGGCAAACATTAATGTCCATCTATTTTAACTAATTGCCACAACCACAAATATGGCTTGATTAAAACAACATTTGGGCCTGAAGCAAAAAAAAAATTAATTTAACGACCTTTCAGCGTGGTTTGTAAAATCAGAAAGAAGATCTCATGGCATTATTATCATGAAGGTCATATATCGCTTTATTTTTTTTAGAAAAAAACTTTAGGGTAGAACTTCCCACATTCGCTGGTAAATTACAGATGTTTTTAGGATAGTGAGAACAGCATCGGAACTCGAGAAACTTCGCATTTTGTAGTTTGTGATGAAAAAGCTTCTCGTCTGAGTAGAGATGTTGTGTTGAATTAATGACAGACTTTTGCTGCAATGCCCAGAATAAAAGCTAGTTAATGAATAATATCTTAGAATAATGGATGTTTGCAAAGTTTGGCGTCTTTTTAGCAAGACACTGCAGAGAGGCTGATAGGCAAAAGTCTGTTATTTGGTGAACGTAGGGGATGATTTGGTGAGCGGAGTAATGCATAAAATAACATGGCTGCCTCCACCTGCCCCACTAATTCTCCCAAATTAGCAATAATTTAGTTATTAAGAGGCCCAAGATGGCAGAAATGACTGCTATTAAGAAAAGTCCTCATTCCAGGTGAAGCCTTTTTCATAGGCCTATGCAGTATCAACGCACATATATACCTCTCTGTGTAATTACACTGATGGTAATAGCTTTATACGTTGAGAGTTCTTGATATAAATATACGGGTAAGGTTAGTTCGAAAAGAAAAACAGCTTATTGTATGAAGGCAGTTTACTGCTCACAGTGGTTTCTGCAACCAGTATCCTTCCTTAGATTGCCTTAATTCTGCGCTAAGTTATATTTTGCATAACAAAATGACCAAGATGGCACCTTTACATTCGGTATAGTGACCTACACAGAGCAAGGAATAGCATTAAATTAAATGCAAATTTGTTTCAAAAGTACCATCCCTGTGCTTGATAAAAGGGTGCACAGAGAGGGTTTGATATTTTGTCAATACTTGACCGACCGTCTCCGAAAAATATGTGTAAATATATAGTTCATCTTCGTTGAGGAACAGGTAGATCGATACAAAAGCAGTTACACTGTAAATAAGTCCTAACCAAGTAGAAATAGGTCATTAGACATTATTTTCCTTCACTAACCCAATTACCAAACTGTCAGCATTGGCCAGTAAAGTAAGCCAAACATGACAAGTGACCTTGCAATCAAGAAATCATGACAAATCGATCAGCCTCATTTCTTGGCAAATTTGTTTCCCAGACATACAAGCAGAAGTAATATCATTCAAGGCTACAAAATATATTATTGATACAGATTCCTTTCAAGGTTGAGAACATCAAGATTTTTTTGTGAAATTATACCAACTGAAAACAGTGGTGATGTCCCAGCAGACAAAATTAACCTCATCAGATCATGGGCAGCCATACTTATCATTGAGAGACATGATGTATCAGGGCAAGCAAATGGCTTCAGTGCACCTATATACTAGCATATGACAAATCAAAGAAATGCCCGAGACATGTGTGTTTTGATATATTTGTCACAGATTCCATCCAATTTGACAGTTGACTATGAAAAAAAATTTCTCAAAATTCACAGTTATTGTTGAGTGTTGTTAGTTCTATAAGTTGTAGAATCTTATCTACTTCTATCTTATGTCTAACTGCTAAAAGCAAAAATATTAACAACAATGTATAACAGTTTGTGATCACTTCTGTTGATGTATGTTAATTAGAATTTGTCATGAGATTTTGGAATAGTCTCCCACCAGTTATGTATTTCTTCAAAATTTGAAAATACTATAAAGGAAAAAAAAAGATTTGCATGCCACAACATTATCAGAATTATGAGATGTACAAGGTCAACTATTGCATTTGCACAATATCTGTATGTTATTTGCAAATTGACCCTGCTTCTGCAATCTCCAAATTCGAATTGCATATGCTTGTATTTTATTATAGGGTATTTTCTGTCTCTGTTCGGGACTGACAAGTGGCAGCAGAATGCTGACAGTCCCTGGGAAATCAAACTGGGTCAATTATAATTTGATCTGTTTTTGTCAGATCACAAGACCAGGTCCCATAACAGCTGTCCATATTACTACGGTGGCTGCTGGCAAATATCCTGTCCACTGCTTTGAATGACAATGTTTGGAAATCATGAGACAAAAAGAAAGTTTTGAAATTTTGGCATAAACTTTGCCTGTGAAAGGGATGATTTTACTCATCAGAAGTTTAAATTGATGGTATTCAATCTACTTATGCCATTTAGTGCAAGTTAAATTGTGGTCAGAAAAGTGTCCAAAAAGAATGCTCTCCCACGTATTCATGTGTCCATACAATGCCAATGCTTTGTGATATCAAAAATGCTCAATTTTATTTAGTCTGTTACTTTATGGAGATTTATTAACCTGGACAACAATATAATTTACAATTTCATAAAAGCTGTGTAACACTAGTCTTGTCCATGCCACAACTGGCCCCCTCTATACTGTGTTATATGTGAGCCTCAATGTATACATCCTTCATGATAAAAAATAGTTCAAACTTATTTTGGTATTTACAAGCTGTCTGCTTAAAAATGAAGCCAACCAAAGTCAGATTAGACACTTACAGGCCCAAATTTTCATGTTAGGTTTAAACTTAGTTTAACCCAGGGTTTTACCCAGTTAAACCCAGTTTCGATAAACCAAGTTTAACTTGAGTTTAGACCCAGTTTAAAAACCAAATTTTCATGTCTGACAAACCTTGGCTAGACCAGGTTTATGGAGACTGAGTTTAAACTCAGTTTGCACCCAGTTCTTTGAAACAAGAAGAAGCAAAATTTAAAAAGATAAGTAAGGAACAAAAGATAGGTAGTAAACAAAGACGAAGAAACAATAAGCAATAAAAAGAAGAATTCTAGAAGGAGAAAAAGAAATAAGTGAAAGGAAATTAAACAAAATCAGAAAGAATGGTCAGAAGAAATGCACATTAAGTTAATTTAGACTAATTTCAACGTAGAAAGATGAGACGAGAAACTAAGAAGAAAGAAGAAGTAAAAGCATTCGGAAATTAAGAGACAGGAAAGTAAGAGCATAATTAAAAAGAAGAGGAAGAAGAAGAAAGATCTAGAAGAACAGCAAACAACAAGAAAGGAGAAAAAGAAAAAAAAGAAGGATAACATAATACAGCCATAATTAAGGAAAAAGCCGGAAGGAGAAGAAATATAAGAAATATGAGAAAGAAAAAGGAATAAAGAGAATAAAAGAAAGAAAAGAAGGAGGAAAGGAATGAAATAGGCCATGAAAAAAAGAGATTTCCGAAAGTGAAGAAAATAGAAGAGGTAGAAAATGAGGCCAAGTGCAAATGAAGAAGCAAAAAGATGCAGGAGGTAAAAGAAGACAAAATGAAACAACCAGATTAAAAATAAATGAAGAGAGAAAGAGAAGACAAAAGGGGGAATATGAATAGGTAGGGAAGAAAAAAATGTAAAAATTCAAAGAAGCAAAATTTGGAAAAGAAACATTTTTGGGGGGAAAAAAAGTTTTGGGGGGGTGGGGAACTTGGAAATAAAATTTGGATAAAAAATATTTTTCGAAAAAAAAAAAGAATCAGAGCACAACTGATACTGTTAACTAGATCACTGAATTGGAAATCTGACTTTGCAGACTCAAAATCCGCACTGAAGGCTTCCAAAACCAGGAGTTAAACCACCCCTGAGCAGGTTTCTGCTAAAACCACAGAAAAACCTGGTCGATTTTTAAAACCAGAAATGGAAATTTCGAGAAAAGAAAAACTTAAGTTTTAATATCTTAAACTTGGTTTAAACCTAGTTTATCCACAAACCAAGTTTAAACTAGAGATGAAAATTTGGGCCACAGAGTTTTTGGAAATAAACTAGACCATCACTAAATGATGGAACTGTCCTGGTTTCTTCCACACTGTCCTGGTTTCTTCCACACTGTCCTGGTTTCTTCCAGAGATTGAAATTCTGTTGACCGCTCACAGGAGCTCGCAAATTTTGCACCCTAGGTGGCAGCAAATAGCGGTCAACTTGTAGACAGGGGTAATATTAGTATGCGTGTGTGTGTATCAGACAGCTTACTATCATGAATTTGAAACATTTGAGTCAATAATAATTTGCCATTCAAGATAAACCAGTCTAAGAACAGTAGCACTAGCAGGCTACAACACCTTTTGATTGCAGATTAAGTGATGTTCTTGAGACTTACAATACCATTCCACAATACTTTTGTCAGTGCATCACAAATTCATGCTTGCAATGAAAATATTAGGAATTATTTTCTTATTGAAATAATAACAAAAGGGAGAGAAAAGGAGGGACGTAAAAATCAAGAAGCAGAAGAGCACAAAGTTACGATTTTGTTTAAATATCACACGATCTCACCGGAATGAAACAAAAAAGCACCAAGGAATGTTCAGAACAGAGCAGGTGAAGTTGTGAATAATTGAAATGTTGATTTTCTTTTGTTTATTTCAGTTCATAAGAAATTGATCAGCAAACATCTGCCCAGGAAATGCTACTCCCACACTCAAATAATTATAAGCATAGGAGGAAGGCATCTACCGAAACATGCTTTCGTAAGGACATTTTTTCTCTGTCTGTTTTCAATATTTCATTTAAATTCTTTCCCATTTTTTAGATGAGCTGCAAGTGGAATGGTGGAAACCTGCCAACCATAGGAGCCTGTATATAGAAATTGATTTTAAACTTCCAGACACGGATACCCTCTACAACCCTAGAAATTGACACATTTCATTCTGCTAAAGTATATTTCACAATCCTAGAAATGTATACAATTTACAACTCTAAAAAAATTCATATATATTTTACACTTCAAGAAATCAAGAATTTTTGCACTTCCAGATATTGACAGATTTTACACACCTACAAATTGAGAGGCCCATATTTACACTCCTACAAATTGGTAAATTGTACTCTTAGAAGTTCATTAAAAACACATTCCTAGATATCAATACATTTACTCTTAGAAATGTGTACATTTTGCACTCCGATAAATTTATATATTTTTACACTCCTAGTTTTCACACTCCGTGATCCAAATTCCAGCAAGCTTGCAAATTGCAATTCCACAAACATGTATCAATTCTAGTCAGGGAATTAAATATTTTTATAAAATATAAAAAGATTTCAGACATTTCAAGACATTAAAATAGAGGTATCATAGCTTGAGTGTCCATGCTGGACAGGCAAAACACCCACATGGGATACATAAACTGGACCCACTCCCAAACCGTACCTTTTTCATAAAAAAAACCTCTTAACTTAAAAATGAGACTTGAGAATCAATGAAGTTCTATCTCTTCGTGGAATAACCTCTTTATTGTATATGAATATACCTATCTATTTTTTTTTTTTTTTCAAAATAGTCATATGTAGGCCCATAGAAATAGCAACAGAAAAAAGCACAAATTAAGAATCAAGTCATTCATATCCTGTAATCAATGACTTTATTTCAAATAAATCTGAACATACTTTACACACAACTGAGAGCCGTTTGACTCCATGTCTTGTTGGCTTCACATGTTCTTGTTTCACAAGAGTTGTCTTCTAGGCATTCCACATACGATGAGTCTGAGTCATGCCTGAAATAACATAATTAATTATTTGGTTAATTATTGTGTTAATTTTTTGTGCTGATGATTGTTAATTTTCATTAATTATTATCAATGTTTTGAATTAATTGTGAGATAGGCAACATTCTCTGCTAATCAGGATTATAGTTAGCCTAATTATAAAAGGATATAGCAGCATTTAGCCTAGAGGAATAAATGTTATCAACAATGATGACGATGTTTGATGGGGAAGAAATACATGCAAGGTATGGAGAGAATAACACACATAGCATTCCAGGCCTAAATTGAAGTAAAAGGAAATTAGCAAAGTTATTGTTGTTATTATACAATAAATGTAAGGCATGTCATTTGTACAGTCTGATCTAAATTTCATCCGAGACAGTACAACCTTCAAAGAAAAACACACACGCATAGCATTCCAGGCCTAAATTTAGGTAAAAGGGAAACTAGCAAAGTTATTGTTATTATTATACAATAATTGTAGGGCATGTCATTTGTATAGTTTAATCTAAATGGCACAACCTTTTAAACCTAGTTGTACACAAATAAAGGATGAAAAGCCCTATGACCAACCCACATTATCATATCCCACTTGTTATGAAAGTATGAGGCAATTAAGGTCATTTACCAAACACGAAGAGAATTGTGCTTATATAAAATTGTGGTATGTTATGGAGCTTTGAGGGCATTCCAGGCGCAATCAGAAATGGAAAAGGACAATTTCCTTCAATTAAATGTAGTAGCAGTCCTCGTCATATTTACGTGGGATCTCAAGTTCTTTTCTATGCCGTTAAATTGTGATGACTTTATTCTAGCATTGCAATATATGTAAATTAACTACAAGCTGTGATGTCATTTTTAACTGGGTCAGATTCCGCGGCTTCGAGCCAATATGGAACTGAGCGTCACAGATTCAACACAGTGTCAGAGTAAGCATTTTATCAGGGATAGCCCTACCAACCACGTCATCACAGCTTGATAGCCAATGGGCTGACAGTAAACTATTACATCACAACATTGATATATTGAAGGAAGCATTACATTTGTGATCCCAATGATCTATCAAAAGCAATCACCAGTCTAATCCTGCCAAACGGCAACTTTGTGAGCTTTCACAGTTGACAACTGTTATGATCCCCACAGAGTTGTTTGATTAATCTACAAACTTGCTAATTTACATCTTTAAACTTAGATGGAACTTCCTATAAACAAAAGGCTTTTACATTTTGTTTGTCAACACATGGATTAAGTGATGTTTATTTGTTCTGGCAGCCCATTGGCTTAGAGACTGTGATGTCAAACTTGCATGGGTTTTCCCAGACCTAATTTTCACTCTGACACTGAGTTAAAACTGTGATGCTCAGTTTGGTGGATTCACATTGGCTAGAAGCTGGGGAATCTGACCCAGTTTAAAATGACATCACAGCTTGTAGTTAATTTACATATGTTGCAATGCTAGAATAGAGTCGTCTCAGACCTCACAGTTCAACAGCATAGAAAGGAACTTGAGATTCCACGTAAATATGACGAGGACTGAAATAAGAACAGAGACTTATTTAAGAAACAGAGATCTCACTCAAAGATTGACAATAATTTAATGTTTACCTAACTGGCCAACCATAAGATAGCAGGGGGAGGCTTGGGTTTTTTTTCTTAAATAAGCAAGTTCTTGTCCAGTTTTTATGAAATAAATAATATACTGGATAGTCTTGTAATAAAGTACGTATGGTGAAGATGCTTCTTAACATGGCACTGTTTGATTTAGAAATGAAAATTTGAGGACATCACCCGATCAAAATAAATAATTACTACAGCCGCTATCATGAAATAAATTTCTAATTGAGAATACTCTGAAGCTAAACTCGATATATTTAATGTTCCCAACCTTTTAAAACACTGTAGCCCCTGTGATGAACAACTCACTTCCCTTTAATAATACATACCTGTAGAACACATTGCCTGGTACCGAAGCAGGGTCGCAAGGGTTGGCTGTCTCACAGTTGTACCTTTTATTGAGAATTTCTTCTATGACTGCGTTTTTGTCTGTAAATGAAATATATTTGGCCATTACAGCAGTTTTAGTAGAAATGGGTTTCTTTTCAATGCGTTACACAGCAATTCGCTTTGGTCTGATTGGTTCATGAAGCAAGCAGATACAGAGCTCAAAGATGATGACGACGTCACGTCGATAATGCAAATGACTTTTATAAAAATCTACTTCATGTGATTATAAACAATTACTTAAAAATAAGATATGTTTGGCAGGTTGTGGTTTGTCGGCCTATGTCTCAGGATGGAAGGGTGAAACGGAAGAAGAAGACTTCATGCAATTATTCTTATCAAAGTCCTCACATATTTCCTCCACATTATCGCCTGATAATTATCTTCTTCAAGGTTCTCTTGCATTTTCTTTAATATATCTGGATGCATAAATCCTTTTTATTATCCCGGATTTAATGGGCAATTCTAGTACTTCTATGACTCACTACTTACACACACAAGTAGGCCCAGTAGATTTCTCTTCAAGTTTTGCCCACTCTTGACAAGTGCAGTTGTAGGATCCAGCAGTATTCTCACACTCTCCCAATCCACAAGGGTGGTCAAGACATTCATCAATATCTGGAAGATATAAACAAGAATTAGCATAAACACCTGAAGTAAAGCCCCAATCATCCATCCCTCTATCAAAAAGAATTAAAAATATAAATTCAAGGATGTTGGTGAATTAATTAACAGTTAGGCCTACTGACATGAGAGGGATTGAAGTGTTGATACATGGATGGACTGGTTATAGATACAGATATAGACATGTTTTATATGAATTTTATACCAGTGTGTACAAAGAACTAGTTTGAAATAATTATTGTAAGTAATGGAATAATAGGAAGAACAGGGCGGGGATGCAGGTTTTGCACCAGATTTTATGCCAAGACTGTCAGCTGAGCTTTTCCCAGCAGGCAAAGTTGTCAGCTTGGAGTCAATTTTTGGAAGGTTCAACAGATGAAATGTGCGGTAATGAGAAAGCAGTTCAGACGGCTGGCTGGGGAAAAATGATTCATATCAGCTGACTGGGAGGTGATGAATGGCGCTTGAGCTGGCTGGCTGGCAACCCAGCTGGCAGCATAACAGATATTTTCTCCCAGTTGCATACAAAAATAATCTTAGTGTCACAAAATATGTGCAACCAGGAGCTTACACTGAAATGGGCCTTATAATTACGGGCTTGCATGGGGTGCCCTGTTATTCAAGAAGAATATAAGTATATATCACCACCAATGGCAAGGCAGAATGACAGAATCGATCACCAGTGCCGAAAGGGAGGACTGGCAAGAACTCTTAACTTACATGTATACTAGTCACTGCTTACCGAGCTTAGCCAAACTCTGTTACCGGCAAAAGCCCTGCCGAAACGCTCTTTGGATCATGGACGTTGAATTCGCACCAAGAACCTGGTATGGAGATGATTGAGGAATTCATAGACTATGAATTGTGGGACAAGGATACTGAGAGAAAAGGATTGTAGAATGAGTTTGCCAACAAGAGCAAAAGAATCAACAATCCAACCAGATGACTTGGCACGTGTTGTTGACAAAATCAAGGCCGCTTATATTGAAATAATCAAATTAGCTCCTTTAATTCTGTTAATATAATGAACATTGAGTCGATGATTGACACTTAGAACATTAGAGTGGGTGTCTGCCCAAGAAGACAATGGATAACACCTACATTATGACATACATAAGTCCACACTCCAGCTAGGTGGCTGAATGATAAGCCCTAATTAAGAAGAATGGTTTCTCTGCATATAAATAGTTATAATGCAGTTTTAATGCACCTATAAAAGTTTTCTATATAGTTGCCATTCAAAAACTGGCTTTTTTGACACATCAACAGTATTGTAACAGTTACATGGACTTCATGTTCACCATTTCCAAAATTAATGCAAATTTCTTATCATAACTTACCAGTGCAGGTAGTTTCGTAATCTTTCCAACTGCCATCGATTTCACACACAGTGCCATTTTCACCCTCAAGGGTAAATCCAGAATTACACTGGAATGTGGTTTTGTTTCCAACCAGATGGCCAGCCATTTCCACGGACCCATTTGAAGGGGCAGTTGGAAATCCACACGAAGTCACTGAACAAAAAGAACATTTAGTGCCAGTCATTTAATGATTTTAACATGCATTCAGAATGCAGAAATTCATCAAAATTTTCTAAATTTCTGAATGCAGCAGGCCTTTGTAGGGGACCGTTTGAGATGGAAAAAACGTCAAAATATTCTCATATTTCAACCAAATTCAATTTCTAAATTTATACAGTTCGTAGACAAATTTTGGCTTCTCATGCCATCTTGGCATAAAATTGAGTTATGACAACCTAAGCTGTTCTACTGTTGCTTTTTTTTAAAGCCAACTCTTGTACAGGTAAAGTTTCTCAATTGGTATAATTTGCAAGTCAGTTCATCATTAGCCCATTACTTGGGCCAACACAGGAAAACACAGTAGGGCTATGTAAAACAAGAGAATACACAAAAAACGAAACCAAAAACTTGACCACTAAGAGAAAAACTAAAACAATTTAAAAACCTGGCCAATATGTGCAAACAAAAACAAGTTAACAACTTGACCAATTATGGAAAAGAGTTTTGGAAAAGACTTGACCTCCAAAACATCAAGTTGAAAATAGCTTGGTTGAACTATTGATGACGTAATTTAAGTACTCCAGTGATAGTTTTACATATGAATTCTTATGATAATCACAACTTGATGTTTTTTTTAAATTATCCAAATGACATTTGAGTCTACTTTGCAAGAATTTCGGTATACTCTGCAGTAAATTTTAGTTTACAAGTAGGTTCTGACCTCACCTGGTTTAGTTATTTCTCTAAGTGTCTGCAGTTCTTCAGTGGCTTTTAAACTGGCAAGAGCAATATCCTTGTCAGTCGTGATGTAATAGTCCCTCAAACAAGCCAAGTTTTCTTTGCAAAGTGCCACAATTTCTGCTGATTGTTGGAGCAAATCTTGGTCTGTGACATTGACAGGGACAAATGTCTTGTTTTCCACAGGGGCACTTCCACTGGTGAAGATGGACTCAGCAGGGTCCACTTTGACTGTTGAAAAATACAAATAAATGTTAAAGATGATTTCATAATGTGAATTTTTTCTAGGACATGCAATTCTGTACGGAAAAGTGATGTAATACGTTTTTTTATGTCACTTTTCCCTATGGAATACATGTTTGTCCTTGAAAAATAATTCACATTCAATCCAAGTGTCTACGATTATGAAATCATCTGTAAAACATCATGTCTGAGGATTTGGAATGAAAGGATAAATTCATTTTTAATCTTGTTTCAGTTAGATCTATAAATGAAAATTTTAGTGCTTACACAGGGTGCCATTGGTTATTCCTGGCAAGATGTCATCAGTCGGGTCGCCGTTATAATTTCCAAGGAGGCCTTCCGTATTGTCTGAATGTGCAAAAATACTAAGTTATTGAACATTGACAAAAATAACACATTAATAGATTCACTTAAAATGAAATTCACTAGAAATGCAATTCCCCTAAAATGCAAAAATACTCAGTAAATGGACCATTCTTTTTGATGAGCAGTCTGTAGTCCTTTTGAAAAATTAGTTTTATTATTATTAAGTGAATTGGAATTCTATCGAAGAAATGGGTGCCAGTGGATAGTGTCTTGCTTGTACAGTCATCTTTCGATGTTGGTCTAATTTATCAGATAGCAAGTGAGACACTTAGCATTTATGTATGATGTATCACAAGACGGTGCACCAGAGAAAGGTCTCATATTGCAGGATAGATTTAGTATAATGTATAAACATATTTCTCTTACAGCACAACATAATAACTTGCCTTTAAAACTGGGACCAAACAAGAATGTGAAATACAACACATCTTGTGTGAGAGTCACATTCAGAGTGAGGTCATTAAAGCTCACTTTGGCCAGTTGGTCATCCAGAGTGATTTTCACACCTTTATTTGAAAGACAAAATCAAAAGATTAGGAATGCGAAAAACATAGCCATTACAGTGCCGCCTGTAAGTAAGTGAAACGCATGACATTGTGCCATTGCATCAATGCTAAACATCCTCAGCCAAACTGCTTGTGGAGGCATGAATTCTCATCGGATGAAAGGGAAACAAAGTGGGTCATAAAGGCCGATGTGTGAGGCAAGTGGGATAAAAATAGCAGCCCATTTTCTTCGCTGTAGTCGGAGTTAGGTATGGGTCAATGTCTTTGATAAGTAAGTGAACCACCCTTCCCTATGTTTTAACATTGGGCCTGCGTTTCACTTACTTATCAAAGACTTTGACCCATACCTAACTCCAACATATCGGCCTTTATGACCCAAAATGTTTTCCTCTCATCGGATGAGAATTCGTCCTTCCAGAAGCATTTTGGTTAAGGATGTTTAACATTGACGCAATGGCACAATGTCATGCGTTTCATTTACTTACAGGCGGCACTGTATATCATGAAAAGGTTTGGAAAGTTGTGATTTACAGTAAAAAGTTCCAGTTACAACCTTTCTCATGAACTATCAGAACTCTTTCATCGTCAACACAGTAGTCGATTTTCACATGTAAAGTTAATTATATTATACAGTTCTGCCCAAAAGTTTACATACCCCGATGCAAAATGACCAATTTCCCTATTTCCAGGGCAATTTTAACAACAATGGGCAAATCATACATAAAATACAATGCATTGCATGCTGCTGCACACTTCTGAACCATTGAAAATTCAATAGCAATGAGATTCTATGATATCATTGGTCAATTGCATTTTATGACATTTTCAAAAGTTTACATACCCTTTTGTAATATCATATATTTTCCCCCTTGGGATCATTAATAGATTGTAAGATTTTACTACATTATTTTACAAGTCCTCAGACAGCATAAGCAGTGATTTTAATCCATTTTGCTTCACAGAATTTCTGTAACTCCATGTTCATTGTTGGTCTCCGCCAGGGCACGGCCTGTCTCAGATCATACCATAATTTATCAATAACATTCCAGTCTGGAGGGTGTCAAACCACTCGAGGACCTTTTCCCAACTGTCCTGGAAATATTTTTGGGCAGAATTAGTGGAAGGTTTTGGATTGTTGTCCTGATGCAGCGACTTGTTTCACTCCATTTCTAACTTTCACACTGAATCATGTCGGTTTTTGTTCCAAAATTTTATGGAAATCAGTGGCATTACAACTTTCAATAGTTTTGACCAATATTCCAGTGCTGTGTGCACTGAAATAGCCACTATTTATCAAAAATGCACCACGTTGGTTTACTTTGTGAATGGTACTATTTTGCTTGCAAACCTGATAGACATGCCTCCAATGGGGCGGGGGTTATTATGGGACAAACTTGGCTGCAGTACACCAAAAGCAGTTTGGTTAGTCCCAATCTATTTGCCAAAATGTTTTTGGATAGACGGGACTTAGCTGAGGTGTTATATCATTAAAATCCTTTGTACTGTGTTTGTAAGGAGTTTATTCAGATTTACGATAAAAAGAAGACAATTGCTAAATTGAACCAGGGTGGTGCACCTTCAATAATTTGCAGCTGTTTCAGTTCGAATATCACCAGAGACATTGTCAAGACTAAAGAAATGTTTGATGTCACTGCTTTCCATAAAATTTTAGAAGAGAACTAACATGATACAATGTGAAAGTTAGGAACGGGATGAAACAAGTCGCTGTGACAGGACAACAATTCAAAACCTTCCACTAATTCTGCCCAAAAATATTTCCAGGACAGTTGGGAAAAGGTCCTCGAGTGGTTTGACACCCTCCAGACTGGAATGTTATTGATGAATGATGGTATGATCTGAGACAGGCCTTGCCCCGGCAGAGACCAACAATGAACGTGGAGTTACAGAAATTCTGTGAAGCAGAATGGATTAAAATCACTGCTTATATCATCTGAGGACTTTTGAAATAATGTAGTAAAATCTTACAATCTTTTCATGATCCCAAGGGGGAAAATATATGATATTACAAAAGGGTATGTAAACTTTTGAAAATGTCATAAAATGCAATTGACCAATAATATCATAGAATCTCATTGCTATTGAATTTTCAATGGTTCAGAAGTGTGCAGCAGCATGCAGTGCATTGTATTTCATGTATAATTTGCCCATTGTTTTTAAAATTGCCCTGGAAATAGAGAAATTGGTCATTTTGCATCGGGGTATGTAAACTTTTAGGCAGAACTGTATACTAGTCATATTAAAGTAATTAATAATTTAGCAACTGCATGATTCACAAAAAACACTTTACCAGGAAAGGTATGCGTCTTCAAATCACTGAAATCTACTTTATTTCCATCCACCGTGATTCTGAGAAATCCATTTCGAGCTTCAATTTGCACTTTGACAGAATCATCAACTCTGGCTGCCAAAGAATCCCATCTTGTTCCCCCAGTGAAGTTGCCGGTCCCTAAAAAAAATACATCATTTGCGATGCACTGATTTATTCAATGAACTCTAAAATCATGACATGGCTCTATCAATAATTATAGGTTTTCTATCAGGAGAAAATCGCTTAAGTTTGTTATGATTTCAGGAACAGTCAACAATTTTCTCAATATTATGATAAAGTGTTATCATGTCACAAATTATCTATCAAGTAAAATCAAAGAACTACCTTAGTTTCACTAATGGTATAAAGCTACATGTTCAATCAACTGAACAGGAAGAATGTTAAGCACTATAATTTCACCTGAATTGATCACCGGTGAACACCGGCCACTCAAAGTACCCTTCACAAGCCAATACTCTCCCATGCCACTAAAAATATAAGGAGCATTGTCTAGGGTGCGTATAGTTGGGTCTCCTCCAGCGTAGGCTAAAAATATTGAGCAAAATGCCAACAAGATTTGTCGGAAGTAATATGCAAATGGCACAGTCATGAAAATCGCGCAGCACTTGTTTTCAGAGGATTATTTCCTCAAATTTTACTGTGACTTCTATCTTCAGTTTACCCTCCATGCATTAAACATTAGACAGACAGATTATACAGAAAGATGCAGAAACAGAAGCAAATAGACAGACAGTGCATTGATAAAGTAGATTTTGAGCTGAATTGATGGGGCAAATTTGGCTTGCACCCTGGGTATAGCTCGATGTTTTGTGCATGCTTATGAAGGAGGGGACCTAAATTATAAGTTTACATAAAAATTAGAATGGTAAACTAAGGGTGTATCTCCACAGCAAAGTGAGCATGTCAGTCATGTGCAGTGAGGGCGTCCTGGTGATTTTTTGAAAAATTGCTAAATCGTCATAAGTGTACACATACATTAAAACATTTCTGGAGAGAAAATGGTTAAGAGCACCTCAGAGATTCTTACACCACAATAAACTAGAGGTGTTATAGCACATGACTGGCTGCTCAAATTCTTGTTGACCCGTGGCACAATGAGCTACATAGCCCTGAAAAGGGTCCATTTCACTTTTTTATAGGAAACAGTGCCCCCTGTTGAGATGCGTCCTTAGTGTACCTAATTTTTATGTAAACTTATAATATAGGTCCCCTCCTTCATACACATGCACAAAACATTGAGGTATACACAGGGGCAAGCCACATTTACCCCATCAATTGAGCTTAAAATTTGACTGAAGTAGTAACTTTGAGTACCCCCTGTTGCCTGCGCCCAGAGTCAATCATCATAAATGCGATACCAAATGATGTCGTTGGGTCAATATATTTTGCCATTAAAATATGACAGAGGTTCACCAAGACGGTACTGAGATAATGGGATGTGAAATCTGGACTTCAATAACTCAATCCAAATTTGGCCATATATTTCAAAGAGCCTCTAAAATTTACCTGAAAGGTACTGAGGTCTGAAAATGCAATTTTTCCCACTTTTTAGTAACTGTTTACCAACAAAAAAATTATGAACAAAATCTGAGTCAGGTGAGTAGCACTTCCTGCCTGAATCGTATACAAACTGGGTCTTAATAAAAGTGTCAGAGTGAATGTGATTCTTTCTCAACTGGTATTTTACTGATTGCTTATCGCAACTGCTCTCAAGTCCAAGTACTACGATCTTATGCTTGATCTTGTAGCATATTAATTAAATTTTACAACATGCACAAAAAAAAGTCGACTCATACCTATTTGAAATAAAATATCTTAAAAATAATCCTTATAGCTCTTTTTTGCAGTTTGGCTGTTCATTTGAAAAAAATATTTTCTTCATTCTAATTTGTAAACTGGCTATGCCACGACATTGCTATGCCACGACATTGCCACATCATTCACCTTTGGTTTCCTCTTCTCATTAGGTGCATACCTTATATAAGTTAATGGGTTTGTTTTTTGACCCCTATGCTGCTAGATATGTGCTGAATGATCTGATTAAATCACAATATTTTTTATCATCACAAGACCAAGTTGATGTTACAGTCCACTGTCCTCGTCATATTTACGTGGAATCTTAAGTTCTTTTTATGCTGTTGAAGGGTGATGTCAGATATGACTCTATTCTCTAGCATTGCAATATAAGTTCAGAATTTGGCGATAAGTCTAACATAAGAATGGATTTTATAGTCAGCCATATTAGGCCTATTGCAAATATGTTAAATTTTTAATTGGCTTACTATTAAAGGCAAAATGCAAGCATGATATGCAAAAGTGCTTGCGTTGCTGTAAGCTGAAAAAGCACGTCCTGTTTTCCTCATTGTTGATGAGATATTTTTCACCATTTATGGTGCTTGTGAGAGAAGGAATGATTCATGCGTGAGTAGTGGGACATTTGCTGATGCTCCAGCTGCCGATAATTCAATTCAGGACCTAACACTTGGTCTTCAACATGGAGTCATCTGATGACAAGAAAATCACAAAAATGTCTCAAATAGCCATTGAACAGAGTGCCGGAATCAATGCAAATGTTTATAATAACATTCTGAAATAATTTGGGGTGCCATGGCGTCAGACGAGAAACTCTTTTGTTGGCAAAATCATCTTCCTACAAGGTGTAGCGCCTGTTCATACTGTCAAGAAGACTCAGGAGTGCCTCAAAACAAACCTCCCGAGCCAGGTAGAGTGCCACCCCTTGTCTCCTAAGCTGCACCCAGTGGATTATTCAGTATGGGCAAATTGGGAGACAGAATCCAGCAAGTTATCCCAACCCTCGCATTAAAGTTACAGGCCTCCGTCATGTCTGCATGGGGCAAAATGTTCGTGGAGAGCATCAAACACGCTTTTGCATCATTTCTGTCTCATCTGCAGAAAGTTACCACAGCAAGGGGTGCGAATAATGGGTAATTTGACTGTTCTGAATATACTGTACATAAGAAATCATGTTTTGTTGATTAATGATGCTTGGCACAAAATAAAATGTAAACAAATCTAATTGTGCTGACTGTACTCTTTTTCTGTAGACACCCTGTACTAACCAAGTGACCTGATAGGATTTTTTTGTTTACATTTTCCTAGTTCTCATATATAGAGCAAACAACAAACTTTGCATTATAGCCAGTATGCTGTCTTATGGTACAAGTAATACACCTAAGAAATTTGAAATCAATCAGTTAAGTTTTCTGGGAGATTAGGCAGTATTAGTAAATTATATTATAGAGCATTTTTTACAAGAATCCCCAAATCTTTTGATTGTTTACAGCGATGCTTTTTGATAAAGAAAAATTGAGGATCAGTACTCTAGTAGCTCATGGTAGTGGTGTACGCAATCATATGTCCAGAGCTAAACTCTTCAGAATTCCATTATTTATAGGTCTAGGTATGAAATTAGGTTGGTGTCACATTTCTCATAGGGGCCGAACTTTCCAAAATGGCCGCCACCATTTTTACGTTGTTTTAACATTTTTTCTCAAGATAAACGGGCCGTATCTCGAGAACCGTTGGAGATAGGAGGTTGTGTGACCACTCATAATTTTCAGTATGGCAATGTTATAGGGAGTAGTTAATCCATCTTTATATCAAAATATCAATAGTTTTTAAGAAAATTGCAAAATACTGATTTTATTAATTTTTCATAATTAATAATGTCCGTAAAAGCTGATAAATTAACTGTTTTCATGACGAACATTGATTCAGCACCAGTACAATACAAAGATAAGTCATTGTGAATTCTATAAACATACATTGGACATCTCTAATTTATTATTAGGCATCAAAATAACCTTAAAATTACGGTAAAAATGGAATAACACATGTTTTCTATGAATATATCTAACATTCAAAGCCAGCAGACAAATCTAGTTATACGGCGATTTATCTTTTTGGCAGTATAAAATTCAACAAATTTAATGTTTCTTTTGTTTGCATGTGCAGGATTTGGCACTGCAACATGGTGTGGGACAATTGGATGGTGGCGGCAGGTCATCGGGTCTGCATGATACTGGCTATATCACTGGTCTTAGACCAAACAGTGTTTCTTCATGAACTATAGGCCTATTACAGTGGATCTGGGTTAGTGGTGGGAGGACTGGTAGCTTACTGCCATATCTTGCACTGCAGATATGACCTCTTTATTGGTGGGATGCAAAAAGAGTAATTAAATCTGCACACATATTATTCTATCACATTTTGGTACATTTCCATCCAGGAATTATGCTTCTAATTTGAGAAATCCTTTCTGCCTGAAAGGCTTACCATTAAATGATGCCACAAAGATCCCTCAACCATGGGATTCCCCAACCTGGGAACCCCCAATGTAAATTACTAAATATAGACACACAAGTGGATACATTGACTTCGATTAGATTGGATCGCATCGCTTAGATTAACCTGGACTGGATTGCATAGAATAAATTGGATTAGTTTGGGTTGCATGAGACTAGCTTGGATTGGATTCAATGGGTTGGAAGGGATTGGATCAGATTGGATTGTGCAGATTGAATATTATTACATTTGACTGGACTGGATAGGATTGGATTAGATTGGTTTAGATTAGCTTAGATTGGATTAAACTGAATTAGATTCGATTGGAGTGGATTACATGTAGCTTAGATTGAGTTATATTGAGTTAGATTAGATTGGCTTAGATTGGATAAAATTGGATTGATTGGATTACTTTGGATTCGATTGGACTTGATCAGATTGGATTCACTTGGATTGGATTGGACTAGATTGGAATGGATGAGACTGGATGTGATTGAATTAAATTTAATTGGATGGAATTAGATTGGGTGGGATTTGATTCAATGGGATTGGATTGGACTGGCAGGAATTGGCTTGGATGGGATTGGATTTGGCTAGGTTGGACTATGTTAGGTTGGGCTAGGTTAGATTGGATTCAGCAAGAGTTGCTTGATTAGACCCCGCGATTGGCAGTCTAGCGCGCTACCACTAGACAAATCCTTCCCCTAGATAGATAGATATTTAGATAGATAGTGATGTTTATAAACAGATACACGGAAAGAGAAACTAGGGGAGTCCTGCTTGAAAGTGCCTTGGGCAAATACTGTTATGCTCTTCTTGAATTTGAGCAGTATACCAAATGGTTGAAATGGAGCTCTACCTTCAAGTAGCAATACTGCTCTCACCTGTACTCATCAAGTGTGATGTGCACAGACTGTTTTCTTTATGGCCTACAAATGAAACATTTCTTCTTTGGTGACCAGTGCAGGAAGTAGCTCTCCATCCCCAAAGCCCTGGGGTAAGGAAAGGTTGCATTCAAGCCTGATAGCTTTGGACCCACTTTGCTGGTCATGTCACAACTGCTTAGTGCATAAATTGCTGGGAGGTACATGTAAGACACCAAGTCGCTGTCCAGTTGATCAACCAGAATGTAAAGTGAAGAGTTTTCTTTTTTTTGGGCAACCTCCAGCTTCAAATAAAACTTCTGTAGTTTACAGGATTTGTGCGGGTGGTAAATGAGTTTGATCAAGACATCAGTATGAGGTTAAACCACTAAAACTGATTGAAGCCCGTTTCACAACATGATGGTCTATCAGCATTGCACTGGATTAGTGAGAGCAACATCAAAAATCGAAGGTTGAGCTTGATTTTAAACTGTGTGTATGCTTTTCAACATCAATGGAAGATCATATATAAATAGGGCACATCCACAGTGCAAGATATGGCACCAACCTGCCAGTCCTCTAGGCACTAACACATATCCACTGCAAAAGGGTTAATTAGGAAACACTGTTTGGTCAAAAACCAGTGATACTGCCGGTTTCATGCTAGCCCGAGGACCTGCCCCCACCATGCAGATAAAAAGAACATAAAATTTGCAGCATTCTGTAACAACGATAAGTGTAAAAATCCATATAGATAACCAAAATGGTCTGCTAGGTTCAAATGTTAGATATATTCACGGAAAAGATGTCTTATTCTAATTTTACCTGACCTTTAAGGTTATTTTTAGGCCTAACAATAAATCAGAGGTGGCCAATGTATGTATATAGAATTAATAATGACTTAATTTTGTATTGTCCTGGTGGTGTAGCAGTGTTTGTTATGAAAACAATTAATTTTTCAGCTTTTACTGACATTTTTGATTACGAAAAATCAATAAAATCAGTTTTTTGTAATTATCTTAAAAACTATTGATATTTTGATATAAAGATGTATTAACTACTCTCTATAAAATTGCCATGCTGCAAATTTTGAGTGGTCACACAACCTCCTATCTCCAACGGTTCTCGAGATACGGCCTGTTTATCTAGAGAAAAAATGTTAAAACAACGTAAAAATGGTGGCGGCCATTTTGGAAAGTTCGGCCCCTATGAGAAAAGTGACACCAACCTAATTTCATACCTAGACCTATAAATAATGGAATTCTGAAGAGTTTAGCTCTGGACATATGATTGCATACACCACTACCATGAGCTACTCCAGGTCTGTGAAAAATGCACTTCGTGATTCATGATAGCTGATGAAGTGTCATCTTCTATACTTTCAAAATGTGAAACATAGAGGCAGTTTGATTAGTCATGATCAAGAGAAGGACATTTGACTTGTCATAACTGATTCTCAATTGAAAATCAGATGCATGATCCTTTTGTTTGGTTGTCACCAACAAGAGGGATATATTATAAGTCTTCTTACATCAAATTAGCATTGAAGGTATTGGGTATGATCATGACAAATCATCTGCATGTTGACACACGAAGTGCCATTTTCATAGTGCAAAAGTACACTCTTTTTCGGTATCAAAGTGCATCGCTGTAATATTTAATGCTTGTAATTTCACATCAAGATGTCTAGTACATAAATACAGCATACTGGCTATGTTATGTTATAATTGAATTTGTTACTTGTCTAAAATATAAGATCTTATGATTAACTAGGTCGCTTCGCATAGAGCAAACGGTACAGTGTTGAAGGTTGAAGTTGTAAAGTCACAAGTTTGCAGATTAATCAAACGACTGTGTGAGGATTATAACAGTTCTATACTGTGAATGTTTAGGAAGCTGCCATTTAGTAAGATTAGACTGGTGCTTGTCAATGATATATCATTGGGATCACATCAACAGTTATATTGTGATCATAGAACAAAATGTAATGCATCCTTCAATGTATCAATTTTGAAACTGTGATGCATATTCACTGTCAGCTGATTGGCTATCAAGCTGTGATGATGTGGTTGGAGGGGTCATTTCTGATGTACAATACTTACTCTGACATTGAGCTGAAACTATGATGCTCAGTTTTGCGGGATTCACATTGGCTAGAAGCCCGGGAATCTGACCCAGTTCAAAATGACGTCAGAGCTTGAAATTATTTGACATATATTGCAATGCTAGAGAATAGAGCTGTCTCTGACATCACACTTCAACAGCACAGAAAGAACTTGAGATTCCATGAAGATTGTAATTTTGAAACTGCTTTGGATGCTTTTAAGCAGGGAGGTCGAAGGCTTTGTTATCTGGTTTTATTATCCGATGTTATTTCATATTTATGTTGTGTTTTTTGAAAAGCACAAAAGGTTTTTTTAAGCTTGTGTTTATTTTCTTGTGATTTGACTACACATAGTTAAAAGATTACTTTGACTGGGACTGCATGTTCTGCAACAGCATTAGACATGTGACTGTGTAAATATTATTTACCTGCAGTAGGTGGAACATATCCAGTACATGAACTAGTGGGTCTCATAGCCTCATAGAAGTTACAGGAATCATCCCTCAGTTCACAACAAGCAATTTTAGGCAGCAGATCGTAAAAGAAGTTAAACAGTAATGGTGCTGGAGTAGTGTAATGGTAGCGATTGACACTGCCACCACCGCTTGAGAAAGCTAAGAGTTGACCACCATCATTCGGAGAGGCATAGCAGCTTTGTTGTCCTGTTCCTAATGCACTACAAGAAATACAAAATATTGAATTGTTCTGTCATAAGTAAACTGCTTATCAAATTCTTCTACTGCACGAAACATATGTAAGTTTGTCAGTCACTAAACTTCTGCCGAGTGTGGCATTTCTGACTTGTGAGCACACTGTTAGTCGGGCACATGGTCTCTTAGACAGAGGCTTAGAAACCAAGCAGTTGCCCCCTAAAACTCTGGTAACCTTTTAAATTCACGTTGTATTTGGAAAAGACTTGAAAAATTCGGACAGAAAGCCCCATTGACCCAATAGGCCTATATAGATTGTCTCTCCTATAAAAAAAACTCAGAGCTGCAAAAAGTGACTGATTTCATCAGGGAAATTAGAAAATAAGACGAGAAATATTAAGGAAATGTAAAAAAACCGTACATCGCAAGTTTGTTAATGTAAGTTTACCAGGAAAATTAGCCAAATACAAGATATATCAAGATCAATGGCATCGGGTGAATAAGTTCACAACATTTTTTCACTGTGTCGCATGGTTAAAAAATAACTGACTGACTTACGTAGGTGTCCTCGAACGAACGCAATGATAGGCTCCTGTATTGTGATCGCACCCGGATCCCATGTTACAATCCGGATACGCCTCAAATGTTTGATCCACAATGGCTTGGTAAAGAGTGCAGGGAGGAGTAGGCACAGTGGTTAAGTTTTGTGGATTTGATAAGTCAGTGTTCGAGGCCACAGTGCACATATCTAGAGCAAGGTCATTGATTACACTATCCGCCATTTGGTCAACGTTAGCCAGAATTTCAGCAACAGTTGTTAAGGTTGGATTTGCTATCTGGAAGTTGATGACAGCATTGGACAGGTCTGTTCTTGTGATGGCCAGGTTGAAGCTGAAGATAATTTTATATCAGATCATCAATTAGTACAAGTAACTAAGTGGAGTTGGCAAAAGAAGAATTTGCATAATAATTGGGAACACTCCAAAACATCATCAAAATTCATCATATGGCATAACTCCCATTTGAGTCAACGGAATTGGACAAAATTGGCAGGATATTAGCTCCATGGTACACTTATCAATATGTTAAGGTGGCTCGCTACTCATGGAGCAGCAATGGCGGCGTCACCATAGCAACAACAGCCTGCTGAGCTCTGTGGACTGCTTTTTTTGTTTTTTATAATTCGGTGCGACTGCCACTTCGTTTGTCATTTGCGTCACTTCTATTAGGGTTAGAAACTTCTGGTTTGAAGCATTAGATGCGCTATGAACATCACTATGACATGCCAGAGATTCAGCTTTATGGTCCGAATAGAAACTTTTTACACGCGATTTTCGGCAAGCAGGTCTAATTTCTAAAAATTGACTTTGAGATATAAATAAATTTTTATCTCAATTTCTATCGCGGTAGCAAACCTTCTCTTATACATTTTATTGTTCCTAACAATATTTGGAAATTAATGACAAAAAAATGAGAAATCCTATCCCGTCAATTTTTTTTAGCGCCATGGTTTATAAAAAAAATTAAAATTGTCAAAATCAAAACTTTTATTCCGAGCCCCTTGGAAAGTCCTTTAAACTAAATATATCTCTTTGAAATTGTAATCAGCAGTTCCATTGAAGTTTTTTCTTCAATTCCATGCTTCATTTCATAATATGGGATGCATGACCACTGAATGGCAGGACAAACTGCACAGAAAGAAAGATAAGAAAAAAATTGAGTTTTTCAGGTTTACGTGGACTGACTTTCTTGTACATAACCTCAAATATTTCGAAAAAAAGGCCGGTTGCGACCAATTTTTTTTGCATATCCTTGCTATTAACTATATTTTGGATCATTCTAAACTATTTTTGAGAAATCCTATCTTAGAAAGTTCACGAGTATCGAGCCACCTTAAAAGAATATTTAAATAGTGTTATATCTTTTTGAGATAATGTAAAAAAGCATAGTTGCATAATAATTGGGAACGGCGTTCAACGCGGTGTACAGGTCACATAGTAGAAATACACAATGTAATACTGACGGGTAGATTAGCTATTTTGCACTTATTCGATCATGTTTTTGTGATGTTTTAGTGCTGTTTTTGTGGGAATTTTGACGACGACGCCATGCTATGAGACAGATTACTGTAGGAAAAACAAAATCCTTGCAGAAGGGATGTCACCCATATCCTCTGTCAGAAAGTGTGCTGTCACCTTCACATGGCAGTGTATTTCATGCCGATATGGTTTTTGAGGACACATCACACAAATGTCTATTACATTCATGATTCATTACGAACTTTTTTGCCAATTTGGGCTTTTACCCTTGTAGTTCATATACAAGTTTGTTTTTATAGTTTTAAAAAGGTTGCGTTGAATAACAGATGACGTAACGCTGAACATTTCACTCTGACAAAATAAAAATATTCTGAAAATGACTTGATCACGTTGAATAAAAACATATCATTGATATGTTTTGTTAGCAAGAACTCACTCATCTCCATTTGGGAAGTTGATGGGGATCAGGCTTGGAAAATTGAAAGTTGAGACAACAGTCGTGAGAAGAGCTTCTACTTCTATCCTCAAAAACCACAAGGAGGTGTGCAAGTCACTCCACAGAGCCACCTCCCCTCTAGTGGAAAATGAAATGAAATGACAAGAACGACTCAGTTCAGTCTATGAAGCAATAATGAATAACATGTTTTAGTTAGACACCTCTTTGTCGGGTTCTAACATGCATTTCTGACAAAAACGCAAGTTAGAACCCGACAAAGAGGTGTCTCACTGACTTAGACATCATATATATATGCTTTTTCTCAGGGTATAAAATAAGAAAATTTGATCACTGCGCGTATTGTGTCGCGCGCACTATCGCCATTAATATGGATAACCAATTGGTGTTCTCAAGGGCTGGCATTGTGATATCAAGCATTACAAATTTCCAAAAGATGACCAATTGACCATCATCAGGCAGACAAAAGTGTAAAATTTGTTGAAATACAAAGTATATTGTGGGGATTCTACAGTTCACCATAATATAGCACAAAAAGGGTGAATTTGATCACTGCACAAATTCAGATTGATCACTGCACAGTTCAGACTGATCACTGCACATTTTGGGATCGTTGCAAGCTTATTTTATACCCTGCTTTTTCTATTATACATTTTAACTTAAAATTTTTGCAAAATTAACAATAATCTGATTGTTTGTTTGCTTTTGTTAACAGTGTTAGTCCTTAGCAGGGCGCTAACATGCAAAATTGTCAGTTAGATATAAGTTTTTCCAATGGTATAAATATCTTAATCTGATATGACTTACAGTCCTCGTCATATTTACATGGAATCTCAAGTTCTTTTCTATGCTGTTGAACTGTGATGTCAGAGATGACTCTATTCTAGCATTGCAATATGTATGTAAATGGCATGGAGCAACAATGTGTATAACAACCTTCACTTACACATCAGAAGTATCTGAAGGGGTGATTCTCAGTGCCCCATAAAGAGACAAAGCAATAGCAGAGGCATCTTCAATAGTCTTTGAGATATCATAAGAACCATCGTTGGTAATGTTGGATGCAAGTCTGGTAGCCTTTGGAGTAACAGAAGTGCCTGTCATTCTGCAACATATCAAATTCATAAAGCACTTTAAATGCAAATTTCATCTATGGACATGCAATAATGGCGAAGTTTTGACCAGGAAACAAAAAATTATAATTTTAATATTTTTTTTAGCAAATTTGAGGCTGTTCCGGCACATAGATTTTCCTGAATTTTTAATTTGTCTTTCTTTAAGTATTTTAGAGCCGATTATAATCATTATCAAACCTCCTACTATTTCAGGTGGGATACCTCAGGTCTAAATTCTATTTTTTAGGCGAAAATAAATAGCGTTTTTGGAGGGCAAAACGAAGATGGTGGTGAAGGGGGGGGGGGTCAGGACTTTATGGATCTGGCCGGAATTTGCACCGAATGCTTATCTGGCATGGGAGACCAGCTGGTTTAAATAAGAACTTGATCAGAGAAACTTTCCGAAAAATGAAACGCCCTAATCTCACCACACTCAATCATTTAAGCTGAGTAAGCTGACTCAGTTCATTCAATTTTACAGTGTAACAGTAGCAACTTAACGTAACATCATACTTACTCAAAGGTGACAAAATCCAAATGAACCAAATCAACATCTTCCAGCTGAGTTACATCCCAGGTGACAGTGTATGGCCCAGTGTAATCCCCTGAATTCCAATTCGAGCCATTATCTCTTGTTAACTTGAAGGTGGATTCTTCTTCAACTATCAATATAACAAAGCAATTTAGCCATTTCAAACAAACTTCTAACTTGAAGGTGGATTCTTCTTGAACTATCAATAATTATAACAAGGAAATTTAGATGTTTCAAAGCAACTTATGAGGCAATGAAGTTGAGCCTTTCCGCGAGTAAAGTTAGGTAGTTTGCAACAAATATTTGTCAATGTGAAAAGGAATCATTACAAAAGGAAATATACGTCTCATATCATTCCAATGTTTCTGAAATAGGTTGCTAAGGCCCAATTTGTTTGGAGTGTAACATCTTAATTCTTAATGTCGTTCTCAACTTTCAACACACCAAACCTCTGCAACATGTAACTTATATCTTAATATGGAGAACACCCACAGTATTTGTGTTTTATCCAAGGGGACAAAACTTTGGCCATCATCAAAATAAATATCAAACGTTGGCTGGGGATACAGGGGGACAGTGATTTTCATATAAAATCTGTGACACATACTGTAAATGAACTCTCCGGTGTATTCAAAACTCTCTCCACCATTGATCGAAACTTGCAGGTCTATTGTAGTGATGTTTTCAAACTGCTGAGGCACAATGCATCTTGCCCGGCAATACTGGAGATCCCCTTGTACGTCCACACTTCCAAATCTGCACACAACTTCACTGGCTTCTGGGTAACATGGCCCTGTCACATAGATTGGTTTTCCTCCAAAGATACTACCAAATCTAGGTGATGCTAAGACTATTTCTGAAAGATGCACATGAGTTGATTTTAGAATTTAATTTAATTTCAGTTTTGAATACACTTTAAAAACCAAACTTTTCAAAAGTTGTCTTGAAATTAATTTTGCACTAAACACTTTCCCATGAAGGAATAAAATCAGACACTAAAAGTATCAGCTACTGTATTCGGTAATACAGCCATATCGAATTATGCACAAAAAAAGAGTATACTATTTCATCAACTGAATTTCATGGTGTCATGTGTTCATTTAAATCACTAAACAAGTAAACATTCACAAATTCATGCATATTTTACAATGATACATGACAGTCCCTCACTACTTGCAATTTATTGTTAATATATAGAAAAAAAAGATATTTGCAATGCATAAATGTATCAAGCATGCATGAACTTTCAAATTGTACTTGTCATTTCTGATGGCCAAAAAAATGTATTTTAGAACAATTTAATACCCCATAATGTTTACAATACCACATGAAAAAGCAGTGGATATATCCCATGTGGTATTGCGTTGTATACTCAATGGTTCGTTGTATACTCAATGGTTTGATCATTGTCGATGATGTCATTGCATTGTTTACCATTGTGACGTCATGGCCATGGTGACGTCACAACATTGTGACATCATCAGTTGTGCTGCTATCTGTGCTCTGATTGGCTGAGGCCACTGTTGAGTATTGATCATCAGAGTGAAGTTCAGCTTTCTTTGGAGTTACATAATGGGGTATAAATAAGACCAAATGGTTGTATGGTGGTATTTTGAGATGTACTCCCACTCGTGAAGATATCCTGAGTCCTCTGTACCCACTCGTGCTGACGCACTCGTGGGTACAGAGGACTCAGGATATCTTCAACTCGTGGAGTACATCTCAAAATACCACCATACCCATTTGGTCTTATTATAATACTTCATAAAGCAAAATCAAGCATAAGATAAATGTAGATGCAAGACACTCAATTTCATTGCCACAAAAACATAAAAAGTCCAACTTCTGTCAATGTACCTTCAAAACTATTACAGCCTCCCTGGATGTCCCTTCCATCGACTCGGAAGAACCAGCGTCCTGGAAGATCCACATTGGATGTGGACGCAATGTTGAGTATGTCATCCGATTGAGATTCTGGCACTTCAGAAGATCTTGTGCCATCACCAGCATTGAAACCAACCTTAAAAGAGTAAATAAAACTTAACTTCCTTTCTGGCATAGAGACTTACTCTTGTCTAAAACAGTTTCGTCTTCAGTATAGTCCGTATTTCAGAAAAATCATCAATTTCACTTTTTTTCGAAGTCAAAAAGGGTTACCTATAAACCTACGGGAAGAGTCTTAAAATTACGATAGGGTCTAAATTACATAGCATAGGTCATTACCCATCTGTGACATTAAAGCACAATTCTAATATCTGTAACAAAAAGTTTGATCATGACAGGGCCAAACATAATATTAATACATTGGGCTAAAGCAAATGCCTTATATTTCTATGCAACACAATAAAGTTGGTGGGGTGGGCTAAAGCAAATGCCTTATATTTCTATGCAACACAATAAAGTTGGTGGGGTGGGCTAAAGCAATGCTTTATATTTCTATGCAACACAATGTAGTGGGTGGGGTGGGCTAAAGCAAATGCTTTAAATTATATTTCTATGCAACACGATATAGTGGGTGGGGTGGGCTAAAGCAAATGCTTTATATTTCTATGCAACACGATATAGCACTGTGGGTGGGGTGCGCCAAAGCAAATGATTTATATTTCTATGCAAAACAATATAGTGGGTGGGGTGGGATTACACAAATACTTTATATTTCTATGCAACACAATGTATTGGGTGGGGTGGGCTAAAGCAAATGCTTTATATTTCTATGCAAAACAATATAGTGGGTGGGGTGGGATTACACAAATACTTTATATTTCTATGCAACACAATGTATTGGGTGGGGTGGGCTAAAGCAAATGCTTTATATTTCTATGCAACATAATGTATTGGGTGGGGTGGGCTAAAGCAAATGCTTTATATTTCTATGCAACATGATATAGTGGGTGTGCTTGAGATGCTGATGTTCTGCTACCTCTACATCAAGTTTTGGCGAGATCACTACAAGATCAGTCGAAGAGGATGAAGCCAACATTCAATTTAAACTTTAAATAGTTTCCAGTGATGAACTAAGACATTAGTTTGGTAAAAATACACTGTGTGTTGTTTGATACAGTGAATGATGGGAGAGACCTCTGTAGCATATGTCATGAACTGAGGAGGCATCCTCAATGAAGTTGTCAACTTTGGGCCTTGATAAACTGTAGTTACCTGAGCAGGGACACCGGAAAGCCCATTGACTCCTCCACTGGCTTTTCCTGTAGTCCATCCAATGTCACCGTAATTAAACATCACAAAGGATTCAAGACCATTGGTGACCAAGATGCTTTGGAAAGTGTTCCGCTGGAAGAAAGCAATCTCAAAAATTTTATTTGAAAAATTTTCATTTTCACATTGTAGATGTTTCAACTTACAAATTTCACAAATTAGATGACCAGTAAAAGCTATTATTCGTAGAAGCACTGTATTTATTGTTGACGTAATTAATGTGCTTCTAAGAGTAATACTTATTGCTGGCCTCTTTCCCAAATTATGTTTCAGTATTTTCTGACTGATTATGATTACATTATTGAAAAAATAGCATGCAATGCATGCACCATGTCCTCGGGCATCTGAACTTGTTTAACATGTAAGTCAGCTGGATGGTCCATTGGCCTTTTAAATTTACTTTTAAAACATTTAATCAGCTGTGAATATGTCATAGATCTATATAGATTTTGTCATATATAAGTCCAAAAAATATATCATGCATATGCTTTAGGTACTCTCTGAACACATTCAAACATGATACAATCAAGAGGCCACCCCACCCCCATGCAGCCCCCCCCCCCCCAGTGACCATGTGCATCCTGTCACTGAGTTGACAGCACATGGCTAGTGAGGGTGTCCCATGCAGTAGGGTGGGAGATAGATAGATGCACAGGAGCTCACAGGCCGATTTATTTAAATCAATGATATAAAAAATTATAATATCAACAGTGTATATCAGTATTAAAAAGTGAAAGTGACTGGACCAGGGAGGCTCTCAAGAAATTATATATTTTTCTACAGAAATCCTGACTTAGAATATAGTCTGCTATGTCAATATGCTATAGGCCCACTCTATAGATCTCTTCTCTAATATAAATTGTATATATGTGATATGTGCTATTCTAATATCATATAGCTTTTCCTATCATTAGAACAATATACAAGAAGAACATTTCTGTGTCTCCTAACTTGACTAAAATGATATGGCAGCAGTGATTTAAAAAAACCAATAACTGCACTTCAAGAGCACATTTTGAATCAATTGAGTGACGTCAGTCTGACAAGAAAGGCTGAATTGTACACTGCTAATCTTCTACTGACAATCCATGACTGGGCAGCCAGTCTGAGCCAGAGCAGAGACAGAGAGAAAGCACTCCAGGTAGATTGGTAGAATCAGGTCAACTGTTGAACTTAGTTCAACTGTTTTCAACTCATGCATATTCAGCACAGCAGCAGCAGCAGCAGCAGCAGTGACACAACAGTGACCCACATTTAGTGGGGCCAAGTGCTTGGGTTGCCAAGGTTGGCTAGTGAGGGTGCAGTGCTGCATGTGTGCAGCTGCTAGGACCCGTTGCAACGAATTTGGAATCGTTTTTGGTGAAGCTGTCACAAAATAACTGGGAAATGTGATATATTGAAGTAAATTGAACACTGAAAAGATCGAAATTGCAGGCAGGAATGCATAAGAGGAAGTTTTATCATTGGAATACATTAGTTGGGCGTGTAATTTCGCCAGTGAATAGTTTTTCTGAAAACACTAAATTACAAGATTGACGGGAAATGGGTCTCACGACAGATATATCCTGGGATAAATCCCGAGGACATAAAAAGTAACGTAATGATATGTGCCATTTCATATTGCAAATGCTTGTAAATGAAATGCTATCAGAATATGAAATGTTATCAGAATATTAAACAAATTGTTTACATTTAAAAAAAAATCCCAACATGTCTTCAGAAAGTCAGAAGGGAAGGAAAAAACATTCATGTCAGCATGCCTCTACTTGACCACGAGTTGAAAAGCGACCTTAGGTGACCAAAACTTCAAACAATACTAATAACATTAGTGAAAACCATACCGGAGTTGTGTCATCTCCTCCGAAATATGTGACCTCATGCCAGGTGGCAATGAACAACCAAGTAGCTTGGAAAGTGCTGAACCCTGAAGCATGGGTGCGGACGTCAGTGGAGGCACGACTTAACAATGTGGAATCTACACTTTGGCGGAAGTAGACAGTGGCGTTGTTTACTGATGAGTCCGCGTCCGCCCAAAATGGTGCAACCATAGGATCACTTTCAAGTGGAAAAGAATCTGGCGTGAACTGATGCACAGGTCCATCGAAGCTTATCACACCATTGGTGTTAACCTATAACATAATAGAAGTACGAGAAGAATGAGTTTCATTATTAAACCATGTACATTACGAGTGTTCAGATTGAAAATAGCTATAAGTACCTTGGAGTGTATATTGATAATAAGCTGTCATTTACTGAAAATGTCCAGTATTTATACAAAATATGTCAAGATGAAATTCTTGGATTGTTTTAAAATCAATTATGGAGTCAACACTGTTTTTTGTATTGCTGCTTGGTTTGGTTCATCCGATAAGCAGGATATTAGAAAATATTATAAAAATGCTAAGAAAGTAGGAAGTAGATACTACTCCAGATACTACTCCAGACAACTTAACTGCGCTGTGTTATAACAAAATTCGCAGCACAGTCAATAAGATCATGAAGGATCCACAGCACTCGCTCCACAATTATTACCAACTTTTGCGTTCAGGAAAAAGATTGTTAGAGCCCAAACAAAGAACAATCATTCAGCAACGGCTTTGTACCGTCAAGCATAATTCATGCACTTTGTAGGCTAATGCGGACAGGAGGAAGACATGGCAATGAGCATCAAGGAAGGCTAATCAAGTCTAACAGACGATTGCTTTTATCCGTGATTTCAAAGGACTCTGAATTTTACATCTCTCGATGTTATTACAGATCTCATATTAGTGTGCCATGTTCTTTCAAACTGCCACGGTGCTCAATTGATGTCAGTATTAGCATATTGATGTCACTGCACATGGTATATTCACAGTTTCAGCTGTGTTACTTGGGACCTTCACTGTTCATAATATTATGAATCCACAAGAAACTGCTAAAATTTTGGTGAGCCCTGATCATTCTGTTTGATGTTTTGACAACACCCAAAAGTTTCTAATCCTGCTAACATGCTTCAACTGAATAAACCATCATGCGCCATAATTATTACATATATGAAAACAGATCAATCAGTTGTTATTCACACTTAGCCAGTAAGCCTAATTTGTTATCAGCAGTTGGAATCAATACTTGAGCTTAGTTCACAGGGAGTGCCCAGATAGTGATGTCAGTATTGAGATACTGACATCATCTCTGCATATATTCACATGGGACATGGCACACTTATATGAGGTCTGTAATAAATGCCAATGTGTAAACTGTGATTTTCCAGTTAGACTCTGTATACCTTTACATTTCTACATTTCAGCATTTATGTGGAACATCTGTTTTTTCTATTGTATGCCTGTTATACTTACTATAAGCTCGGACAGAATAGCCAATGGCTAATATATTCTGCAAATGCAAGATAAATCGTTGTACCTTGTAACTAGGGTAATTTATATCACAGACAAGAGTCCGGATTGTCAAGCTGATCTACTATCCAGGCCGTCGTTCATATAAGGAAAGATTTTTTAAATGAACGGATATTGAAGTTAAATACAAAAGCAGAACATTCAGTGTCAGAAAGAATGAATGAAGTACGGTACTGTAACACTATTGAAAAGTAATGATATATATGCCATTCAACAATGTAGCAGAAGATCCCGACCCCGCGGAAAAACGTGCCCCAGAAAAAAGGAAAGGTAAGATGTGGCCCCTTTTACATTTACTTGATTTATTTGTTGGAGTGAGTGAGCGAGTTTGTGTTTTATGTCTCATCAGCACCAGGTTTGGCTATTTAGAGACAATTATTGTGTAGGCCTACTTGGTTACATAAATGAAGAAAAATCCATGATGTGATATCGTGTATCCCAGTCAGATAACCTTTTCAGCTCAGAAAATTAAAACAATCACGATGATGAATACGTCAACAAGAAAGTATGTCTCCACAGAACGCAAAATTTAAAATAGGGCCTACCGAGAGAACTATAATGTATGCATATGAAGTGTATATCAACTCAAAACGTCGCGTTTCACAACCATCTTTTTCACCAAAATTCCAAGATTATATATCACAAAATAATGGCAAGAACTTGTACTCACATACACATAATCTTCATAGCTGTCAAAGAAGTTGAATGAGGTGGAAATCAAGACTGGACCAAATCCGTCATCATCATTCTTGGAGGTTGTAAAGTCATTCTCATCAGATCCATAGGGATAGAAATGGTCAGGGACAGATTGGGATCTGCAGCAGAATAGGCATAAAAATAAGTCAAGCTCAGAGCAAATACCTGACTGCCAGTGTATATGGGTCATTCCACTGAAACGGTGCATCCTGGTGTCCATTAAAGTTTGACGATTAAAAAATAGGTTTCTTTTGATTATCAACTGCCATATTTCACAGACCTTATAGTATTATGAGTGCAGAATATAACCACAAAAGTCATCAACCCTGCTCTCTTGATATTTAATTTAAACACATTTTACTGTCCCGGAGTTGCATAATTCCCATTGTCCCAACCTGCTCAGTGTCTTTTTTCTAGAATAATATAATGGCAAATTGGGAACTGCAAAATATAAATTACTCTGCAAAGGAAAGAAATATATGTCAACAACCAATGTGCACAATATTATTGTTAACATATGCTTTTAAATAAAGAAATTTAAATAAAGAGATAATGCTGAATTATGCATGTCCATGGATTTGACGTCATTCCTGTTACCGCATCTGTTGTTATACACTAGGGGTCACAGTGAATGCTTGATTCGCGTAATTTTTCCACAAGGGGGCTTTACATCCTGGTACTTTTCTTCAGTGTGTCCTAAGCAGAGATGGTAAGTTTCTTTAAAATTTTGATTTTTTTGTGTCCCTTGTAGAGGGGTGATTTTTATGAGTGTCCATGCTGTTACCGATATTTCCAAGAAACTATTATGCTTAAAAAAACTGTTTTAAAACGTTGTGTTGTTGTTGTGAATCAAGAGCCTTCAGAACTGGTTGGGTGATAAATAGGTTATCTGAACTGAGTTATTTGCTGAAAACAAGTAAAATGTCATTCCTGTTACTGTCCATCCTGTTACAATATGTTTGGTAACAGGAATGACATAACTGTAACAGGAAGGACTAATTCTCATCTTAAAGTGATATACAGTTGTGCTTGAAAACTAGTGAACCCATAGAAATTTACCATTGAAGACAATGATAAAGTTGTCTCACCATACTGGCCATAACATAAATGATATTGCACGAATCATTGAACCAATGACTGTATCATACCATTGAGATTTTCCACTACATGTACCAGCCTGGCCATTGGATTTGTATCAGGGGTCTTTGCGCCAGATAGGGGTTATAATTGTGCAAAAGTAAGTGCACCCTAAGCGTAATGTTAAAAGATAGGAGCAGAGGGTGCACTTACTTTTACACAATTATAACCCCTATCTAGCGCAAAGACCACTTGTACAAATCCAATGGCCAGGCTGGTACATGTAGTGGAAAACCTCAATGGTATAATACAATCATTGGTTCAATGATTCGTGCAATATCATTTATGTTATGGCCTGTATGGTGAGACAACTTTATCATTGTCTTCAATGGTAAATCTCTATGGGTTCACTAATTTTCAAGCACAACTGTAATTCTCCAGTGAAACAACAAAAGACATAAATTTGGTTTAACGGTGCTAGTGTATGATCAATTAAATTTGATTTTTATCCTTTTAGGTGTAACCATCATGGGGAAAGTCAGTAATGCTGAGAAACAGAGATTGTATCGTCAGCGGCGAGATGCAGACCCTGTCAGGCGAGCCTTGTACCTGGAGAAGGAGAAAAACAAATAGAGACAAGATGTAGAAGTCGGAAAGAAGAAGAGCATTCTCTCCATGACTGGTCGACAGAAAAAGCAACAGAGGAGGATGTGGAAAGTTTCCAAAAGAAAACAGCAACATGTTGTTTCAATGTGGTACACTCAAATTGACGCCAAAGTTTGGCAACATGATGTTTTCGATTTTTATAATGGTTGAATAACAAAGAATTGTAATTTCTTAATAAAAGCCCTGTCCATTGTGTGTTTAGTGTTTCTTTTCATTGCATTTCAATCTCATAGATGGCTAACTTTTAGGCTGATCTATCATATTTTGCATTGTAGGTCGTAAAAGGAGCCTTTAAATTTTTTTTTTTCCAGCTAACCTAAGCAGTCAAGAGATGGAAAGTTTGAGCATCACTAAGATGTATATTGTGTTAAGTTTCTTTGAGAGAAACTTCCATTTTAACTGTTCACATGTATCTCCATTGTAAACATGCATCAAGAAGTATCTGAGATGTCCTTCCTGTTACATGTGTATCATTACAGTTTATACTTCAATGTCATTCCTGTTATTTGGATAAAAACTGAAAATTATTCAAGTAAAAGGATATATTCAATGATGAGCATTATGTTCGCACCATTTTTCCTTAAAATCCCATACCTTAGAACTACTCAGTGCTACATTTGGGAAGCATTTTGATTAAAAAAGAAGAAATAAAGCTTATTTCTTTGACGACTCTTGGCTGGAATAATTAGTTAAAAAAATTCTATACATACTGACTACTTTAGAACTTTATAATTAGATGTTCTGAAGAATTTATGAGCATTTATCATTTGGTAATAAGAAGGACACAATGTATATAGCGCGTTGCGCATAAATTAGAAAAAACATTAATTGCAAATTTTTTAAAATTTTGCCAACAACAAAGTTTTGATTTTGTTACTAACTAAAAATTGATTTTTCACATTTGGTAAGTCAGAAAGTGCACCATTTCAGTGGAATGACCCATATATATGCCGGATTATATGAATGCTTTACCTGAAGTGGTTAAGTCATTTCACTGTGTGTCAAAGCCAAGCCTGAGTCAAATAACTAGATTTCACTGAATGATCTCCTGTTACAGCATGTCAGAATAATTTTTCAAGTTTACAACCAAATTTCAACTTTCAACATCAATGTTATATTAGAAGATACGGTATATGATTTAACCAGATTAGAATAACCCGTGTTTAGCATTGATAAAATCCGGTACTGGGGTTGGATGGATGGATGATTTGGGCTTTACATCCTGTATTTATGCACATGGTAGGCTAATTAGGACAGGGGGAGGACATGGCAATGAGGTGAAGGATGACAACATAGGTCCAGGCAAGAGCTGGATTCGAACCCCGGACCCAGCGATTGGCAGCCCAACACGCTACCACTAGACCAACCCTCCCCCTCTTGTACTGGGGTAATATGTACAGTGCCGCCTGTAAGTAAGTGAAACACATAAAATGGTGCCATTGCATCAATGCTAAACATCCTCAGCAAAACTGCATGTGGAAGCATGAATTCTCATCCAATGAGAGGAAAACATATTGGGTTATAAAGGCCGATATGTGTGGCATGTGGGATAACAATGGCAGTCAATGTTCTTTGCAGTAGTTGGAGTTAGGTATGGGTCAAAGTCTTTGACAAGTGAGTGAAACAGAGGCTAAATGTGGTTTAATAGGGAATGGTGGTTCACTTACTTATCAAAGACTTTGACGCATACCTAACTCAACTACAGCAGAGAAAGTTGGCTGCCTTCATGACCCAATATGTTTTCCTCTCATCGGATGACAATTCATGCTTCCACAAGCAGTTTGGTTGAGGATTTTTAGCATTGATGCAACGGCACAATATCATGCGTTTCACTTACTTACAGGCAGCACTGTATCAGGAGCAAATTGGTCATGTGACATTTGTCACCAATCAACACGACTGCCCCAAGGTGGTAATAATTACAGACCAGTATGTTCTACATTTTTTGGTGCTCAAAGAAAAGTCCCCCTCCCCCAAGTAAAAACGCAGAGGAAAATCCATACGGGCACACATGCCCATTCAGGGACTATCCAGTGCCAAATTCAAAGGTCATCACCATCTTCACACACACTTATAATAAGCTGGACCTATACAGAACGGTCAGGGCTTCTTTTGGGACTTCGCATCACTACCCCTACTAATATATTTACTATTCTGGCAAGCTTGTCTGCTATGAAAACACTTTCAAAGAGGAAAGTGTGGAAGTAGAATAATTTGATATTCTATCAGGCTGAATTTCATTACCAGTTAAAATCATAACCAATTTTGCTCCTGACACATGTTACCTCAGTACGAGATTTTATCAACGCTTAACACTGGTTATCCTAATCTAGTTGACTCATACACCACATCTTCTAACATTGATATTGAAAGTTTAAATTTGGTTACTTGAAAAATAATTTTGACATGTTGTAACAGATCATTCAGTAAAATCTAGTTATTTGACTCACGCAGGTTTGGCTTTGACACACAGTGAAACGACTTAACCACTTTAGGGTAACCCGTGTTAGGCGTTCACACAATCCTGTAATGTAGGCATTTATTTATCAAATAACAATATTTATCTTACCTTGTAGAGTGAAAAAGTAATAAATGGATGAGGCTGGTAAAAACCTTTGCTCCTCTCCACTGATCCATGACTATCCACTCCAAAATGAATAATAACACTTTCAAATTAGACTCGCATCATATTTAATGCAACTGATAATTTGCATTATAAAATGCATAAAATACAACAATCAAATATCGTCTTACCCTGCAAATGGACAAAATGCGTCAGTCGCATAACACTTTGTAGTGTGCTAAAAATTATGATTTTGTCACCATACTGTAACTTTTCACTTGACATTATAATTATTGATCATCACTCATAAACATATGCCAGACTGTTATACTGTAGCAAAATGCAGGCCAACCATATGCAATAATTTAAATATAAAAATAACCCTTCTTGAAAGTAAAATTAATGTCAGGGTCTCTATAATATACACACATGTTTAAGATATCAACCTTTCAAATTCACTTGACCATGCATGATTCAGACTCCCTCGATTACCACACAGCCAATTAAAGGAGTTGGGTGCTATAATTTTCAGTGTGTGTGAATGTCTTTGTGTTTTACACGTCTGCAGCACCTTAAAGAGCTACATTGAGTCAACCGAGCCTGCTAAATGTCCTTGTCTATTTAAACATATTTTGTAATACTTCTGTGTTTGATGCAGAAACTTGATTATGTTTCCTGCTTTGTCTATCTCTTCGTTGCTTGACGTCAGACCGATGTTGAGTATCTTCCAATGAAGGATCGAACTCAATCAGACATGTGCACCATATTGTTGGTAATGGAAAGAATCAATCAAAGGATTGAGCAACATGGTTGAACACACGAGCACTTGGATGGTATATTTATCATGACGTTATGTAAACTTAATAAAAAATGAAATACTAATAGTGGCGTCATCATCGATGATTCAAGTGCTCGTGGTTGAACAATTCCTTTGAGTTGCACGATACAGCTTGTTGTTTTTAGTTATGATAATCTGTCTGTTGTCATAACTTTTAAAAAACAACAAGCTGTGTCAGCTCAAAGGAATTGTGCAACCATCTCACTCAATAATTTAAGCTGCCTCAAAATTCAAATTTTACAGTGTGATTGTAAAAGTGGCAGTCCACATAAAGTTGGATAACTCCCAAACATTGAAAGATTATACCTTAGCTTGGGAGGAATGCACCTCCTTATGAGATATGTTGGCAGTACTGGTACTCTTATGGCAGATAGTAGTATTGTTGAGTTCTGGAGATGCTAAATGGGTTGGATGGATGACTGGGGCTTTACGTCCTGTATTTATGCACTTGGTAGGCTTATTAGGACTGGGAGGACACGGCATTGAGGTGATGGTTGATTGAAACAGCCGTCCAACATAGGAAACAGCGATTGGTAGTCCAGCATGCTACCACCAGGGGTGCCGGAAGGAAACAAATGGCGCCAGAGGCGGGCGGTCAAGAAAGGGCAAATCTAATTTGCGCGACAAAAATTTAATGTAGCGACAATAATAATTTTGAATATATAATATATATACCTAAAATGTTTCCGTAAATTCACTGTAAATTAAGGCTTAATAATGTTTTTTTTCTTTTAGATCAAAAGGGCAACATTGCCCCCCCCTGCCCCTCCTGGTCAAGGGCAGGGGGGGCAATTGCCCCCCTTGCCCCCCCCCCCTGTTCCGGCACCCTTGGCTACCGCTAGACCAACCAACAAAATTTCCTGACAATATTCGAGCCTTGAGGATGTCATAATATGAAGAGTTACCATGCTCAATTTTTGTTTGCATATAAGCAGTTGCTTGATATGAATGACCTTCAAGAAGCATTGTGTAACCTTTCTTTGAAGAGCAGAATATCGTATAATTGCCAATTGCAAGTTTGACACAGCCAGTGCTGAACATCGTGTTATTGGTAGATCTGGAGGCTGACTGGGTTCTATAGGCCTACTTGTCAGCAGCAGCAAAAGAAATGCTGCCACTTTTTTTCGCAGCAAATCATGTGAACTGCGCCAGATAGGCATATCACTACCATTGATCCATGGAAGATGCATGTCCAACACCATTTCATGAAGGTAAAATACAACATTCCCTCACAAGTGGAACGTTCAACGGTATTTCGATAGCAGTTTTAAAATATAGATCCTGAAAATAAAGAAATATATATGAGCACTTTCAAATTTCTATCCATTTGGTAGCATGTCCAGGAAAGCAAGCTACATAAATAGTATGGCAATAACCGCTATGAAAAAAAAGTTTACGATGGAAGATCATTTCTACAGCGATAATGACAAATGCAGTTCCAATGGTTATTATCAAAACAGCGACACAGCTGGTTCTTGAGTGAAAATCGCAATATTAATAAAATCAAGCTTCAGTTACAAATGTACAACATCGACTAAACAATATTGTGCTAATTGGTGTACTAACAATACTATGTTACGTTAGTGAGTGTGGGGTTCACATGAACCTGTTAGGTCATGATCTACAGTTTACATATTAAAAAGGCAGTCAACTTTCAGACAAGTAAACAATAAAAGATCAGTGCAAATGCATTTAATTATGTATGAAAAATGATTTAATGTACATTTTAAAGTTACATGTAGATATATTGTATCATGAAAAGTAATAACTATGACGCAACAGTGCATAACTGTCCTGCCATTTGGCAAATTTAGACATCTTTCTCCTCACAAAGTCTGCAATATAAATTTAATGGTGAACATTCCAAATATCAAGAATGGATGGATGGATGATTGGGCCATACACCCTGTATTTATGCGGTAGGCTAATTAGGACCGGGGGAGGACACAGCAATGAGGTGAAGAATGATTGAAACAGCGGTCCAACATAGGCCCAGGTGACCTAGCACGAGCTGGATTGGGGCCTGGACTCAGCGTAGGCAATCCAGCACGCTACCACTAGACCAACCCTCTCCCCTGTTTATTTTCCTTATATTTTGTAGTATGTCTGTGTTTGGTACAAAAATGAGATTTTGTTTTCTGGTTTATCTACGAGAAGTCGAAGTGGGTTTGTTGGGAGAAGTGCATTTCTTTGTGTTTGAAAATCTCTACAATCGTTTAGGATTTGTTTAATCGTGAGGGGACATTGGCATTTCTCACAAATCGGGGCTGGTTCACCCAGTAGAAGATGCGAATGTGTGAGTCTTGAATGTTCCACATAATTTGCCATCCGGATTTAATGTAATCATTGATAGTTGGACGAAGGTCCGTGTACAGTATAGTATCAACAGTAAGATCTTTGGAAAGGGCATTTTTTGTCAGAAGATCTGCTTTTTCGTTTCCAGCAATTCCCACATGACCTGGAATCCAGGAGAAAACACTCCCCAACGAGTCAATGGTAAAGTCATAACCATGTAAAGTTTCACTCTGTGATTGTATAAAGTATATATATCGTATCGTATCGTATCGTAGAACAATAAAAAAAACCTTCAAGTCGATGTAAAGTGACTGAATACATTGCCAAACAGGAGATCCAAACAAAAACGAAGATCTAATGCCATCCTTTAGATGGACGCCACTTTTCATGGAAGATATATACAAAATTGAAGTTTAATCCAGATTGGAGATGAAAGGCAATCTTTTCTACTGTATGATTGCCACCAACCTAACCAATAACCACTTCATAAATTAAGAAGGGTATTTAACCTGGTGATTTGGGCTGGAGCCCATTTCTGATATGTCATTTTCAATTTGCCAATGACACCTAGTCTGGCTGTCTTGAATAGAATTTTTCGATCTAAATGACACCAACAGACAACAGTTCAACAGCACTTTCATGTCTACATTGCAGTGCAAATTTACAAGGAGGCAGGTACAAGCTCTAAAAATAACCATTTTAAGTGCAGGCCATTTGATTTTGTTTGTCTGCCCTGTACGCATAAGGACACATGTTCCGACCTCAATTCGGCCATGTCCAGAGGTTAACACAAAAACGATCAGTTACACATATGCCATGTCCAAATATCAAATAGTCAAAAAATACCATAATGGTGAAGGAAAAAAAACAACAATTTGACGTTTGAGAAAAACTAAATACTGAAATATAATATTATGGTAAATATTTTATTTTTCAAAATTATAACTGTTACAAATTTTGTCATCGACATATTTCTAACAATTTAGGAGTTAATGTAGAGAACTACCAGACACTACCGGTGAGATTCTTGAGAAAATAAATTGCACTATAGAAAAATAATTACGTCCACCCTTAAACAGTAAGCACAGCATAAATTGGTCAAACTTTCCAGAAACAAAGATCAAATGGCTGAAATTTTCAAAAAGGTGAATTTTGACAAAATAGGAACTTGAGTGCACTTGCCTGAAGTTAGCAAGTAATTAGAGCTAACTGTTTTTATCTGAAAAAAAAGTTATTTAAAAATATATATTAAACTTGATATTCAAAAAGTGTATTTCTACTTCCACCACTCCAAAACAGGAAAAAATTGTGTGAATAATGTCGCACATTATTTTGACAAATTCTACGAAAAATCAAAATGTGCAATTTATCTTTGCATGAGTTGACAGTAACCATGTCTGCATAGTTTATCTATTATTGATTTGGTCTTACATTTTCATTGAAATGTTTGACAGCTACGTCAAGCAGAAGTAGGCTACCTTATGATTGGGTCCGATTAGTGTGCTTTTACTTGAAACATAAATTAATCTCCATAAACCCGAAATAGAACTACCAGAGACTCCCGGTGAGATTCCCCTAACACCAAAACTCGACCTTTAAATAGTTGTACGAAATCTAAAATATTCCTCAATATTCATAATCCATTCCACAATAGACACGACAAACTATAATGCTGTCTAAAGAAGGACTCACGAAAATTTAAACATTCAATTAGCTTAGTACATAAAATATTCATTAAGCGCCTACTCAAATAAAATTTATCAGCATATCATTCCATCAAAATACATCAATTGACACCTCGCTTAGAAACATAGCAAATGCGAAGTCTAATTGTAATTTGAACATGCAGCGACACCAGAATGTTACTGCTGATTCATAAAGTATAAGTTTCTCTTGGTTTTTTTCTCAGTTTCTACGTGGCATTTTCAGCTTGTCTGATTGGTCCATAGGCAACAAACGTCCTCCAAATATCTATGATGAACATAGTAAACTGTGAAAAGTGTCACATTCTGCTTCATTGATCAGCTGAGTTTGGTTTGTAGATAAGATTAGCCACTAATCCAAATATGTCTACTGGACTTTATATACGTTTTCGTGGTATTAAAAATGGTTTATAGTACGAAATTCAGTGTCTCAACCAATCACATGAAGTGCATTTGCCACGTTTTACTGGCCTTTTGCAGAAACTCATAAATTGCAGTAATTCATCAAAATGTCAGTAATTTTACAACTCAGTACATGTACATTCAAATCAGCATAAAAATGCCTAATCTTATTTTTTTTCCAATCATTTGCCAAAAAGATGAAGACCCTTAGTTTTCCACAGCCTTCTTCATGGCCATTACAAGCCGCTTCACGTTCTCATCAGTGATGTCCCCAACGTTCATCCTGCCATCGTCAAAGAGATGGACATGGTTCTTCCTTAGTGTTTCACACTGGGTCTCTGAATAGTATGAAAATTCAAAAACACTAGTATTTGGTTCAAATACCATTTTACATTGAACTAGGAAAAACCGATGAAAGTATCAGAACAAATGGTCTCATAATATCATCATAGTTTATACAACTTTTTGATGAGAATGAATTTTCCATTGTCTGCGAGGTAGTGACAATCAGACACTTCAAATAGCATCAATAGCCAAAAATAATAATAAAATAGATTACAGGTGTTTTGGTGTATGTAGAAAGTAAAAAGATAAGACTCATCAGGAAAACAATTAAAATTGCAGCCAGAATTTGGCAAGAATCTCACTTGTCAAACCAGTAAAAGCAAACATCCCCTTTTGGTTCACGATGTGATCCCAGTTCCCGGGAACTTGATATTCCTTCAGATTTTCATAAAACAAACGCCTAGCATAATCCAATCTTATCGCCATTTCCTTTAAATGCTCTTCCCTGTTTTTAATAGAAAAATATGAAATCATTAACTGAAAAGGTATTTCTTCTACAAATAAATAATAATTTTTGGTTTATTCACATGATTTTCGAATTTTCAACTGAAAACGGTGAGAATTTAATTTACAAGGGTCTGGCAAAACTAATTTTTTCAATATGCAGGTCTACATTCATCTAACGCATTAAAATTGAATACAGGTGAGAATCCTTTTTACAAGGGCTGGCATAAAAAAAATTTTCAATATGCAGACATTCATTGAACACATGAAAATTTGGGTAAACTGAAGCTTCCCCATCGTTTCATTTGAAAACTCAGACTGGAAGTCACACAGGTATTATAATAAGACCAAATGGGTATGGTGGTATTTTGAGATGTACTCCACGAGTTGAAGATATTCTGAGTCCTCTGTACCCACGAGTGCGATATCTTCACGAGCGGAAGTACATCTCAAAATACCACCATACAACCATTTGGTCCTATTTATACCCCATATTGTAACCCAAAAGAAAGCTAAACTTCACTTTGAAGATCAATACTCAACAGTGGCCTCAGCCAATCAGAGCACAGATACCAGCTGAACTGATGATGTCACAATGTTGTGACGTCACCATGGACATGACGTCACAATGGCAAACAATGCAATGACATCATCTACAATGATCAAACCATGTGGTATACAAAAAACCATTGAGTATACAACGCAATACCACATGGGATATATCCACTGCTTTTTCATGCGGTATTGTAAACATTATGGGGTATAGGGCAATAGCCACCAGTATTGAGACATTCAAGATGAGTATCAATTGCCAAAATTAAACTATAATGAGGCCTTAATAATTATTTAAATTATGCCATTGTAACTCATTTTGAACGTTTGGTATTACTGCTTTATTACTTTATAATAGTATTTTGAAAGAAATGCTGCGTGTTACCAACATGAACAGAGATTCATTTACCAAGATTTCCGTTTTTCTGGATCGCAGATGACCCTGCTGGCCACCTCAGCAAAAGTGCCATTGTTGCTCATGTAAGTCACCATAACTTGGTTGCAGATACTTTGAAAAGTTTTGTTGCAAGTTGCCGCATCAGACACTAAGTATGGTGCCCAGGTCCTGGTCCTGGAATATGGTGCTCTGGTCCTGGAATACAGTGCCCTGGTCCTGGAATACGGTGCCTTGGTTGCAGTCCTAAATATGGTGCCTTGTCCTGGTCCCGGAATATGGTGCCCTGGTCCTGGTCCCGGAATATGGTGTCCTGGTCCCGGAATATGGTACCCTGGTCCCGGAATATGGTGCCCTGGTCCTGGAATACGGTGCCCTGGTCCTGGAATATGGTGCCCTGGTCCCAGAATATGGTACCCTGGTCCTGGACCTGGTCCCGGAATAAGGTGCCCTGCTCCTGGAATATGGTGCCCTAGTCCTGGTCCTGGATTATGGTGCCCTGGTCCCGGAATATATGGTACCCTGATCCTGGTCCTGGAATATGGAGCCCTGGTCCCGGAATATGGTGCCCTAGTCCTGGTCCTGGAATATGGTGCCCTGGTCCAGAATATGGTGCCCTGGTCAAGGTCTTGGAATATGGTACCCTGGTCCGGAATATGGTACCCTGGTCCCGGAATATGGTTCCCTGGTCAAGGTCTTGGAATATGGTACCCTGGTCCCAGAATATGGTGCCCTGATCCCAGATTATAGTGCCCGTAACCAAGGAAAATAACAATATTATTTTCCTAACTGTCAGATAACTTGAAATGTAGTTGGAAGTAGTTGGTTGGGTCTTGAATTGTCTTAGAAAATTTAGAAAGTCAGAATAAGTTCATTTTCCATTGTTGAGCCTTGGTCCTTGGCCTTGGACAGTTGAGTCAAGACTGACTCAACTGGTGGTTCCTGCCCCCTATTTATCAACTTTTTGGGTTGAGCCACTGTCAATAGGGGGAGCAGGGTCAAGAAACTTTGGGTGAGTCCATCTTGGATCTTTCCAATTCGCGCCTGAACTTTGGCAGCCGAAAATGGTTTTTCTTGACCAGACAAGTGGTTGTTTCATCCTGACAATGGCTGGAAGTTGACTGGAGAAAGTGTAAGATTCATTTTAGTCTAAATTTGACTGTTCTACTTGGCTTTTAGGCGATTTGACAATGTGTGAAGTTGAACTGCTAAATTCCATGTTTCGGAACTGAATCGGCGCACATTATCGCTCATCAAAACACGCTCGTTTTGATGAATTGGTTGTCCTGAGCTCCTTCTTAATGTTACTAGTAGGTAAATTGGCATTTTTCTGATCATTTTGGTACCAGTTTCATTAATTTCCGTCAAGATTTGACCATTTTCTGCCACTTTGAAGTTGTGAAGTCAAATCGCTATTTTGAATTGTCAAAATGTACATAGGCGCGAGCTAGGGTGTCACACTCCCCTCTCCTAAAATTATACTTCACTGGTGAAATATAATTCTGAAGGCTGTTAACTTCTCAGGGGATTTTCTGTTCAAGAGACTTGTGAAGTTGTTGTCCCAATGTTCCGAACATCAAAAGTTAATTATTTTCCGTTTTAGTGACATCTGAAGTTTGGGTATCCAGCGTTCCGAAGATTTCAAGTTATTTTTTTCCGTTTTAGTGACATCTGAAGTTAAATTTTCCATTTCAGTGTCATCCGAAGTTTGGCCTCAGATCGTTCAAAGCTGCATTTTCCATTTTATAGACATCTCAAGTTAAATTTCTCCCGTGTTCCAGAGTATTCATTTTCTTATTTTCTGTGATCAATGTAATCTTGGAGATACTAATTATCAAGACTGATTTCTTTCAGTGGTCCCGAAGAGAGAAGATTGAAGTATGGATTTCTTGAAGAAGGGATTCCCAGTTTCAGTCATCACAAATCAGTCCTCAAAGATCTATAGATCTATGATGGACTGTGATTTGTCCTAATAAAGAATTTCTTCCCGATGAGAAACTTCCGCAACTGCTTTATAAAAGGATTTTTTCCCATCAGTTTCTTCTTCTGCTTGTGCTGCGTGAGAACTCCTTGGCATCTTCTTGGATGCTGGATCTCTAATAACTTGTAACTTCCCAGATCGTCCCGGATCTCCAGATTTATTCTCCTCTGTTTCACATTCCAGCTCACCCGACCCTGGTGAACTTGGTTCTGACTCTTCGCATCCAGAGGTCCTGGAAACCTTGTTTCCCTCTGAGATTGACTTGGAACCTTCCTCTTTCTTGAACTTTTGTTGTTCTGGTTGCTTACTTCCTGGGACAACTTTTTCTATCTTCTGTCCAGATTCTTTTGGATTATTCCTTTCAGAAACTTCTTGGGGACTGTCATGACGCTTCCTCCTGTGCTCCTCACCTGTTTCAGGTGTCAGACCCTCAGTAGGTACTGGACGGGTGACTTCCTCCACCCTGGAAACAACCAACCTTGCTGTTCCAGCCGTACACTTCTCATGTACCTTCAGTTTTCCTGAACCTACTTCCGCAACTTCCAGAATTTTCCTCTTGGACTCCTCCAATTTTTCTACATTTTTCTTGACTTTGTTTTTGAGTTTCTTCTTTGTTTTTGTTGCAGGACAAGCTCCCCTTGAAACTTCCCTGGAGCTGTCCGTAACCTCTCTTGTTGAGACTGCACAGGTCATTTCTGGGCCGATAGAAATGACCTTTTCTAGTTTAAATTTCTTGAACAATCTGAGGAAATCTCATCCTCCTCTTCATTTGTATGAACCACTTTCAAATTTTCAGTCCTCGTTGGACAATGTCGTGGGAAGTGTCCTCCTCGGCCGCATTTGTAACAATCAGCATTACTTTGCTGGACTTTCCCTGCTCCTGAGTTGGTCTGATTCTGCTTTTCAATTAACTTCTGTATCATTTGTGACATCGAACTCACAGCTTCCGTCAGCTCTGTTAGTGTCCCTCTTGAAAGATCCGATGCCTCTGAAGACTTCTCTTTGACAAATCTGACGTTTTCTTTGTCTGACGTCTCTCGTTTGTGATTGCCTTCTTTCCAGGTCGATGTCTTCCTTGAGTGAGGGCTTTCTCGCTGGATATCCCTCCAGTCGTCGTACTCGTAGACAAGTTCTACTGCTTTGTCCAGACTCTCTGGTGATTTCAAGTACTGCACATAGTAATGTAGGTCTTCATCATCGAAGCCATCAAAGAATTGTTTTAGGAGCATGTCTTCCATCACTCTGCGACTAACGCCTGTTGGGTAGGCCTTTCGGATGAGGCGCTTTAAATCTGAAGCAAACTCCCGGATGTTCTCTCCTCGTTGAAATCTTCGGCTGTAAAAGTGACGAACATGTGTCTCCCGGGTTTCATGAGTCATGAATCGCTTCTCCAGCTCATCGACAACATCAAAGTAGTCTTCCAAAATATAAGGCTCCAGATCAAAGACGAACTCTGCAGCGTCTCCTCTTAAGTTGGCCAGGAGATATTGTAGCTTCTTCCTTTCTGCCCATTGAAAAGTCACTGCTTCATATTGTCTGATGAAAGTTTGCCACCTTGATTTCCCATCATAAGTTGGTAGGGATATTTTCATTGCAGGCACTGAATCCATGACTCTCGACGGTCTTCTCTGCGACTCCTCATAGCTGTGTCTTTCAGGATAGGAGTATCTGTCATTCCTTGGCAATCTACTACGGTGAAAAGGATCATATTCTTGATATCGCAAATTTTTCATGACTCTAGGTGATGACCTTGAAGCAGCTTGAATCAATGAAGGAGACCGGTTCTCATCTGTCGGATAATTAGGGACTCCTGAATCCCAGTTGCAAGAGGATCTTTGTCTTTGTGACTCGGAGTACTGTCTTTCTTGCAGGCATCTGCCATCCGTTCGAGAAGCAGGACAAGTAGGCGTTGCAAAATTCTGATCGTCCCTGTACAGGTTCCTGGGACCATCCACCACCGAGTTGTTGACCGGGAAGTCTTGACCACTATTATGGGGGGATCTAGGTGTCTTTAACAGGGTTCTTCCTTCTGGGGATGTTGCAAGATTCAGGCCCCTCATGTCTGTTCTCAGGCTGGTTTTACTCCTTGTTTGTACTCCCTCCATGACAAGTTCACTGAGTTTCTCTCACTTCTCCAATTATAAGTTCAAATAAAGTTCTTGTCAAAACTTGTAGGCTTGTTCGTTTCACTGGATGCCTATTACAAAGACATCCCACCGCTGCCACCAAAATGTTACGCGCAAGCTACGGTAACTGGAGACGAAACTCAGATTTAGGGAGATTTCAGCCTTTATTGAAAACTTGAATAATTATTGATGGAAGTTCAGAAATAAGCAGTCTTGATTTCTTTGAGTCTATGTAAAATGAGATGAAATTCATAAGAGTCAGGATTATTGAGTCTTGCTTGTCTTGATAAGAGTTAGCTTTCTGTTAAACTGGATATCTGTTACTATTGTCTCTTGAAACGAAAGTCTTGCCACTCTCGGAAATCAATCAGCTGGTAGCGTGTATTATTATCTGGTCCTGCCCTTGTCCTGGTCTCAGAATATGGTGCCCTGGTCCTGGTCACGGAATATGGTGCCCTGGTCCTGGAATACGGTGCCCAGGTCCTGGTCCTGGAATATGGTGCTCTGGTCCTGGAATACAGTGCCCTGGTCCTGGAATACGGTGCCTTGGTTGCAGTCCTAAATATGGTGCCCTTGTCCTGGTCCCGGAATATGGTGTCCTGGTCCCGGAATATGGTACCCTGGTCCCGGAATATGGTGCCCTGGTCCTGGAATACGGTGCCCTGGTCCTGGAATATGGTGCCCTGGTCCCAGAATATGGTACCCTGGTCCTGGACCTGGTCCCGGAATAAGGTGCCCTGCTCCTGGAATATGGTGCCCTAGTCCTGGTCCTGGATTATGGTGCCCTGGTCCCGGAATATATGGTACCCTGATCCTGGTCCTGGAATATGGTGCCTTGGTCCCGGAATATGGTGCCCTAGTCCTGGTCCTGGAATATGGTGCCCTGGTCCCGGAATATGGTGCCCTGGTCAAGGTCTTGGAATATGGTACCCTGGTCCCGGAATATGGTACCCTGGTCCCGGAATATGGTTCCCTGGTCAAGGTCTTGGAATATGGTACCCTGGTCCCAGAATATGGTGCCCTGATCCCAGATTATAGTGCCCGTAACCAAGGAAAATAACAATATTATTTTCCTAACTGTCAGATAACTTGAAATGTAGTTGGAAGTAGTTGGTTGGGTCTTGAATTGTCTTAGAAAATTTAGAAAGTCAGAATAAGTTCATTTTCCATTGTTGAGCCTTGGTCCTTGGCCTTGGACAGTTGAGTCAAGACTGACTCAACTGGTGGTTCCTGCCCCCTATTTATCAACTTTTTGGGTTGAGCCACTGTCAATAGGGGGAGCAGGGTCAAGAAACTTTGGGTGAGTCCATCTTGGATCTTTCCAATTCGCGCCTGAACTTTGGCAGCCGAAAATGGTTTTTCTTGACCAGACAAGTGGTTGTTTCATCCTGACAATGGCTGGAAGTTGACTGGAGAAAGTGTAAGATTCATTTTAGTCTAAATTTGACTGTTCTACATGGCTTTTAGGCGATTTGACAACATGTGAAGTTGAACTGCTAAATTCCATGTTTCGGAACTGAATCGGCGCACATTATCGCTCATCAAAACACGCTCGTTTTGATGAATTGGTTGTCCTGAGCTCCTTCTTAATGTTACTAGTAGGTAAATTGGCATTTTTCTGATCATTTTGGTACCAGTTTCATTAATTTCCGTCAAGATTTGACCATTTTCTGCCACTTTGAAGTTGTGAAGTCAAATCGCTATTTTGAACTGTCAAAATGTACATAGGCGCGAGCTGGGGTGTCACAATATATTGAAATAAAACCGGTTACCCCCTACCCTTATATCTGAGACCATTCCAGTCCAATCTAGACAAAGTTTTTCTTTATCCCAGTATCTGTACGTGGATATTTTATATCCGAGTGATTTAGAAATGCCAAGATGCAAGGCTGCAAAAAAAAGGAGAGTAAAAATTTAAGCAGAAGAAAACACACATTGACAATGTACCCAGGGGGCCAGGTCCCAATATTTCTGTCCACCAGACACAGGCTGCTGCAAAAGGTTGTGGGGTATGGTTGGATTCCTATGTAGGCTATGACCCCCAGCTATCATCTCCAGGTTCACAGCCTCGCCAACCCATCATCCCAAGTCATACCATGACAAAATGGCCCATAACATTTGCTAATTCATGAATACTTAATTAACTGACCCAGTTTTGGCTCAGCCAATCAGGGACTGCTACATCACAGTTTGAAATTGTTGCTTCTGTTTCACACAGTTACAAATGGAGAAATTGTGTATTGTTGAAAGGTGCTATCACAGTTCCGAGAATTCCATTGAATTATGTATTTTCACAGTTCTGAAATGAAACTGTTTGAAAGTTTGCTTGTTTTACACTGTTTTTCTTAGTTGCCAGTAATCCTCTAAGTGTCCATAATCGGACTAAATCTGCCTGCAAAATGCTTATGACCTATATAAGCAGCCAATCACAGAAGAGGTTGGAAATAGCAGAAAGCCCTGTCCATTTTAGCAGGGCTTGCGTTGGGAGAATGCGCCAACCGGCTACTCAATTCCGGCTATTCAAGATGGCGTCCAAGATGGCCAGTGTTTCTTAAACACAATCTATCTCGCTTAATAATGATATATGTCACTTAAATAAATATTTAACAAACAAACAAACAATGATCGGATGTTGATGTGCAATATGTCTATTCTGGGGTTTTGGTGGTCAGAGATGTCATTGAAATGCAAATAGGACACAGTACCTACAGACAATATATTCAGGTCACTTAGTGTCGGCAATGATTACCACTTGTATAATCAAACGAGGAGCAAGGAGCTAATAACTCTGAACAATCGGCTGTGCCACAGCATTAGTTATGATAGTTTGCACAGAAGTTGACAACAAATAGGGCATCTATCCTGCAACAGATTGAGGAAGACGGGGTTACTACAGCTAGCTGGCTGTTGTGGTAAAAGATTAAACTAACTGTCCTGGGTGCGGTCATCTGTGTAAGTAACATACAGTGCTTTGTGATAAATTTGTTCAAAGAGCACGGTAAACCACTATGCCTCTATTCAACTGTTGCGCTATTCTGTCCCAGGTCATTCAGCTGACTTGGACACTTCCATTCTAATTTCTCAGGCACCAGTGAGTGTGTTTATCAGGACAGCAATTAATAACTGTTCGTTACAATGAACCAAACTCATATAAGCAGTGAGAAAGCCTCAATATTCATAGAATGGTTTGAATTGATCCCCTCTGAATTCAGTAGAGTAGTAGGAAAACAAACTTTTTCTCACCATAGTTCTGCATGTGACTGTAATTTTCTGACAAATTATAGAACATCAGGATGATAATTTAAAAGATTTGATGGCTCTACCATATCATAAACATTGTGAGGAACAAAGACCCCACTGTCCCATTTTGCCCTGTTATGTGTCCCAATGTGCCATGGTTCCCCCATCATTGTTATAAAACTGTGTGCGAAGGTTGGAGAGGACAAGGAACTTCGTCATGGGATGCCAACAATGTGACACCACAGCATGGAAATTAGCAATAAATATTAAGAACCATAATACATCACTTGCTTTTAAGACTCCCAATATACATCTTCAGTTTTATTGACAGATTTATGAGAAACTAAGCAAATAAATAATTCAACAAACCCCAAGTTGGCGACGACACATATATCTTGTTGGCTCCAATATCTTTCAAAAGCTGTAGACAAACCTTCACAGCAAATGTTCCACCAATGGTTTGAGTAATGCCCAGCTAAATAAACCAAATAAAAACAATCACAGAATTTTCAAAGGACGTCATGCATAATTAATTGACAAAAGGTATACTTGGTTTGTCAAGGGTACATTGGAAAAGACACAATTATGCAATATCACCTTTTTCTCCGAAGCCAATTTTTCAGCATCTGGACCCATCAGTGTGATCATAGAATTGAGGAACCTTTCAGTGCCGTAGGGTCCAACATACTCAAGGTCGATGTCAGCAGACGACACGACCTCCTGTGCGGTTGACTGGACAATTGGAAGAACCCATGGTTTGCCTTTATAATCTCTGTATGCTGGAAAAATGTTTAGAGAAATATGCTCAATTCTCAAATCAATGCAATTTCATATCTACAGTGCTGCCTGTAAGTAAGTGAAACGCAGGATATTGTGCCATTGCATCAATGCTAAACATCCTCATTCCTCAACCAAACTGCTGGTGGAGGCATGGATTCTCATCCGATGAGAGGAAAACATATTGGATAAAAGGCCAAAGCCAATTTTCTTTGCTGTAGTCGGAGTTAGGTATGGGTCAAAGTCTTTGAAAAGTAAGTGAACCACTCTTCCCTATTAAACAACATTGGGCCTGTGTTTCACTTACTTATCAAAGACTTTGACCCATACCTAGCTCCAACTACAGCAAAGAAAATTGGCTGCCATTGTTATCCCACATGCCTCACATATCGGCCTTTATGACCCAATATGTTTTCCTCTCATCGGATGAGAATTCATGCTTCCACTTGCAAGCAGTTTTGCTGAGGATGTTTAGCATTGATGCAATGGCACCATTTCATATGTTTGACTTACTGGCGGCACTGTACCCTACAGTGCATGTAAATCATCAACCATAGTATGCCATAAGGGCAGTTGCAAAAAAGTATGCAATTCTTTCCTAGCCTGATACATAAAACTTTGCCTTCATCTGGTGTACTTATGAAGGAAGTAGAAGCAAACAGAACATTCAGCTGAAACACGATGTACTGCGCTGGAAAAATGCATTCTCCTTACACCGCTTTAAAAAAAAAAAGAGTAGAATATACCTTATGTATTCAACTATTAATGACAAATGACGACACGGGCTCTACTTCAATGCCAGAATCCATATGTATTGATCAAGATTTACATACATGAGCTGTGAATCATGCTATTCGCCTATGAGTGACAGTCAGCTAGTTCAGATAGCACTGGGGCACTCATTTTTCTACATTTATATTTTACCATTCTTGGGTCTTTTCTGATTTGCTACATATATTATAAAAAGTATCTACTTTTTTCCACTAGACTAAATGCCAGGAATGAAAATTTATAGAAAAATAGAGGGACTCCAGAAGCGAAAGATAAACAGAATCACTTTCCACAGGCTCATATTAATTGATTTTGATTGTTCGTTATCTTGATTGTCAGCTAAAATAGAATGCATTCACTTACATTAAATAGGTCAAAATGTGAACATGTGTTGGGAATCACTTGAAATAGTGATTGAGCAGTTGGGAATCACTTGAAATAATGGCATAAGAATTGTCGGATAATTAGACCATGATTTACACAAAAAACGAGTATTAAAATACAGTACAACCAAAAATAAATTAAGAACATTTTCTGTCAGAAGTCCTCTGTTTACCTATTTTGCCCTCTTTTCTCCTCTCTACCCCAAATCTCCTTACAACTCCCTTTGACTCCTTAGTTCAACCTTAACCCATATTAAGAGCCCTATTTAGACAGCTACCAATGTAACTGCATTTTGCAGAGGTGCAAAATATCAAGTAAATCAAACACAATGGTTTGAGTTTGAATTGGGGTTGTTTAAACTGGATTTTAATGTAATTTTAAAAGGTAGGTTAAAGTAGGAAGTGATTCAGAGGTACTCAAAAGGTGTGAAAGGGTAAAGTATTTGCTGATTTTTCCTTCCTGCTGGGGTAATCATACTTTATTGTGGGTTGTACTGTATATTGGTAAAATACAGCAATATATTTTAACGACAACATGAAAAAACATTACACATACCACCATATGTAAGAAGAATTTTGTCAGGACAATCGTCTTCTTGTGACAGGTCAATAATCCGTTGCTGTTCATGCATCGGCTGTTCAGGAAGATCAGACAGGTCGAGAGAAGCCATAGTCTGTAAACTAATTATTAATGCCCATTACTGCCCATTAGAGAGAAAAAGTTTCAGAATGGCAGTACTGCCATTCCCGTTTAAGCGTCGCTCTCCAAACTTTTCAAATGTTTTGATAGAACTTTTTGAAAGTTTGGTGGAAAGGTTGGAAGTGATTTAAAGGACATTACTAAATGTTCGTTCAAGACCTGAGTAAAGGTCAAACTATTTAGATGTTACTGGAATAAAACCAGTGCTAAAGTGACAACATTTTATATGGCACAGACATTTAGAAGGATGCGAGAACAGTGGGTTAATCACTTGCCAGTTTCCAATTGACTACCATAAAAGTTTAACTAAAACTTTATAACTGTTTGGTGAGCGACGCTTAAACGGTAATGGCAGTAAAGTGCTGACCAAAACAAATTGGCAATTTCTATAAAGTAAGCGGGAGTTTATTTTTGGTAGAAATCTAGATGCAAAGAAAATCAAAATACCGATTCAAAATTTAACCTTAAACTTTCCTAGTGTACACTACTGCTCTCTACTGACAAGGTCGAAAAAGTTGGTGATTTGTTTGGGCGAAAACTCACGGACAATATGTAAGATGAACTTAGAAATTATGTACGCTGTGAGTAAAAATTTGTGTTATTATCTTAGAAATTCTGCAATGACGAGAATCCTAAAATTGTCTAAATTTATGGTACAAATCTCTATAATTTAATTATTAAATATTCTTTATAGTTATCTCAGAAATATTTCTGCGGTAGACCCAATTGTTTAAAAATTTGTGATCAATGTAGTTCAATTTCCAATGATTTTAACTTCTATGATTTTCATACATTTTTTTCTGTGATTTTCACATATTTTTAATGAATATTGGAAATATTCTCATGATTACTGCAAAGAAATGTTCTCACTCAAATTTCAGTGATTACGAATGTTCAATTGATACCAGAGAAGCTTCCCACAATCATCTAAAATTGATAGCACTTCCAATTCCTTAAATCAACTTTGCAATAAAAATTACTTATAATAAACTCACCATTTCAAGCCAGTTCAATGCCAGGCAAATAAAGACGTTTATGTGACAAAGTCATTGCTCATATCTTATCAATAAATAATCATTTTCACTCGAATGATAGTTATCTATAAAGTGGTATTTCACATTGAAAAAAGTCAAGAACGCTCATTGAAGTTTAAACAAATAAAGTGCAATGATGTCACACAATGTTTTAGTCAATATCAAAATTAAAGGAAAAAATATATTCAAAATGAGTTAACATTGATATAATTACATCGACATAATTTCAAGGTTCCCAAACCTCACACAAACTCCAGAATTTAGATTGGAGTAGGGCTACACTTCTTGAATTCAATGCAAAATCCAGCTATATAAATCAGATTTCATTTTCAGACAGGTGATTATCCCGGTTCAGCCATTTGAATCTGTTCGAGGAGACGAGGACATTCATTGCTGACACAATATATTTCAAGTTGGGCAACAGGGAAGTACTTCTTACATTCACAGGCCCACTGTGATGGAAATGGAAAATTTTCGTCAAGCGAGTTCTCGACTTGTGGCAGTAGTGCCACGCCATTCCAAATTTTTAAAGAGGAAAAGGAGTCCTGTCACTAGAGCATAACAGGAAATTATATTTTCACCACTGATCATTGGGGGAGCTGCCGGGGGTGGGGGGTGTACTCACTAAGAGAGGGTGTATATAGAGGCACCGCTGGGTGGTTTTGGATTTTTGGGCCATTCTGGATTAACTTTTGTTCCCGTTTTTGAAGGAAAGGGATTAATTTGGTACAAAATTTGCACAGAAACTTCAATTTAAGCAGGCAAATCCAGGTTGAAGATAAAATGGTTGTGCAAGAAATCCTTCTGGTACTTGCCAGGGATATCCTTTTGAGAATTCAAGGGATCCCCGACGTCCAGAGATTTCATCGGCTGTTGCGCAGACTTGGTATAACGTCATCCTTCGAACATTGACGAACGAAGACCTGTGCAGAAATGACTGAAGAAAAAATGGAGAAATAAATTAAGTTCAACGGCTGACACGGACGATTAGCTTGGTGAGTTTTCGTTGTATCACCAGGCCTAAATAAGGGTAATATAAAGGTACCTGGTGTAGAAAGGATCAGATGAAATCAGAAGCTGTAAAGAGCATACAGTCCCATACAGTGCATGTCAGTCAGTCCCGGGGGGGGGGGTACTGACTATAAAAGGGTGTATATAGAGGCTTAGGCTTTTTTTAGCCTTCTAGGATTAAAATGGTTTTGGTTTTTTAGGAATTTAGATTATTTTGGTTCCGGTTTTTGCAACCCCAAAGTCTTTGGTACCGTTAGAATTGGCTTGAAAAGATGATTACGCTATAAAATCATAAGATTAAATTGCTTTTGGATATTTCTACTAAAGATTAAAATGGTTTGTGGTTTTGGCTTTGGTTTATATAGATTAGAACAGTTTTGATTGTCAAAATCGCCATGGCGCATCCCTTTGCAAAAGTCTGTGAAGTATCACGAGGGGGGAACTGTCGCAGGGAAGAGCTCTGCCCCATTTCCATCACTGAAGGCCTAGGCCCAATAAGAGTTTAGGCTTTACTGCCACTTGTATATGGGCATGAGCACAGAGCTCGCACCAGTTTTGATCCTGGAGAACTAAAATTTCAAGTCTATTTAAAATTGTTCTTTTCAATAAATTTTGAAAAGTGAGTCCCTGGGGCCCTTACACAGTGAAAGAATTTTTTTTTCTTAAGGATTTGTGTATAAGAACGGCCATTAAACATTTTACCCCCAAAGTGTAACAGATTTTTAAAAGTGAAGTTTCAATGTTTTTTTTTTAGTTAATGAAACTTTTTTTTGGAGATATTTAGATGTTTTGACATAAAAATCCAGGTTTTCGAATAATTAGCACTTGTGTCTAGAAATTTTCCTTTCCAGAGGAAAATGTGGAAATTGACGTGTAACTGTGACCGCAAGGCATTTACGTTAAAAAGTCTGCTATAAATTTTTTTATATTATATTTTTCAACAAGCTGGTAGTTTCCTTTGAGTATAAAGAAATTTTTTTGAGGTTTTCAAACATTTCCAATAATATTTGCTTGATCTATGGCACTTTCTCAACGTGTAACAGTGACATGCTATGATTTATCAGACTTTAAAGGTGCATTTTGAACTCCATGAAAATATTTTTTTCTGGAATATGGTTCAGTTTGATTCTTATTGTAATTCATATAAGGTACTGTTAATACAATTCAAAAGAAATGAAAATATTTCAGTCACAAAATCGAATTTCAGATATTTTGCGAGTAACTGTGACTAGAGTGCAGCACTCTGAACAACTGGAGAGTATCATTAACTTTCTTATGGTTCAAAAATTGGTTATAGGGAAGCATAAGCCATGTTGTATCACTTTTTGTAAAAATTTGTGAGTTGATTCAAGTTTTGAAAATTTTCCTTGGTAACTGTGACCGAAGTATGTCACGTTACATGTTGAGCTTGTTTGTGACGTCTGTTCAAAAGATTTTCTGGAAGTGAAAAAGCCTTCTTTCAATATAAAAGTTAAAAACATTTATGCACATGTCACACAAACTGCAATTTATGATGATTGCAGATATTTATTTTTTTCTTTGTGTATTCGGTGTGACTATTTTAATTTTTTTCGTGTAACAGTGACCGAATGAGGTACAAAGAAGCCTATTTAACACATATGCAATATCTAAAGGACAGTAAATCTAAAGTTTGTAGTGTTAAAACCCAATAGCTGGCCAAATTTGCAGTTATTTTTCAAAATGAATGGAAAATCAACTTTTTCTTGTTCAAAGTAGCAAAAATGTCACTGTTACATGTCACGGTTACCCGTGATCTTTTCCTGCCATACTAGATTAATTCTGCATCAATGGTCATGAATCTTAGAAATATTACTCTTTCAGTTTATTTCGGAACAAATATAAATCACCTGTGCAGGAATTCATAAACATATTACTCGGTTGTCACTGTTACTTTCTTTGTAACAGTGACAATGTCACTGTTACACGCTGGTCAAGATAGTCACAGCAGCATTATTCTAATGCCCAGAATGAAAAGTAACATTGGATTATGCTAAACTTTCATCTTGAAACAAATATAAGGCAATTAAGCAGAATATTAAAGTTATTAAGCTTAAAAACAGAAGTTGGTTGTGTAACATGTTACACCTCAGGCTTTCAAATAGGCCAAATATTTAGGTTAACAATTTAATTTTGGTCTGATGCTTTATTATTTCTTAGTTTATTGTGGATACAAATGCATATATGTAGAAATAATAACATTTGGTATGGTTTATAGTAATGGCTAAGTGTAACGGTGTGACTCACTGTGACTTGTTACATTTAAGGGCCCCCAGTTCCTATTGTATTCATGCAAAGTTGATGAATTTTTGAATACTTGAAGTTGGTAACCCAGATTAATGCTTGGTGAAGTATCATTAAATTTAATGAAATATAACCTATGTGTGACATGGGGTTGAAAATTTACCGTGTAACAGGCAAAAGTGTGACCGAGTCATGTAACTCAGTTTTTTTAAAACTAAAATGTACACCTTACTATCATGAGGCATACCATACAATGTCATTCTTAAAGATGCAACAAAATAATGCTTTTTGTGAAGAATATTCAAAATTTTATGGTGCTGAAATGTTATTGATGTACGTGTAACATTTTGAAGGCGAAATGTTACACGGTCTTAGCGGTGTTCTGGGCACTTTACTAAATCTGACAGAACTTTGAAATACTGATATTTTAAGGTTCTTAAAACATAACATAAAAGTTACATTAGAAATTATTTGCTTATAAAATTATACGCAGGGTAGAAGTTTAAATGTTGGAAAAATGAGTCAAATTTCCTAGAAATTTACCTGTTTTCTGAGCGTAAAATGCCAGTATTTCTGTAAGAATCGACTGAATTTTCAAAAGCTCACAGTTACTGATACTCATGAATATATTTGATAACTTGTGAATAAAAGAAAAAATTTCATTCATACAAGGGTAGGTTATAGGCCCTGGAAAAAGTGTGACATGGATTTCCACAAAAGGGTGGCAGCTCTGTGCTCTTGCCCATATTCCAAAGCACTATCTCCTAAGCCGGCTAATTTCTTCGGGACAAAAATTCGGTCCGAGCCAATTAGAGAAGTTCTTGCAAAGGTCACATTTGTAAGAACTTCTCTGATTGGCTGAGTTGAAACTTGACTCACTAACGAGTCTCTCTCTGTCAAGAAAAACTTAGTAGGCTGAGGCTCAGTTAGAATATAGAACCATGTCGTCTTAATAATTTTTTTTCATTCAAGTTTGCAGACTTCATTGCTACCGAAGAAGTTTGACCAAGGCAACATTCAATTCTGACTAATAATAGAGGTCAACGAGGTACACAGATGAACATAAGGAGGCTTGTTCTTCCAGATTGGGTCACAAATGCGTTCGTTAACCACTTGCCTCCATAGCTGCAACCCACAGGCTGTACCTTGAAGGGTCAGGCAACACATGGGAGATTCTCAAAAATGCAGCAAGCTTACCTTAAGGAAAATAATTTCAAGAGGAGTGAATTGGTGTTTTATGTATGTATCATCAGCACCTGCTTTGGCATTATAAAAACTGTTTGTCATGAAAGGGAAACAGATAGAACAGAAACACATAGAAATTGCCTATTTGCGGCACAAAATAAAAATGAAAATGACACCTATTGGAGAGAAAACAAATAGGCTGGAGAAGACTGGTCGGCAGGTTTTAAAATGGAGAATCATTTGGCTGTTCGCAAACCTGAAGCTACACCTTTCATTGGTGCTTGTGGATCTAACCAAGAGGTATAGAAGTTTTCTGCCAATTTGCAAGAAGTAACGGAAAAATATAACTTCTGAGCCTCAGACATCTACAATGTCGACGAAACAGGGTGCACAACAGACCAGCAACCAAGAGAGGTTGTCACAGAAAGAGGACACAAACAGAAAGGATCCAGTATAACCGATATTCATGCAGGAACACCACCAAGATTGGGCCATGTTTGAGTGACAAGTCTCTGTCTGGACTTCTACTTTTGAGTAAATACCATGTAGCTAAATGACAGTTTAGAAATTATACTGAATTGTCATTTGGAACAAAACAAATACTTCTTCTCCAAAGCTTTTAAAATTACCAAATTTTATGTTGTGAATACACTCAAGATAAACTAGGCAAGGCATGAGTTTCATGATTGAGTTTGTAGAACATCTATTATTTTTTAATTCAGTTTTGCCATCTATCTGCATTACCAAAACCAAAGGGCATATGAAACTTTGAGGGAAGCCGGCGTCCTCAGACTACCAAACGAGAGTACACTGCGGGACTACACTGGGGTCATTGAAAGCACAGGCGGTTTCCTGATTCACGTTTATCAAGTAAACTAAAAATGGATTTTGATGTTGTAGTGAACCCATGCAGGTTATATTATGCACAATCTCTGGGATTGATGGATGATTGGGGCTTTACGTCCTGTATTTATGCACTTGGTAGGCTAATTTCTACAGGTGGAGGACATGGCAATGAGGCGAAGGATGATTGAAACAGTCGTCCAACATAGGCCCAGGTGACCCGGCAAGAGCTGGATTCGAACCCTGGACCAAGCGACTGGCAGCTCAGCATGCTACTGGCTTACTGCTAGACCAACCCTCCCCCTACTTGCAAGTGCTACAGCCATTAGCTTATATGGTGTTCTTCTCCCTGCATTTACACATTGACGTGCCATTTGTATCACCAACAAAACTAGAGAAGTAATCAGTTTTAAACAAATTTATTAAATAAAATCATTTCTGTTGAGCATCTTGCATATTAAACTGTACATAACTCTGGAATACATCAAGATATTTTGAAATTATGGCTTTTCTTATCGATTCATAATGAAGCAGCTTCTTAGTGATTGGCGTTTCTCTTGATACAACATCTGCCAAGTTAAATATTGGGAAGGATCTGAAAGCAAAATTGTTTTTTGGTATTAAATTCACTCAGTACAACTATGTCAAATTAAATAACTAAGTCATACTTCATGCAGAGAATGTTCCAGTCACATCTCTAACTCTCAATGAATTTATTTTACAACAATATACTTGTGAAAAAACAGGAAAGTGAACTGCACTGATCTGGGGCACCTACGTCTGATCTAGAAAATGATTACATAAAAACACTTTTCATACTTATATTTTGCTCCAGAGTAATTTCAATTTCTAACTATGAACCTTATACAGGGTTTTTTTTCATACAGGAAATTCCAACTTACTTATCACGTAAGGTCACTTTGCTAATATCATCTTGTGAGAAGGTCGCAGAAAGTTGGTTCTTCTCAGAATCTCCTAAAATCACTCCGTTCACAACTTTGGTTGCCTCCGAAGCAATCATTCCCAATGATGTACAAAAATTTACAAATCCATAGACCAAGGCTTCGGCAAACTTCTCATTTGTTCGAAGAACATCTGAAACAATGAATAAGTAAGATTACCTCAAACAGAAGACTCTTATGTGCTTATGCACTCTCTGTAGACAAAAAACCAAATTTTTCAGTTCCAGATTTCAACTATTATTTGTCTACAATTTAAAAATACCTGTGAATTTTCTGACCTTAATTGATTTTATCTGTAATTTATGTTAAATCCAGATCACTTGTTGACTGATCACTTCAGTGAAAAATTACTTTACGATATAAATGTTGCAATGTCGTCAAAACCAAAATGAAATAAAATATTAATTTGATTAGAACGTCAATAAAGAGCTCTACAGAATACCACACTCATAATTACAGGAGTTCCAATATCAACTTTCAGAATGGTCTCACGACAACAATTTATTAAATAGGTCAGTCAACATTACAGTTTGTCACGTCAAGCATTGGGACAGAAATATAACATTGTTTGATAATGTTTGCACAGTTCATAAAAATCAACACAATGACATTGGCGGTTCCGCTGATACAAATTTGAGTAGAATTAAGTCTGGGGTGGCTCTGTGGAGCACTTTTATGACGTCATTGCCCATTGTGTGTCAGATAAGTAGCATCACAAATGTCAACATTTTTCGAAAAAGGACTGCCACTTTCATAAATGGCAAATATCAGACAAAAACGGCACCAAAACATCACAAAAATGATATGTTCAGATTACAGCAGAGCTAAGCTATACGTAGGTATGCGTATTTCTCCTGTGGGGCTTGTGGTTGCTGAGATATCTGGCCAAACGTCTTTCTCAATGTTGACGTGACAAACTGTAATGAAATCTCATACTGATTATCACTACCATCAGATTCCGTCAGAATAGGGCAAGTTTTCTTGAGGTCATTCTGGTCACTGAAAATATCAGCAATTTCTTTTGCTTCCCAGCTACTGCTTAATTCTTTGCAGGAGTCGCTCCAATCGAACATCGGTCTGAGGACATTCTTGTGACTAAATAAATGAGCCAGCTGTAAATTAAAAGCCAGAATAATAGTCAATTCCAATGTGACAGATACTAATTATGAAGATGCCAGGTATGGAGAAACTGGCATGAAGCATGAGTCAAGATGAGTGTATATATTTTATATCCATAATTCCATATATAAACTTGTTTTGGACACGGAAGTTGGATTTAAATCAAAGCAATAATTTTTACAAAATATAACTTGAATTGTAATTTGCCCTTTCACACACATCCTTACCAACAGTCCCGAGCATTAATCTCATTTTAATTTTTATTCAGCGATTTTTTAAATCCTAAATATACATGCAAAATAAAACTCACTTAAAACATCTAGTGTGCACTGAGCAACCAAATCAGAATATCTGGAGTGATCACCTATATCCTCACCTTACTTGCAGGAATTGATGATGCAAATGAGTAGACAATTGTAGACGGTGAAATGAAAGCCTTGATTTCTTCGGCAATAGCAGGCAGTTGAGAAGGGAGAACACAAATGAACAAGATATCAGCAAACTCAGCCACTTCTTTGTTGTCAAAAATGCATTGGACACCTTGATCCTGAAAGTTCACTGAAACGAAATGTGATAGACAGGGACGTTTAATCCACAAATCATAATCAAAATATCATGGTAAGTACTTTGGCCTAGACTTCAATTCATACAATATTGCTGTTTTTGTTTTGCCTGAGCAAGGTACGAATCAAGTCAATGGAAGCAATGGCCAACATTTCATCAAACATGAAATATTATGCATCTCAAGCTTTACCAAAAAACAATTCAGCAGCAGGGACTTAGCATCTAATACATTGAGTAAGAGGATCATATTTAAGTTGACACTTAACTTTCACACACCTAATGATTCTGGCCTGCGAGTCGAAATGCACATTTCCTCCGGCTGGACTTCACCGAAGGTCAACAAGCTTTTGACCAAATGACCTCCAAATCGACCACAGCCAATGACTCCCACTCGCAGAGGGTCCCTCACGAGTCCTTCTTCTAACAACTTGCTCATCTTATTTGTGTTTGGGTTTCTCATCTGTACCTTTACTTGCCTGCAAGAGTAATTAATAGCAAAGAATTTAATTGTGCAGCTCATTGCACGGACTATTTCATTCATACACATTTGCAATCTTTTAACATATGACTTAAATACCAGCGGACAGTGAGACAGTCATGAAAAAATCTGGGAACCGTCTCACTAAAGATCTTAAGTGTAGTTTTCATCTTAACTTAAGAATGGTCTTAGATTTAAGGGTGAAGTTGAGATTGACCGTTTCACTAAGATTTTCAACTTAAGATCATCTTAACTTTTGATCTTAACTTCGGCCAGAATATAAGGGTGGTCAGGGTTCCCTTAACTTTCCGCTTAGTTACCAGAAATGGCGGAGGCAGAGAGGCTGGATTTCCTGGGAGAAAGAAGACCAAGAGAGTTTGGCGAACGACTGAGGTTGGACGACCTGTCCAACCTCAAACTTACCAACTATAGGTAATACTATGTTGTTACGCAATTATAACGCACTCATCATTATTTATTATCAACATCAAGAATGGTATAATTGTAGACATGTTTTTTATACAACTTGCTGCCAAGCTTTCCAAGACAAAAAATTAAATATACAGAGAAAAAAGTACTGCAAGAAGATTTATTTATGGAACATAGTTAGTACAGGGTACATTAGACCTCCACCAGTCTGAAATTAATCATGTCACATTGTTATCCCTCATATTGGAGTGAGTTGGTTGTGGCTGTGCCGTGGAGGGCGGCCACTGTGGAGGCAGGAGTCCCCCTCCTGTCTGGTGTATTGTAGCAGTTACTCCAGCCAGACTCCACCCGGAGTGACTGGATGACAGGATCCAAGGAATCAAGACTCCAAGAGAACCTACGAAAGATGCTGCCACCTGGTGTGATGAAGAATAAATGTCCAGGACACTTCATTGTAAAACTGTACATGTATATGATGCTATGTAAATGTAAATATACACATTGTAAAGCGCACTTGAACATTCAGCTTCGAGTGGAAAGTAGCTCTATAGAAATGTCATAATAATAATAATAATAATAACATAAACATCGGCAGTTGACAACCATGTCAACACTCTGATTTGAATCAAATACATTCATTGCAAAATTTCTTGATCGAACAGACACAAATAAACATCATGTCAATATCAACCAACTTTATGGTTTACCCTCATGAATGTCCACTATCACCACCTTATAAAAAAAGTGAGTGACTATCACGTGATTATAGGCTGAAAATGATCTGTCAAATCACGCATGCATAGAGAGAGCTAACATTTGAGGGTATCTCTTGCCTCTGGGAAATAGGCCAAAGGCCAATTTTCTGATTGAGAAGACAGCGGGAAATATTACTGGCAGGAGAGTGGGGGGGGGGGGGGACCCTAATTAATTTTTAATTATATATAACCTGTAATTTTCTTTCTATATATGGCTGTCTCATGGCGGGAATATTATTGGCAGGGTTTGGGAAGGGGAGCGGTTAAATGCCAATTTTCTATGTCTTTTTTTTGTGTTCAATTTTATAAATTTTAAAAAATATTAAAAAGTGTATGGGTCTATATCATAAGGGGGCAACTATTAAATTTCCCGTTGGGCAATCTTGAAATAAAACAATTTCTGGTAGGGATATTTAGACATTTTTTTAAATTGTGTTGTACGATTTAGAAACAAATATTTTAGGATGTTGCACGCTCACAATTAATAGGCCTAACTATCTCACCACTACTGTGAAATATAAAATTTCCTTCCAAAAAACTCCTAAATCCCCCCCCCCTAAATATTTGATGGTCACCAATGTTTGAAGGCATAAATTTAAAAGAATTTACAAAAATGGGGGATGGGAGTTTTGCCCAATCCTAATGAGCAGAGGGGTTAGAGCAGGAGGCCCACTTAAAATCTGCAAGAAACCTTCAAAATTACAACTTTTTGTCTTAGGTTTCCCAGAGCAATGATTGGAGATTTGGTCATAGATTACATTGATGCTGGATTTTGTGGAACCACAGACCCATCAAATGCGACACCTGCGGATACTCAAGTAGGTATCCTTATTTATTTATTAAAACTTTATTCCGGACTCACCCCGCAGGACGTTCCATTCACATTCAATATATATATATGTATACATACATTATATATATTAAAGAAAAATACAATGATAATTGTTGAAATAATTTGGCCTCTAGCTTTATTTCTTTCAACATTTCATGTTGTCCATAAGCCTCCTTCGGTTGAAATCTGTTTATTTTAACACCTTTTTTTCATCTGTATAGTATGTATACAAAAATATAATGACAACATGAAGAAATGGCTTATCAAATTTTTTATAGGTTCTCACAGCATTGCGGTTTTATGGAAAAGGGGGATACTTCTCGGAAGCGGGGGCACTACACAGAATTTCTAAATCCAGTGCATTTCGGTGTGCCCATCGCGTATCACAGTTTTTATGAAGGAGAGCGCCGGAGACCATCAGCATGCCTGGAGCGTAAGTATCTGTGCTTAAAAAAATCATTAAAAATGCAAATGACCAAGAAAATTCTAAGAAATAAAATAAAATAAATGCCTTAAAACTGGTTATTATTTGCCATTGTAGGCCTCATTTCCACAGTAGCTGTCAAACTCAAAGTTTGCCCAGAATTTTTCAATCTGGCATAAATATTGTGTCTCTTTCAGGCTCACCAGGATTAGGCCACACATAATTGATTCGTAGCTTCCGGCCGACAAAAAAGATTTCCTGGCGATGGAAAAAAATGAATTGAAAAAAAAAATTTTTTTTTTTTTACATTATAAAAAAATGATCACCTTTATTTTTGTCCTACCGACCGACCCTAGAAAAAGTGCCTTGAGAGGATTCGAGAAGCCAAAGATCAATTATGTGTGGCCTTACTTCTGCCAAAAAAATTTCATTAAAAAAAGACTGATCATTACAGAAGTACCGCAAGAAGGAAAATGTAAAAGTTGCCCTCATGGGGGAAAATTGATTTAAAACGAATATTCTTTGACCAGATTGTAATGCCAATGTTGAACACCCTTCTCGGAGACTGAAGCTCTTGGCTGCAATATCAGAGAGCTCATGCAACTCATGACTTCTAGTCCAAAGAGTCACTGGATTTGTTACTTCAACACGCATTTTGCAGGCTAATACAGATGATTCTTTGTACTTGCAGACTGAGCAAATTATAAAAAATCTTTGGAAATTTTGGTCTGAAATCAGTAAATCGAGTCAGGTTATTTAATTGGTCAAGCCACCCATAGCACACAACGTTAATTCTCTCAAAATATTGAATCACATGCTGTGAAGGTAATGCCAAAATAACAAAGATTCTGGGAAAGATGTCATTGGTCATGAGGCAGAAATTGAAACTAGTGATCCTGACTTCACTCTACCAACTCCATCAACCTCAAGGCTCAAGGTTAGTTAACCTGACTCTTCCTAAAAATGTAGTGTTGCATCCAATTATCCAGAAAATATCAAAGATGTCAAATACACAGGTAATAATGTTTACAGCTGCAACAAACAATAAAGTCTGCAAAGCAGGCCGGAACACCACTGCGAAAGGTATAATGCAGTCTTTCTTTCTTTTGTTTTTCAGGCAACAGAGACAAAAATGTTACCAACACAGAGAAAAGTCAGAAAGACAGTCGAGGAAGTATTTGTCATTGATAATAGATGGGATGGATCAGTCGCAAACAAACTGTCCTCCTTTTTCATACTTACCAAAATCCTTGTGTGGTAAGAATTTTGTTAGCTTTAACTGAGTTAAGGATACAATGTACTCCATTGGCTATGAACTGGGATGAGAAAATCATATTGAAAGGTGAAAAGAGTAATAGGCTAGCTACTATAGAATCTGGATGGATGATTGGGGCTTCACGTCCTGTATTCATGGCTAATTAGGACAGGAGGAGGACACGGCAATCAGGCGAAGGATGATTGAAACTGTTGTCCAACATAGGCCCAGGCGACCCAGCAAGAGCTGGATTCAAACCTTTGACCCAGCGTTTGACACCTGGCATGCTACTGCCAACCCAACCCTCCCCACCCCCTTATGGCAGCAACAAACAGAGAAGTCTGCACAGCAGGCAGGAGCACCGCTGCGAAAAGTGTAATGCAGCATTTCTTCTTTTTCTTATCAGGCAACAGAGGCTGAAATACTATAGACATAGAGAGAAGTCTGTGAGACAGCTGAGGAAATATCTGTCATTGATAAACGATGGGATGGACCAGGCTAGAACAAACTTGCCTCATTTTGCATATTTGCCGAAATCCTTGTATGGTAAGTACTGGGCGTGCGAGTTTGTGTTTTATGCCTCATCAGCACCCCCCGGCTATTTAAAGGCAAAATGTGTGGCAAGCAAGGATTTTGCTAGCTCAGTTAAAAAAAAGGTGGGAAGAGACATATTAAGGCTAGCTACTATAAAATCTGGAAACAATTGCATAGAAGGAGTTTTATTCCAGTGCCATGGCAAAAAGGGAGTGGGTTGAACTTTTTCAGCGAAGCATCGGAATGAAAGTGTGGAAGGACATTTTAGGGTTGTAATAGCTACCAACAATCTTGGAATGGGCGTTAATAAGGACTGATACAGAATATTCCATTATGGAGTGCCAAGAGACATGGAAGATTACATACAAGAGATTTGCAGGGGTTGTCGTGATGGTGCACAAGCGGACGCAACCATTTTCTTGCAATTCAGTTCATGTTGTTGGCTCTAATGACAAATGATAACTATGTCAGGAACAGTGTAATTTGCAGAAGGAAATTATTGAAGAAAAGTTTTGCCACCAAAAGTGAGGACTTCCGAAGTACCGTCGAGATGCTGCGTTTGTTTTGGGGGAAGCATAAAGAGGACCCCACAAAGTCAGTAAGGAAGACGGCAAGCAACTGAAATTGGACTCCACCACTGCGAAAACGGCTTCGAATGTCAATCTAGGTTTTAAATCACTTGCCAGAACTCCAAGGCAACTCTGGACTGCTTCTTTGGAGTCAAAGAGACTGGCGAAGTCCCGCAATACCTAAGGACACATGGTAGCAGTGTAAAAATGTTCTCTGATGAGAAATATTTACTGTATATGCATTTGTTAAGAGATGAAATGACCAATTGCTTTCTAAATCAATAGACGATGTTGAGGGCACCTTCCACACAAAGCATCAGCCCAGGTTATGACCCTTGGCTTCGTTGCCACCGACGGACTAAAGTGTGGATCCAAGATGGCACACCATGCCATTCAGGCATGATTCAGCGAAGAAGGTGCACCAATTCTGCTTTGGTGAATTCTGCTTTGGTGAATTTCAGGGACTTCTGGCCTGCTGACTTCTGGTCCACTACGACTCAGTCCCGAACCCTTTGGATTTTGCTGAGTGGGGCGTTTTGGAGTGATTAACCAACCAAACACCACAACCAAACTTAGAATCGCTGAGATCTTCCATTAAAAAGACATGGGCCAATTTGTTACACCATTTCTCATTGACTCCCTGTAAATCTTTCCAATGCCGTGTTGAAGTCATTATTACTATTGAATTAATATGTTGTGTCACATTGTTTATAAGTGGGAAATTTTTGTTTTGCTCGATTTTATCACTCATGCATTATGAATCAATTTTAAAAAGGTGACCACTTTTGTAAAATTTGCTTCTACACCCTGCAAGACTAGACTGGTTTCATCTTGTGAATTTCATCCAAGTTTGGTCAAATATTTTCGGGCTCACCTTCTAATAATCAACAAAATGGAAAAATAGAATTTCACGTTCTGAAACAGTTGGCATATTTACAGGCATTTCTCGACCAATCATAAGCTTAAGTCTCGAAACAACCAAAAATTTCTGTCCACGCAGTGACAGAGAAATTAGGAGATAATGAAAGATGCGAAACACTCAGTTCAGAAAAATCAGCAAGAAACGAAACTATTCCGATAAATGTTTTTACCCAAGAAGTTCAACCATACGTTGATGAGAATCACAGGCCATTGAGAATAGACCTTTTAATAAATGTGTTAATGAAACCTTTCAGACATCATGAAATGGTATTTCAAACAGATTGCCACCCAGCCAGGACAACACCTGCCCAGAGAGCCTGGAAATATGTGTTATATATTACAGGAATTCGTTTTGAAGTAGACTTGTGATACACTGGAATCAATGAAATTGGTTGTACATGACGTATGGTAGAAAGCTACTCATATGTGACCAATGTCCATTCAGTTTTATGTGTGTATTGGAGCTGAGAAGAAAATAGCATTTTTGTCAGTTTGTCCAGTTTATTTCAGTATATTGCAAAGGTATAAACAAAACAAAACTGCGATAATTTGTATATCACAACTTTGGAATAATTTGTGTAATCCCTGTCAATCATGAACCTAGGGAGAAAGATGAGAAAGCACATTTTCTGTCAAGTAAGATGGTGGCCCATCGGTCCCCAACCATGGGGACCGATGGGCCATCCCATGGGGTCCGATGGACCATGTCAATAACTTGCCAAAGGGTGGATGAAGAATTTGAAATTTGGATTCAAGATGTTGTTGTTGATCCAACTGAGTGTATAGGATAATAAGAGATCGAAAAATTATAGATATGCCCAGATTTTACACAAAACAGACTTTAATATCCAGTCCCATGCAAATACGCCACCTATTGAAAATTTCAGGAAATAGTGGCCTTTAGTACCCATGTTGGGTGGCCCAGCGGTCCCCAAAAGCATTCAGGATAGTTAAACCCCCTTTTTTTGTGAAATATGGTTCTTGTTCCCAAAATTCAATGTGTAAATTGCCACCAATGTATAGGGAAAATCGTCATAGAAAATATGTTGCTTCGAGTCTACACAAATTGGAGATATAACACTTTTTCTGAATCAGTACAAAATTACTTTAGATGTTAAAAATATCATTTTGCCCACTAAAGGCTTATGCTTTAACTTATCGATCAGTCATCAATATGGTGTTTATAGATGTGATAAGCAATACTAAAAATGCAAATAAGATGTTTCAAAACGTTTTTGATGTTGAGTTAAGAGGATGGCCCTTCGGTCCCCATGGCCAGTCGGTCCCCATTCTCCCCTATACCAGATCGCATTTTGTAAATGTTCAATCAGCTCTGCATATTCTTGATAGTTTAGACAGGATAGATAGATAGATAGATAGATAGATAGATAGATAGATAGATAGATAGATAGATAGATAGATAGATAGATAGATAGATAGATTGATTGATTGATTGATTGATTGATTGATCGATTGAATGATAGATAATTAGATAGATAGCTAGATAGTTAGATAGATACCTAAAAAGTTAAATTTAGTTAGATTGACAGATAAAATAATACATCAATCTTTACAATTATGAAAACCTAATTGACAATGCATGTGACAGTACGTTAACCTACCGAAAGGTTTTGTGGTAGATCAGAATCAGCATGCTTAAAAATACGCGGTTTGGACTTGTGAAATGTGGGCAATTGGGATCACTTGATAAAAATCATTGGCATCAACAAGACAGGTAAATAATTATGGCAGACAGCTTATTTCCAGTATTTCACTGTTTCTGTTTGTTTTTGACATGTTTCATCAACTTTCATGGTCAGCTCTCTCTCTTCACTTTTCTGTTAGTAATCTTTCATGGCTGAGCAGATCTCATTTTGTATCTACCACACGTCATCTGTGCACCATACATCACGATCTTAAATATGTTTTTCTTAATAAATCATCTTTGAATTATTTTTTCAGCACCAAAACTTTGCAGGATCATTTCCTGATACAATGCCCACCAATTGCTAAGCAAATATGCAAATTTAACTGATTAGTTCGTGGACAGTTATCAAAAGCTATCAAAATACAATTTCATCAGCTTTCAATCTCCACAAGTCAACTTCAACGCGAATTCCTGTAACACAATAGACTCCGATAATACAGTGGTTGAACATCACATCAGACCGGATTGGACTGAATTGGAATTAGATTCATCTTGGGCTATAGATACCTTTCGCTCACTAGGCCTGGACTAGTCATCTTGAGCCAGGAGAAATTTAACGTATCTGGAGCGACCACACACTCCCCCCGCTAGAAAAGGAATATACGGATGGAATCTAACAACATGCTACTAGATAACACAACGGACTCAAGATGTGAAGGGAGCAAATTGCTACCAGGGCTTTAGAGTCGCAGTCAGGCATCGGAGGTTTTTTGGTGGAGTTGGGAGTCAACTTTGATTTTCACGTGGAGTCGGAGTCAAAAAATATAAATAGGTGACTCCTGACTCCAAAAAATAACTAATATAATTTACAAAACACAGCTACAAAAATGTGCAATAATGCCCATAAGTGGAGTCAAGGTCGTAATTTAGGAAAGTTTTAAAAGGAGTCGGGAGTCACTTTTCAGAAAGCCAAGAGTCGAGAGTCGGTTCATTTATTACCACACTCCGAAACCCAGGGTATAAAATAAGAAAATTTGATCACTGCACATATTGTCTCGTGCGAACTTAGAATGACCAATCGACGTTCTCAAATGCCAGAGTTCATGCGTGGCTCAATTGAAAAATGGACTATCATCATCTAGAATTATGGAATGAAATATCAGTACATGTGTCTAAACAGCTTGTTGATTGGTAGCTTACATTTCTATACTTCTGTAGTAAATAAAGCAACCAACTGTCTTCTTCTGTAGTTAACCAAATGCCAGTCCAAAAAGAAGTCTATTGATCACCATTTGTTCCAGTAAAAATTGAGGAGATACATTTATTTATGAAAATAACAACACACAAATGTATGTTACTGGAGCCACTGAAAGACTACATGGGTCATTCAATGTCGTTTCGTCAAAATTTCATTAAATTTCAGAAAATTTTCCCACTCTACTGATTAAATATGAATAGAAAATTTACCAGAATCAAGGTTTCTCACCAGAAAGCACAAATTCCAAGTGATGCAGTGATATCCTAAATAGTTTCTCTGAAAAATAAAATCCTTAAAAAATTCGAGATTTTTATAAATCCAGAAATTTGAAGGTATGTCACTCAGTCAGTGTAAAACCCGGAGACTTGGAATTAGGCAATATGTTATAATGCATTGTTGCAGCATTTGCATCCATTTCAAAGGCTGTCGAAAAAATCTGAAAATTGCAGTTAATTCACATTTTTGTCCTGAAATTTCAGAGACTTGGGACTTGAGCTTTCTGGTGAGAATCCTCGATTCTGGTAAATTTTCAAAGCATTCTGTATCAGGAGTCACTTATTGAATTAACACAGAATTGCCCCTATAAAAAACAGACAGGATCAAATATACGAAGCTGAATTTTTTGCTGAGAGCTAAATTTAATTTTTTAAGCCAACCAAAAGTTTCAGTAGAATTTCATGTCTGATAGCAATTAAAAGTCACAATTAACTTGTCAAGTGATCAAATATTTTCAGGGGCATGTGAGGTCTGTCTCAACATGGTCAAATCAATTTTGTCACAATTTAAATTGATTTGGACTGAAGTTGCCAACTGAAGTTGCCAACACCTATGGTGTGTGAGACTAAAATCTGCTGTCTAGACAAAATTTCAACAAATGCAGAAAAAATCACAATTTTGTGTCACATGAAGTTTTCCTGAGGGATCTTCATTTTTGATATTATACTGAACCCTTTGATCTGTTTAGTTTGCCATGTTTGCTTCAGCAGATCAATATGAAAATAATTGCGGTTGGCTAATGAATATTTTAAAATTCATGATCTGGATGGTTAACTCTCAATCACTTAGTTTTTTGGAGTATGGTGTCAAAGCATTTGCACCCACTGAAACCAAATCAGATAAAATTGCCTTCGGAAAATTTCAGGCACAAGCATTCTGATCATTGCCAACCCTCCCCCTTTATTGCCGGCATGATGCTTACCTCCTTAAGGCTTAAACACTGAAAGGAAAGTGGGTAAGTCTGGGCATTTCCCTTGAATCAACATCCCTGCATGGCTTTTCCCCATGAGTACAACATTACAGCAGGGCGATCGATTCAGGGGATTTGCCAACCTTTGTGTGTAGTGGTGACGAGCACCATTGGCTGTGGTCTAATGCAGAAGAGGTGAGAATAATTGTAATGCCTGTGTTCCGAGGCAGTGATCCATGAGCAAGAATATGTTCTTTCTACATTGTATCTGGAAAATCTAATGAACAAAAACCAGTGACTCAGCACTGTCTTTGAGCTAGCAAGCAGTACAAATTGTCAAAACTATCATTAGATGGGCAAAAGTATTACATTTGTTGAACTTATATTGTGGGGATTCTGCAGTTCACCAAAATTTAGCATTAAAGGGTGAATTTGATCACTGCACAAATTCAGATTGATCACTGCACATTTCAGATTGATCACTGCACATTTTGGGATCGTTGCACGCTTATTTTATACCCTGCCGAAACCCTGATTGCCATTGAACCCACGTACCAAAGACTGGGTGAAGTACATACAATTAAGTGAGAGACCGGAAGGGTATGGTGGTCAACTTCGGACTAGAAAAAAATACCGTGCAAGCACATAAACCCCGCTGGCTCTATGTGAAGCCATTGAGACCATTCGGATACTGTTACATGCATACAAGAGTAATGAATTCCAGTATTGTTTGCAAAGAAAAATGAGCATTAATAAACACTTGAAAAGGGCATTGGTTTCACATTGGTAAATGGCATCATATTTTGGCGTTTAAGCTTGATAATCTGTGAAATAGCATTTTCCCAAATTTGATGAACTTTGTTACCTGAACTATTAATTCATATGACCAGTCCTTACCATACTACGTTTACTGCTACAGTATATTAAAAAGTCAAGATAAAAAGTTTGTAGATAATGCAGTTCTAGAGTTGTAGCTAATTGAAAAAGTTGCATCAATAATTTACGCCAAATGGAAGAGCCTTTTGGAATGCCTGCAGAGACAAATCAAGATGAGAGATACCCCTTAAAGGCATTCAAAGCCACTTCATGGACCCCAGATATCATGTCTGGAAACAATCAAGTCATATCTTTCATGAAATCCCAAATATTAACTTTTGAAAAGCGACTTTCATGACAAAAAAGCCATAAAAACAGTCTGTTTTGAAAATATTTCTAAACTAAATTGTTCAAGATATTGAGCTGAAACTATTCATACATCTATTACACTACTAAAGTCTAGTTTGAGAAATGTTTGAGACGAATCTAAGGGGGTCAAGCGGAAAATTTCCTGAAATTTCTTGAACTAACATGGAATTACGCACATCTAATTGCTAGAAATGCCTGGAAACTTGTCATTGAGTCGGACAATCCCATCTGCATGACAAAATAAGATAACAGGCAAAATTTGAATGAAATATGAGCAACACAAAGTGAGTTATGCTAGACGAAATCCCCAGCTACCCGTCACGTTGAGGACTGCAGTACCCCGTAGGCTATTACATAGCCAGCGGGGTAAAAACTTGACGTCATGGACATAACATGGCTAAGATTTCATTTGATTGGCGTGAAAAAAAGATGCTAAAACTTTGCATAGCACACAAAAACGTACATGTATATATATGACATGACAAAATTATCTTGAAAACTTTAAAAAATATAGGAATTTTGCCAAAATATAGGAACCCAACAATATAGGAATATTACATGTAGGAAGAGTGGGCATCTTGCCTATTCCATATTAAAAGAGCATGACAGGCACCTACCAGTTGTAGGCCTATGCAGCTGACTACTGCACCTTGGATCAGTGTCTGTGCAAGTAAAAAATCCCGAACGTGGGGTAAATGTGCAACATGTCCACGACTCAAGCTCTCTCTCTCATCTTGTCAATCAACCCCGGTGAACCCCCAGAACAGGACTTAACTCTTAAGTCATGCACTTACCAAATCTATCACTTTCTATCAGTCACCTAATTCAAATTGTCGGCTTCCTCTCTTGACCCTGGGCACCAGACAGGGCAAGACGGAAGGATCATACATACAATTTAATGTATTATGTAAAGACCTGAAAATTTTCAACCGTGGAAATAAGTGGACACATTATGATGCAAGCCAAATTGCCTAGAATCTGCTGGCCCCATGAGACAGAAGGAGTCCAGAGTGTACTTTCAGAAAAACAAGAAACCATGGACACAACACACGCACTCTTTTCTGAACATGTTTCTACTTTTGTCCAACTGTCGCTTAAAATTGCCAAAAATTTAGCAGTGAACTATTTATATTTCCACACAAACTAAATTCCAGGCTTTTCCAGGCCTTTATGTACAAAATGTTGGTTTTTCAAGGCTTTTTAGAGAAATCAAATTCCAGGCTTTTCCAGGATAGGATTGGCAGACACCCCGATTGAATTTAGAATCCATGACCATAAATTTGATGAAATTCACAGGCCATAGCCCTCGCGACATGACCTTTTAATAAATTTATTTTTTCCAAAAATTTCACTAACAAAAAATTCCTCTCAAAAATGATGCACTTTGGCATACCTACTGCTTACCGACTTACTGACAAGTTTTCTTCCACTATAAGGCAATATTCAGAACTGTATTTGCATTAAACTGATCAAAGGTCGTGGGACAGCAATTAAAATGTGAAAGAATGTGAATCAGCTCCATAGTCCAATGTTCGCGAACCCTCAAAAACACTACAAAACATTTTTATTCTGTAAATAGCCTTATTGTGGATCGGATTTCCTCAATGAACAAAACGAGTTCTGGTTATTCTGATAGCTCAGTCTTGAGATGAATTTTTTGTAAAATTTCATAGCTCTAGCAGAAAGTTTCTTCTGGACAGCGTTTACAAGCTCATTTTTCGATGTGCCCTGAAGGCAAAATTTCCATCATTGACTACATAAGCAAGGCCTTTTAATAAATCGACCCATTAAATGTAAAATTCGATGTCCCACTACTGCTAGTCAGTTTCGGTAGACTCCAGATTTCCATACCCTGTCATCAAGCTGGACAGATTTTCAGAAAATATTCTTAAAATCACAAATCAAATGAACTCCTTCATTGAGACAATGTAATATAATGTATTAATGGGAATGGATATTTACAAAAATATTTACAAACAAAACAAACAGACGTTGACAATGTTTGACAAAGAGCAAAGTTTAAAATGCAAATTACTGTTCATGTTCAAACCATTCAACCCAACTTCGCCAGATATCAGAATAATTGCATTATTCTTATTTACACTTTCATTACCATGATTATAGTTATCATTTATAACACTTACGCATTCAGCAATTTCATAATCGGCTGACATCTTGATAATAATAAAATACAGACCACAGATATTCTACAAATTTGCAGAAATGCAGCTTTAGAAGCAGCACTACTTTTTGGAAAGTAACAACTTTTTAGCAAAATAATGCACTACTTTTTGGGAACTTTGATAATCTTCTTTGGAGGTGCCCATCGCAGTGTAGCAGTATCTACAGTGATAGGAGGGCGTTTGTACTGAGCACTACGGATGTGTTCTTCGACAAGTTTCGGCGTAACACAAATCACATGCTGTCCTTTCCAGTACTTCACCATGTTTAGTGATTGTAAAGTACTAATTATGTCATTTTGGGTAATACTAGTCATTTCGCTTAGATCTTTGATCGACAGAGTGCCTCGGAAGTCTCGTAAAATCTCAAGTAACACCCACGACCAGTAACTACGGTAACTCAGTTTGCCGAGATCAGATAGAGGCTTCTCGGGCGATCCTACGGCCCCCTCTAACTTGGACAGCTCGTAACTGAAAGCGATCAGGAATTTTCCATAACCTCTTCTCTGCCAAGGTGGGAGCGTCATGATACACGCAACATTGTTGCCTTCTGGAGATTCTTTCTCTTTCGAGAAATACCCAACGACGTGACATCCATGTCTGTCAACTTCTGTCAAGATGTAGAATAAGAATGGCTCGACGTCAAAATATAACGTCTTGTGATCCAAAAATAGTTTCGCAACTAAACACAAATTCTGGCAATAAACTTTGTGGTCCTTTCCATCAACTTCAAACACTGATATGGTCCCCTTTCTGTAGATTTCATAACCAGGGGGCTGTCTCCAAATACATTCACTCTGGTGGTAACGATAAGTTTTCTCCAAGCGCATGTACTTCAAACAATATTCGCAAATCCACAATTTGGGTTGTTTTCCGTATTCATCAGGGTAGGGTGAGAAGTACCAGGTGTCGATCTCGTACTTTCCGATCTGAATCTTCTCGATGTACTTCACCTTTGTGATCTGAAAATGCAGAAAAAGTATCATTAATATATAGGCCTATGTGCAATTATCTTCACCAGACTTCAAAGTACTATTTGTCAATTACTCAATTAATCATCATACGAGAGCATCGAATTATGCAATTAGGCCAAACAATAAATTTATTGTGCAACTCCACAAAATGTTACGAGCTTTCAGCAAATACATGTTTTTAAAGACCCAACCACGACTATAAAAGGAGACAGAGCCAGCAAGATGGCAGTCTGAATCTGACCCCCCAAGAGTGAACATCTCTCCAATTCTCTCACTTTTTTCCAATTTCTCAAGTCATAAAGCAACTTACAAGTATGAATTTTATGTGTGCAGATAGATAATTTAATACTGAAAACGAAAAGGTAATCTTTAACACAAAAACTCTAATATGAATTAAGATATTTGCTAAATTAAGAAAAATATCAGAATTTTCTTGAAAGTTTGATTGACAGCTCCTAATGACATTTCTGCCATTGCCACTAATTGATCTGAAGCTAAATGGCCAATCACTGTTCACTCATTTGCATAAAATTTGGAAATGGCAGTGGCCAGTGGTGCATTTATGAGGGGTCAATTACATGTAATCTTAGCCAAGAGTTATTAATAAAGGACAATTAGATGGAGAAGAATTATATTTCAAGAAAAGTTGAAAGATTTTCAATTACTCTAATGTGATAGCAAACTTGATAAGCATACAAATACGTTAATTTACTTAATTTATTAATTGGTGCTTCAAATTCCAAAGAGAAAGTAGATTTTAGAGAGAGAAAGTTCATTTCTGGACCCCTCTTACACACTAATTGATCAGGTGTGGCCAAATGACCATTGTCCAATCAGCATCCAGTGAAAGTTTTATGGCTTTGTGGCCACAATTTCGTTGCTGTGTTATTGGGTCTTTAACTTCAACGAAATCGGACTATGTATTACTAGAAGTTCAAGAAATAAATACACATAAGATGACATATTAAAAAGCTGCCGGCAGCTGCCCTCGGCCTAAAATCACAGGACAATAAAAACTTCGAACACCGACAATAAAAACTTCGAACACCGACAATAAAAACTTCGAACACCAGAGTGTGTCGCAAGAATTATTTCCACTTGATTTTGTGCCTGCAACCAAAATACACACCGCTTCATGCTCCTTCTCCAATGCAGCTGTAGTTGGGTCCATTTCTGCCAGGGTTTTCTGGACATGGTTGATTTCATCATGTTTTCTTTTCTGGTTTCTTGTGATTTTTCTGTCTGAGCTGTCAACAATATCTGGCATGGCAGTTCCAGTGGACACATCCTTGTTTTGGGGTTCTTCTAACCTCTGAGAGACGTCAATCCTGTCAGCCTCCACCCATTCGTCCAATCTTCTGTTCAAACCGTCGTAGTGGACGTAATATTCAAGTCTGCCACCCGCCAAATCGTTAAATCTGCTTTCAATAACTTCTGCGGGGTGCCAAGACTCTTCCATGGCACACATTCTTTTCACCATATATCTCTCCCCATTCTCAACGGAATTATCGTCTCCATGACCGTTTTCCATGTTGAATTGCACCGAAGAATTGCTATCCTCACTTTTGACAACAGCATCCATCACAATAAACTGTTTACAAAACGCAACAATGGCGTTTTCAAGTTATGGCGACCGGAAGTTTGGAATTCAAAACAAAATGCCAAATTTACCAATCATTTCACCATATTTCCATGAAATATCGCACAAATACGTAGATTGATGTCTTATGAACACGTAGGCAGCAAAATTTCCTCAAAAATATCCCCGATGACGCTGATATTCAACGATTACTGGAGATGTGTACACGCCAAGCAATAACGCAATACTCAACAGTTCTCTGAATGTCCGCCAGAGCGCACCTGTCGATTACAGCGCCACCGCACTCCTAAACAAAGTATGTATGGCAGCAAACCCCATCCTCCTCTGCAGCACTTGACGCTGCGTCAAATCAGGGCTGCTTTTAGCTAATTAAAGCAAGAAGCATTTTAACTACACTATAGGCCATTATTTTCATTTAAAAGCACAAGAGTACCTCCTGACAACCTGTTATTATCATTTCCCAAATCAGTGCAAGCTCCAGACATGGGCAGGGCCCAACCGATGAGCAGTAATTTTAAAAAGGTGTACAAATTAAACGAAAACAACTGAGCAAAAATATATATCAACTTGCAAAAATGTGGCACTGTTCATAAATCAGTCTAATTAACAGTATGATCGACTTTCTTAAATCCAGCATCATTTGACCATGGGAGGAGGAGGTCGGTAGCAGATCCAAAGGGGGTTTTAGGACTTTAACACCTCCTCCCCCCGCCACCCCTTTAGGCCTTTAGATTTTCATGTAAAAAAAAAAATGTAATTTTCAAACATAAATTAATTCAGTAGGCCCACACTTTCATTTGTGAACCCCACTGGTTGGCATTTTCACTGGTAAGCCAGTTAACCTGAACCCTCAGGGATGGATCCAGTATTTTTTGGAGGGGGGGGGTCCAGAGGGGAGATACTCCTGGGGATATATACTCCCACTCTTGACATTGAATCATTGGGAGTCTCTGAAATTAATTTTTTTCATAACTTACAAATAGCAGCAGTAGCAACAGCAGGGGTTTAACTAGGGGTCTCGAGCGGGGGGGGGGGGCACCTGGGGGGCATGCGATTCTGGGGGGGAGGGCACCCATAATACTAATTGTACATTTTAGCCAATGTTGAAAAGGGGGGCACCTTGGGGGGGGGGGGCAAAGGTCCAATATGGGGGCGCACATGCCTCTCCCCCGTGCCCCCCCCCCCCCCCCCCCCCGATAGGATGCCACTGAGTAGCAATTTTAATGTCAAACATCAAGTTATACACCCAACAGGCCAAGAACACACATTTCATAAAATATTTAACTGATAAATCATTTAATAAATGCAAAATAATTTGCCCACCTTGCTTCATTTAGAAGTGACACAAAATAAGTTGCCTGGGCACATGCTGCAACTGTCAGGGCATGGGAGCGCTGTTTCAGGATTAAAAATTCTTTCTCTCCCTCATTCAAGGCATTTTCAAACTGGAGGGACTTTAAATTCTGTGTGATATCTCCAAGAAAAGACAAGTCACTGGTGTTGGTGTTTATCACATCCACTGCCATGTCGGTTGCCAACGACGCCATCTGAAATTATAAAGCCATAAATGTCAAGTTTTTGTTGGTGAATGAGTCAGTTATATCATCTAGAATGATAGCAGATATCCCATCTTTATCACGGGGGTTCATACAAGCCTAAATAGTAATCTAAATCAAAGTTTCAAAGCTTCAAACCTCACATTGTTTATCACACTTCTCAAAGTTTACAAACAAGCTTGCTGTAAGTAACGCCAGATGGCGCTTCGAACTTGGGGAGAAATGAAATCCGCTTGGGGGCTGACGTTTTATTTATTGACCTAGATTTTTACCAAATGTAGTGCACTTATTTCACTTTATTGTGAGCTTATTTTGAAGCAGACAGTTACCATGTCTTTCAAGCAGATTACTCAAAGACTTTTCTTTCACAATGGAGCAATTAGAAGAGCTGTCAATTCTCACAGCAAGCTTTTGCAGCAAAAACATTTCAGCACAACTAGAATTAGCAGAACAGTACTGGCATCACCCTATGAAGACATTCCTCTTCCAGAAATTAATGTAGGTCACTACATACTGGACAAATGCAGACCTTTTGGGTCCAAGGTTGCCTTTGTAAGTACAAGCCACTTGTAATACTGTTTTTGGTATTTTAACATTCTGTTTGAAAATAATTTTAACTGCACATGTTGTCTGGTTCTTTTGAAAAAAGACTTCACTCAATATAGCACAGCCATGAAATTCGTGCAGCACTTACACATTTTTCTAGGGCTTTAAAAGTGTTACCATAACTTTAATTTTTATTTCACATTAAATTCAATCTATGAAAGACAGTTACGTAACTGTTTCAAAAAAATTGTAAAACAGATGTAAGGTCCGTTTTTTCTCAATTTTTATTGTTCTTTGCACAAATGCTACGCTTGCGCCTGATACTGTTCAAAATTGACTTATAAGCCTGAAAGGCTGGGTGACTGTATTAACACTATTAATATGTATCACTTTACTATGTCACAAGTCAATAAAGAATTTCTGTCTATCACAGAAAGACAGACTCAAATCTAGACTAGAAAGATAAAATAGATAAAAAATGGAACAGACAGATAATAGATAGAATCACATGTTAACACGGTTAGTAATTTAATTAGCTTGTCAAGGCTGATAATTAACTATTTCATGAAAATTAAAGAAAATTTCATCTTTTAGCCACTTCTGAAGAGTGAAAGAGTGAGTTTGTGTTTTATGCCCATCAGCTGCTCAGCACCAGTGTGGCCTATTTTAGAGACAAGCTTAAATTCGAGACTAAATCATTGATAAGAAGCTGGATCCACTTGACCTAATTTCCTGATGCGGAGTGTTGATGGTGAGACCCTCACTGCACAGAATTTTTAAAGTCCTCTCTTGTGCTCAGTTCACTGCGAGAAACAGCCTTGGCTGTTTCCCTGCGCGAATATAGAGTAATTGGCATTGTGCGCATGCATGTTAATTAATGGCATTCGTATTGGATAAGAGCCTATTTTAGTTTATTGCAAAAGCTTGCACAGCCAAAAACTATCATATTTGTTTTATAATATATTATTTGAAAATAACAGACTAGCTGAAATTTTTTTTAATTGGCATTTTTGTTTAATTTAAAACATATTTTTTCCCTATCCAACAAAGGAGTAGTCATCAAAGGTTAACTATGGATCTCTGTAGTGAGTCATGTGGATGTTTCAGAGTTTAGGTTTTTTTTTCAGATAAAAGATCATCAGACTTCAAAAAATGTTGATCTTCAAAATTCCGTTTTACAGGTCAATGGTATAACAGGGCAAGAGACAACATTCAACCAGTTTTGTGATGGTGTGATCAAAGTAGCCAGTGCATTGACAAAACTTGGAATAAAGAAGGGAGATGTGGTGACTCTATACAGCTCTAATTGTCCAGAATTTGGAATTTTGTATGTCGCAGTTACAGCGATTGGAGGGATTATTAGTACTCTGAATCCATTGTACACCGTTGGTAAGTTGAGAAAGTATTTTTTAAATTGCGTTAACTTTACGCCGTCATTATTGCTTGCAGGTTTTTTGTTTGATCGGAGGATGCTAATTTGTAAAAAAATTAAAATAGTGATCTCTTTGGTACTAGCAGTTATTTTAACTCAACCGTTAAATTAATAGTTGTGCCCTGGGATGAACAATAGATATATTTATATAAAAAGTACTTTTTCCTTCTGGAAATGTTGAGTGAACACTTAAGAAATTTAGAGTTTAGATAGATTCTGAAAAGTAGGTTTATTTCATTAAAATGATAAATGTGCAGTATGCTAGACTGACTTAATGGATTTCTCAGAATTTTGCATTTTATTTTTGTAAGTTTTTTAATTGTTAGTGCCCTGATGCATTGCAAAAAAGGAAATAAAGTGCAAAAGCCTTGACGGATAACTTAGAAAAAGTCACAAGGCACGCAAAAAAAAGTAAGACGCACTAAATAGAAGAAAACTGGTATTCATATGCATGCCATTTGATTCTTAGGAGAGTTGTCCCATGCTCTAGCGCACTCGGAATCAAGACTGCTGGTTACTGTTCCGGAACTGACTGCTGTTGCCAAACCTGCTGCAGATGCTTGCCCAACCGTCAAGGTAAATAATATTCAATGCATGGATAAAATTATGTGAAAATGAATTTATACTATTGAAATTATTGCAGTTTTCTAGGAAAAATTATTTATGTAATGACTAATTTTATTTTGAGCAGATATAGCTGTCAAATTTTTATCATTAACTTTTAAAATGCCTAAGGCATTATGCTTTCTTCTGAAAGAATCCTAATGTAAATTCATGGACCTCTTCGTCTTTCCCAGCTAAAGTATATGGTGCCCATCCACAAAATTTGCTACCTTTTGTCACCCCTTAATAGAAAGATATATGCTGGGTTTTATGTTCAAAATTTATATTTTATATTTGCCCCTACCCCCATTATTATGCTTATTTATTAATTTATAATGAAGCCAGCATTGGAAATTGCGCTTCAAAATGTAGAGATACGTTCATTGTAAATTTTATTTAAAAATTCATTCAGTCTTTTTCAGTATCCCATTCAATGGAATTCTAGGAAATATAATAATCCTATTTTTAAGCCAATTTATATGCTTGCATTAATTTAATTGCAAAATTATCATTAAAACTGACTTAAGGTTTTTCTACCACATTGGCGTTCTTTGCAGATTGGCAGTCCACTGAAATAATTAATTTTCTTATTTTCAGTTTGCAAACTGGCTTTGCCACAACATTGACAGTTTTCTGTTGGTCTCACCTTCTTATTTGACGAACTATCGTCAGTCATTTAATTACTTTGTTTGTTGTCACTTATGCTGCTATATATATACAGTGGGGTGCAAAAGTTTGGGCACCCTTGGAGTGGGGTCACATTTTTTGAAATTTCAGACAAACCATTTGCAAAATCTTTCCAACATGAATTGTGTGAGTGGATGATACCAATGCACTCAGTTTTAGCCAGAAAAAGCAATGGAAATATAAAAATCTTCGAAAATATGGCATTTTTTGTCGGATTTTACATGTGCGAAAGTTTGGGCCCCCCTACCGATTCGGATCTTTATTTTTCTATAACTCTACATTAAAGCAAATTAAAGCTCTAAAATGCTTTGGATAATAATGTCAGCATCCCAGGACTTCATTTTGTGCACATGTTTAATTGTTCCCCCTGACAGAGTGACTCCAAATGTTGGCGCTTTGTGATCCCTACGGCGTCAATTGCACATGTCAAGTTATACTGAAAGTTTTGAACATTTCTGGGCAAGGAGACCTGATTAGCCTCTCCTTTACCTAAATTAACATTTTATATCCAAAATGACCAAAAATATTTAAGATTAACGTAATATATTGAGGTTAATATCCAGCAAAATCATAATATTAGTGTGCAATCTCAACTTTGTGTTGAAAACACGGGTATATTTTTGCCAAAACAATTTCAATTTGGAGTTAACTTTGCTTCTATTTAGCCAATTTTGCAATTTTGTAACAATTAAAATTTGTGTATCAACCTCAGAGACCACCACAGTTATGACATTGAATGTGGTTGACAGGTGCGTCATTCCACCATCAGCATGCAGATGATGAAAAGCCAAGCTATACAAGGTATCACAATTACATAACTTATTCTGACTGCCTGAGTCATGCCAAAGGACCCATCTAACTATTTAGGAGCATTCTGGATCAATCATAGTGGTTTATGAGCCAAGGGATTAAAAAATGCAATGAAAATGGAATCTCTCCAATACACCAAAATGTGATAAACAAGTTTGACTCCCTAGGGGCAAGAATTGGCAGGCCAAAAATTATGAATGACAACTGTATAAATTCCTAAATTGTCATTTCTACACAACACAACTCAAAAACAGCAGGTTTCAGAAATATTTTAACCAGAAAAGCCAAAGTACTCTGACATGGATGCCCAAAAAGTTGGATTTTTGTGGCATTTTACGTATTTCAGTTGGATAATGGTCTGAGCAGCTCCCAACTTTCGCCAAAAAGTAATCTGTCATGTTTAGATGATGAAAAATAAATATGATAAATCAACTTTTTCAGCTCCTGGCCTCAAAATAATTGAAATTTTGTTGAATAATTTGACATACCTCGGGTACATCCAATATGCGAAGGTTTGAGTTATTCTGTTTGGAAGAACAACAGAAAATTCACACAAAATGAAGTCCTGGGATGCTTGCATTATCGTCCAAAGCATTTTAGAGCTTTTATATTGTCTTAATGTAGAGTTAGAGAAAAATCAAGATCCGAATCTGTAGGGGTGCCCAAACTTTTGCACATGTAAAATCCGACAAAAAGACCCATATTTTTTTTATATTCTCATATTTCCATTGTTCTTTCTAGCTAAAATTGAGTGCATTGGTATCCTTCACTCACACAATTCACGTTGGAAAGATTCTGCTAATGGTTTGTCTGAAATTTGAAAAAATGTGACCCCACTCTAAGGGTGCCCAAATTTTCGCACCCTACTGTATGTATGATTAGCACTGAATCAACAGATAAACCATAACTGACACAAACAAAACATTTTTGAGCCCGTGACATCACACAACCAAGTTGAAAGTAAATTTTGAAACAGTTTAGACCACCAACTTGCCGACAGCTATAAGTACTGTAAAATATCACATCTTTATGTTTTTGTAGGGGATTATCACCTTCGGAGATGCTGATGGCTGCAGACCTTTTTCAAATTTACTGCAAGATGACGGAAAAGATTTTCCTGAAAATTTGGATATTGACGCCAAAAATGATGTTGCAACTCTGCCCTATTCCAGCGGAACAACAGGACTGCCCAAAGGGGTGATGTTGACTCATCACAACCTCACTTCCAATGTCGAGCAGCTTGTGTAAGTATGAATATTTCATTTTCCTTATAAATTGATAACTTCATTCCCAATTTGATAAACAATGTTAAATAGGAGGTTCGATTTACTGCTCGAGGAAATTAATCTACATTGATGGTGTACAGATGAGATAAAGTACCACAGCCTCCCACAAGCATCAAAAGCATTATTATGCAAGAAACAGTATAAGTATAATATTATTGTTGTATAAGTTATAGGCCTGACCATGAGGTGTTTTCTGAAACTAGAAAGGTACGTGATATGCACAACACTGAATAAAGACAAAATTACAGGCATCATATATTTCTTAATCTCTCCAAAAGAGTGCAAATTTATCAGTATTCAAATTTTCTAACTGCAAAGTTGCGTCAAACACCATATATATGCAGAGTAGATAGATAAATTGATAGATATTTCTTTTTTTTGACCACATAACTATACAGATTAAGAAATAAGCATACATGTATCAAATATATATATGTAAGTAAAATAGATAACAGATTATAATGATAAATAAATAATGTTACAGGCCAGGAGGGCCTCATTTAGCCTAAACAAAGGCGCTAACATGAGGACCAAAGTAGAGTACTATTCTAGTACTGTCATATTTCCTCAACATCTTGAAATTAAAGATTGCGTGTAATAATTTTGTGATGCACTGACATAGCCTATCAGTGACCTATTAAGCACTGCATAAAAATTATGCAATAGATCTATCTTTTAACATTTGCAGTTGGATTTTTTATAATTAGCTGTCCCATATTACTTTTTTCAGGACAGAAAAAATCATGAACTACACAGCCAACGATAACTTAATGGGAGTGCTACCTTTCTTCCATATTTATGGAGGTGTTGTGATTTTATTAGCCGGACTAGCGAAGGGAACAAAAATTGTCACTCTGCCAAAATTTGACCCAGAAGCATTCCTTCAATTGGCAGAAAATCACAAGGTAATTTTTGAGCTGGCTTTGCATCTGCAGATTCCTGGTAAACCTGACTGTTGTGGTGCACCAGTGCTGACATGTTTTAAAACTCTGGAATTTGTAAAATTTTAATCAATTTTTTAATGAAAGAAATGTTATTATTTTAGGCCAAGATGAATATTGAAATGTTATTATTTTACTACACATGCAGGCCTACTTAAATGTTTGTTTCATTAGCTCTTTTTGATTGGGCACAGTATATTCTATCAGTGATTATTCGCTGTAATTCATTTTAGCAATGTTTAATAGCCAAAATTTGACATAGCGGAGTATTTGGTTAGAGTGGGATGACTGTCTCTGCTCAGGACTGAAAAGTAATTGGCAGCAAAATGCTGCCAGTCCCTGGAAACTGGAATTTGGTCAACATTTACATATATATAGGTACAAGATCAGGTCGAACAACAGCTGTCTGTATTAGTACACCAAACTATTGTCAAAAAGCATGGCTGATTTTACTCATCTTAAGTTTGAATGATGAGTGACCAGTGAATCGAGGGTCCTGTTGAGGACCTGTAAGTTTGATGGTATTCAATACACTTAAGCCAATTATGCCTGTTTAAATGTTGTCGGTAAAGTGTCCAATAAGAATGCTCTCTCACTTAATAACAAGGCTATATAAACATGATAAAGTCACTGTTTTTGCTTTGTGATACTGAAAATACCCATTTGTATACCTATTCATTTTCATGGAGATTAATTTTGATTTACTCTTCATTAAGAATAAGGCAATTTCTCTAAAAGTTTCCTTCTTTACTTTCGTTCACTATTTGTATTTATGCAATTTAATTCAGGTATCATTTCTACATGTGGTGCCCCCTATGGCCCTGTTCCTTGCCAAGCACCCCATGATCGCCAACTATGACCTTTCAAACATCCACACTTTCTTCGTTGGAGCTGCACCGGTTGGAGGCAAAACACTCGGTGAAGTCTTGGAACGTACCAATCCCAGTGCTACATTCAGACAGGGCAAGTGTAGGAGTTAGACAAATACCTTGTATCATGTTATTGTTAATGGAATTAATATTCGTGAGACAAGGCTGGAGGCATTCATAATTTGGTTTTTATTTTGCTTTATTAAACTTAAAATAATTTAGATGCTGTGTAAAAATTATCTGATTATGTCCTTCAGTGTCATACAAATCTTTAGGTACAGTTGCACAGTTGTCAACTGTTGTCAAAATTCTGCAAAAATTCATCAGGGCAATCAGATTTTCTTCTCCATCAATATATCTTGAAATGGTGGCTGATTTCCTTTGACAGCTGACTAGCATTTTTTGATATAGGTATTTTACAAGCAGTGATCTTCAAAACTGTACATGTCACAAGGATTGCTCCTAAACCAAGCGGTTCCAGAGGTTTATCTAATCTGTAAACTGAAATTTGTGTGACTTTTAAAATATTATTATTTATTTCCAGGCTTTGGGATGACTGAAGCCAGTCCTGTAACTAATTGCAATCCAGTTAGTGGAGACATCAAACATGATTCCGTTGGCCATCTGATCCACAATACTAAAGGCAAGGTATGATCGATCTTGATGACGAATTCAGTATTATATATTTAATGGAGTGAAGTTATAGTTGGCCATTCGGGGTTGGCCAGTTTCAAGATTTTGGAGTCAGGAGTCGCATTCTGACTCCAGAGCCCTGCCCCCTGCTAGAGAGATTGCATGTCCACTGTGGAAATTAAAAGTCTAGTATTTAAGCAAGTTCTGTCTTTTGACACACAATTCTTAAATTCAAGTCTTAATCTTCTTTCAGATTATTTTCAGATTTTCAAAATGGTATCCTAGTTGTATGATATTATTGTTCACTGGAAACTTACAATGTTGGAGACATGACGTTTCAACCTCTCAGCTAGAGGTCTTGTTCATATGTGAGTGAAACACAGGATGACTTGATGTGTATGTTGTTAATATCACTCGTTAGATATACCTGGAACAAAGAACAGCTTATTCTACATGTCATGGTATCCAAGTTATTTTCAGAATTTTCAAACCTAATTAGTTCCTCTTCCCTTCTTCAGATTATAGATTTAGAAACAGGGAAGGAGCTGGAGGCTGGTGAGGAGGGAGAATTCCTCGTCCATGGACCTCAAGTAATGAAAGGTTATTTCAAGAATCCTGAAGCATCTGCCGGAGCATTGGAAGCTGATGGGTGGTTACATACTGGTGAGTGAAGATTTAAGAGGATGATATGGCTTTATATCCAACATATTTGCACTGATAATGTTTTTCAAGATGGGCATGGAGACACAGCAATGAGGCAAGGTGTATACGAGAATAAAACAGGGCGAAACATCCATGAATATATGAGAAGCCTTGTGGGAAATTATCAAACTTGTGTTTTAGAGTAGAGATGAATTTAAAGAGCGCTGAGTAAAGAACAATACTCCTGATATAGTATTATTCTATCATGGATGTACACTGCCTTATCACATGGCACAATTACTAAATGGAAAAATTATGCTTCATTATGATACAGTGATTCTGTCATAAAATTGTTATGTGTCAATTTTTTCATTCTTAGAATTTTGTTGAATTAATTTGATTTTTCTTGTAGTACTATTCTTGTCTAATATTTTCAACATGTAAAGTTTCTGTTGACTTTGCATTCTTTTCAAAACTTTACTTTTAATATTTTACAATTTCTATTTGTCTCCTTCCAGGTGACATTGGTTACTTTGATAATGACGGCCATTTCTACATTACTGACAGACTCAAGGAGCTCATTAAGTTCAAAGGCTATCAGGTATTATATTGTAGTTTTTGTGTGAATATTTAGGGCTATTCCATTTTTAAACTATGGAGGAGGGTGGTTGGGTTACGTTTTTGACCCCCCCCCCCCCAATACATTAACTTTGATATTTTTGGCCCAACACCTATAAGCACTAAATGAAAATTTTTACCAACCCACATGCATCACATAAAAGTTGTATTATTACAATAGTGTCCCCTCCATACATCTAAAGCAAATTTTTCAGATCCCCTCCATACATCTAAGTCGATTTCTTTTCCATTCAACCATACATCTGAAGTGAATTTCGCCGATCCCGACATCCATCTTATGACGAACAAATCAACCCAACCACCCCCCAAAATTAAAAAAAAAATGGAATAGCCCTTAGTCAAATAATGTCTCATTAGTAAATATTTTTCTGTGTTTAAAAATCTTCCCTGACACATTAATTGTTTGTACTGTAGCAGGCGGAGATCCAGAAAAAAATATTTAAAATCCTATATGCTATATGGTGGGGGGATGTATCCCCCTCCCAGTGCTCTGTTAGTATACCATATGTTGGGGGAATACTGGGGGATGTATCCCCCTCCCTATATACATGCATGCATGTTAAATAACTTCTGTTTTTATGCAGTCCTATTTTGGTATTTCGTCTATTTCAGGTTGCTCCTGCTGAATTAGAAGCTGTTCTGGTTACGAACCCAAAAATTCAAGATGCAGCTGTGATTGGACTTCCTGACGAAAAGGCGGGAGAATTACCTCGTGCCTACGTTGTCCTCAAGCCGAATGAAACCATGTCTGAAGAGGATGTCCAAGCTTTTGTGAAGGGTAAGTTAATAAATATGAATACCATAAATTAATCGTAATTAAGTCACTTTGGTCGGGTTGAGTTTGATATAGAGTATAATATAGAGTATATCAAGAACACTTAGCCCGACAAAACCTAACCGACAACAGTTCAACAAAACCAGACCAATAACAACGTTGGGACATACTTGAGCAAAATAGGAATTTGTGAGCTTGACAATTTAATGTTGTTACTGTCAGTTATACAAGTTCTGGGACACTGGACTCATATTATATGTTAATTTCTGATCATTTATCTTGTGCACGCGCATATCTTGACATTTGAACTGGATATGAGCATAAGGGTGTGTTAACACCTGCGTTCATAATTCCTTGACATGTTTGAAAAACCAGTTGGTAGCAACTTGGCACCGAAAAACCTTGAAAGTTTTTCATTTCGTACTGATTGTTGGCATCAGACAAACTTTTCTAAATACTACTAATGCTACATGTGGTGTGGTGATACAACAGTCTTTGTAAACTCTATTTAGTGTACTGGTAGATTAGATAAAGTTGTAAGGACTCTTGAGGTGAACCTGTGGTTATATAGTTCATGTGCTCATCAAGTGATGTGCATTATACTCTCTGGGGTTAGAATTTATTACGTTTGTTAATATTTAGGACCAATGCCATATTGTTTTTTTACTCTGTCTCATAAGCCTATTCAAAATATTTTTTTCTATTTGTAAGTTAGATTTCTTACACTGTCAACCACCAAACCCTTCTCCAACAGAAATATTTCACAGTGTGGTTGGCTTTCTTTATTTTCAGGAAAAGTGGCGGCTTATAAAGAATTATCTGGAGGAGTCATATTTCGATCTGAAATTCCGAAATCGGCAACTGGAAAAATACTCCGAAGAAAATTGAAGGATGAATTGAAAAAGTGAAAATTGAGTGGCTGAGTCATATCCATTATCCAAAGTGACATATTTCTTCGGACACGCAAGTGTTCCCAAACGCAACATTATTTTTGCAGGAACTAAAATATTGTTCACATGATGTTGAACTTTTGTCTTCTAGATTTCTTTATCGATGCCATGTCGGTGAAACATGGCTTGTTAAGCAACATTTGTTAAGTTTTTTGTTGTTGTTGAATTATAGGCCTACATAAACATTCTTGCCGATATTTTTGATCTTATTGTTAACATTTTTGTTCATGATAATGTTTTTTTACAAGTGACAATGTGTTTTTAAAATGCAATTAAAACATTTTGTGATGTTAAAGATAGGTGCTTCGCCGAGACTTCAACAATGTTTTTGAAAAATTTTTATATTTGTAAATGTTTACACACAAGTATGCATTACTTCCTTTTATTGAAAATAACAATGTTAAACAAATTTAATAATCTGCAGAACTTGTTTACCTATAATATTGTATAGCTACAATACATGTATAATTGGTATAAAAATGGGAATGAGATATGATACAATATGATTAAAATCATAAGCTATAAAGACATTTTATGTTAAAACTGGGACATATAACATGTAGCTAGTGTTGTGAGATGTCTTTCTATGGAATTTAGAGTAGATAAAAACAGTGAAAATGAAAACAAAATATTTATGTCAATATAATAAATGACACCATGTCATGCAATTCTATATGTGCAGTCATAAGGTATATTTTAGAGCAAAAAATAAGTCAGCCATTATGTATCAAGGCCCAATGGCTGCAGTCTTTATTATACTTACATAAATATATTTGTGTATACATAAAATCAGGGGTGCCGGAAGGAATCGCGGGCGGCAGGGGCGGTCAGATGAAAAAGGGCAAATCGTATTCGCGCCAATTTCGCGCGACAAAATTTAAATAGAGAGTCACTCATAATTTTTAATACATATTTACTAATTTGTGCCTAAAATTAGTGAAATAAGTCTTAATAATGTTTTTTTTCTTTAAGATCTAAAGGGCACACTTGCCCCCCCTAACCCCCTTGGACAAGGGCAGGAGGGGCAATTGCCCCCCCCTGCCCCCCCTGTTCCAGCACCCCTGCATAAAATTGACACAGGCCTCTGTCAACAGCTATTCAAGATTAAATTGTATTCATAAGGTTGGTTGTGATTGTTTTGAAAATGTATGTCTATTTTTGCTATGTCTTGTTTTAAAAATTTTATATTCACCTTGTTGATATTAAATGTTCTAAAGCAATATATTTTTGCTGTGACATGTTCAAAAAGTATTTTTGTACTTGGGAAAAAACAATTGTGTACCATATTATGTGCATGTACCTAGTGATATGCACAAATGTGCTTTAAAATTGTATCTTTATTATAGACTAGCTGCGTACACATGTAGGGGAACGCTGGCGTACCAACGGGTTGAGGGGCACAGGGGCACACGCACCCCTATTTATTGGGCCTATACAGTTGTCCACCCTCCCCAAATGTCCTCCAACTTTGACTTATAATACAAATACGGCATGATATGACTGCAATATGAAAATTTATTTGCACAAGGAAATTCATATTGAACGAGGGCGCACCATATATTTGTTTTATTACATGACCACTATGCTTCCAAAATAATGTAGGCCTATCTTTAAAAAAAAATAAAAAAATTGGAAAAAAACATTTTTGGAAATTAAGTTTTTCCAATAAAATCTCTTATTGCACTCCAGCCATGCAAAATATGAAAAAATCTGAAAAAAAAAATTGTAAAAAATTTTTTTTGGAAAGAATCTCATATTGCACCCAAACCATGCAATATGGGTTTTTATGATGGGATCATGTGAGATATTATGCATATTGTTGCCATTAATTATGTGATAATATTTTGTTTGAACGGTGTACTTAAATAGGCCTATATTGCATTTAATCAAACGTTTTATTGCATATTTCATAATTGTTATAAGTACTTGAAAAGTTGAACTGTCTTCAATGAACAATGAATGATATGTATATTGATTCAAATAACAGTAACTTCATGTGTATTCATCAGTATATTTACTTGTATCATGTCTGCAGGAATAAAGAATAAAGTTGTTTTACATAAACTGTGATCTTTTTGAAGTACAATTTATCAATTTTTTTTATGAGACTCAATCTGATGCCTACCTATATAACTTGAAGCGCAAGCAATATTAATATGAGCAGCAGATGGTTTTTAAAGTAATCTCCACCTACTGATATACCACCTACTATTGTATCTCCTCCTACTCATAGCTCCTCCATGACGTATCTGTACTACTTTTATCCTCACCTACACTTCTCTCCTCATGCTTTTATCCTTACCTACACTTCTCTCCTCATGCTTTTATCCTTACCTACACTTCTCTCCTCATGCTTTTGCCCTAATCTTCTCTCCTCATACTCTTATCTCTACCTTCTCATAGCTCCTCCTACTCGTATCTCCACATGCCTCTCTTGTCCTGTCATTTTCTCAAACCAATACAACTGTTGTTATATATATATATCCTTCTACACTTATCATCTTTTAGTCTTATTTGGACCCACTCTTGTCTCCTACCTACTGTTTTCTCCGCAAGTATGCTCGTAGCTCCTCCCACTCTCATATCCTATTTTTAATTTCCTCCTGCCCTTCTCTTATCTCCTACTCTTTTCTGCTTTTCTCCATACTGTTGACTTTTCTTAATTTTATCTCCTCCTGCTCGTATTTCCTCCTATACTCTTATCTCTTTGACAATGATCTCCTCCTATTCATATCTCCTCCTCTCTTTTCCGGACTCCTCCTTCCAATCCATTGTTGTCGTTATCCTTCTCCTTCTCCTCCTCCTCCTCTTGTCGTCGAGGTCCTCCTACTTTTGTCATCATCATCGTCCTCCTCCTATCTCCTCCTCCTCCTCCTCCTCGATCTTCGACTTCGTCCCAATGGTGTCCCTGTGTGGGGCACAAGGGGGCACATGCCCCCCCATATTGGACCCTTGCCCCCCTCCCCCCAAGTGCACCCCCATATATATGGATCTCTTGACTTAGGCCAAAATACACAGTATATAGAGTCAAGTATGGTAAATCCGTCCAGGAGGGCAAATCCGTCCACCCCCCTAAAATAGACTTAAAACTATCTTTGTAAAAGTTATGTGAGTTTAAAAGCAAGGGAAATTCGTTTTTCAACTAACTTAGCCGTTTTATGGAATTTACTGAAATTTAAATGATACTTCAAGCCGATTTAAGACAGAGGATAAAAGACAATGAAATTCTGTGACGTCACCACAGCCATTTTGTGAATTGCAGGCTATTTCTTGTCAGCCTATTTCTGGCAACAAAAAAATGTATTGAAGGAAAAAAAAAAGTTGAATGAGACGGGGGAATAGTATTATTCTTGTAGGATTTGTTGAATAATCCAATTACAACACAAGGAAAGGAGATACAAAGGAAATAAAAGTGGACGGAATTACCATCATAATTTTAAAACTGGCTTGACTGGGTGATTGCAAATCCGTCCACCCACATCAAAGGGTCTTTAAAGGTACTTTTATGACTTTATATATATATAAATGGCATAACACTGATTAAAGAAATTAGACTGAGCAATTAGACCACTCGATTGGGTTAAAAGGGTTCTTAAATTGTGATTGAGGCAGTCAATTGAAATTCTTGATAGTCAACTTAACCTCTCTCATTTAATTCTTCTGTTATAAGTAAAATCAGGACCCCACTGTTCCAAAATCGACACAAATCGTTTGTGATAGATACTAAATTGCAAAACATGAAAAGAATACAAGTTATGATAGGTGTATGCTGCAGAACGACCTGTGGACGGATTTGCCACCCTTGCTGGACGGATTGGCAGCAGCCTGGACGGATTTAGATGACCCAACCTTCAATTTTGGTTGCCATGGTTTCAGCATAAATTATTTGAATATTTGACTTTTTCTTACAATGAAAGATAGTACGGAATGTGCCCCTTCCTGTGGCCAAAGTTTAATTTTTTTTTCTATGCCCATTTTCCTGGAAATACTGTTTTAGCCAAAAGTGGACGGATTTACCATCCTTGACTCTAGTGGGTAGACATGTGATCCGCCGCTGATAGCCAGCTGAGCCACCAATTTATTGCTATACAGTCAGCCACCTCCTGTCTTGCTGAATAGCCAGCCAGTCATCTCTAGTTTGATGCAGCTGACTGCAGCCGCTGATTTGGACAATTACAATTAACCAGAAACACTTAGAAAAGCACTGAGAGTATTGCTTCCCATGTCAGACAATCCTGAATTGCAATTTTAAAAGACATTGATTGCTGTTTGGAATCTTGGTAAACTGAACCAAATAAAAATGCAAAACTATTTCTAGGGCTTTATAAATTTGTCTAGATATTAAATTTGTCTAGATATGCTTCATATGGGCTGTTGAGTGTATGCTTTTGTGCAAGCAGGTGTCAAAGGACTCAGCTGCATGAAATCACTTGAGTTTGACAATTTTTCGCATGTCGCCAAGTTTATCACTAAGGGGGTATGGTGAGTGGACAGGGTTATTATAAGTACCCAATAGGGCAAATCTGAGGATTTCATGTTGAAGCTTGAAGAAATGACGGAAAAGGCCACACAGTTCATTTAGTGCCACCTGACTTGCTAAAAAAATAGTTTTTTGAGACAGGGGGGGATCCAGAAAATTCCGTTGGGGGGGTCTATCGGGCTATCGCGTCACGGAACGCACAATTCGCGACATTAACGCGACTGTGCGTGGATAAAATTAACATGTAAAAATATATAAATTTTGGTCTGGTGGGGGGGGATACATCTCCCCATCCCCCCCCCCCCCCTGCGTCCGTCCCTGTTTTGAGAAGTCTGGTGAAAGTTTTCCACACACAATGATAATCCAATGGAACAATGCAACTACGGAAACAAGTCCTCAAACAGCCTAAACAATAGCTATGGAGTGAAAAACAATTGGAGTTTATCTGAAAGACTTCAAACAACCTGTGTGTCAGCTGCAGAGGTAAACATCAGCACTTTCTGTGCCCTCCTTTTGCTATTCTCACAACCACACATCTGCCCGGAAAGAAAAGCATAAGAAGGGCACAAATGGTACTGTCATTTCTCCTACAGATGCCATACAGGGTGTTGGAGGTCTTTTTGACAGACCCTAGGCCTTTTTCACTCAGTTGCATACATGTGTATTGGCCATTCCTTGACCTGTTTCCATAGTTGCAGTATTTCACTGCAATATCATTGTGTGTGACAAACTCTGACCTGACTTCTCTAACAACAACATTTTAACAAGTTAAGAGGCACTAACTGAAACAAATTGTGTGGCCTTTTTCATCATTTTCTTCAAGCTTTCACACTAAATCAATAATTTTGCTCATTCGAGTGCCTAATACTCCCGACCAGTCACCATACCCCAGTGAGATAAACCTCGACACAGATGAGGATACAAATTTCAGAATTTAACAATTTATAGAACTGAGTCATTTTACACCTGATTAAACATATGCATCAACAGCGACTGATATACAGAAAAATACCCTGGAAATAGTTTTGCATTTTTAATTTGATTCAGTTTACTTTCACCCTTTGAATTCAGTCAATTGCAAAATTTTCAAGATTTTTCCATGGTATCACAATTAATTGAAACTGGTGGCTGCTGTGACATCACATAGAGAATATGTGAACTATGTGACATCTTTTAAAATTCAACTTGTAGATATAGATCATAAAATAAAAATCAGGTGCAACTGAGAGCGACAAATTTTGAAGGAGGAGACCCACTTTAAAAAACATAATTTTTGTCCACCCAAAAAGAGATGTGATGTAAAAATTATGAAACAACTCTCAAATTCATTATTTGAATGGCAGTCAGCCACTTCCAGCTGCAGTCAGCCATGCACTCATTTGGTCAGCCAGCCATCTCTTGTTATTCGCCCGGCTAAGCAGCTAACCAGCTGATTTTTTTGGTCAGCCTGTTGATTTTCATGGTTTAAATAGTGTCAAATGTCTAAAAGTGGGTGCCCCTCCAGAGAATCGTGTACTAAACGGGATACCCCCTTGTAACGCCTCTTCTTTCTATCATATTTTCATCCCTGTTTTCATATTACGTGCGTTAAGTCTACCCTTCACTTCAATCAATTATTCTGTTAATATTTATTTATAAACTTAGATTTTATCGTCTTACCAATTTATGTTTTTAACGTGGTAAAATTATTTTTAGTAATTATTTTATTTTAGTCATTATCATGTTTTTACATTTCTTTATATATTTTAATCTATCATAATCCTTATTTATTGACAAATGCAATAAGAGACAATAACCGACACCTGTCATTTTCAGTACCAGACATTTTTGATCACAACGATCCAAGAGACATGTGTAAAATTGTTTTTGAAATTTTGGACACTGTTTTATAAAAGCTGAAATTCCATTCCAGTATTAACTTTGTAAACCATTATTAAGTTACCATGTATGTATTCCAGGCATGTTGGACTTGGGTCAATAAACAAACTAACTAACTACAGCGCCCTAGAATGTTTTTTCAAATAGGAGCGCTATATAAACAAGCACATATAATGGCACAGCATCGCCCATGCCCCGCATGTTTTATCCTATGTTTATCCTATCCGTTAGCCAGTTTATCCCGTTCTTTTATCCTATCCATTTATCCTATCCATTTATCCTCTCCGTTTATCATATCTGTTTATCCTATCCGTTTATCCTATTTGTGTATCCTACCCGTTATCCTGTTTATCCCTTTTATCCTATCCTTTTATCCTATCTATTTATCCTATCTGTTTACCCTATCCGTTTATCCTATCCTTTTATCCAGTACCCCATAAGCACTGGTTCATCCATTTATCCTATTTATCTTATCTATTTATCCTATTTGTTTATCCTATCTGTTTATCCTATCCGTTTATCCTATCAGTTTATCCTATCCATTTATCCTATCCATTTATCCTATCCATTACCCTATCTGTTGACCCTATCCGTTTAACATATCCATTTATCCTATCCGTTATCCCGTTTATCCAATTTATTCCGCTTATCCTATCCATTTATCCTATCCGTTTATCCTATCCGTTTATCCTATCTGTTTATCCTATCCCTTTATCCCATCCGTTTATCCTATCCATTTACACCATCCGTTTATCCTATCGGTTTATCCTACCCGTTATCCTGTTATCCCGTTTATCCTATCCATTAATCCTATCCGTTATTCTATCCGTTTATCCTATCCGTTTATCCTATCCGTTTATCCTATCCGTTTATCCTATCCGTTTATCCAGTACCCCATAAGCATTGGTTCATCCCATTTATCCTGTTTATCCTATCTGTTTATCCTATCCGTTTATCCTATCTGTTTATCCTATCCATTTATCCTATCTGTTATCCTATCCGTTTATCCTATCCGTTTAGCATATCCGTTTATCCTATCCGTTTATCCTACCCGTTTATCCGACCCGTTATCCTATCCGTTTATCCTATCCGTTTATCCTATCCATTTATCCTATCTGTTATCCCATTTATCCCATTTATCCTATCCGTTTATCCTATCCATGTATCCTATCCATTTATCCTATCCGTTTATCCCATTTGTTTATCCCATCCGTTTATCCCATCCGTTTATCCCATCCGTTTATCCTATCCGTTTATCCTGTTTATCCTACCTGTTTATCCTATCTGTTTATCCTATCTGTTTATCCTATCTGTTTATCCTATCCGTTTATTCTATCCGTCTATCCTATCCGTCTGTCAACCCATCTATCCATTAAGCCATCCGTCAATCCATTCCTCCATCTATTTATCTATCTATCCTGTCTGTTTATCCTATCCGTTTATACTATCCATCTATCCTATCTGTTTATCCCAACCATCTATCCTATCCGTCTGTCAATCTGTCTATCTATCATTCCATCCATCCGTCAATCCATTCATTCATCTATCTATCTACGCTTCTATTTATCCTATCCGTTTATCCTATCCGTTTATCCCGTTCGTTTATCCCATCCGTTTATCCCATCCGTATATCCTATCCGTTTATGCCGTTTATCCCATCCATCTATCCTGTCCGTCTGTCCCATTTATCCATCAATCCATCTGTCAATCCATTCCTCCATCTATCTATCTATCTATCCTGTCTGTTTATCCTATCCGTTTATACTATCCATCTATCCTATCCTACTGTATATCCTATCCATCTATCCTATCTGTCTGCCAATCCGTCTATCCATGCATCTATCTATCTATCTATCTATCTATCTATCTATCTATCTATCTATCTATCTATCTATCTATCTATATGTCTATATGTCTATCTTTTGTTTACATGAGTGTATATTATAACCAGTATTTTATTTACATAAATATAAAACAGATTTATATAATATATAGTAAGTTGCCCGTAGATTGGAGGGAAGAGAATAGAATAATATGAAATAGATACAATATAAGCCCGTGCTACCTGTATAATTAGTTGGACAGATGCATGAACTTTACTGAGATGCAGGAATTGCTGAGTTTCCCAGAAATAGAATGTGGTGCAAAGGGAGGAAGTGGCAAAGGACTTGCAGGTGCTGCCCTCTTGTGTAATGTATCTGATGAGCTGCTTGCAGTGGCCATTCTGTGTACTAAAACTCACCCTGTGGAAGGGAAATGGCTACCACAATGCAGGCTTTCTGGACCTTGATAGCCTCTAAAACTGATAATAGTAAATTTTCTAATATTGAATTAAACTGAAAATACGAACCGTTGTGCACATCTACAATGGTATCAATGTGTTATGCATATGATAAGAACTTCCAGAGTGGGCTGGTTGAGGCCACAGCATTGGTAATTTCACCCCTTCAGTAGATTTCAGCACTAAAGCATAATCGCCCTATGCATAGCATAGCATGGGCGATAATTAATAAATTCAATTCAATTCAATTCTATACTCAGGTTGGTCGATTAATCCACTTTTCAGCTATTTTGGACTGCGGGCCTATTGCAAACTGGTCAACTTTCATAGCAATTGGGAAAGAGGTCTTTGAAACATTCGAGTTTTCTTGGAACTTATTTTTGTTGAACTGTTTAGTTTTTTTTTAAAATAAAAAAAATCCCATCAAGGCAATCTCCAAACCCCTGACACTCTTGATCAAAATGTTGGAATAATTTTGATTTTCAAGGTATCAGAACTTCAAAGTTCTAAAATTGATTGACCTTGAGGAATTGCAAAGATTTTTTCCTCAGACATTAGATTTATGTATGAATGATATCATAAAACATTTCTAGTGGCTGAGAATCTACAATGGTATCAATGTGTTATGCATACGATAAGAACTTCCAGAGTGGGCTGGTTGAGGCCACAGCATTGGTAATTTCACCCCTTCAGTAGTTTTCAGCACTAAAGCATAATCGCCCTATGCATAGCATAGCATGGGCGATAATTAATAAATTCAATTCAATTCTATACTCAGGTTGGTCGATTAATCCACTTTTCAGCTATTTTGGACTGCGGGCCTATTGCAAACTGGTCAACTTTCATAGCAATTGGGAAAGAGGTCTTTGAAACATTCGAGTTTTCTTGGAACTTATTTTTGTTGAACTGTTTAGTTTTTTTTTAAATAAAAAAAAATCCCATCAAGGCAATCTCCAAACCCCTGACACTCTTGATCAAAATGTTGGAATAATTTGGATTTTCAAGGTATCAGAACTTCAAAGTTCTAAAATTGAATGTGAGGAATTGCAAAGATTTTTTCCTCAGACATTAGATTTATGTATGAATGATATCATAAAACATTTCTAGTGGCTGAGAATTATTTGAAAATTTTCTTTTAACTAGTGCCCGCGAACAATTGTTCATTTTTAGTCATTGCATCATCTCACAACATAGACACAAAATTNACTCAGGTTGGTCGATTAATCCACTTTTCAGCTATTTTGGACTGCGGGCCTATTGCAAACCGGTCAACTTTCATAGCAATTGGGAAAGAGGTCTTTGAAACATTCGAGTTTTCTTGGAACTTATTTTTGTTGAACTGTTTAGTTTTTTTTATCCCATCAAGGCAATCTCCAAACCCCTGACACTCTTGATCAAAATGTTGGAATAATTTGGATTTTCAAGGTATCAGAACTTCAAAGTTCTAAAATTGAATGTGAGGAAATGCAAAGGTTTTTTCCTCAGACATTAGATTTATGTATGAATGATATCATAAAACATTTCTAGTGGCTGAGAATAATTTGAAAATTTTCTTTTAACTAGTGCCCGCGAACAATTGTTCATTTTTAGTCATTGCATCATCTCAACAACATAGACACAAAATTTCAACATATGTGCAAAATTTAAATGTGCCAACTTAACACTTAATCTTGATTGTACAACCAAAATAAATTACAATTTCATGTTGAATGACTTACATGCATTGACCTCTACCTTCACTTGACTTGACATGGATTCCACCGACGATCAACTTGTTTCTTGCTTCTTTTAGGTGAAGAACTTGTTTTAGGCCTACATGGATATCAAAAATTCTGAGTGTTTACAAAGCAATAATATTTTTTTGTCTTTTTGTTTAATTTCATCAAATGTTTATTGAACTGTACATAGGCCTACAGAGATCCAGCAAAGTCTGCTTGTATAATTATGTCAGCGCAAGAACATTATATAATTTAGGCCTACACTGAAAAAAAAAGTACAAAATTATATTTTCTTCTTTTAGGCTATTACTTTCGTCACCAGTGCGATTTTCAGAGGATGGACCAAAATGTTATCTTTTTTTTGGAATGATTTAAATACTTGTAAAACAACCAGAATATCTGGCGACAGAATTGCAGCTGAATGCTTTGGGTTCGCTGCTGTGCAGCCTGTGTTGTCTAGCTAACTTGTCGATAAATTTTATATACCCAGTTGGGCAGAATTAACCAGGTATCAACTCCAAACGTAATTTATTGTCTCACTTTATCTATCTATCTATCTATCTATCTATCTATCTATCTATCTATCTATCTATCTATCTATCTATCTATCTATCTATCTTACTATCTATCTATCTTACTATCTATCTATATTTTTTTCTGTCTGTCTATATAAACAGTATTAAATCTAGCTCTGTAGCTAGGCCTGTCTAAAAGAAACATATGCCCTGTTGTTCTTTATGCCCCATGAGTGGTCGTCTATCTGTCTATATATTGACTTGATAATCTATTCCGCCTATTTGTTTACATGCTACTTTAGATCACCTCAAGCCCAGATCATCCTTTTATTTGAGCTGAATAGTTCTCGATGAGTAATCAAGTTTGTTGCGCAATGCCAATTAAGGTCACTTAAGGCGCTGCCAATTAACGCGCGCATCAAAGTTTAAGCTACTTTTTACTTCTTCATATTTTAATGCAATTTATTCCAGCTCTTCAACTTGAAAAGGTAAGACGCATTTAATTTATACCTTTTATTAACAGTGTTAAATCTTGATAAAATCGTTTTAGTCCGCAGAGAAGCTTTCTTTTGCTTATACACGTTCTGAAGTGTGTGATCTAGTGATAAGATTTCGTCTGTATTTATTCATTAATTAAATAAAAAACGGTCTTTTTAGACGAAAATTCAATTTAAAAATGACTGAAGTATTATTGAGGAATTTTGGTCATAAAAGTTCAAACTTTCGGTATTTAAGGCCTACTTAGTTTAAAATTGTGGTTTTGTTCCATGCAAGGAAAAGAAAATTCGCAGACGTGCACTCATTGCAGTCGACAAATTTTGGCAGACGACAGTCTTGCAAATTTGCATTTTGCCATGTGCCAATGTTGCGGGTCGGAAAAAAAGCGTTGGAACTGTTGGTTTCCGAGAATTTAAATCTGATGTAGCCTATCAGCCGTGCTTGGCCTACCAAGTAAGTTTTGTTTTTAGTTTTTGATCATTTAAAAAATTCGTTTTCTTAACTTTTCCTATATATAGTCTAGTACTAGTATTGGCTAGCCCTACAGATCATTTGCGCTCTGGCCTGGAGCTGTACAAGTTTTCCTTCATCATGTTGAAATTTAAGTCACCTATGATAACTATATTCTCATCTTGTCACATACCTGTTCACATGCATATTTCATTAAATTGTCTTTTAAATTGAACTCGGTCAGTTTTCGGGTTTATGTACATACCTGAGAGTATTAACTTTTCGTCTTCTATTAAGTTTTGCAATCGTTATGTACAGCTTTTTTCAAGATCTACAAAAAGCATACTTAGTGACTTAAGAAATCACTCCAGATTTATCGCGAGTATTTTGCTCAAATCACTAAGTACTGCCTTTTTCTTTAGACCCTGCAAGAAAACAAATACGTTTTGTCCCATATGTTGATCTAACAAGAAAATCTTTTTGAAAAAAAAGATATATGCTGGCTGTAGTGATTACGATTTCAAAATTTACAATAAGAGTATGTTTTGCCAAAAGAATTTTAAAATATGGTATAACAGAAACTACAGATGAACCCATGATATGGTATGAGAAGCTATAAGAGGAATTATAGATGAACCCATGATAGATCTCTATCTGTCTATCTCTCACCCTGTCTATCTCCCAAGGGGCATGCGATACTCCGGAGACACCAACTATACTTTTTCTATATCTCTCACTAACTGGGTCTGGAACACACATATATCATGGGTTCATCTATTAATCCTCTTATAGCTTCTTATACCTGCTCTGCTGATCTTCACTTACTTGTGTATTGTATTGACTGTTATTTTTATTCCTATGACAGTTCAGCTGGAGTTGGCAAGTTCATATGGGGGAGCATAGGTTCAATATGACTCTGTTAATTAGTAAGTCACTATATATGACTGTCAATCCCTAACTGGGAGTTTGGGGCTACAAAGACTTTTCTAAACCTGAAGCAATACAAAATAGGGCAATACGATTTTTTCTAGGTGTGAATAGTTTTACCCCGAAACATGCTTTTAAAGGCGATATGGGATGGATTGATTCAAAAACTAGACGTCATATTGAAATACTACGTCTTTGGAATAGACTTGTTTACATGGATGAAAACAGACTGACAAAGCAAGTGTTTGAAGTTGATAAACAAATTAACAAGAGAAATTGGAGTAATGAGGTTTTACAAATATTCACTAAATTGAATCTTACTCAAAATTTTGTAGAAAATTTACCTATTAACCTAGAAAATGCACAACGTCAACTGATGGAAATTTATAAAACCAACTGGAAAAATCAAGTAACTAACATGCCAAAATTAAGAACTTACAGAGAATTTAAAACTACATTTGGTACTGAGGATTATGTATATACAATTTATGATAGAGGTCATTTGTCTGTTCTTTCACAATTTAGGTTCGGTGTTTTACCATTAGCAATAGAGACAGGACGTTACAATGATATACCATTAGAATATAGAGTTTGTGAATTTTGTTCCCATCATGTTCTAGAAGATGAAAATCATTTTTTGTTCCATTGTAATACTTATAACGATTTACGTAATTTACTTTTAACTCGTGTTTTAGATTATTGTGTAGATTTTTACTTTTTATCATTGCAAGAAAAATTTAAGTTGTTGATGTCCAAGGATTTAGTTAAATTTACTGCAGAATATTTGTTTAAAGCTTTCCATAGAAGAAGAAGTTTGTTGTTTAAATAATGTAAATATGTGATTGTAAATGTTTTAATATTGTAAATATGTGATTGTAAATGTTTTAATATTGTAGTTTCCAGAAAATTTGTTGTTAAAGTTACTTTTGAATTATTTTGATGACTTGTAAGCCCATATAGGGCTGGGTGTAATTTTTTTACACAGGTCAATCAAGAATTTGTCTGTCTGTCTGTCTGTTAATCAGGCATCCCTTACTGTTGTTCATCAGTTAGTCACTACCTGTCAGTCATTAAGTCCATTGTTTTGGTAGAACTACTATTTGTTAGTCACTAAATATGTTATTTAGTCACAAAATGTTAGTTAGTCAAAAACTGTTAGTCAAAACTGTTAGTAGTCAAAACTGTTAGTCAGTCAAAACTGTTAGTTAGTCAAAAACTGTTAGTCAAAGACTGCTAGTCAGTCAAAAACTGTTAGTTAGTCTAAAACTGTTTGTAGTCAAAAACTGCTAGTAGTCAACAACTGTTTGTAAGTCAAAATGGTTAGTTAGTCAAAACTGTTAGTAGTCAAAAACTTATTCAATCAAAAACTGTTAGTTAGTCAAACTATTTGTAGTCAAAAACTGTAAGTAGTCGAAAACTGTTTGTAAGTCAAAATTGCTAGTTAGTCAAAAACTGTTAGTAGTCAAAAACTGTCAGTCAAAAACTGTTAGTTAGTCAAAAACTGTTAGTTAGTCAAAAACTATTTGTAGTCAAAACTGTTGGTAGTCAAAAACTGTAAGTCAAAGATGGTAAGTTAGTCAAAAACTGTTAGTTAGTCAAAAACTGTTAGTTAATCAAAAACTGTTAGTTAGTTAAAAACTGTTAGTCAAAAACTGTTAGTTAGTCAAAAACTGTTAGTTGGTCAAAAACTGTTAGTTAGTCAAAAACTGTTAATTATTCACTAATTGTCACTAACTGTTAGTCACTAACTGTTAGTCACTAACTGTTAGTCAGTCACCAACTGTTGGTTAGTCAGTCACCAATCACTAACTGTTATTTGGTCATTAACTGTTAGTCAGTCACTAACTGTTAATCAGTCACTAACTGTTAGTTAGTCATGTAAGTCAGCTAGTCCTTAACTGTTAGTAAGTAACTGTTAGTAAGTTACTATCTGCTAGTCCCTGACTGTTAGTCATTTTGTCATCAGTCACTGTTGTTCATCAGTCACTGTTGTTAGTCACATACGGTTAGTAAGCACTAACTGTTGTTGATTCACTAACTGTTTGTTAGTCTTTAACTGCAAGTCACTAACAGTCTGTTAATCACCCCAAGGATGTGCCTCCCAGAAATTGGACCTATAAATAGAAAAAACTGCTCTCATTACTATTCACCCCCAATTCTTACAACTCACTCCCAATTATTTCAGGTCCTGCAACAATTGTATCAGCACCAATTGGTCGATTAATGAGTGGCAGGTGTACCTTTAAATCAATGCAACAATATTAAGTATTTGTGATAATATGTAAATGGCACAGCCATGAAATTCGCGCAGTTATGTTACTGTTTCAGAAAAATGGAAAGACGGATATATTAAAAGATAGACAGAAATTTACTATACTAGAAACTATCTGGAAGATAAAATAGATTAAAAAAAAGAATATATAGACAGATACATACATACATACATACATACATACATTATACATGCATGCATACATACATACATACATAGGATAGCAAATAAATAGGATTGAGGATAAATAAAATTGATATAGTCCAGTAAATTTGCCCTATGACCCCAAAAAAATTGCAAGAAATTGTTTTATTGCATTTTCTCACAGTGTAGAGTCATAAGAACAACATACTAAAAGTCTGCCAAAATTGGGTCAGCCGAAGTGGGTTAATTAGGTCATCAAAAATTGGGCCGTTAATTAGCCAAAATGTTGGAAATAGTAGTCTATTAGAAGCTTATAAAAGCATGTTTTGGGGTATGAATGATGTTTTATGGTTAATTTTGGTACTCTGGTGTGGCCTGAGGCAGACTCAGCCTGGTGTCACCTTGGCACCCTCAGGTAACCTTTTTATTGGCCAAAAACAAAATGGCCGCCAACCGTTAACAAAAATGACCATAACTTCCTTGATATTTGTGTTAGAATGCTGATTTCAGTGTCTATACCTATGTTTTTAGGGTCAAGCAATGCATTTTAACCTTGAAATTGTTAATAGCTCCTTTCCAATTCATGATATACCCTCAATATTGGCAAAATACTAATTGTTAATTGATCCTTTACAATTCATAATACACCTAAAATATATGCAAGGTATTGGTGAATGGATGAACTATGGCGAGTTGGTTGGGAAGGCTAAACAACATTTCACATGCACAACTTCATGATAATTTCCCCATGAAAGCTATTAGCATATCTTCAGTAAAAAAAAAAAAATTATATATAGCAATGCAATGCATTGAAAATGTCAATTCTTAGGTATCCGACTCAAAATGATAAACTAGTAATAACTAGCATGAAAGTTGAATTGAAATCTGTGTGTTAGTCAATTGCAAAATATATCAAGTCCTTCCAAGTTTGATTATGTACACAGAAGTTTAAAAAGTAACCATAACAGTGTAATAACAATTACCATACCCACAAAACCCACAATGATTTAATATATCTGCACATGCTGCAAAATATTAAATTCTGTATTCGCAAAAACCCATGACCATGTTGAAGTTCTTCATATATGCCTGTGTACCAAAATTTTGCAATGTGTCAACAACATGTATGGCTCTGCAATTGAAATTACATCCTTTAAAAGTTTCTACTCTGGTGATTTAATTTGCTCCTTGTCGTCTCTTCATGACAATTGTGGAAAATTGTGGAAAGTCAAACATGACATTCTGTGATCGATTATGACTTCATCTGCACTGGATATTCTGCACAGGAGAAATTGAAAGTACATACATGTATTTTCAAGATTGTTTGCATGCAGTTGAACACAATTATTTGAAGAATAAAGGCTTTTTGTGCAGGTTGTAATGTTATCAATTTCATAGCACTATAGGCTTTTGCAATAGCCACATTTTTCAATGGCACTTCATTTAATAGGGACCTCTGACTTCCACTTTTCACTTGGCTGTAAAAGATTAGATAAAACATCATCAACATTGATGTTGCAGAATTCCTCAAATATTGCTGCATGCTTTTCATCACTGTCTCGTGTTTTGGATTGGATTGCAATATTCAGGATGTGCAGCGGCTCATTACAGGCCTGAAAAAAATATTATTTACGAATTAACACTGAAATCATGAACTGCTAATTGGGAAAACCAAACCTAGATAATATTGTATTTCTGACTAACTCTAGGGATCCGTTGCTGTCTTAGTCGTATCTTCAAGGTGATCATCTTCCCTTTCTTCTTTCTTGCAAGTAAATATTAATTTGTGTGTGCACTTGATTCTGTTCCATGGTTCCATTCTTATGATTTCCTTTTCATTACTAATAGCCATAGGACCTGGATCTTCAGTTGCAATGAGCTGTTCATTATCATTATCTTTCATGTTATATCGTGGAGATATTGACTGATCTAGGCTATCTGTTCTTGTGGATGAACATGGCAATTGGTGCACGGGTCTGGCATCAGTCGATTTTATTTGGCCATGCCCTTACATCACTGGCTTTTCTTGGCCCATGAAAATACAGATCCTCTGGCTTTGAATAACAAGAAGAAAATCATGAGAATGAAATGACGGGAACCGAGTCAGTATCACACATAAAATGATATTTAGTGGCAAGAAAGAAGATTTTCTCTCAAATAATGTCAACAGGCAAGACCTAATTCGCCTAACTTCCCGATATATGACTTCAAGCGACTTCCATGTGATTCAAGCTGAAGGAGAATCTGATTGGACAGCACCAATGGCAGATCTCAAGGTGATAAAGCAGATGCTCGGAGCTGAAGTGTGCTCCAACACACTATTCCTATATGCTTCACTTTGTGTGACATGACTTCCAGGGTATTGGAAAGAAGACAGCGGTACCCAAATTGATGAATGGAGATTGTACCCTAACAGAAGGCCGAGGAGTTTTACCACAAAAAGTCATTTTGTTGCTGAAAGCAATGGATGCAAAGCTATGGTTGCACTGTTTATAGGCAGGTTGGGAGATGGTCTTCATTCGCTGTGATACAATATCTTATGTACGAAAGTGACTGCTGCCAAAAACTATCTTGCAGGAGCAATTGTCACCTACATCCTCAGCTGCATGTTATCACTCTCTGAGGAGCAACCACCAGGTGATGATATGCATGGCTATGATGAAGGCATGAATGCTACGTAATGGGAACATTTGGGAATTTTAGGCAAGGCAATTGTCTCATGCAGAAACAAATGAATCAATTAACCATGCATCCCTGATATGACGGATGCGAATCCTGCTCGAGAAGCACTTCAAAGTTATTCATTTGAATATCTTCTAGCTGCGAGGTTTTTCAGACACAACTGCAGCAAACTGCTTTTTATTCTGTATGTGGGCCATGCCAGGTGTAATCTATGACAACATGGACAAATCCAATTTCAAAGTGGCACTTCGTCTGAGGAAGAAAGTGTCAAGGAAAAGTGGGCAGTCACTGGCCAGTTGTATGTTTGGATAATTACTCATGTCATATCACAGTGACATCTGTATGAACTATGAATACCACTTGGATAAACATCACACAAGTTGATATGTTTGAAAAGATTCGTTTGACTTGTAAATTGAGTATCAACAGGCCTATTATGAATAAAAAAAGTCGACCATTTCTAATATCTTGTAATGATGTTGTATACACTCTTCCTGTGACTTGAGTATAATAGATTTAAACCCTCTTGCCATTTTTAAAATGTTTTGTTATAAATTGCCACTTTGTATTTAAAGAACAGCTTTCATGGTGGAATTCCCAGGAAGCATTTTTGTGATTGCAAAATTACGCTTAGATTTTGCCTCTATCACCCCGAACTAGCTCATTTATTTATCAATATTTTGCTAATATTGAGGGTATATCATAAATTGGAAAGGAGCTATTAACAATTTCATGGTTTAAATGCATTGCTTGACCCTAAAAACATAGGTATAGACACTGAAATCAGCATTCTATCACAAATATCAAGGAAGTTATGGTCATTTTTGTTAACGGTTGGTGACCATTTTGTTTTTGGCCAATAAAAAGGTTACCTGAGGATGCCAAGGTGATACCAGGCTGAATCTGCCTCATGACACAACAGAGTACCAAAATTAACCATAAAACATCATTCATACCGAAAAAAACATGCTTTTATAACCTGCTAATAGACTAATATTTCCAACAATTTGGCTAATTAGCGGCCCAATTTTTGATGACCTAATTAACCCACTTTGGCTGACCCAATTTTGGCAGACTTTTAGTATGTTGTTCTTATGACTCTATACTGTGAGAAAATGCAATAAAACAATTTCTTGCAATTTTTTTGGGGTCAGGGCATGTTATGACATAAATTGACTGGACTAATAGATAATCCACTAAATAGTAAAAAGGAAGACAACACTGAAAGCTGCGAAATTTAAGTCTATGCTAGATTGTTGATATTACATAATAGTGATAACAAAAACAATAGCATGATCTGCATGTAGATTAATTGCTCAGTGTTACATAATCATCAGTTGACGAAAATTGTGTAACTTTAATTTTGTTATGTTTTCTTGTTGTCTATTTTGAAATGAAATGAATCACATGTTAATAATATAATTAACTATTCAATAAAAATTATAGATACAGGGAATATTACTGGAGAATATTGAATTTTAAGACACTTTTGAATATGAATATGTCATGTTTTGTTAAAATCGAAACTAAATCATTGATAAGAAGCTGGTCCCACTTGACCTAATTTCCTGCTGTCGACCATTGATGTTGAGACCATCACTGCACAGAATTTTGAAACCTTTCTTGTGCTAAGTTTCGCTTCGCGAAACGGCCTGCGGCCGTTTCGCTGCGCGAATATTAAGATATTTTGTAATGCTCTAGCTGATATTACTAAATGGTGGGGACCAAACCGGCTGACACTTTTCTGTATGGGGCAACCAGTATAGTATGCTGGCTGCATAGCCAATACTGTACTATAACAAATCTTGTCCTAAAGTTCAAGAAGCCAGCATAAAAAGGGATTTATCTTGTAGAAAGAGAGGAAGCAGAAGGTAATTTAGCTTATGTTGTTTCAAATAACTTGCAAGAAAGGCATGTTGCCTCAAAATATAAATTTGTTTAGTTGTTTTGTTGCATTTTTAGCTAGCCATAGGCGTAGCTATTGGAATGGGTGATGAGTGTATGGGATTCTGAAAACCATAAACCATGTAAACAGTAAACACTGTAAACAAAAAACAATAAACATGTGAACCAAGAACAGACTAGGTGGCAGCACTGTCCACTGTCCATATTCAGAATGGCCCTCTGGTGGATAAGGCTAGCAGTATCTTGAGTTCATTCCCTGACAGGTCTAACAGCAATATAGCCCAACTAAACATACCCATTGAGGGACATTTTTAGGGGGAATGGAGCCCCCCCCCTCCCGACCCCCCACTACATGTGAAAATGAAGAGGTAGATTGCCAGTGATGGCACTGGAAATATCGACAGGGAAATTATAAAAATCTGCAGTTTGTGTGAAAGCATGTGCTTTGATTGAAATGGTAGAGAAATATGTGAGCAGGGAAAAGATGTGAATGGATTTCAGGAAGTATTGGTGATGAAAAAGAGTTAGTGATATTTTGGCACATTGCCAAATCCTACACAGCAGTAGTGTGCACTGAGTCCTCTGCTGTGAGATTGTGCTTGAACATGAACCTGGCGAAAATGGAAAATGCATTGGTGATTGGATTCTGCTATGCAGATTAGACTGGAGAGATAGCGTGTAGGAGGTTGGATAATAGTTGAGACATGTTCATACGTTTAGGGCTTGGAAAGAGCTTTAAAATGAGGGTAAGATGACGAAGATACGATGAGTAGAAGTGGGTCAGCCAGTGTGCAGGCATGGAAAGCAGCTGACACTGGAGTGTGTGGATGGTTTTGGCGGGAAGAGAGACGGTGGCGTCAGCCTCTGGTGTGAGCAGTCAGTGAACTACAATGGAGATTCATGCACCCCTGGTGGGGAACAACAGTAGAGGCAGAAAACGTTAATAAGGGAGCTGTTTCACTGTTATTTGCTGTTATCAGAAGGACAGGATAGATCAGTAAGGATAGGTAGATAGTTTAGGTGAGTGGCATCGCTAGGGGAGGAGTTTTTAACTGTTGCAGGTGTGAGCATGTCACCCATGATTATTGTATCTTATACCCGGCAGGGATTACCTTTCAGGAGTGTAATTAGATACAATGCAATACATTGGATTTCCTGTGTCAATAGGGTCAAGGTGTGAACTTGAAATGCAATTAACCAGCAATGGGCTATGGATAGATAGATAGATAGATCCTTTCAGAAAATCAGATGTGCAAATTGGAAATAGCTAGATATTCTATCTACAAGCACCTCTTGAAGTGCTTGCATGTTATTTTCAGAACGTAAGAGTGAACATAATCATTTAGTGCCGTGACTTTATTGATGAAAACATAAAAGTTATTAAAATCATTTTGATTTAAATTTTCCCAAATTTGGCCTGGTATAAAACTTTAATTGTACAACTTTCTTTTCCCTCTAAAATGTGTGTTTTGATTGTGTGAGATTTGCATTTTGTTTCCTATTTTACCACATCAACAATTGATTTGTTTAAAAAGAAGGGCCCCATAGTTTTAGCTTCATGAAAATTCTATCAGTTAACACCAGGGAAAAAGTAGTGCTTGAATCCTTCAATCCCATTGGCTGATAGATTTCCCGACCATGCCTCTGATTGGTCCAGCCAAGAGACAATCTATAGTATGTTTAGTGAATTTCAAGGTAACTTTAAGGCTTCACAACTTGGTCACTCCTTTAGGTTAAATTTTGAAAGCTGTGTTGCTGGAATTAAAGTGCTATGTCTGCTTCACGTGGAAAGCAAGTTAAGAATCACTGTTTTAACAAAAAGTTGTTTGGGGCCAATGTTCAGGCCACTCAGTGAAATGGGTTTATTCCTTTAATTGTACTTCATTTGCATTAAAATGATGGAGTTCATATCATCTCAACTTATAATCTCTGCCTGTTCTTCCTATCTGTCATGCATATTCCTTCCTATTCAGACGGAAGCTCCCTCTTTCAAGTCCATCCGCCTGTCTATCTTACTAGCTATTTATCTACTGTATTCTATCTTTCCCCTCCAATTTACAAGAAGCTTCCTAGTTGCCTTTTATTTCGAGGATTTCATGATATTATTTACATTCTTCAAATTGTAATTTACATGTCTTCAGTATATGGATATACGATAGATTAGGTCAAAATTGCTATCAACCCATTCCATGTTAATCACTGCCCCTTTAATATAAAACCAAATGGCTAGCTTTGAATCCGCGGATTCTTGTAAAATTCTTCTTAGAAAAGCAATTCCCATGCATAGTGAAGCAGATGAAGGAAGTAGGCCTACATGTATAATACATTGTATATTGTGGTCCTAGGATTGTGGTGTGTTCAAATCAGTTTGTAAGAAGCCCCTATTGCCTTGAAGTAAGTTAGTTTAAGGTGGTTTGTTGCATTCACTGATCTAAAATGACTTTGGTCCAGGGGCGGATCCAGAAAGGGGCGACCGCCCCCCCCTCAAAAAGTTTAAAAAAAAAAAAAAAAATTTATTTTTAGTAGAAAAAATTTACGTGGGTCAGCACTTTCTACATTAGGCCTATTTATTTCTGATTTCTGTCTAAATATTTCGATTTTGACAGATATTTGATGCTGTACTAGCCAAAATCCGCTCTTGTTTTTTTTCTCGCAGCACTGTTTATCAAGCTTTTGTCTTGGTAGTTCGAACTTTAGAGCATTACATTGGTTTTTATTTTTTCAATTATCCTAACAAATTTGTGTTTATTTTTCGTTCTATCACTATTTTTGCTGTACAGCATAGACATAGAATGCAGGGGGGGGGGGGCTGCAGGGGGCGAGGGTTTACACTTAAGTCAACTATAAAAGTCGTAGTTAGGTTCCGAAGCAGCTAATTAATGTTCAGTCCAGTCAAGTCAGACTTGAGTCAGCTAAAGTCAAGTCATTGTTGCATATAAACTTAGCCAATTTTTACCTCACAAAAATGATTTTACTTTTGTAAAACAGCATAAAGCGCACAAAATGCATTTCACACTCTAATAGGACTTTTGTAAAGAATAGGCCTAAATGTAACATAAAAACTCACAAAAATGGACACATTCGAATACTTCCTGATATTCCATGTACAAAAATTCTGAATTTATAATGTACTGTTGAAGAATATTTAATTGAAATGCCCTTTGAAATTGCTAAGTCGGCTGAAGTTTATTGAGGTCAAGTGAATATAGTTGAACAACTTAGCTGACTAGTCAGTTGAAGTTCTTGCCAAGCAAGTCAGTTTTAACTCTGACTGACTGGGGTCTTCTAGCCAGGGGAGGGCAGCTGCTTCCTAAAAATCTTGCAACATTATATTACAGTCTGTCACTTTAATATATAATAATAGAAAGAATCAGGACCAGTTCACTGTGAAAAATGCACTTTGTGACTCATGATAGCCGATGGAGTGACATCTTCTCTACTTGAAACATGGGAAACATAAGAGGCTGTTTGATTAGTTATGATCAAGAGAAAGCCCTTTGACTTCTCATAACAAATTTCTGAGTGAAAATCAGATGCATAAACCTTTCGTTTGGCTGTCACCAGCAAGTGGGATAAGTCTCCGTCATCAAATTAACATTGAAAGTATTAGGTTTGATCATGACAAATCATCAGCATGATGACACACGAAGTTCCACTTTCACAGTACCACAGTCCACTTTAATTCTATATCAAAGTGTTTCGCTGTAAAAGTATTGGGTTTGATCATAACAAATCATCAGCATGATGACACACGAAGTGCCATTTTCACAGTTGAACAGTCCACTCTTTTTCTATATCAAAGTGACAGACTGTAATTGATATTTAAAAATTCAAACAAAGATAAGAAAATAACACTTCTGGCAGAAAGCCGGGCCAGGCCCGTAGCCAGGATTTTTAATGGGGGGATGTGTGGAACGTAATTGAGGGGGAATTGAGGCCCGTAGGGCCGAAACTTTGCGGCAGGGGGTCTGGGGGCCGCTTAAGGCCCCCAGAAGCCAACGGATTTTAGACACTCTCAGATGCATTCTGAGCATTCCAGAGAGTTAAATTTGAAAGAAAAAATCCAAAAAAACTTCAATGTTATAACATTTTAAATATCAAAGAACACTATCTTTGAGCAAATTATTTTAGAAATCACTTGCTTTTAATGATTATGTTGTATGGAATTTTGCTGCAATTTCAGAAGATCATCAGTTTTCACGCTGTAAGAACCGGTCAAAACTCACAAGATATTTTAAAAGTTATGATGTAGATAATACAACAGAATGTTGAAAATTCCTTGTTTTCATTAAAAAGCAAGTCATGATTTTAACATCATGAACCACATTTGTAGCATTTACTATCAGTGTCATTTAGGTTTTGCGAAAACACATAGACATACATATATATGTATATTGTGCAGTTATTTGCAGGATAATTGGATTCTATAGAGGGATGCCGAGAACAGAGCCATACTGAAGAGGCAGGGCAGTTTCAAACTAGGCCTATTAGGCAGGAGGTAGAGAGGGAGGAAATAACAACCATTTGGAAAGAAGGCAGGAGTTTGGCGGGGCATCATCCCAAGTCATACCATGACAAAATGGCCCATAACCTTTGCTAATTCATGAATACTTAATTAACTGACCCGGTTGTTGCATCTGTTTCACACTGTTACATATGGAGAAATTGTGTATTGTTGTAAGGTGCTATCACAGTTCCAAAAATGCCATTGAATTATGTGTTTTCACAGTTCTGAAATGAAACTGTTTGAAAGTTTGCTTGTTTTACACTGTTTTTCTCAGTTGCCAGTAATCCTCTAAGTGTCCATAATCCGACTAAATCTGCATGCAAAATGCTTATGACCTAAATAAGCGGCCAATCACAGAAGAGGTTGAAAATAGCAGAAATCCCTGGCAATTTTAGCAGGGCTTGCGTGTGGAGGATGTTGGCGGGGCTGAAAGGGACGATGTAGAGAGGGTAGAGGTAGAGAGTTTAGAGGCTGGGATGGAGAGGGAAAGAGCTAGGAAGGAGAAGGAAATGAAGAGGACAAGTACAGGGGAAAAGAGAGGAATGGAGAATATGAGTCAGAGAGATAAAGGTGACTATAGGGAGGTGGAGGATTGATACTGGAGAAGGCTAAAGCAGAACTTCAGAAGGAGGTAAGACAACCACAAGAGCTTTACAGAAGTCCAATCAGTGCTTCTGATTCCAGAAATGTAGTATTGGAGAATGTAGAGAGGTGGAAGTCCGAGAGATAGAGATGATTAGGGAAGGAAGAGAATGAATACTGGAGAAGGCTTGAGCTATCAGGAGGCAAAAACTAGAAACTAGGGAGGAGTAAGTCCGAGCATTTCTTCTGACAACAGTAATTTATGCAGAAATGTAACGGAGGAGGTGGAAAGCAGAGAGGTGCCAGAGAGAAGCCAGTGAGGGAGCTATTATTATTAATTTATAAGGAGCCTCAAAACTAGGGAGGAGGCAGAAAGGGAGAAAGCAGAGAGAATGGAATATAGATGCATGGAGAAGGCATATGTCATTCAGAGGGCAGAGAGAGAGGAGCGAAGAGATGTTGGGGAGGACTGGAGGAGAGAAAAGCTGTCGAGGAGGAAGAAGGAAGGACAAGAGAGGATACAGAGGAGAAGACCAGAGAATGTGGAGGCATTAAGAAGAAGGCAGAGAGAGAGTAATGCGAGAGGCCCAAGAAATGAGGGAGGGGTGAAGAGACAGAGGAAGCAAGAGCTAAGGAGGAGGAAAGAGATATTGGGGAGGGGACTAGACAGCGGAAAGGGATAATGCAAGGAAGGGAGGGTCAGAGAGGGCTAGAATGAGAGTAAATGGAGAGGTATAGGAGGATAACATGAACAACGGAATGGCTATGGAAGAGATGGAAATGGAGAAACCCAGAGAGATAGAGGAAAAGGAAGGTTGGAAGAAGGCAGAAGTGAAGGAGAGGGCAGGGATGTTTCTACAGAGTCAGGTGACTGAAGAAGGAGGAGGCACCAAGGGATTAGAAAATATTCGAAATCCAACTCCAAGAGCAGAAGAAGATCGGCAAGAGCTGGAAAGGAGGCATGAGAGATAGAGAGATCCCCTGTCTCATTGTACCACCCTCCTGAAGTTTTCATATTTTTTTACAGCCCTGATTTCAAAATGCCATTGTGCCACTCTCTTTTGTTTTTGGAGTTTTTGTTTCCTCTTTTCTTCGCTTTCTCTTTTTCGAAATTAGCGGAAGTTCTGTTAGATGCGGGGCATATCCTTCACATCCCCTAGCCAGAATTTCGTACTGTGGAGTAGAGCAACACTGACCTTCTGATAAACAGCAATACAACTTTGCATGCTCATAGGGTCACTACCTGCTCTATACATCCAGACCATTCAGGGTTTCTTTGTGAGGGGGCATATTTTTTCCACCCGAATAGGACCCGTTCAGAATTTATTACTGAGGGGGGGGGGGTTGGAGTTTTGCTGGAACTTCCTGTCAAAATTGATACCCCCCCCCCTCCCCTCTGAGTTTCATGCAGACTTTTAGTACCCTATCCTAGGTTTCACGCGTATTTTTAGCACCCCCCCCCCCCCCCCCCCCCCCCCCGACATACAAAGCAATACACACACATATACTGTTATACACGGTACAGATTCGTGGACTTTTTCGCTTAAATAGGCGCAGATAAAGTGAGTGTATTTGGAAATGTTGTCAAAAATTAATACCCCCCTCTTGAAACATGTGTTTAGAGTTACTACCCCCTCGGCCAAAACTCCTACCCCCCAGTTATAAAGTCTGAAAGGTCCCTTAAGTGTTAAAAATCAATACCGATGCCTACTCCAATTTTTAACCGGCCTAACAGCGGAGGCCGGTTAATACAGGAGCTGTAAATGGATCAGGTGAAACCATAAACAGTAACCACAAACCAGTAACCACAAACCAGTAACCACAAACCAGTAACCACAAACCAGTAACCACAAACCAGATGTAAACCACTGTTTTTCCCCATTGTGACCTTAATATTTCACTTACAGTTATGAAATTTGGTACAGGTATGGGACTCTGGGTATGGATTGGGAACATGTCGAGAAATCCAAGATGGCTGACGTTTTGTGGCGGCCATTTTGGCAGCCATCTTTCTTCATTCTTGAACTGCCCATTGTGACCTTAATATTTCACTTACAGTTATGAAATTTGGTGCAGGTATGGGCCTCTGGGTATGGATTGGGAACATGTCGAGAAATCCAAGATGGCTGACGTTTTGTGGCGGCCATTTTGGCAGCTATCTTTCTTCATTCTTGAACTGCCCATTGTGACCTTAATATTTCACTTGCAGTTATGAACTTTGGGACACGTATGGGCCTCTGGGTATGGATTGGGAACATGTCAAGAAATCCAAGATGGCTGACGTTTTGTGGCGGCCATTTTGGCAGCCATCTTTCTTCATTCTTGAACTGCCCATTGTGACCTTAATATTTCACTTACAGTTATGAAATTTGGTACAGGTATGGGACTCTGGGTATGGATTTGGAACATGTCGAGAAATCCAAGATGGCTGCCGTTTTGTGGTGGCCATTTTGGCAGCCATCTTTCTTCATTCTTGAACTGCCCGTTGTGACCTTAATATTTCACTTACAGTTATGAAATTTGGTACAGGTATAGGACTCTTGGTATGGATTTGGAACATGTCGAGAAATCCAAGATGGCGGCCATTTTGTGGTGGCCGTTTTGGCAGCCATCTTTCTTCATTCTTGAACTGCCCATTGTGACCTTAATATTTCATTTACAGTTATGAAATTTGGTACAGGTATGGGACTCTGGGTATGGATTGGGAACATGTCAAGAAATCAAAGATGGCTGACGTTTTGTGGCGGCCATTTTGGCAGCTATCTTTCTTCATTCTTGAACTGCCCATTGTGACCTTAATATTTCACTTGCAGTTATGAAATTTGGGACACGTATGGGCCTCTGGGTATGGATTGGGAACATGTCAAGAAATCCAAGATGGCTGACGTTTTGTGGCGGCCATTTTGGCAGCCATCTTTCTTCATTCTTGAACTGCCCATTGTGACCTTAATATTTCACTTACAGTTATGAAATTTGGTGCAGGTATGGGCCTCTGGGTATGGATTTGGAACATGTCGAGAAATCCAAGAAGGCAGCCATTTTGTGGTGGCCATTTTGGCAGCCATCTTTCTTCATTCTTGAACTGCCCATTGTGACCTTAATATTTCACTTGCAGTTATGAAATTTGGTACAGGTATATAACTCTGGGTATGGATTGGGAACATGTCGGTAAATCCAAGATGGCGGCCATTTTGTGGTTGTCATTTTGGCAGCCATCTTTCTTCATTCTTGAACTGCCCATTGTGACCTTAATATTTCACCTACAGTTATGGAATTTGGTACAGGTATGGGACTCTGGGTATGGATTTGGAACATGTCGAGAAATCTGAGATGGCGGCCATTTTGTGGTGGCCATTTTGGCAGCCATCTTTCTTCATTCTTGAACTGCCCATTGTGACCATTATATTTCACTTACAGTTATGAAATTTGGTACAAGTATGGGACTCTGGGTATGGATTGGGAACATGTTGAGAAATCCAAGATGGCGGCTATTTTGTGGTGGCCATTTTGGCAGCTATCTTTCTGCATTCTTGAACTGCCCATTGTGACTATAATATTTCACTTAAAGTTATGAAATTTGGTACAGGTATGGAAATCCAAGATGGCTGCCATTTTGTGGTGGCCATGTTGGCAGCTATCTTTTTTCATTTATTGAACTGCTCATAGTGACCTCAATATTTCGCTTAGAGTTATAAAATTGTTTACAGGTATAGGCCTGTGGGTATGGATCAGGGACATGTTGAGAAATCCAAGATGGCGGCCATTTTGGCAGCCATCTTTCTTCATTTCTTGAACTGCCCATTGTGACCTCAATATTTCACTTAAGAGTTATGAAATTTGGTACAGGTATGGGGCTGTGGGTATAAGACGGGAACATGTTGAGAAATCCAAGATGGCAGCCACTTTGTGGCAGCCAATTTGGCAGCCATCTTTCTTCATTCTTGAACTGACCATTGTGACCTTAATATTTTACTTACAGTTATGACATTTGGTACAGGTATTGGCCTGTGGGTATGGATGAGTAACATGTTGAGAAATCCAAGATGGCGGCCATTTTGACAGCCATCTTTCCTTTTTTTTAGAAATCTGTTCAAACTGCATTGATTCTATACTAATAGTCTAGCATCTTCCAATCAACTATTTCTCCTATCTTCCAATATCAGTTGCTCAGTGGTTTAAGCAATGGCACCTTCAATTTCATTGCGCTAGGCCGGTTTTGAATCCGCGGATTCTTGTTGGATGTACACTGTACAGTTTATATTGCAACATTGGCTGGTGCCGTCTGTGCCCATCCACTTAAAACAGCACTCATATATGGATGAGTTACATTGTGTAAGTTTTTTCTTGGCAAAAATGCATAAAATCTCACCACCACTTGAAATCAAAGAATATTCTTATACCTCGTCTTTCAAAACTTCTACCAGCAAGATCATTTAAAGAAATTCTGAATGGTCCCTCAAATGTTCGAGCACTGTTGTTTCTTGAGCAATGCTTACATTTATTTTTTGTTTGGAAATGAATCCAATCAAAAAGCATTGCAGTGTGCGTCAAACGACATTCGCGGATTCGCGCAAAAACGCGTAAGACCATTATGGATTCAAGGGGGAGGTTGGGCTGTGGGGGGGTGTGTACACACCCTTCACACCCCCCCTGGCTACGGGCCTGAGCCCATTACCAAAGTAATGGGCTATCCTCCACTTGTCTACCTATGAGTTAGACTCTGGATGGGGTTTTGCATCCCCCTGTCCCTTGGCCTTTTGAATTCTCCGTCTCTTTGCAATTTTACTTATGGATTTTGAATTACCTGTCCCTCAGGTCTGGAGGGGGGTTTCACGTCTCCTTCCATGTTGTTTGGTGTAAATATTCAGTAAAAATTGTGTTGAAAGTGAGGTATTTAAGAAAGAAACCTCACTTTTTATGGTGAATCCAAACTTTTAGAGCCCTGGTAGTGTAAAAAACAAGAAACAATATACATTTTAATGCACGCCTCCCACCTCTCCTCTCATGTACCTTACTTACATCTAGTTCCCCCGTGGCCTAATTGGTAAGTGAGCTTGTTAACTGGCTTTGAGGGCGTGGGTTCAAATCTCACCCCGGGAACTCACTTTAGTCCGAGCCCATGGGACTTTAAATGGAGGCGGGTTGTATCCAGTATTCTATGCTGGGGCAACTGAAAGACCCTGGGCATCCCTGAATTAATAGGGTATGTGCCAGACTCTCAGTCTTCTCATCTCATCATCGTACGGCGGTCGCCTGCCTCGATATAGCCCACTAAGGTGCTGCAGAGGCGTAAAACACAAACAAACAAACAAACAAACCTTACTTACATCTGGTGGCCCCTACATAGCGGTCCTTTGGGCCTTCATTGGGGTCTCCACCATTTATTTATACTTAGCGCAAATGTATTACTTTGTTGACAAAATATTGGAAATAAATTATATCTGAATCTGAATCTGTATATATATGTAGAACCTCATATTTATGCTATGCTTCCTACAGGAAATGTCGAATTGGCTTCAAGGGTATTGAAAGGTGGGCAAGCTGACATTGGGGTCGAAGACAATCCAATTGCAAAAGGTAATAGAAAACATAGGCTGCGCAGCAGCAAACCTTCAGCGAAAGACATCTGTAAAGTCATAAAAGCGATGTTGACAAAATTGGTATAATGCAATCGTGGCCAAATCTTGGCCTGAAATTATCTGTATACCCGCTGCCCTACCATCTGCCCTGGGGGGGGTTCTCACTATATGTTGGTCTACACCTATGCTCGGCTGAAAAGGGCTCTTCAAGGGCCAATTTTCCCTAGCTAAGGGTCCTAAAATGAGGTCTGAATATTCCTAGACATGGTCCAACATTTCCAGCACTCCGAATTTCGCGTAAAAATCCCCTTCCAAAGGACATCCGTGGAGGCAAAAAAGAAATTATTTGGGACAAATAATTAAAATAATACAGCCGACACGAAAAAAATGCCTCTTTGAGGGCGAATTTTCCCTAGTCCAGGGTCCTATTTTTGGGTTCCCGGCACTCCATTACTGGGTCTGGGTGTGAGACGCTCAGCTGAGCATCCCCGTCATATTTCGGGGCGAGAACCCCCCCAGGCCATCTGCCCGCCTGCCTGCCAGAGTATGTAAAACCATGAAAAGGCTGAACTAGACAAATTTACACATATTATGTTGCAGTTTCATACATGAGGAATAGGTTGTGAGCTGTGGGTCGGAAACATAAAAGTATATTTATTTAGATTTTTCAAAATTTTTCTAAATATTCAAAAAGTGTTAAAACTACCTATCAATGAGACCAGTGAAAGATCTTTATAGGCAATATGTGGATGAATTTTTGTCAAGGTACATCCAAGAGAGGCTAAGTTTTGGACCAGAAACCAAAAATTATAATTTGCAATATATTTTGTCAATATTTCAAAAAGTATAGAATGACCATGAATCACAACATCAAAAGGCACAACAGCATCATATAGGTGATATGTGTATGAAATGTCATCCATGTACATGCAATACTGGGCAAGTTTTTGGCCAGAAATGAAAAAAAATTGTTTTTATTATTTTTTCTCAATATTTCAAAAACTATAGAATACCCATCAATCAGACCATCAAAAGGCACAATTGGACCACATAGGCTATATGTGTACCAAATTTCATCCATGTACATGCGATAGTGACCGAGTCTTGATCCGGAAACGAAAAACAATTTTTTTTATCTTTTTGTTTAATATTTCAAAAAGTATGGATTATCCAGCAAGCAGACCATCAAAAGGCACAACCAGACCATATGGGCTATATGTGTACCAAATTTCATCTATGTACATGCAATAGGGCCCGAGTTCTGGCCCGGAAACTATCTATCCGCCCGACCGCCCGGACGTCCGACCGCTCGGACGCCCGGACGCCCGGACCATATGGGCTATATGTGTACCAAATTTCATCTATGTACATGCAATAGGGCCCGAGTTCTGGCCCGGAAACTATCTATCCGCCCGACCGCCCGGACGCCCGACCGCCCGCCCGGCGGACGGACAACATTTTACCAAAGTGATAACAATACCTTCTTCGAACTTCGTTCGCTGAAGGTAAAAAGTTGTGCATTGACACATGTATTTAGGGGCCAACCAGATGATGGGGGGGGAGGTAATGGCTTTTACCCCCAGTACAACCTTTTTTTTCTTACCGAAGTGTTGACGAATAATTTTTTTTGCAGGCGGACATGTGACAAACTTTTTAATGCAAGTGCGCATGCGCAACTGCATTATACCAGTCACTTATGAACTAGTTATGACCATATAATGGGTTTTCATGGATTGGAACGTGCATCCCCCATATTGCTATCAAATAGTGCATTTCCATTAGTGGAGAACCGCTTTTGTGCTCAGAAGCATTTTGGATTATGTATGGGTTATTTTTAGGAAGAAAATCTTATTTGTTACAATATGAGGTAAAATTATACATTTCTGCTGACTGTAAAAATAGGATTTAACTTTTTCTAATCCTCATATTTCAGAATCAAGAAATGTATGTCAGGCAATCTATATACAAATTTTCGCTTTAAAAAGTGTGGTGGTTATTGCTCTGGGCCTGACAGATAGTTTCTGTAGAAAAATGATTGCATTTTATTATTTGAAAGTCTGATTGTCATGGCCAGTAGGTTAATTTCCCTACCTGCTCATACAGATACCTGAAGGACTGGAGGACATATTCTCTCCAAGTTGCCAGCCAAAATTCTATGATAGCAAAAGACTATTTACCGGTATATAGATATATATAGATAAAAGCAAAATCTTAAAGGCCTAACTTTGTACTATACATGATTATTATACTTGAATATCTATTTGCAGGCAAAAAAACATCGCAAACGGTTGACATGAAGTCCCAACCCATGTCATTAGATGTTCAAAATCTGACATGTGACGAGGCACGAATACGTTATAGGAAAATCGTATTGCCTCATGGTAAGAATCTGTTTTCATTGTGAGCATCTTAATAGTCAGTAAGATATGGACTAAATGTTATTATTTCTTTTTAATCATTGCCCAAGATGATACAATATCCTGTAGCAACTATTGTAATGATAAAAAACTGTAGGCCGACCTCATGTTCCAGGTATGAAGATATGGGCATCTGTTAACCAAATCACAGTTTGCTTTAATTTCAGCCAATGCCAAACATTTTGGGGGCATGATGGAAACAAACCGTGTTGGTGGCCTGAAGAAATCGAATTTGCATCCCCATCTGACAGACTGCCAGTGACATAGGTATGTCTCTCAAAAATTTCCCGAATTAAAAAAGGGTAATGGAATTTCTTCAAATGATTCAGATTTAACTTTGAATGCATAGCGTTTTGCATTTGTGTCAGTTTATATTGTATCTAACTAATAAATATGACGGAAGTGCTAAGGGTTTTAATATGTCTTCGGCCTTGGATAGAAAAGGTCTGCCACTGTCCTGCTATCGTCAAACTCTCAATCCAATTATAACAGCTTGTTGTATAGCAGATTATTTAATGCTATTATTATAGGACATATGGATGAAACTGCATAAATTTCTAAATAAGATGTTAGTATTAAATCATGAATTAATAGGCTCATTTGAAAGGTCACCATTCTCAGCTTATTGTGTGCAGCATCTCACTATAGATGTTTTGGTAATGTTTGTTCAGACAATTTTACTTGTGGCTGGACTGTGCCAACTTATTGTTCTTTTTAATAAGTTCTTTTAGAAACAATACTAGGCAGATAATCCTTTTAAAAGGAACAATCAAAATAATTATTGTATGGGTTGTATTTTATTTTCATAATTTTTTATCTGCTCTGCTACAGAAGATCCCTGATGCAGGCTTCTGAGGACAGACGATAGTAGAGCAGCTGGAGACCAATTTCCAGGATGAACCCCGCACGGAAGTACAACAGCAAGTTTCATATACCAAAATGTGCGGAAAATTCTCTAGTTTCCGGTAAAGCTACTAAAGAATGCTGAAATTGTGTGCGAACTTGGCAGTACAGGTTTCCATGGCAACGGATTTAGAAAAAATGATTTCAGGAATTGTTTACTAAATCATGCATAAAACAGAGACAATTAGTGATGAATGCAATCTGACTTCACATTATGGTGAAACGGAGGATGGGTGAGCAGACTGAGAAAGTCATTGACTCCAATTGTTTATATTGTTGCCATGACAACCGGGAATTCTTAAAAACAGTTAATTTTTTTCTGAAAGTCTATGATAACTTCTCTAAAACCAAAAAAAATTACATATTTTTAGGATTTCAATTACATGCATCTGAAAGCCCTTTTTCTCTGCTTTCTGCTGATGTCTTTCTTTTCTCTGTCGGTTTAATACCCTTGACACAAAGTGTTACCAAAGTAACCCAAGTAAACAAATTTGAATCCACCAGCAAGCTCACAATTTCTGCAGTACAGAAGAACAAGCAACTCAATTCAAACTTTTTGTCATCAGAGGGTGGTCCATGTGTGAGGGATACTTCAAGAATATTAAAATGGTTAACCTAAGATCAAACTAGTTACCATGGAGACCACCAAATCAACAAAAATACGCCATTTTCAGAAAAGAACCTGATCATTCTGAATTTGTGTCTCATTTTGTATGAAGAAATGTTGAAAAATTTGTGTATGGAAAATTTATCATTAAAACATTTGAATTTCACTTGGTTACCAAGGCTCAGCATTTGTTTATTACCTTAGCAACTGATAAATAGTTACATTTTGGTGATGTTGGAATGCCTCAGTCTGGACAGCTCAGACATTTTTCTTGTCACATTTGATTAGAGATTTACTCTTTGTTGTTCTGCACACCACCACATCATTTTTGAAGAGAGATTCACCTCCAGTTGGGTTATCCAACATTTTTAGTGGACCTGATGAGCAAAATCCCGCTGGATGTCATGTGGATGAAATGCTAAATAGGTGGCCCCTTGAATCAGTGCCTGTCTGCGGTGGGTTATAAAAAGATCCCTCACACGGGGTAAATGTGTAAAACGTCCTACACTCTCTCACCCATCTCATCTAGCAGCCCTCGTGGACTTTGAGGGCTGCACTTATGCCACTATATGATATATCTATCTATCTATCTATCAGTTTACATTCCATATTTATAGTCACAATACTCTCACAAGTGAATTTTTAGTCTCACTATCATTCAAGCTGCAACTGCGTATGAACGTGTTAACTGTGCTGCCTGTAAGTGTTTGTCTGTACTCTGTACAGTAACTGTCTTTTGCATCTTCTTTGATTCAATTTCAAGGGAATTCAATCTTGCGAGATTTACACAACATGAACGATGTGAGCAGTCACTGCATTGCAAGTCGTCGTCCTATACTACAGGCCTCAGATTCTGGTTTCTAAAGAGAACGTCCATCAGTATAATGTCGGTGATGGCAAGTTCTTGACAGCAACAGTACCATTATGCTAATAAACATAAATAGTGGAGACTCAATAAATGGACTGCCGCCCGACTGCTTTAGAAGTTTTGGACTAGGGATCATCTAACAAGCGTTGGTTGAGAATAAATTTGGTTTTCTCAGGATTTTGCAGCTATCCAGAGTGTTAACACTGACCTAGGCCAAAGCCTAGGGGGGGACAGATTGCAAGTATAAGGCTAGTAGGTAGAGTTCGGAGGGGAAAAAAAGGACCAGGGAAAGGAAGCTTTTTAAAAGGAAAGTAGGCTAAGAATACAAAATTTATGTTTAGCCATGAGCGATGGAAGTGGAATAGGTGATGGGAGCAGAGGGGATATTCTAAGGCTAGAAAGAAGGACAGAGACAGTGGAGACAGAAGAAAGGGTGATGGGAGGGTGCACACAATGACATTTGGAGGACACCCTGAGTAAGTAGGAGGGAGAAGGCTCAGATTTACACCTCTTCCTTGCTGCTGGGTCACTCAGACCTACGTTTATGGTCAATCATCCTTTGCCTCATGGCTGCTCTTTGTTCTATCCCAATTATTTTACCAAAGGCATACATTTCAAATGTGAAGTACCAATCACAGTTCCCCCTCTGCCTCTCCCTGTACAACTTCCTGATCTCACACAGCCTGATTCTTCTCTTATTATATCTGCTTCCTCCCTCCACACATCATTCTTCAAATCCTCAAAAAAGTTCACGAGCCCCGGCCCTCCTTGATGTCCTCGCCCGTTATCCCCTTCCTTCCTAACATTGAGGTGGTGAATGGATTAATAGCTATTAATGGAGGAGGCATACCGCATGGGAGGAGAAAATTAGGAAGCGTATCATGCATATAAAGGTACCTGAAACAATGCAGGAGGATGGAGGAGGGGAGCAACCTTGGAGCAGAGAAGAAGATAAAATGGAGAGGGGAGAGGGGGACACATGCAAGGGTGCTGGTACAGGGGGCGGTTAGAGGGGGGAGGGTAATTGCCCCTCATGTCCTTGGCCAGGAGGAGCAAGGTTGCCCTTTTGATCTCAAAGAAAAAACATTATTAAGCCTTAATTCATAGTGAATTGAGGCAAAAAAAAACAACTGTTTTTGTCGATAGAATAAATTTTTATCCTTTCTTGACCATCGCCCTTGCACCCTCGTTTCCTTCCGGCACCCCTGCAACATTTCATTGGTTGTGGTGCTAGTCAGGACCGCGCTTACATGTGTTTTTGAGCTATTCCTGCACTGTTCCGCTGGGTGCATCCCTTTTAGGCAACTGCTCTAGTGTCCTAGATTCAAATTTGAAAACCCAGTTCGACTTGGATTTTGTTAGTCTGCAGCCAAACTGTGTTCAGCAGACTATTGTCAGTCGGGTGGAGAAGACTATAAGAGAGGAGACAGAAAGGAAGATATAAAGGAGCGGGAATGGATAAACTATGAGGGTTGGATGGATGGATCGATGGATGTTTGGGGCGTTACGTCTTGTGTTTATGCACTTGGTGATAAACTATGAGGGACATAATAAGATTCAGAGATGGTCAAGGAGGGACACTATGGAAGTGGATACTTAAACAAATTAGAATTGAGAGTAGGAAGGAGAGATTGAGAGGAGGGGGTCATGGAAGGAGGAGACTAGGGACCAGTGAAACAGTGACTATTTAGGGGAGGGGGCATGGAGAGTAGAGAGCAGGAGGGAATGCAAAGACAAGCATGGGTAGGGTAGGGAAGGAAGAGATAGAGGACAAGGAGACTAAAAAAAAGAACAGATAAGGAGAACGTGAAGCAAAAAGATGAACAGAGACAAGCTTTTCACGATGAGTTTCTGCTCGAATCAATTACTTAATCATATTACAGGTATGTCACTGCAGTAAAGTAGCCAATGGTTGTGCAAATGGAGTGAGCAAGCTGCAACATTTCATTGATGGTGTTGTATTTGAAGTCAATGTGCACATACTGCAGTAAAGTAGCCAATGGTTGTGCAAACGGAGTGAGCAAGCTGCAACATTGCATTGATGGTGTTGTATTTGAAGTCAATGCGCACATACATGAAGCATAGTGCTTGCTCCATTCGGCCTAATTTGTACTGCTACTTCAATCATCCTTCGCCTCATTTCGATGCCCTCCTCCTGTTCTAATCAGCCCACCAAGTGAATAAATATAGTATAGGAAGTAAAGCCCCAATCATCCGTCCATCTTGCTCTTTTTTGCGAGGCATGGACCTGAGCCTCAGACAAGTCAAAAGTGAGAAATCTTGAGCATTTCACCAACCTGTAACAAGTCCAGGTCAAACTACCCAATTTGTGCTGATAAATGATTATGTAAGCTGAAGAAATACTAGCAGCCCCAGATTTTAAGGGTATTTTTTTCCAACATTTTGGATCTCTGATGACCTTTCAATCATCATATATTGGTTAAATGATGATGTATATTGGAATAGCTTACAATTCCAAGCATTTTTGGTGGTCATTAGTTGACAAACTCCACAATTTGTGATGTTGAATGAAACATGGTAATCCATATTTGAAGATCGATTATATATTTACCAGTATAAAGCTGTCATGTAACCATGGCTTCATGCTGTCTTTATAGTGTCTGGGTATACCCAATATAGATATTTGTGTTTTTCAGGAAACACGGAGACATTTCACTATCCCAGGTGGTACCAATCCTTAAAAATATGAGGTCCAACCAGGGGAATACGGTCCCAGAGGCGTCAATGTGGCATTGCAGTGAGAATTTGTGGCTCAATTGCAGCAAATATGCCCGTTGCTAGGTTAATAAACAAATGCTGAACCTTGGTAACCAACTAAAATTGAAATGTTTTAATGATGCAGGGTGCCCACCGAACATCGCACAAAATATTATAGGAATATAGGAATTTTTTACCGTAAAATATAGGAAATATAGGAGGTTTTCGCCTGTTTTAATAGGACAATATAGGAAATATTCGACAGCGAAACCATCGGCAAATCACGCGATTGCTTCCACCATAACCCGAAAACTTCATGTCATGGACAAAAACGTGTCTAAAAATTCATATATCTGGGGGGAAAAGACGCTTAAATTTTTATCGCAGACAAAAACGTGAATATACGCGCGAAATATCCTGAAAACTTGAAAAATATAGGAATTTATAAGAATTTTTCCAAAATATGGGAAATTATAGGAGGCCTTAAAAAATATAGGAATTATAGGAAATATAGGAGGAGCGGGCACCCTGAATTGATGAAACTTGTATTGCATTTTCCACACTCAAATTTCTCAATATTTCCCCATGCAAACAGAGACCAAAATTCAGAATCATCAGGTTTTTTCCTCAAAATTGCATACTTTTGTTTGATCTTAGGTTACATGGACCACCCTTTGATGACAAAAATTTGAATTGAGTTGCTTGTTCTAAAAATGTTGGGTATCTCAAATGAAGGTGAATCTCTCTTAAAAAATTATGTAGCACTCGGTGATACAGAACGCCAAACAGTAAATTTCTAATCAAATGTGACAAGAAATATATCTGAGCTATCAAGACTGAGGCATGACAATATCATCGAAATGTAACTATTTATCAGTTGCTAAGGTAATAAACAAATGCTGAGCCTTGGTAACCAAGTGAAATTCAAATGTTTTAATGATAAATTTTCCATACACAAATTTTTCAATATTTCTTCATGCAAAATGAGACACAAATTCAGAATCATCAGGTTCTTTTCTCAAAATGGCGTATTTTTGTTGATTTGGTGGTTTCCATGGTAACTAGTTTGATCTTAGGTTAACCATTTTAATATTCTTGAAGTATCCCTCACACATGGACCACCCTCTGATGACAAAAAGTTTGAATTGAATTGCTTGTTCTTCTATACTGCAGAAATGGTGAGCTTGCTGGTGGATTCAAATTTGTTTACTTGGGTTATTTTGGTAACACTTTGTGTCAAGGGTATTAAACCGACAGAGAAAAGAAAGACATCAGCAGAAAGCAGAGAAAAAGGGCTTTAAAATGCATGTAATTGAAATCCTTAATTTTAGAGAAGTTATCATAGACTTTCAGAAAAAAATTAACTGTTTTTAAGAATTCCCGGTTGTCATGGCAACAATATAAACAATTGGAGTCAATGATTTTCTCAGTCTGCTCACCCATTCACCGTTTCACCATAATGTGAAGTCAGATTGCATTTATCACTAATTGTCTCTGTTTTATGCAGTATTTAGTAAAACAAGTATTGGAATAAATTTAACTGAATCCGTTGCCATGGAAACCTGTACTGCCAAGTTCGCACACAATTTCAGCATTTTTTAGTAGCATTACTGGAAACTAGAGAATTTTCCGCAAATTTTGGTACATATGAAACTTGCTGTTGTACTTCCGTGCGGGGTATCTTCTTAAATATTGCACTTTTTGGCCTCCAGCTGCTCTACTTCGACTTGAAGGAGGTTATTGAAACGTTCTTAAACTGGGCAAGAAATGTAAGTGAGATCTATAACAAACCTCTTTTTTTTCTTTTGAGCATGAGGCATCAGCAGATTGATATCTTATAGAAAGCGGCTGTATAGGTAAACAGTAACGATAAGTTTATTGGTCAATTGAAATATCTGAAATTATTCACCTTAAAGTTCTGATTTGAGTTACAAGGTTTTGCACTTTCACTTTATGAACAAATCAACATACAATTAAGGTTTGGTGATTTTGTTACAGCTTCCAAAAAGAGCAAACAGGCAAGGTGACCAATTGACAGCATGTATTGGATATTGAAATAGTTTTCACCGAAAATCTGAAAATAACAAAAAATTTATATACAAGGTTTTGCTCTATCACCAGTGAATTATTGCTGAAAACAGGCCTACAGTAGAATTTTCTTCATGCCTGTTTTATTTAATGTACTGTAGCCAGGTATTCACATGAAAATCTGTTAGCTCCCACCTTTTCACAGCTTTAAATTATCAGTGTGAGGTTCATAATAATATTATTTTAATTTGACATTAAAACCGTCTAATTAATGATCGTTTCAATTTGTTTATTCTTGTAAACAGGAAGTGGATCAGGGAAAGATGCCCTTTAACGTTCACCCTTCTGTAAGTATTTCGTTATTGGGATATTAAGAATATGAAATTAGGTCTGGTTTTTTTTGCCTTTATTGCGAGCAAGCTGTTTTTAGCTAGCCAAAGGCGTAGCTATTGGAATGGGTGATGTGTATATGGGATTCTGAAACCATAAACAAACCATGTAACCGTGTAACCGTGTAACCATGTAACCATGAAACCATGTGAACCAAGAACAGGCTAGGTGGCAGCAGGTCCACTGTATGTATGAAAATAGCCCTCTGGTGGATAAGCCTTGCAGTATCTTGAGTTCATTCCCTGACAGGTCTAACAGCAATTACCTTTCAGGAGTGTAATTAGATACAATACAATGCATTGGATTTCCTGTGTCAATATGGTTTGATGCCAATGTCAGTTGTAACTAGGCTAAAACTGGGCACAGCACACAATGCCAATTTAAAACACTTGTATTCAACTGTGTAAACTTAATCCTGACCTTTGGAAGTTTATATTTATAGTCAATCATCACACAAACAGTGGCTCGGTGAGAAACATGTAGACCTTTGTGTGATGATTGAATATAAATACTAGTACTCAAATTTAACAATTCTGAATATAGACACTCTGAATGGTTGAATTGATAAGTTAGTCAAATGTAACATAGGCATACAGGTGTAATGGATATTAGGCATACTTATCACAATGCAGTGGTTTTGAAAATGATAATTAGCTACCTGTTTAATATCAAGTTAGGACACCCCAGTGGTGCATTGAATCAGCCAATAGCCAGCTTCATAAAACAATATCAGGAAAGTCAGAGAGATAATAGTCTCAAGGTAGACAAAGTTGGGCCTAATTCAATATAATTTGTATGAAATTATATTATTGTCAGTTAGTTTTTGAATGCCACCCAAAACTGTTCATGACTGAATGCAAGTATACATAGGTACATGTATAGCTGAGAGACCTATGTGACTGTGAGACACCAGATGTAGACAAACAGAGCCAGGTAGGTGGTGTCCCTTCATATTATGAAACAAATTCCTGATTTTGGATTCTCGTGATTTAGCACAGTTTCTCATATATGCCATTTGTGTGCCGTCTACCGACAAGGCACTATCAGCTGAGTGGATCAGACCTATACCAGCTGGGCCTCTTCACTTAGGTTGCTGGTCTCTTGTGATATGTTAGAGAACCTTGGTGGTATAGAGAGATTTCTTTCTTTTCTTTGATTTCCTATCAATCCTTTTTTAGAGGTGCTTGCTTTCATGCATTTTGTTTCCTATTTTACAACAGCAAAAATTGATTTTGTGGCTAATTTACAAGCAGCTTGCAAGTTGCCTTTTATTTTCGAGGATTTCATGATATTATTCACATTCTTCAAATTGTTATTTACATGTCTTCAGTATGGATATACTATAGATTAGGTCAACATTGCTATCAACCCATTCCATGTTAATCACTGCCCCTTTAATGAAATAGCAAATGGCTAGCTTTGAATCCGCGGATTCTTGTAAATTCTTTCAGGATGTTGAACTGATTTCAAACAACTCAGCCGGTGAGCCTGTCGTATCCTAGGAGAAGAAGAAAGCAGCGGAGAAGAAGAAGGGAGCGGCAGAGAAGAAGGTAGCGCCGGAGAAGAAGGGAGCGCCGGAGAAGGAGAAGGGAGCAGAGGAGAAGAAAGGAGCGGGGGAGAAGAAAGGAGCGGGGGAGAAGAAAGGAGCGGGGGAGAAGAAGGGAGAGGAGGAGAAGAAGGAGGGAGAGGAGGAGAAGAGGGGAGAGGAGGAGAAGAAGGGAGCGGATAAGAAGGGAGTGGAGGAGAAGAAGGAAGCGGGGAAGAAGAAGGGAGTGGAGAAGAAGAAGGGAGGGGCGGAGTAGAAGGGAGAGAGGAGAAGAAGAAGGGAGCGCAGGAGAAGGAGAATGGAGCGGCAGAGAACGAGAAGGGAGCGGCGGAGAGGGAGAAGGGAGCGGAGGGAGTGCAACGAGTGAAAGAGGAGGGGGCTTACCCTAAGGTGGTAAAGGAGGGTGTATACTGTATAATTTATTCCTTTTTTTCATAATTTAGACGCTCGTCCAGAAAGATGCTACGTTAAAAGCGTTATAAGCACTGTTTAAGGCAATACTTAAATGAAGTATAAGATTATCACATTCAGTGATGTGTCACGGGCCCACGGCTCATGCGGATGAATATGTAGGGCGGAAATATATTTTTCTTGCAATAGAAAATTCCCATATAAAAGGTATCATTATACGTCGACTCTTCCCAGCCTAATTTGTTTAACCCACAAAAAGTTACAATCAGGCGCACCCATGGCAGATGCAGAAAAATTTGGACGAGGGAATTTGTTGGGATTTTTGAATTGCATGCGTACAGTAGCTGTCAACATAACGTTGACTCCATGATAATATACTATTCTTACTATATTTTATGTAAAAAATATTTACAATAGCATTGGGAGGGGTAAGGGAGTGGCGGTACATCACACCCTCCCCCTTTCCCCCATGGTGTCATATAAAATAATATGAAATAAACCAAATATTGCCAAAAAGGCTTTGGGAAGAGTATCTTATGTAGTTTTGACTTTGGGTTCATCTTGGAGGCTATGTTATATTCTTTCATATCCCAGCAAAGTGCATGTTGGGACGCCTTCCCAGCCTCAAGTCTGTGGAGCCACAGAAAAATCAAGTTACAAATGAAATAACCTGCTTCGTTTTTTCAATGCAGGAAGACAAAGGAAAGTTTTTGGAACTCGTCCAAACGTTGCCGTTGGAGGATTGCCGGTCACTCGGATGGCTTGTTTGGTCTCTCTTGGCCCAGTCGCCTCGAACCGGATTCAACTTACGACATCAATAAGGTGAGGTGTTTATATGAAAGAACCTCGATATAGCCCACTAAGGTGCTGCAGAGGCGTAAAACACAATATGAAAGAACCTCTGGCAAATTAGATATAACAACCCAAATTGCTCTTTAAAAGTGGCTAAAGTCAGCAATGGTATGCTGTCTTGAAATTGCAAAAAATAAATGTCCTTCAAGGTGATGAGAAGAACATGGTTCTTGTGAATTATAGAGGTCACTCATCACAGTTTCATAGTTTTGAACTTAATCTTCAAGATGTACTCTCACATCAATAAAAGTCTATTGTAGAATTACAATGAATTATCTACTTCAGGATCCCTCAACTGCCTTGTCAGGGCTGCAAATGCCCAGACGGTAGCCTACTTGGTCTCTTCGGAACAGAGTTGGATATGCAACTGAGGATGGTAGCATTTGGCTATGGCCACCTGAAGCACTACCAGGACCAGGTACTTTTAATATGTTTTGTTTTGCAATGGTTGGCAGTTGCAGTGGTTTTATTTAAAACACAACTCCGGTCATTCACAGAATTACTCTCCATAACTATTAATTGTAGATATATACTTGGTTTGGCATATTAATTTATGATAAATTGCAAATGTTAAAAAATCTGTCTGTATATCCATGTTACCAACAGAACCTAAAGTAAGCTGAACATATTCCTAAATTATTTTCTGTATTATACTCTATATATGGGAAAGATAATAGGAAGGTTTTAGAGATGTGCCACTCCTATACCTCTTACAATCCAGCTAATTTCGTATTTGACATACCACAAATATATAATATTTTTCGAAAATCTATTTTTAAACACAAGGCTGAACACATCTCCAATGTTCCACTATTATTTGACAATACATATGTAGAATATACCTGAGAAGTTTAAAAGCTGCGTCTGTGATAACTTTTGCAGAAGGTCTACTCAACAGTTGCATTGCTGTTACAGACAGAATAATATTCAAAATTCCAAGGAACTAAAAGTAAGCTGAACATATTCCTGAATTCTTTTCTGTATTTAGCCCTATAGATGTGAAAGATAATAGGAAACTTTCAGGGATATGTCACCTGTACCTCTTGAGTTCCAGCTAGTTTTGTTTTTTACATACTGAAAAATATACAATATTTTTCAAAAATTTATATAAAAAAAACGAGGATGAACACATCTGCAAATTTCAACTATTATTTGACCATACATATGTACAATATATCCTATGAATTTTATATTTATACCTGGAATACCTATAGGAGATTTGAATTTTTTGTGTGGTAAAAATTGATTTTTGAGGGGGGAATTTAACAAGACCATAGCTCCTTGATCGTTATAACAAAACAATAAATGTCTATGAAAGATCCTCTTCCATTGTCCAGTTAGTGTAGATCCCGAATTTCAAAGCTCAAGGTTAAGTATTAAGTGATTTATTGAGCCAACAATATAGTTGTGGTCAAAACGATGCCTGAAAAACTGGAACTGTCTCCAGAGCAATTTTCAAACCTCAGCCAAATCATGAACAATTGACCGATTGAGCTGAATTTTTCAGGAAGTTCATCTCTCGAGACATCAAACAACATATAAGTTTTTCAGCCAATTCACACACGGGGTGGAGGGAAATTTCTCGAAAATCTGATAATTTGACACGGAATGACCCTTTTGTTACGTTCATTGATCTGAAATGACTGTGGTTGCAGAATTATTGGCAGCAGAAGAAGACAATTGATGGTGTTGTTTTTTTTAAATTAGTCTGAAAGAAGCCCATGTTGCCTAGAAGTAAGTTAGTTTAAGGTGATTTGTTACATTTACTGATCTAAAATGACTTTGGTTGCGGAAGGATTAGAGGCAAAAGAAGACAGTTGATGTTGTTTTGTTCAATTTAGTTGTAAAAAGCCCATGTGGCCTAGAAATAAGTTAGTTTAAGGTGTTTTGTTACATTCATTGATCTAAAATGACTTTGGTTGCAGAAGGATTGAAAGCAGAAGAAGGCAGTTAATTTTGTTTTGTTCAATTTAGTTTGCCTAGAAATAAGTTAGTTTAAGGTGTTTTGTTATATTCATTGATCTAAAATGAATTTGGTTGCAGAAGGATTGGAGGGAGAAGAAGACAGTTGATGTTGTTTTGTTCAATTTAGTTTGCCTAGAAATAAGTTAGTTTAAGGTGTTTTGTTATATTCATTGATCTAAAATGATTTTGGTTGCAGAAGGATTGGAAGCAGAAGAAGACAGTTGATGTTGTTTTGTTCAATTTAGTTTATAAGAAGCCAATGTTCCCTAGAAATAAGTTAGTTTAAGGTGTTTTGTTATATTCATTGATCTAAAATGATTTTGGTTGCAGAAGGATTGGAAGCAGAAGAAGACAGTTGATGTTGTTTTGTTCAATTTAGTTTGCCTAGAAATAAGTTAGTTTAAGGTGTTTTGTTACATTCATTGATCTAAAATGAATTTGGTTGCAGAAGGATTGGAGGGAGAAGAAGACAGTTGATGTTGTTTTGTTCAATTTAGTTTGCCTAGAAATAAGTTAGTTTAAGGTGTTTTGTTATATTCATTGATCTAAAATGATTTTGGTTGCAGAAGGATTGGAAGCAGAAGAAGACAGTTGATGTTGTTTTGTTCAATTTAGTTTGCCTAGAAATAAGTTAGTTTAAGGTGTTTTGTTATATTGTTGATCTAAAATGTATTTGGTGGCAGAAGGATTGGAAGCAGAAGAAGACAGTTGTTGTTGTTTTGTTCAATTTAGTTTTTAAACAGCCCATGTTGCCTAGAAATAAGTTAGTTTGAGGTGTTCAGTTACATTCATTGATCTAAAATGACTTTGGTTGCAAAAGGATTGGAGGCAGAAGAAGACAGTTGATGTTGTTTTGTTCAATTTAGTTTGTAAGCAGGCCATGTTGCCTAGAAATAAGTTAGTTTGAGGAGTTCAGTTACATTCATTGATCTAAAATGATTTTGCTTGCAGAAGGATTGGAGGCAGAAGAAGACAGTTGATGTCATTTTGTTCAATTTAGTTTGTAAGGAGCCAATGTTCCCGAGAAATAAGTTAGTTTAAGGTGTTTTGTTACATTCATTGATCTAAAGTCATTTTGGTTGCAGCAGGATTGAAAGTAGATTGTTTGTTTGTTTGTGTTTTACGCCTCTGCAGCACCTTAGTGGGCAGAAGAAGATAGTTGATGTTGTTTTGTTCAATTTAGTTTTCTAGAAATTAGTTAGTTTAAGGTGTTTTGTTACTATTGTTGATCTAGATTGTATTTGGTGGCAGAAGGATTGGAGGCAGAAGAAGACAGTTGATTTTGTTTTGTTCAATTTAGTTTGTAAGGAGCCCATGTTGCCTAGAAATAAGTTAGTTTAAGGTGCTCAGTCACATTAATTGATCTAAAATGAATTTGGTAGCAGAAGGATTGGAAGCAGAAGAAGACAGTTGATGTTGTTTTGTTCAATATTGGTTTGCCTAGATATAAGTTAGTTTAAGGTGTTCGGTTACATTCATTGATCTCAAATTACTTTGGTTGCAGAAGGATTTGAGGCAGAAGAAGACAGTTGATGTTGTTTTGTTCAATTTAGTTTGTAAGAAGGCCATGTGGCCTAGAAATAAGTTAGTTTAAGGTGTTTAATTACATTCATTGATCTTAAGTGACTTTTGTTGCAGAAGTATTGGAACAAGAAGAAGACAGTTGATATTGTTTTGTTCAATAGGGTTTGTAAGCATACCATGTTCCCTAGAAATAAGTTAGTTTATGGTGTTTTGTTGCATTCACTGTTCTAAAATGAATTTGGTTGCAGAAGGATTGGAAGCAGAAGAAGACAGTTGATGTTGTTTTGTTCAATTTAGTTTGCCTAGAAATAAGTTAGTTTAAGGTGTTCAGTTACATTCATTGATCTAAAATGAATTTGTTTGCAGAAGGATCGGAAGCAGAAGAAGACAGTTGATGTTGTTTTGTTCAATTTAGTTTGTAAGAAGGCCATGTGGCCTATAAATAATTTAGTTTAAGGTGTTCAATTACATTCATTGATGTTATGTGACTTTTGTTGCAGAAGTATTGGAACAAGAAGAAGACAGTTGATATTGTTTTGTTCAATAGGGTTTGTAAGAAGCCCATGTTGCCTAGTAATAAGTTAGTTTAAGGTTTTTTGTTACATTCGTTGATCTGAAATGACTTTGGTTGCAGAAGGATTGAAAGCAGAAGTAGACAGTTGATTTTGCTTTGTTCAATTTAGTTTGTAAGAAGGCCATGTTGCCTAGAAATAAGTAAGTTTAAGGTGTTTTGTTGCGTTTGTTGATCTAAAATGATTTTGGTTGCAGAAGGATTGGGAGCAGAAGAAGACAGTTGTTGTTGTTTTGTTCAATATTGGTTTGCCTGGATATAAGTTAGTTTAAGGTGTTCGGTTACATTCATTGATCTCAAATTACTTTGGTTGCAGAAGGATTTGAGGCAGAAGAAGACAGTTGATGTTGTTTTGTTCAATTTGGTTTGTAAGCAGCCAATGTTCCCTAGAAATAAGTTAGTTTATGGTGTTTTGTTGCATTCACTGTTCTAAAATGAATTTGGTTGCAGAAGGATTGGAAGCAGAAGAAGACAGTTGATGTTGTTTTGTTCAATTTAGTTTGCCTAGAAATAAGTTAGTTTAAGGTGTTCAGTTACATTCATTGATCTAAAATGAATTTGTTTGCAGAAGGATCGGAAGCAGAAGAAGACAGTTGATGTTGTTTTGTTCAATTTAGTTTGCCTAGAAATAAGTTAGTTTAAGGTGTTTTGTTGCGTTCATTGATCTAAAATGATTTTGGTTGCAGAAGGATTGGAAGCAGAAGAAGACAGTTGATTTTGTTTTGTTCAATTTAGTTTGCCTAGAAATAAGTTAGTTTAAGGCATTTTGTTGCGTTCATTGATCTAAAATGATTTTGGTTGCAGAAGGATTGGAAGCTGAAGACAGTTGATGTTGATTTGTTCAATTTAGTTTCCCTAGAAATAAGTTAGTTTAAGGTGTTTTGTTATATTCATTGATCTAAAATGATTTTGGTTGCAGAAGGATTGGAGGGAGAAGAAGACAGTTGATGTTGTTTTGTTCAATTTAGTTTGCCTAGAAATAAGTAAGTTTAAGGTGTTTTGTTGCGTTCATTTAAAATGATTTTGGTTGCAGAAGGATTGGAAGCAGAAGAAGACAGTTGATGTTGTTTTGTTCAATTTAGTTTGTAAGAAGCCCATGTGGCCTAGAAATAAGTTAGTTTAAGGTGTTCAATTACATTCATTGATCTTAAGTGACTTTTGTTGCAGAAGTATTGGAACAAGAAGAAGACAGTTGATATTGTTTTGTTCAATAGGGTTTGTAAGAAGCCCATGTTGCCTAGAAATAAGTTAGTTTAAGGTTTTTTGTTACATTTGTTGATCTGAAATGACTTTGGTTGCAGAAGGATTGAAAGCAGAAGTAGACAGTTGATTTTGCTTTGTTCAATTTAGTTTGTAAGAAGGCCATGTTGCCTAGAAATAAGTAAGTTTAAGGTGTTTTGTTGCGTTTGTTGATCTAAAATGATTTTGGTTGCAGAAGGATTGGGAGCAGAAGAAGACAGTTGTTGTTGTTTTGATCAATTTAGTTTGTAAGAAGCCCATGTTGCCTAGAAATAAGTAAGTTTAAGGTGTTTTATTGCGTTCATTCATCTAAAATTAATTTTAAGGTTGCAGAAGGATTGGAAGCAGAAGAAGACGGTTGATGTTGTTTTGTTCAATTTAGTTTGTAAGAAGCCAATGTTCCCTAGAAATAAGTTAGTTTAAGGTGTTTTTTTACATTCTTTAATCTAAAATGGCTTTGGTTGCAGAATGATTGGAGGCAGAAAAAGACAGTTGATTTTGTTTTGTTCAATTTAGTTTGTAAGAAGCCCATGTTGCGTAGAAATAAGTAAGTTTAAGGTGTTATGTTACATTCATTGATCTAAAATGACTTTGGTTGCAGAAGGATTGGAACAAGAAGAAGGAAGTTGATGTTGTTTTGTTCAATTTAGTTTGTAAGAATCCCATGTTCCCTAGAATAAGTTAGTTTAAGGTGTTTTGTTATATTCATTGATCTAAAATGATTTTGGTTGCAGAAGGATTGGAAGCAGAAGAAGACAGTTGATGTTGTTTTGTTCAATTTAGTTTGTAAGAAGCCCATGTTCCCTAGAAATAGGTTAGTTTAAGGTGTTTTGTTACATTCATTGATCTAAAATGATTTTGGTTGCAGAAGGATTGGAAGCAGAAGAAGACAGTTGATGTTGTTTTGTTCAATTTAGTTTGCATAGAAATAAGTTAGTTTAAGGTATTCAGTTACATTCATTGATCTAAAATGAATTTGGTTGCAGAAGGATTGGAGGCAGAAGACGGTTGATGTTGATTTGTTCAATTTAGTTTGCCTAGAAATAAGTTAGTTTAAGGTGTTCAGTTACATTCATTGATCTAAAATGACTTTGGTTGCAGAAGGATTGGAGGCAGAAGAAGACAGTTGATGTTGTTTTGTTCAATTTAGTTTGCCAAGGAATAAGTTAGTTTAAAGTGTTCAGTTACATTCATTGATCTAAAATGACTTTGGTTGCAGAAGGATTGGAGGCAGAAGAAGACGGTTGATGTTGTTTTGTTCAATTTAGTTTGTTAGGAGCCAATGTTCCCGAGAAATAAGTTAGTTTAAGGTGTTTTGTTACATTCATTGATCTAAAGTCATTTTGGTTGCAGCAGGATTGAAAGTAGATTGTTTGTTTGTTTGTGTTTTACGCCTCTGCAGCACCTTAGTGGGCAGAAGAAGATAGTTGATGTTGTTTTGTTCAATTTAGTTTTCTAGAAATTAGTTAGTTTAAGGTGTTTTGTTACTATTGTTGATCTAAATTGTATTTGGTGGCAGAAGGACTGGAGGCAGAAGAAGACAGTTGATTTTGTTTTGTTCAATTTAGTTTGCAAGAAGCCCATGTTCCCTAGAAATAAGTTAGTTTAAGGTGTTCAGTTATATTCATTGATCTAAAATGATTTTGGTTGCAGAAGGATTGGAAGCAGAAGAAGACAGTTGATGTTGTTTTGTTCAATTTAGTTTGTAAGAAGCCCATGTTCCCTAGAAATAAGTTAGTTTAAGGTGTTTTGTTATATTCATTGATCTAAAATGAATTTGGTTGCAGAAGGATTGGAGGCAGAAGAAGACAGTTGATGTTGTTTTGTTCAATTTAGTTTGCCTAGAAATAAGTTAGTTTAAGGGGTTTTGTTATATTCATTGATCTAAAATGATTTTGGTTGCAGAAGGATTGGAAGCAGAAGAAGACAGTTGATGTTGTTTTGTTCAATTTAGTTTATAAGAAGCCAATGTTGCCTTGAAATAAGTTAGTTTAAGGTGTTTTGTTATATTCATTGATCTAAAATGATTTTGGTTGCAGAAGGATTGGAGGGAGAAGAAGACAGTTGATGTTGTTTTGTTCAATTTAGTTTGCAAGAAGCCAATATTCCCTAGAAATAAGTTAGTTTATGGTGTTTTGTTATATTCACTGATCTAAAATGAATTTGGTTGCAGAAGGATTGGAAGCAGAAGAAGACAGTTGATATTGTTTCGTTCAATTTAGTTTGCCTAGAAATAAGTTAGTTTAAGGTGTTTTGTTATATTCATTGATCTAAAATGATTTTGGTTGCAGAAGGATTGGAAGCAGAAGAAGACAGTTGATATTGTTTCGTTCAATTTAGTTTGCCTAGAAATAAGTTAGTTTAAGGCATTTTGTTGCATTCATTGATCTAAAATGATTTTGTTTGCAGAAGGATTGGAAGCAGAAGAAGACAGTTGATGTTGTTTTGTTCAATTTAGTTTGCCTAGAAATAAGTAAGTTTAAGGTGTTTTGTTGCATTCATTTAAAATGATTTTGGTTGCAGAAGGATTGGAAGCAGAAGAAGACCGTTGATTTGGTTTTGTTCAATTTAGTTTGTAAGAAGGCCATGTGACCTAGAAATAAGTTAGTTTAAGGTGTTCAATTACATTCATTGATCTTAAGTGACTTTTGTTGCAGAAGTATTTGAACAAGAAGAAGACAGTTGATATTGTTTTGTTCAATAGGGTTTGTAAGAAGCCCATGTTGCCTAGAAATAAGTTAGTTTAAGGTTTTTTGTTACATTCGTTGATCTGAAATGACTTTGGTTGCAGAAGGATTGAAAGCAGAAGTAGACAGTTGATTTTGCTTTGTTCAATTTAGTTTGTAAGAATTCCATGTTGCCTAGAAATATGTAAGTTTAAGGTGTTTTGTTGCGTTTGTTGATCTAAAATGATTTTGGTTGCAGAAGGATTGGGAGCAGAAGAAGACAGTTGATGTTGTTTTGTTCAATTTAGTTTTTAAGAAGCCAATGTTCCCTAGAAATAAGTTAGTTTAAGGTGTTTTGTTGCGTTCATTGATCTAAAATTATTTTGGTTGCAGAAGGATTGGAAGCAGAAGAAGACAGTTGATGTTGTTTTGTTCAATTTAGTTTATAAGAAGCCAATGTTCCCTAGAAATAAGTTAGTTTAAGGTGTTTTGTTACATTCATTGATCTAAAATTATTTTGGTTGCAGAAGGATTGGAAGCAGAAGAAGACAGTTGATGTTGTTTTGTTCAATTTAGTTTGTAAGACGCCCATGTTGCCTAGAAATAAGTAAGTTTAAGGTGTTATGTTACATTCATTGATCTAAAATGACTTTGGTTGCAGAAGGATTGGAACAAGAAGAAGGAAGTTGATGTTGTTTTGTTCAATTTAGTTTGTAAGAATCCCATGTTCCCTACAATAAGTTAGTTAAAGGTGCTCTGTTATATTCATTGATCTAAAATGATTTTGGTTGCAGAAGGATTGGAAGCAGAAGAAGACAGTTGATGTTGTTTTGTTCAATTTAGTTTATAAGAAGCCAATGTTGCCTTGAAATAAGTTAGTTTAAGGTGTTTTGTTATATTCATTGATCTAAAATGAATTTGGTTGCAGAAGGATTGGAGGGAGAAGAAGACAGTTGATGTTGTTTTGTTCAATTTAGTTTGTAAGAAGCCCATGTTGCCTAGAAATATGTTAGTTAAAGGTGTTTTGTTATATTCATTAAATGAATTTGGTAGCCGAAGGATTGGAAGCAGAAGAAGCCAGTTGATGTTGTTTTGCTCAATTTAGTTTACCTAGAAATAAGTTAGTTTAAAGTGTTTTGTTATATTCATTGATCTAAAACGATTTTGGTTGCAGAAGAAATGGAGGGAGAAGAAGACAGTTGATGTTGTTTTGTTCAATTTAGTTTGCCTAGAAATAAGTTAGTTTAAGGTGTTTAGTTACATTCATTGATCTAAAACGACTTTGGTTGCAGAAGGATTGGAGGCAGAAGAAGCCAGTTGATGTTGTTTTGTTCAATTTAGTTTGTAAGAAGCCCATGTTGCCTAGAAATAAGTTAGTTTAAGGTGTTTTGTTATATTCATTAATCTAAAATGAATTTGGTTGCAGAAGGATTGGAGGGAGAAGAAGACAGTTGATGTTGTTTTGTTCAATTTAGTTTGCCTAGAAATAAGTTAGTTTAAGGTGTTTTGTTATATTCATTTATCTAAAATGATTTTGGTTGCAGAAGGATTGGAAGCAGAAGAAGACAGTTGATGTTGTTTTGTTCAATTTAGTTTGTAAGAAACCCATGTTCCCTAGAAATAAGTTAGTTTATGTTGTTTTGTTGCATTAAATGTTCTAAAATGAATTTGGTAGCAGAAGGATTGGAAGCAGAAGAAGACAGTTGATGTTGTTTTGCTCAATTTAGTTTCCCTAGAAATAAGTTAATTTAAGGTGTTTTGTTATCTTCTTTGATCTAAAATGATTTTGTTTGCAGAAGGATTGGAAGCAGAAGAAGACAGTTGATGTTGTTTTGTTCAATTTAGTTTGCCTAGAAATAAGTTAGTTTAAGGTGTTTTGTTGCGTTCATTGATCTAAAATGATTTTGGTTGCAGAAGGATTGGAAGCAGAAGAAGACAGTTGATGTTGTTTTGTTCAATTTAGTTTGCAAGAAGCCCATGTGGCCTAGAAATAAGTTAGTTTAAGGTGTTCAATTACATTCATTGATCTTAAGTGACTTTTGTTGCAGAAGTATTGGAACAAGAAGAAGACAGTTGATATTGTTTTGTTCAATAGGGTTTGTAAGAAGCCCATGTTGCCTAGAAATAAGTTAGTTTAAGGTTTTTTGTTACATTCGTTGATCTGAAATGACTTTGGTTGCAGAAGGATTGAAAGCAGAAGTAGACAGTTGATGTTGTTTTGTTCAATATAGTTTTTAAGAAGCCAATGTTTCCTAGAAATAAGTTAGTTTAAGGTGTTTTGTTGCGTTCATTGATCTAAAATGATTTTGGTTGCAGAAGGATTGGAAGCAGAAGAAGACAGTTGATGTTGTTTTGTTCACTTTAGTGTATAAGAAGCCAATGTTCCCTAGAAATAAGTAAGTTTAAGGTGTTTTATTGTGTTCATTCATCTAAAATTAATTTTAAGGTTGCAGAAGGATTGGAAGCAAAAGAAGACAGTTGATGTTGTTTTGTTCAATTTAGTTTATAAGAAGCCAATGTTCCCTAGAAATAAGTTAGTTTAAGGTGTTTTTTTACATTCTTTAATCTAAAATGGCTTTGGTTGCAGAATGATTGGAGGCAGAAAAAGACAGTTGATTTTGTTTTGTTCAATTTAGTTTGTAAGAATCCCATGTTCCCTACAATAAGTTAGTTTAAGGTGTTGTGTTATATTCATTGATCTAAAATGATTTTGGTTGCAGAAGGATTGGAAGCAGAAGAAGACAGTTGATGTTGTTTTGTTCAATTTAGTTTATAAGAAGCCAATGTTCCCTAGAAATAAGTTAGTTTAAGGTGTTTTGTTATATTCATTGATCTAAAATGATTTTGGTTGCAGAAGGATTGGAAGCAGAAGAAGACAGTTGATGTTGTGTTGTTCAATTTAGTTTATAAGAATCCCATGTTCCCTACAATAAGTTAGTTAAAGGTGCTCAGTTACATTCATTGATCTAAAATGATTTTGGTTGCAGAAGGATTGGAACAAGAATAAGACAGTTGATGTTGTTTTTCTTAAATTTAGTTTGTAAGAAGCCCATGTTGCCTAGAAATAAGTTAGTTTAGGGTGTTTTGTTGCGTTCATTGTTCTAAAATGATTTTGGTTGCAGAAGGTGTAGTAAACAGCCTCTGTTCACTAGCAGACAGCTTTGACCTATTTATAGCCAGGCAGTGTGACCTAATTAATGCCCTACTGGTCAAGCCTCTTTGAGCATGAGCAGTGGCAATTAGCAATCAACAATTTTCAAATCAGTGGGCTTTCAACTGCCAAAGGGACAACTTCTCAAGGTTTAACTATTAAAATGGTATGTAGAATTTATTTGTATTATCTAGCTATAGTTTACATGTATTTATATGGATTGTGAGTTTGTATGTATGTTTATCAAAATCTTTAATTGTTTGTGTATTGTTGTTTTACCTGCTAACTTTATAATCTCTGTGTTTGACATCTACATTCCATTGATCAGCTGATTGCATGAAATTTCATTTTGATAGTAGCTCCATGCTAAACCACATATTTATTGTTTATAGGGTAACATTTAAAGACTACCACAAGACCAATTCTCTTGGATCTGATGCAAGGGTTGCTACAGTTTGTAAGTAAATTATTGTGTTTGCATAATTTTGATGTTAAGATGGTTTATTGATTGACCTTTGGTGTATTTACATTGTGTTTATTTGATAAGATTTTAATGTTATTGATTTTCTAACTATTTGTACATTTAAGTCATTATGATACTTTAAGCTAATTTTACATTTAAGCATATTTATTCATAATTTATCGTGTATTGCTAAGAGTTGACTTTTATACCCGACACTAATTTATGGTTGATTTATAAAGACTGCGCAGCAGCAAACCTTCATGTATGTTTACTCATGATACATTAATATTAAGATAATTGATTTACATTAATGTTAAGATAATTGATTTACATTAATGTTAAGATAATTGATTTACTTGTTGGTTTTAACATAGTATTTAAGGTGTTTCTTTGTATTAATTTTAGATTCACCGATCGTGATTGTGATAAGAATCTTGACTTGATGATGATTACGATGGTCGCGTTGAATAAAGTGGCATTTTAAATTACCCTACTTGCGTCGGAATTCTATAGTGAATAAACTGCAACGTCAATTGCCACTCCACGATTGCCACTCGACTCCGACTACATTTACATAATGGCGGAAGCAGCTGAATATAAGAAGCAGAGGAAAACGAACAAAGGCTTGGTGACAAAACATGCGAAATCTTTGGTGCAACACATAGCTGAAGAAAATGTCGAAGCTTTGAATGATCGGATGAAGCGCCTGAAAGAGACGTTCGACAAATTTGAAGAATTTCATGATAAATACTACGCCACTTTAGAGGATGAAGGTGAAGAGGCAGACAGTGAGAAATATTTCTTTGAAGTTCAAGATAATTACATTGAAGCTGTCAAAGGTGCAAGAGGATGGCTGCGGACATTCTCTCCACCCAGGGATGTCAAGTTACTCCAAGGTGAGGTACCTGGTGCTGATGAACAATATCAATTTAAATCTGCAGATTTTATGGCTATTGCTTGTTTGCCTCCTGTGAAAATTTATGAGTTTGATGGAGATATCTTAAAGTATCATCAGTTTATCAAACAATTTGATGAGTGTGTAAAGCGTCTTGAAGATGACAACAGCAAGTTAACAAGACTTCTCCAATTTACATCAAAAGAAGCTCACAGAGCCATTTCTCCATGTGTTCTGATGACCGATGGTTACGCAAGAGCACGAGAAATCCTAGCAGAGATATATGGAGATGATTACTTGGTTGCACAAATGCTTGTTAATAACATTCGAAAGGGAAAATTGGTGAAAACTTCAACAGACTTGCGTGATCTGGCAGATGAAGCTAACAATTGCTACCAGACTCTGCTCGAGATTGACCGTGCGCAGGAAGTTGACAATCAAAATTGCATTGGTGATGTTGTGAAGCGACTACCAGATTACATACAAGATCGATGGATACGCAAAGTGATGAAAATGAAGAGTGACCAGCGCAGATATCCGTTGATGAAGGAATTCGCTCAATTCCTTGTTCGGGAAGCTCAAGAGGCCAATGATCCAGTTTATGGTCGCTCGACGCTTAGGAATGCTGAAGAGAAGCCCAGATCGTCCAAGTCAAGTCCATCTTCTATAAACTTCTTGTCCGGTATTTCTGCTGATACTAATTATTTGAAGCCATGTCTACTTTGCAAGGAACATCTTAAGTTATTTCAGTGTCAAGAATTTAGGGCTATGAAGCCCCAGGAACGTTTGAAATTTGTGTTGAATCACAACTTGTGTGAAAATTGTTTACTGTCTAACCATTCTACTACCCATTGTAGAAAGCCTACTGTTTGTACTGTTCCCGGTTGTGGCAAGCGTCACACGAAGTTCATCCATGTGGATCCTCAGCCAAGAACGGAAGTGAGAAACAATGGACAAGAAGAACGTAGCTCCGTAACAATGATCAATGCCAGCGCAAGTACTGAATGTAAGGTGAACATGCCTGTGGTATCAGTTAATGTGAATGACTGTTTGCAAGCTTGTGCTTTATTGGACACTGCATCTAGTAACAGCTTTTGTACTAGATCACTTGTTGATTCTTTGGGGATTGAAAAGTCTCGTGATGTGAAATATTCCCTCAATACTTTGAATGGTAAGAACTGTGTTGACTCTGTAGCTGTTGATTTGGAACTTGCTTCCAAGGATGGAGCTGGATGTCTGCGGATGAAGAATGTGTATGTAGTAGACAATATTCCTGTTGTAACGTCTGATCCAAAAATTCAAGATTATAACCACTTCAAGGGAATTAATGTAGTGGCTGGTGGCCAAAAGACACAGCTGCTGATTGGACAAGACAATGCCAAGGCACTTGTGCCTCTGGAGGTTCGGAGAGGCAAGATAGGAGAACCCTTTGCGACTTGAACTCTGGGTGGAGCATCAATGGTCAGGGGAACCACAGTGGTGGCATGAAACAAGTTCAGTCTCATTTCATCAGTGCACTTTCCGTGGATACAAGTATTGACAGCCTACCTGCTGGAGATGAAGATGTTCCAATTTCTGAAGTCTTTGACAAGATCCCTAAAGTCTCTCGCATAGAATATTCATCGTCGGAATCCCTTAAACAAGTCCAAGAGATTGGTCTTGTGAGTGATGGAAGCAGGGATGCTGCATGTTGTCCGAAATTACAGTTTGATTTGACGAAATGTGTTACCGATGAAGTTGATACCCACTTGACTATTTCTCATGATGAGAAAGCTGAAGACATGAAGGATTTTAATGAGTTTTGCAATGTCATTGGAACTAAGTTGTGTGATTTTAAATTATCTGATGGTTGCACTGGCAATCAATGTGTTGAGCCATTGCCATTGGACTATTTGAGGAAAAGTCATCTGCATGAGGATTCTCCTGAAAATTGTTCCAACCGGTCATGCTTGGGAAGAGAAGTCGCGTGGCTTCTGTGGTTGGATCGGTTGAGGCTCAAGACTCACGAAGTGCTACATCTTGGAGGAATGAAGACTGAAGAATTAATCCTTTCAAAATCCGCTACCATCTACAGATGAAGAATTGTGATACATTGTGCTGTGATTGTTACTTGATTGATTTATTTATTTACATACAATTTTGTGGTTATTAGAAATTATGCATTTAAAAAAGAAAAAAAAAGGTTATACATTTTTAGATTATATTTATTGAATGTGTTTACAAAATGTAATTCATTTGGTAGTTATTGTGTGTTCTGATTCGGTGGTAGGAATTTTATAGTATATGTATTTGAATCTTGGTAATTCAAATGAGGCGGAGTGTAGTAAACAGACTCTGTTCACTAGCAGACAGCTTTGGTCTATTTATAGCCAAGCAGTGTGACCTAATTAATGCTCTGCTGGTCAAGCCTCTTTGAGCATGAGCAGTGCCAATTAGCAATCAACAATTTTCAAATCAGTGGACTTTCGACTGCCAAAGGGACAACTTCTCAAGGTTTAACTATTAAAATGGTATGTAGAATTTATTTGTATTATCTAGCTATAGTTTACATGTATTTATATGGATTGTGAGTTTGTATGTATGTTTATCAAAACCTTTAATTGTTTGTGTATTGTTGTTTTACCTGCTAACTTTATAATCTCTGTGTTTGACATCTACATTCCATTGATCAGCTGATTGCATGAAATTTCATTTTGATAGTAGCTCCATGCTAAACCACATATTTATTGTTTATAGGGTAACATTTAAAGACTACCACAAGACCAATTCTCTTGGATCTGATGCAAGGGTTGCTACAGTTTGTAAGTAAATTATTGTGTTTACATAATTTTGATATTAAGATGGTTTGTTGATTGACCTTTGGTGTATTTACATTGTGTTTATTTGATAAGATTTTAATGTTATTGATTTTCTAACTATTTGTACATTTAAGTCATTATGATACTTTAAGCTAATTTTACATTTAAGCATATTTATTCATAATTTATTGTGTATTGCTAAGAGTTGACTTTTATACCCAACACTTATTTATGGTTGATTTACAAAGACTGCGCGGCAGCAAACCCTATAGATGTTTACTCATAATACATTAATATTAAGATAATTGATTTACATTAATGTTAAGATAATTGATTTACTTGTTGGTTTTAACATAGTATTTAAGGTGTTTCTTCGTATTAATTTTAGATTCACCGATCGTGATTGTGATAAGAATCTTGACTTGATGATGATTACGATGGTCGCGTTGAATAAAGTGGCATTTTAAATTACCCTACTTGCGTCGAAATTCTATAGAAGGATTGGAACAAGAAGATGACAGTTTATGTTTTGTTCAATTTAGTTTATAAGAAGCCAATGTTCCCTAGAAATAAGTTAGTTTAAGGTGTTTTGTTATATTCATTGATCTAAAATGATTTTGGTTGCAGAAAGATTGGAAGCAGAAGAAGACAGTTGATGTTGTTTTGTTCAATTTAGTTTGTAAGAAGCCAATGTTCCCTAGAAATAAGTTAGTTTAAGGTGTTTTGTTATATTCATTGATCTAAAATGATTTTGGTTGCAGAAGGATTGGAAGCAGAAGAAGACAGTTGATTTTGTTTTGTTCAATTTAGTTTGTTAGAAGCCAATGTTCCCTAGAAATAAGTTAGTTTAAGGTGTTTTGTTGCGTTCATTGATCTAAAATGATTTTGGTTGCAGAAGGATTGGAAGCAGAAGAAGACAGTTGATGTTGTTTTGTTCAATTTAGTGTATAAGAAGCCAATGTTCCCTAGAAATAAGTTAGTTTAAGGTGTTTTGTTATATTCATTGATCTAAAATGATTTTGGTTGCAGAAGGATTGGAAGCAGAAGAAGACAGTTGATGTTGTTTTGTTCAATTTAGTTTGTAAGAAGCCAATGGAACCCTAGAAATGAGTTAGTTTAAGGTGTTTTGTTACATTCATTGATCTAAAGACAGTAAAGTGATTTTGGTTGCGGAAGGATTTGAACAAGAAGTAGACAGTTGATGTTGTTTTGTTCAAATTTGTTAGTAAGAAGCCCGTGTTGCCTAGAAATAAGTTAGTTTAAGGTGTTTTGTTTCATTCATTGATCTAAAATGATTTTGGTTGCAGAAGGATTGGAAGCAGAAGAAGACAGTTGATGTTGCTTTGTTCAATTTAGTTTATAAGAAGCCCGTGTTGCCTAAAAATAAGTTATTGTAAGGTGTTTTGTTTTATTCATTGATCTAAAATGATTTTGGTTGCAGAAGGATTGGAAGCAGGAGAAGAGAGTTGATGTTGTTTTGTTCGATTTTGTTGGTAAGGAGCCCATGTTGCCTAGAAATAAGTTATTGTAAGGTGTTTTGTTTTATTCATTGATCTAAAATGAATTTGGTTACAGGAGGATTGGAAGCAAAAGAAGACAGTTGATGTTGTTTTGTTCAATTTAGTTTGTAAGCAGCCCATGTTGCCTAGAAATAGGTTAGTTTAATGAGCTGTCTCTGCGAAAATCATTCGGGGTTGTCCGGATGGCCCGACTCGGATTTTGATTAAAGTTTCACCAAATGACCTTCAAATAGATTAACGAGGACTGGTGAAGTCCGTTTTGTCATCCGGCAAATTTTTCCATGCTATTGGGTCCATTCAAAAATAGATGTCAAAACTGCCTAAAATATATTTAAATTAGAATATATAGTAAAAATACCCAGCAGAAGGATTGGAAGCAGAAGAAGACAGTTGATGTTGTTTTGTTCAATTTAGTTTGTAAGAAGCCCATGTTGCCTAGAAATAAGTTAGTTTAAGGTGTTTGTTACATTCATTAATCTAAAATGACTTTGGTTGCGGAAGGATTGGAAGCAGTAGAAGACAGTTGATGTTGTTTTGTTCAATTTAGTTTGCCTAGAAATAAGTTAATTTAAGGTGTTCAGTTACATTCATTGATCTAAAATGACTTCGGTTGCAGAAGGATTGAAGGCAGAAGAAGACAGTTGATGTTGGTTTTTTCAATTTAGTTTGCCTTGAAATAAGTTTTTTTAAGATGTTTTGATACATTCATTGATCTAAAATGATTTTGGTTGCAGAAGGATTGGAGGCAGAAGAAGTCAGTTGATGTTGTTTTGTTCAATTAAGTTTGTTAGCAGCCCATGTTGCCTAGAAATAAGTTAGTTTAAGGTGTTCAATTACATTCATTGATCTAAAGTGATTTTGGTTGCAGCACAATTGAAATTAGAAGAAGACAGTTGATATCGTTTTGTTCAATTTAGTTTGTAAGAAGCCCATGTTGCCTAGAAATAAGTTAGTTTCAGGTGTTCAGTTACATTCTTTGCTCAAAAAAGACTTTGGTTGCACAAGGATTTTAACAAGAAGAAGACAGTTGTTGTTTTGTTCAATTTAGTTTGTAAGCAGCCCATGTTGCCTAGAAATAAGGCCTAGTTCAAAAATAATGAAGCCAAAGTGTGACATGACCATCAAAATTTTAAAATGTTTATATGTGTCAAATGACCACATAATATTGTAACAAACATGTCTAGGTTCAAGGAAACGGTATTTACCATTTTGCTGTGGTTTGTGGAAATAACTGATAAAAGTGGAATATTATCAAATTTTTTTCATTTTTATTTCCATGGCAGTAAAAGAAAAGTAGACTAAATGATAACTATTTTCAAATTAAATCTAATTATTTTGTTGGATGACAAAACTCATATACTCTTAAGTCTCCATGGCTGTTTTGATCCAAATTCATCAAATATTTTATGAGGAGAACGTTATTTTTCTAATTTTGTTGAAATATTAAAAAAAGAAAGTACATATTTTCTCCTCAGATATACACATTTTCCTCTAAAATGATTTCACCTGTCCTGTGTTATGCGTCTGTATGTGAGCTTCAAATTGGTACCAAATAAGTGCCACCAAAGTGAATACGAACAGAGCAAATGATGATAGAAGCTTGTTTTTTAGCCTATTTTTCCAGATAAAAAGCCAATTTTGGGTAATGCTGTGACACGAAAGTCAAAAAAGTGTTCTGGTTTTGACTTAAATCGATTTTATATGCATTATCAATAATAACTGGATGAAGCGTAAGAGTAATTACAAAATTAAAGTGAAATTTGTGTTAGTTATTGCCTTTTTCAGCAAATTGGCCCCAAATTTTGAGGAAAGCTTCACAAAGAGCAACATTTTGATAATGAAACATTGAAACATACTCCAACTACTGAAATATTGTGTTGATTATCACTACAAGTAATACTAGAATGATTGCGTTACTCCTTACAAGAAAACCATGAAAATATGATCAATATTTTCCATAGCGTTACGCTTGCGACAAAGCGCCATTTAAGAAATCTTTGTATTTTACCACCAGAAAAGAGCTGCGGACCTGGATTACTTGATTGTTTCTCAAAACTACATAGATTTTGCAACATTACAAGCCAAACCAGATTTAAAATGGAGCTTTTATTGCTCTGTGGCACTACAAAGTTTTCTGGGCGTTACGCTTGCCACGGATTCACCTACCCTGCTATTCATTGGATTTTTTTAATGAACTTAATTTTCCACAACACTAAGAAGCTTCAAAATTTGTAAGCAGATATAAGACTAGGTCTCCAGGGCCAAAAGATTCAACTGACACATGTCAAAGGGACACTAGAGCATCCCAGATCAGTAAGTGTCAAATTTGACTTAATTTTTGGAAGTCAACCTTTGAATCCAAATAGTTCAATAATGTCAACACAGGCATATATAAATACTTGATTTGATGGATTTATGAAGCCTGAGGATATAGAGATTCCAAAAGGTGTTGAAAAATTGCCTTAGAATATGTCCAAATTTGTAAAACTGAAAGAATTCAAGTGGTCAAAACTTTTATGTCACGTTTTATTTCTGAAAAAATGCTTGTTTTTTAATGTAATTCAACTCTATCTCAATAACTATGCAACAGAATGTCGTGAAATTTTCAGGAAAGTTGCACAAGAATGTAATTAAAGCAATGGTGTACCATTAAGTTGTCACATACAGCCATTCTCATATTTTGAGACCCCTACAGAAAATATGCTGTGTGGCTTCATTATTTTTGAATTAGGCCATAAGTAAGTTTAAGGTGTTCAGTTACATTCATTGATCAGAAAAGACTTTGGTTGCAGAGGGATTAGAACAAGAAGAAGACAGTTGATTTTGTTTTGTTCAATTTAGTTTGTAAGAAGCCCATGTTGCCTATAAATAAGTAAGTTTAAGGTGTTTTGTTACATTCATAGATCTAAAATGACCTTGGTTGCAGAAGGATTGGAAGCAGAAGAAGACAGTTTATGTTGTTTTGTTCAATTTAGTTTGCCTAGAAATAAGTTAGTTTAAGGTGTTTAGTTACATTCATTGATCTAAAATGACTTCGGTTGCAAAAGGATTGGAGGCAGAAGAAGACAGTTGATGTTGTTTTGTTCAATTTAGTTTGCTAGAAGCCAATGTTCCCTAGAAATAAGTTAGTTTAAGGTGTTTTGTTACATTCATTGATCTAAAGTGATTTTGGTTGCAGCAGGATTGAAAGTAGAAGAAGACAGTTGATATCGTTTTGTTCAATTTAGTTTGTAAGGATAGGATATTTTATTTGCACAACTTGAGTACTTACAATAAAATGGAACATACATAAAAATATTATATGCAAAAAAGTAAAATGTTGTACAGGAGGGCACCTGAGCAGAAACTGCTGTAACCCAAAGGGTAGGTGCACCACCTCCCTCCCTTTAGATAAACCCCGGATATACTTTAAATATTATGAATCAATACAAAAGATGTTATTCTGATAACATATATGCAAAAATAATTAGTAAATATGTGGAATGACTATTCATATTCAAATACATTATACAAATAGATATTAATAAAATACATTATACAAATAGATATATGAATTTAGTAGTACGCAATTACCGTATATACCACATAATTATTAAAGCAAAAAGCGAAAAGCGTCCTGCACTATCCCTCGTCTGGTTCAAAGTTGAACAACAGAGTTGGAATAGCCAGGACAACTCATGCTCTCTGTTTATACACTAATACAGCTATATGAATATAATAGTATACAATTAAACACTACACATTAAAGCAAAAAGCGAAAGGCGCCCTGACTGTCCCTCGTCTGGTTCAAAGTTGAACAGCAGAGTTGGAACAGCCAGGACAACCCAGGCTCTCACTTAAAATTTAAAGCATAAATATAGTATATAAAAATTATGAACAAATGATTGTGAAAATTACTAATGTTAATAATTGGAGGGTCTGTAGCGACCACTACCTTTAGCATAACTTAGTACGGTATTGGAATTGGGACAAATACAAATGGGATGAGTGCCTATTAGTTACAGTGGGTGAGTCTAGGATAATCACTACTACCTATATCAATTTAAAAAAAATATATATATTATATTATATTATGGTCCATCTGGCTTTGAAAAGCAATGAAAACTATCAACTGGATTATGGTTAATAGTTTTTTATTTTCATCTGTGTAATGCATTTGCTAAATGACTTTAAGGTTAATTTGTCTTTAATATGTTGGGGCATATGTTGCCATAGATGTGGTGCTCTAGCTAAGAAACTTTTATTATAAATTTCTAAACTATGATGGGGTGTTCTAGGATTATTATTATTTCTAGTATTGTGGCGATGATTGTTGAATTCAAAGATGTTCACGATTCTTTGCGGCAATATATCATTTGTATATCTATATGATATTTTAAGCAGGGAGTTTTCAATTAGATCATCAAGTTTTAATAATTTACCATTTTTGAAATAGGGTTGAATTCTGACTCTACGTCTAATATTCGATATTGCTCTTATAGCATTGTTTTGTTTTACTCTCAACTGCTTCAGACAACTTCCACTTAACATTGGACCCCAAGCAGCTATCCCATACAATAGATGGCTTTCTACATTAGTAATATAAATCAGTTTTTTAGAAAAATAGGGCAACATATTCTTGATCATATATAAACTGTAGGTACCCATGGTTAACTTGGTTAGCAGATATTGACAGTGAGTTTTCCAATCCAAATGCTGATCAAGGTGTACTCCAAGGAACTTTACACTATTTGTTTGCTTCACTCTAACCCCTCCCATCATAATGTTACCTTGGTAGTTGGCAAGTTTCTTCTTTGTTTTGAATAAAACATAGTAAGATTTGTCAACATTTAATGTTAGTGAATTTTTGTTGAACCACTTTTAAAGTCTATTCAAGTCATCATTCATTTTTCTGTATAGAAATTTTAAATTTTTACCCTCCCGAGCAGCAACGTAAATCAAACCTTTCGCTACGTAATCATTTGGGTTAGAATCAAACGTTGGGCCAAACAACGTATGACAAAGGTAGGACAAAGGTAATTTCAAAACGTTGCACTCAGATGGAAAACCAAACGTAGGTCGCAACCTTAGTAAGAGGTTGGCAGATAGTTTGTTTTATAGTTTGGCCGAACGTTCGAGTCACACATAAGTCATACCTTTGGTTGAGAGGTTGGAAGAACGTTTGGTTGTAACGTTTGGCTAAACGTGTCAGTCATTCGTAAATCATACCTTTGGTTGAGAGGTTTGAAGAACGTTTGACTATTACGTATGACCATACCTTTGATTCATAGGTTTGTCGAACATTAATTTGAGAGGTTTTTAAAACCTTAGACTATTACGTAAGTCATACCTTTGGTTGAGAGGTTTGAAGAACATTTGACGATTACGTATGACCATACCTTTGATTCATAGGTTTGTTGAACATTCATTTGAGAGGTTTTTACAACCTTAGACTATTACGTATGACCATACCTTTGATTCATAGGTTTATCAAAGGTATGGTCGCACATTTGGCAATACGTAAGTGCCAAGGTTTCTCCAACGTGTTTTTGATATGTATGGAAAACGTTTGAAAGTAACGTTCAGGGCAAACATCTGATCGTACGTATCTGCTAAAGGTTTGTTGAAGGTTTGCACAAAGTTGCAGAACCTGGGATCCTAAGTCACAGAGAACCTTGTAGCGCCATCTATTCCCATACCTATTCCAAGCTATCTGGTAACTTTGAGCATATAAAACCTCCAACAGGATGCTTGCTGGTGATAATTGGATGAAGCCATAAAGAAATAGTAGCTACAAAAGTAACAAAAATTACCAAATAAATATCTCTTAAAATATGAAAGATTACATAGGCCAAAAAAAATTATTCTGAAGTACTGCTCAACCACAAACGAGCAAGAGAGAATCAGTTAAGACCGGAGTTGAACTGAGCCTACTTGCAACTGAATGCCACCTATCCAGCAGGCCAATTTGGATTGGGATTTTTCCAACTCTTCAGAGTTGCAGCATTAATCCCTTACAAGGTAAGTGAATATTCTTATTTATTATTTATTATAGTCCTTAAATGGACTGTAGACTGCTTGGTAAAACAAGGAAGAAAAGTCTACTAATTTTGGAGCCACCTTCAGTGCTTGCTGCCTGGCTCTGCTCTCTCTATCTTGCTCTGTTTTCTTTTCTTCTCTTCACTGTTTTAAATCATGTTTTCTCTTTGCAGATCTCCCAACAAAAAGTCCACCAAGCACCCATCCCCTCAAGACCTGAAATAAAAAAATCTTGAAATCCCCTCCCCTGAAAAAAAATCCTGCAGTAAAATCAGATGAGAACTTCTTCATTCAATCGTAATGAGGGCCAATATTCAAGGGCTTTATTTTATTTATCATTTTTATTCCACGGGGGCAGCAGCCTGGCCGGGGGCAGCAGCCTGGCCGGGGGCAGCAGCCTGGCCGGGGGCAGCAGCCTGGCCGGGGGCAGCAGCCTGGCCGGGGGCAGCAGCCTGGCCGGGGGCTGGGCCGCCTGGAGCAATGCGGCGGTCCCCCCGACGGATCCGCCCCTGGCCGACCTGGCCACGCTGCATTTTGACAGTGTTGGAATCGGCATGATTTCGGTCTAGAACACCAGTATTCCACCCGGAATCCACCGTAACAAATAAATTCCCGTCTCTCCTTCATGATATACATGGCATCCATCCTTTAACCAGTAATTTCAGGCCATATTTCACTAGATACAGTCCGTTGAATTCCGAATTGCAAGCCCTTACAATGAATCCACATATTCCACATCGCCGATTGACAGGCTGATTGTGAAGCATACACAGCAGCTAGAGTCCATCCGAAGGAGTCATTTGATCCATACACATCCTAGAATCAATCGACCATGGTTAAATAAATCATTACGGGCGTATAAATGGTGTTCTAGACCGATATAAATGTAATCCACTCGAGCGCTGTGCCCAGCCATGGCCGCCTCACCCCACTTCTGCGCATGCGCAAGAACCAGCGCGCTGGGCTGGCCTGCAACGCCTGACGCCCCAGAGGCGTATAACGACCGATTCTTCCACGTGGGGGGTACGTAGTGAAGGGAGGTTGGAGAAATACGCATTATTTACGATATATACGTACGTAGTAACCTCGTAACCAGTTGTCGACAAATTACGTAGATTTCAAACGTTGGGTCTGATGTGAATGGGAGGTTTAATGCTTCCTTAGAACAACGTTCCTCAAAGGAAGTTGTCCAGAAGGGTACCCGATATAAATATAGTAGTGTCATCTGCGAACATAATGCTGGTGGTAAATTTAAGACATTTGGGCATATCATTTGCAACCAATATATAGAGTAATGGTCCTAACACTGAGCCTTGTGGGGTCCCAAATGATACTGGAAAATTGTCAGACATTACATTGTTAATGGCAACTTTAAGTGATCTATTTCCCAGATAACTCTCAATCCAGTCTAAAGCTATTCCTCTTATACCATAACCTTCTAGTTTACAAAATAGAGTTTGGTGGTTGATGCTATCAAAAGCCTTGGTCATATCCAAAAATAATCCGAGGGTATACATGCCTTTATCAAAGCCATCAAGTATATTACCAGTTAAATCTAAGATTGCATCTGCAGTACTTCTTTGCCTTCTAAAGCCATATTTACCTTCATACAATACCTTATGACGATCAAGGAATTTCATTAATCGTATATGCACTAATTTTTCAAGAACTTTTGAGATAACTGGTAGCAAAGAGATTGGCCTGTAATTACTAAGCTCTGATTTGTTCTTGGCTTTATATAGTGGTTTCACAATAGCTAATTTCATATCATCTGGGAATTTACCTTCTGAAAGAGATTTGTTGAATAAAACATTAAGTGCTGGTAATATACTGGTATATATCGATTTCAATATAGTATTAGATAATCCATCATGGCCTTTACTTGTTTTAGGTTTCAACCTTAGTATTACTTTTTCTATCTCAATATCAGTGGTTGGATAGAAGAAACAACTCTCATTAATTCTTCCTGACTGATTATCTATAGCGAAGTCTCTCTCTCTGTCAATATTAACATTTATTTTCTCAGCTAACTTTTGTCCAACTTCACTGTAGTACTTCCCAAATGCATTACATATTTTCTGCTTTTCAGTTTCCTTTACTCCATTTATTATCATTTCATCATTGATATCTTGCTTATTTTTTACTTTACCAATAATCTTGTTAAGAGTATTCCACAACTTTTTTGAATTTCATCGATTTTGAATTATTATCAGTTTATTGTAGTAGTTATGTTTAGCCTTTCTCCGTAGAGTGTTGTATAGCTTTCTATATTCCTTATATCTTTGAAACTCGAGACTATCACGTGGGAGATGAGAGACCTCCTTGTATAGTTTTAGACATTTAGCACATGATTTCTTTAAACCTGAACTAAACCAAGGTTCTCGAGGTACGTATATTTTCCTCCTTTTAAACGTTTTAAATGGAGCGTAAAAATCTAATGCTTTTGTAATTTCACAGTTCAATGCCTCAATTCCCTCATTAACTGACATATTTGCAATAAAAGTCCAATCAATATTACGTAATGCACCTTTTATATTACGACATGTATTTTCATCAATTTTCCGACACACATGAATGTCCCCAACATTTGTTTTTAACGAGCAATTTTTAATTTCTACTAGACACATGAAGTGGTCAGGAATATCAGATTTTATTACATATGATTGCACAGCAGTGAAAACCTCAGCATGTACATAGATATTGTCTATCAGGGTTGCAGAAGCATGCGTAATTCGAGTTGGCTTGGTTGTCGACGGTATAAGTTGATGTAATAAGCACAATTCAAATAGTTTTTTGGTATTCCTATGAACATCGATTTTTAGGAAATCAAGATTTTGATCTGTTCCCAAAATAAGTCTTGTTTTCCCTCTCTATTTCTCCAGGAAGTCACTTGCATTTGTTCCAGGGACTCTATAAATTTCTCCAATAATATAACTACACTTATTTCTTCTATATAGGTACTTCTATAAATATAGATTCAAATTTTCCTTCCTCGAACACATTTAAGTCCTGTCTCTCCTGATATCTTATGTGTGTTCCAATTAGAATAGCCACACCGCCTTTTGATTTGTTTTTTCTGTGTTGCGAAATCATATCATAATTTGGAATTTTAATTTTCATAAAGTTTTTATCATTTAGGAATGTTTCACATAATAAAATTATGTCAGGAAGTAGATTTTTCTCTTTCAAAATATCTAGTAGATCTAGGAGATCTTCACTCTTGTTTGCAATACTATGTATGTTCAAGTGTGCAACCTTTATAGAATTTTCCGAGATTGGAAATGTTATGTTATCATTACAAATATCAAGATACTGACAATTAGTCAGAAAAGCATCATCAAAATCGATTAAGTCAGTGAGATCTTTTTCTGTGGAATCCATTAAGCAATAATACACTTTTCAGTCACAATACAACATAACATTTCAATAAATAACTTAATGTTCAATAGAAAAATGGTAAAGTTCATGATTTTAATTCTTCCCGAATTTCCATCAGAGCTTTTCCTAGTAGGTTGTGACCTTGCCAAATGTTGACCAAGACACCAGGGTCCGACAATGCCATTCCCACTCCCCAAAATTCATCCTTGGATGCCTCTCCTATCAGTTTCTCCTTTGTCTCCAGTAAGGCTTTTAAAGCATGACTATTTTGGGTAAATTTAGCTTGACAGCACTCCTTTATAACTTGGGGCGCAGCTTGTTCCCATCTTTGCCTAACAAAATCTTTAACTTGACTTCCAACTTTTTTGATGTCGTAAGGGTTCATGCTTTGCATTATCTTGTGATGTATCACATCATCATTAAAAAGCTGTGCTTTGCTTGCTTGGATAAACTGTTCGTTGCAAATACTTGACATTGTTTTTCATGAATGGACAAATTGAAAGTTACTGAAGGGCGAACCCTGTGTAAAGAATACAAAAGCATCTTCATTTTCCTTTTCAGCGGCTGACCGTGGCTGAAGTTCAGCAGGAAGTTGGTCTAAATTGTTATTGGGTTTAACGGTAAAACATTTACTGCCAATAATAAGTTGGTCCACATTCAGTCGACATTTCCCTCTGTACTGAGGCAATTTCTTGGCCTTGTTAAAGATAGGTCGAAGTACTCGTCTTCTGTTCTCAATTAATGGTGGAAAGTCTTCCCTCACAAATACATCTCTAGGCAATTGCATCCTATTGTGCAGTAAAAGTTCAACATCTGAGTACGATTGGAAAGTCACTACCACTGGACGATTTTGTCCTTTGATAAAAGGACCAACCCTTTGCAAGCGCTTCATTGGGACATGTAAACCACAATCATTGAACACCATCATGTGGTTTAATACACCTGCTATTTTCCTATGCAACAGGCCTGCATTCTCTCCAAATGTTTCTCCGATACCTTCAAAAACGAGATTGAATTCTCTCAGTTTAATTTCAGTTTTCAGATTATTTTCTGAAAGCAAACTGCATTTTTCTCTGAGTATTCTGGTCTCATCCTGAAGGCTATTAACCTGAGTTTTCAGTTCAGCATTTTCCGATTTAGCATGATCAATTTGCATTTTACAATCTTCAACCTCCTTGATATGAAAATCCAGATTTTCTTGAAGTTCATCATATTGTTCAAACATTTTTTCAACAACATCAAAAAGTGCTTTGAACCAATCCAAATTGGAAGCATCATCTGGTGGTTTTTTAAATTGACATTTAGCCCTTGTAAATAGTTTCTTTGCTTCAGGTGACTCACCTGTTGGCTCAGATGTGTCCAACTGTCTTTTCTTAGGATCACTTGGGGTAGATTTACCAGCCATAGTCCAAACGAATCAGTGAGTTTAAAATGAAAGCAACAAGTGTATATTCCAAAAACAAGTGTGTATTCCAAAAATTGATTCAAGTAATAATATGAAAAATCAAACAATTGCTTTCTCTTTCATTTAACAAAACAATAGAGCCAGGAAACTGTGAAACGTCCAACCTCACACATGTATGAGACAAAGAGCATTGAGACAAAGGGCATTGTATTGTAAGATATTCCCATTGAAAATGAAAATCAATGAAGCTTGAAAATGCTTAAAAATGAGCGAAAAAAGAAGTAAAATGAACTAAAATATTAAATTCCAAGGCTGTTTCTTTGCCAAATCACATAATTTCTAGATACATGGAATCAAATCATAATCATACTCCATACAACCAAAATTGGTCGTAGTGCAATATCCAGAAAGGTGGATAAATCCACATAATGAAGGAGCAATCTGACTGGTGTGCGACACAGCCACCCCCTCTCTTCTCTGTAAGAAGCCCATGTTGCCTAGAAATAAGTTAGTTTGAGGTGTTAAGTTACATTCATTGCTCAAAAAAGACTTTGGTTGCAGAAGGATTAGAACAAGAAGAAGACAGTTGATTTTGTTTTGTTCAATTTAGTTTGTAAGCAGCCCATGTTGCCTAGAAATAAGTTAGTTTAAGGTGTTCAGTTACATTCATTGATCTAAAATGACTTTGGTTGCAGAAGGATTGGAACAAGAAGAAGACAGTTGATGTTGTTTTGTTCAATTTAGTTTGCCTAGAAATAAGTTAGTTTAAGGTGTTTTGTTACTACTGTTGGTCTAAAATGTATTTGGTGGCAGAAGGATTTGGAGGCAGAAGAAGACAGTTGATGTTGTTTTTTTCAATTTAGTTTGCCTTGAAATAAGTTAGTTTAAGGTGTTTTGTTATATTCATTGATCTAAAATGATTTTGGTTGCAGAAGGATTGGAGGCAGAAGAAGACAGTTGATGTTGTTTTGTTCAATTTAGTTTGTAAGAAGCCAATGTTCCCTAGAAATAAGTTAGTTTAAGTTGTTTTGTTGCATTCACTGTTCTAAAGTGATTTTGGTTGCAGCACAATTGAAATTAGAAGAAGACAGTTGATATCGTTTTGTTCAATTTAGTTTGTAAGAAGCCCATGTTGCCTAGAAATAAGTTAGTTTATGTTGTTTTGTTGCATTCACTGTTCTAAAGTGATTTTGGTTGCAGCACAATTGAAATTAGAAGAAGACAGTTGATATCGTTTTGTTCAATTTAGTTTGTAAGAAGCCCATGTTGCCTAGAAATAAGTAAGTTTATGTTGTTTTGTTGCATTCACTGTTCTAAAGTGATTTTGGTTGCAGCACAATTGAAATTAGAAGAAGACAGTTGATATCGTTTTGTTCAATTTAGTTTGTAAGAAGCCCATGTTGCCTAGAAATAAGTTAGTTTATGTTGTTTTGTTGCATTCACTGTTCTAAAGTGATTTTGGTTGCAGCACAATTGAAATTAGAAGAAGACAGTTGATATCGTTTTGTTCAATTTAGTTTGTAAGAAGCCCATGTTGCCTAGAAATAAGTAAGTTTAAGGTGTTCAGTTACATTCATTGATCAGAAAAGACTTTGGTTGCAGAAGGATTAGAACAAGAAGAAGACAATTGATTTTGTTTTGTTCAATTTAGTTTGTAAGCAGCCCATGTTGCCTAGAAATAAGTTAGTTTAAGGTGCTCAGTTACATTCATTGATCTAAAATGACTTTGGTTGCAGAAGGATTGGAAGCAAAAGAAGACAGTTGATGTTGTTTTGTTCAATTTAGTTTATAAGAAGCCAATGTTCCCTAGAAATAAGTTAGTTTAAGGTGTTTTGTTGCGTTCATTGATCTAAAATGATTTTGGTTGCAGAAGGATTGGAACAAGAAGAAGACAGTTGATGTTGTTTTGTTCAATTTAGTTTATAAGAAGCCAATGTTCCCTAGAAATAAGTTAGTTTAAGGTGTTTTGTTATATTCATTGATCTAAAATGACTTTGGTTGCAGAAGGATTGGAGGCAGAAGAAGACTGTTGATTTGTTTTGTTCAATTTAGTTTATAAGAAGCCAATGTTCCCTTGAAATAAGTTAGTTTAAGGTGTTTTGTTATATTCATTGATCTAAAATGATTTTGGCTGCAGAAGGATTGGAAGCAGAAGAAGACAGTTGATGTTGTTTTGTTCAATTTAGTTTATAAGAAGCCAATGTTCCTTAGAAATAAGTTAGTTTAAGGTGTTTTGTTACATTCATTGATCTAAAATGATTTTGGTTGCAGAAGGATTGGAACAAGAAGCAGACAGTTGATGTTGTTTTGTTCAAATTAGTTCGTAAGAAGCCCATGTTGCCTAGAAATATGTTAGTTTAAGGCGTTTTGTTGCGTTCATTTAAAATGATTTTGGTTGCAGAAGGATTGGAAGCCGAAGAAGACAGTTGATGTTGTTTTGTTCAATTTAGTTTATAAGAAGCCAATGTTCCCTAGAAATAAGTTAGTTTAAGGTGTTTTGTTATATTCATTGATCTAAAATGATTTTGGTTGCAGAAGGATTGGAAGCAGAAGAAGACAGTTGATGTTGTTTTGTTCAATTTAGTTTGCCTAGAAATAAGTTAGTTTAAGGTGTTTTGTTATATTCATTGATCTAAAATGATTTTGGTTGCAGAAGGATTGGATGCAGAAGATGACAGTTGATGTTGTTTTGTTCAATTTAGTTTTCCTTGAAATAAGTTAGTTTAAGGTGTTTTGTTATATTCATTGATCTAAAATGATTTTGGTTGCAGAAGGATTGGAGGGAGAAGAAGACAGTTGATGTTGTTTTGTTCAATTTAGTTTGCCTAGAAATAAGTTAGTTTAAGGTGTTTTGTTATATTCATTGATCTAAAATGTATTTGGTGGCAGAAGGATTTGGAGGCAGAAGAAGACAGTTGATTTTGTTTTGTTCAATTTAGTTTGTAAGGAACCAATGTTGCCTGAAAATAAGTTAGTTTAAGGTAATCAGTTACATTCATTGATCTAAAATGATTTTGGTTGCAGAAGGATTGGAAGCAGAAGAAGACAGTTGATGTTGTTTTGTTCAATTTAGTTTATAAGAAGCCAATGTTCCCTACAAATAAGTTAGTTTAAGGTGCTCAGTTACATTCATTGATCTAAAATGATTTTGGTTGCAGAAGGATTGGAATCAGAAGAAGACAGTTGATGTTGTTTTGTTCAATATAGTTTTTAAGAAGCCAATGTTTCCTAGAAATAAGTTAGTTTAAGGTGTTTTGTTGCGTTCATTGATCTAAAATGATTTTGGTTGCAGAAGGATTGGAACAAGAAGAAGGAAGTTGTTCAATTTAGTTTGTAAGAATCCCATGTTCCCTACAAATAAGTTAGTTTAAGGTGCTCAGTTACATTCATTAATCTAAAATGACTTGGTTGCAGAAGGATTGGAACAAGAAGAAGACAGTTGATGTCGTTTTGTTCAACTTAGTTTGTAAGAAGTCCATGTTGCCTAGAAATAAGTAAGTTTAAGGTGTTTTGTTGCGTACATTGATCTAAAATGATTTTGGTTGCAGAAGGATTGGAAGCAGAAGAAGACAGTTGATGTTGTTTTGTTCAATTTAGTTTATAAGAAGCCAATGTTCCCTAGAAATAAGTTAGTTTAAGGTGTTTTGTTATATTCATTGATCTAAAATGATTTTGGTTGCAGAAGGATTGGAAGCAGAAGAAGACAGTTGATGTTGTTTTGTTCAATTTAGTTTGTAAGAAGCCAATGTTCCCTAGAAATAAGTTAGTTTAAGGTGTTTTGTTATATTCATTGATCTAAAATCATTTTGGCTGCAGAAGGATTGAAAGCAGAAGAAGACAGCTGATGTTGTTTTGTTCAATTTAGTTTGTAAGGAGACAATGTTCCTTAGAAATAAGTTAGTTTAAGTCATTTTGTTGCGTTCATTGATCTAAAATGATTTTGGTTGCAGAAGGATTGGAAGCAGAAGAAGACAGTTGATGTTGTTTTGTTCAATTTAGTTTATAAGAAGCCAATGTTCCCTAGAAATAAGTTAGTTTAAGGTGTTTTGTTGCGTTCATTGATGTAAAATGATTTTGGTTGCAGAAGGATTGGAATCAGTAGAAGGCAGTTGATGTTGTTTTGTTCAATTTAGTTTATAAGAAGCCAATGTTCCCTAGAAATAAGTTAGTTTAAGGTGTTCAATTACATTCATTGATCTAAAGTGACTTTGGTTGCAGAAGTATTGGAACAAGAAGAAGACAGTTGATATTGTTTTGTTCAATAGGGTTTGTAAGAAACCCATGTTGCCTAGAAATAAGTTAGTTTAAGGTTTTTTGTTACAATCGTTGATCTAAAGTGACTTTGGTTGCAGAAGTATTGGAACAAGAAGAAGACAGTTGATATTGTTTTGTTCACTTTAGTTTGTAGGGAGGCAATGTTGCCTAGAAAAAAGTTAGTTTAAGGTGTTTTGGTACATTCATTGATCTAAAATGACTTGGTTGCAGGGGGATTGGAACAAGAAGAAGGAAGTTGTTCAATTTAGTTTGCAAGAATCCCATGTTCCCTACAAATAAGTTAGTTTAAGGTGCTCAGTTACATTCATTGATCTAAAAAGACTCTGGTTGCAGAAGGATTGGAACAAGAAGAAGACAGCTGATTTTGTTTTGTTCAAATTAGTTTGTAAGGAGCCAATGTTGCCTAGAAATAAGTTACTTTAAGGTAAGGTGTTTTGTTACATTCATTGATCTAAAATGACATGGTTGCAGAAGGATTGGAACAAGAAGAAGGAATTTGTTCAATTTAGTTTGTAAGAAGCCAATGTTCCCTAGAAATAAGTTAGTTTAAGGTGTTTTGTTGCGTTCATTGATCTAAAATGATTTTGGTTGCAGAAGGATTGGAAACAGAAGAAGACAGTTGATGTTGTTTTGTTCAATTTAGTTTGCCTAGAAATAAATTAATTTAAGGTGTTCAGTTACATTCATTGATCTAAAATGACTTCGGTTGCAGAAGGATTGGAGGCAGAAGAAGACAGTTGATTTTGTTTTGTACAATTTAGTTTGTAAGGAGCCAATGTTGCCTAGAAAAAAGTTAGTTTAAGGTGTTCAGTTACATTCATTGATCTAAAATGACTTGGTTGCAGAAGGATTGGAAAAAGAAGAAGGAAGTTGATGTTGTTTTGTTCAATTTAGTTTGTAATAATCCCATGTTCCCTACAAATAAGTTAGTTTAAGGTGCTCAGTTACATTCATTGATCTAAAATGACTTGGTTGCAGAAGGATTGGAACAAGAAGAAGACAGTTGATGTCGTTTTGTTCAACTTAGTTTGTAAGAAGTCCACGGGGCCTAGAAATAAGTAAGTTTAAGGTGTTTTGTTGCGTACATTAATCTAAAATGATTTTAGTTGCAGAAGGATTGGAACAAGAAGAAGACAGTTGATGTTGTTTTGTTCAATTTAGTTTGTAGGGAGGCAATGTTGCCTAGAAAAAAGTTAGTTTAAGGTGTTTTGGTACATTCATTGATCTAAAATGACTTGGTTGCAGGAGGATTGGAACAAGAAGAAGGAAGTTGTTCAATTTAGTTTGCAAGAATCCCATGTTCCCTACAAATAAGTTAGTTTAAGGTGCTCAGTTACATTCATTGATCTAAAAAGACTCTGGTTGCAGAAGGATTGGAACAAGAAGAAGACAGCTGATTTTGTTTTGTTCAAATTAGTTTGTAAGGAGCCAATGTTGCCTAGAAATAAGTTACTTTAAGGTAAGGTGTTTTGTTACATTCATTGATCTAAAATGACATGGTTGCAGAAGGATTGGAACAAGAAGAAGGAAGTTGTTCAATTTAGTTTGTAAGAATCCCATGTTCCCTACAAATAAGTTAGTTTAAGGTGTTCAGTTACGTTCATTGATCTAAAATGACTTTGGTTGCAGAAGGATTGGAAACAGAAGAAGACAGTTGATGTTGTTTTGTTCAATTTATTTTGCCTAGAAATAAGTTAATTTAAGGTGTTCAGTTACATTCATTGATCTAAAATGACTTCGGTTGCAGAAGGATTGGAGTCAGAAGAAGACAGTTGATTTTGTTTTATACAATTTAGTTTGTAAGGAGCCAATGTTGCCTAGAAAAAAGTTAGTTTAAGGTGTTCAGTTACATTCATTGATCTAAAATGACTTGGTTGCAGAAGGATTGGAAAAAGAAGAAGGAAGTTGATGTTGTTTTGTTCAATTTAGTTTCTAATAATCCCATGTTCCCTACAAATAAGTTAGTTTAAGGTGCTCAGTTACATTCATTGATCTAGAATGACTTGGTTGCAGAAGGATTGGAACAAGAAGAAGACAGTTGATGTCGTTTTGTTCAACTTAGTTTGTAAGAAGTCCATGTTGCCTAGAAATAAGTAAGTTTAAGGTGTTTTGTTGCGTACATTGATCTAAAATGATTTTGGTTGCAGAAGGATTGGAAGCAGAAGAAGACAGTTGATGTTGTTTTGTTCAATTTAGTTTATAAGAAGCCAATGTTCCCTAGAAATAAGTTAGTTTAAGGTGTTTTGTTATATTCATTGATCTAAAATGATTTTGGTTGCAGAAGGATTGGAAGCAGAAGAAGACAGTTGATGTTGTTTTGTTCAATTTAGTTTGTAAGAAGCCAATGTTCCCTAGAAATAAGTTAGTTTAAGGTGTTTTGTTATATTCATTGATCTAAAATCATTTTGGTTGCAGAAGGATTGGAAGCAGAAGAAGACAGTTGATGTTGTTTTGTTCAATTTAGTTTGTAAGAAGCCAATGTTCCTTAGAAATAAGTTAGTTTAAGGTGTTTTGTTACATTCATTGATCTAAAATGATTTTGGTTGCAGAAGGATTGGAACAAGAAGCAGACAGTTGATGTTGTTTTGTTCAATTTAGTTTGTAAGAAGCCAATGTTCCCTAGAAATAAGTTAGTTTAAGGTGTTTTGTTGCGTTCATTTAAAATGATTTTGGTTGCAGAAGGATTGGAAGCAGAAGAAGACAGTTGATGTTGTTTTGTTCAATTTAGTTTATAAGAAGCCAATGTTCCCTAGAAATAAGTTAGTTTAAGGTGTTCAATTACATTCATTGATCTAAAGTGACTTTGGTTGCAGAAGTATTGGAACAAGAAGAAGACAGTTGATATTGTTTTGTTCAATAGGGTTTGTAAGAAACAGATGTTGCCTAGAAATAAGTTAGTTTAAGGTTTTTTGTTACAATCGTTGATCTAAAGTGACTTTGGTTGCAGAAGTATTGGAACAAGAAGAAGACAGTTGATGTTGTTTTGTTCAATTTAGTTTGTAGGGAGGCAATGTTGCCTAGAAAAAAGTTAGTTTAAGGTGTTTTGGTACATTCATTGATCTAAAATGACATGGTTGCAGGAGGATTGGAACAAGAAGAAGGAAGTTGTTCAATTTAGTTTGCAAGAATCCCATGTTCCCTACAAATAAGTTAGTTTAAGGTGCTCAGTTACATTCATTGATCTAAAAAGACTCTGGTTGCAGAAGGATTGGAACAAGAAGAAGACAGCTGATTTTGTTTTGTTCAAATTAGTTTGTAAGGAGCCAATGTTGCCTAGAAATAAGTTACTTTAAGGTAAGGTGTTTTGTTACATTCATTGATCTAAAATGACATGGTTGCAGAAGGATTGGAACAAGAAGAAGGAAGTTGTTCAATTTAGTTTGTAAGAATCCCATGTTCCCTACAAATAAGTTAGTTTAAGGTGTTCAGTTACGTTCATTGATCTAAAATGACTTTGGTTGCAGAAGGATTGGAAACAGAAGAAGACAGTTGATGTTGTTTTGTTCAATTTATTTTGCCTAGAAATAAGTTAATTTAAGGTGTTCAGTTACATTCATTGATCTAAAATGACTTCGGTTGCAGAAGGATTGCAGTCAGAAGAAGACAGTTGATTTTGTTTTATACAATTTAGTTTGTAAGGAGCCAATGTTGCCTAGAAAAAAGTTAGTTTAAGGTGTTCAGTTACATTCATTGATCTAAAATGACTTGGTTGCAGAAGGATTGGAAAAAGAAGAAGGAAGTTGATGTTGTTTTGTTCAATTTAGTTTCTAATAATCCCATGTTCCCTACAAATAAGTTAGTTTAAGGTGCTCAGTTACATTCATTGATCTAGAATGACTTGGTTGCAGAAGGATTGGAACAAGAAGAAGACAGTTGATGTCGTTTTGTTCAACTTAGTTTGTAAGAAGTCCATGTTGCCTAGAAATAAGTAAGTTTAAGGTGTTTTGTTGCGTACATTGATCTAAAATGATTTTGGTTGCAGAAGGATTGGAAGCAGAAGAAGACAGTTGATGTTGTTTTGTTCAATTTAGTTTATAAGAAGCCAATGTTCCTTGAAATAAGTTAGTTTAAGGTGTTTTGTTATATTCATTGATCTAAAATGATTTTGGTTGCAGAAGGATTGGAGGCAGAAGAAGACAGTTGATGTTGTTTTGTTCAATTTAGTTTGTAAGAAGCCAATGTTCCCTTGAAATAAGTTAGTTTAAGGTGTTTTGTTATATTCATTGATCTAATATCATTTTGGCTGCAGAAGGATTGAAAGCAGAAGACGACAGCTGATGTTGTTTTGTTCAATTTAGTTTGTAAAGAGCCAATGTTCCCTAGAAATAAGTTAGTTTAAGGTGTTTTGTTACATTCATTGATCTAAAATGATTTTGGTTGCAGAAGGATTGGAACAAGAAGAAGACAGTTGATGTTGTTTTGTTCAATTTAGTTTGTAAGAAGCCAATGTTCCCTAGAAATAAGTTAGTTTAAGGTGTTTTGTTGCGTTCATTTAAAATGATTTTGGTTGCAGAAGGATTGGAAGCAGAAGAAGACAGTTGATGTTGTTTTGTTCAATTTAGTTTATAAGAAGCCAATGTTCCCTAGAAATAAGTTAGTTTTAGGTGTTCAATTACATTCATTGATCTAAAGTGACTTTGGTTGCAGAAGTATTGGAACAAGAAGAAGACAGTTGATATTGTTTTGTTCAATAGGGTTTGTAAGAAACCCATGTTGCCTAGAAATAAGTTAGTTTAAGGTTTTTTGTTACAATCGTTGATCTAAAGTGACTTTGGTTGCAGAAGTATTGGAACAAGAAGAAGACAGTTGATATTGTTTTGTTCAATTTAGTTTGTAGGGAGGCAATGTTGCCTTGAAAAAAGTTAGTTTAAGGTGTTTTGGTACATTCATTGATCTAAAATGACTTGGTTGCAGGAGGATTGGAACAAGAAGAAGGTAGTTGTTCAATTTAGTTTGCAAGAATCCCATGTTCCCTACAAATAAGTTAGTTTAAGGTGCTCAGTTACATTCATTGATCTAAAAAGACTCTGGTTGCAGAAGGATTGGAACAAGAAGAAGACAGCTGATGTTGTTTTGTTCAAATTAGTTTGTAAGAAGCCAATGTTCCCTAGAAATAAGTTAGTTTAAGGTAAGGTGTTTTGTTATATTCATTGATCTAAAATGATTTGGTTGCAGAAGGATTGGAAGCAGAAGAAGACAGTTGATGTTGTTTTGTTCAATTTAGTTTGCCTAGAAATAAGTTAGTTTAAGGTGTTTTGTTACATTCATTGATCTAAAATGATTTTGATTGCAGAAGGATTGGAAGCAGAAGAAGACAGTTGATGTTGTTATGTTCAATTTAGTTTATAAGAAGCCAATATTCCCTAGAAGTAAGTTAGTTTAAGGTGTTTTGGTAAATTCATTAATCTAAAATGACTTGGTTGCAGAAGGATTGGAACAAGAAGAAGGAAGTTGTTCAATTTAGTTTGTAAGTATCCCATGTTCCCTACAAATAAGTTAGTTTAAGGTGCTCAGTTACATTCATTGATAAAAAAAAACTCTGGTTGCAGAAGGATTGGAACAAAGTAGACAGTTGATGTTGTTTTGTTCAAATTAGTTCGTAAGAAGCCCATGTTGCCTAGAAATAAGTTAGTTTAAGGTGTTTTGTTACATTCATAGATCTAAAATGACCTTGGTTGCAGAAGAATTGGAACAAGAAGGAAGTTGTTCAATTTAGTTTGTAAGAATCCCATGTTCCCTACAAATAAGTTAGTTTAAGGTGCTCAGTTACATTCATTGATCTAAAAAGACTTTGGTTGCAGAAGGACTGGAAGCAAAAGAAGACAGTTGATGTTGTTTTGTTCAATTTAGCTTGTAAGCAGCCCATGTTGCCTAGAAATAAGTTAGTTTAAGGTGCTCAGTTACATTCATTAATCTAAAATGACTTGGTTGCAGAAGGATTGGAACAAGAAGAAGACAGTTGATGTCGTTTTGTTCAATTTAGTTTGTAAGATGTCCATGTTCCCTACAATAAGTTAGTTTAAGGTGCTCAGTTACATTCATTGATCTAAAAAGACTTTGGTTTCAGAAGGATTGGAACAAGAAGAAGGAAGTTGATGTTGTTTTGTTCTATTTAGTTTGTAAGAATCCCATGTTCCCTACAATAAGTTAGTTTAAGGTGCTCAGTTACATTCATTGATCTAAAAAGACTTTGGTTTCAGAAGGATTGGAAGCAGAAGAAGACAGTTGATGTTGTTTTGTTCAATTTAGTTTATAAGAAGCCAATGTTCCCTAGAAATAAGTTAGTTTAAGGTGTTTTGTTGCGTTCATTGATCTAAAATGATTTTGGTTGCAGAAGGATTGGAACAAGAAGAAGACAGTTGATGTTGTTTTGTTCAATTTAGTTTATAAGAAGCCAATGTTCCCTAGAAATAAGTTAGTTTAAGGTGTTTTGTTATATTCATTGATCTAAAATGATTTTGGTTGCAGAAGGATTGGAAGCAGAAGAAGACAGTTGATGTTGTTTTGTTCAATTTAGTTTGTAAGAAGCCCATGTTCCCCTGAAATAAGTTAGTTTAAGGTGTTTTGTTATATTCATTGATCTAAAATGATTTTGGTTGCAGAAGGATTGGAAGCAGAAGAAGACAGTTGATGTTGTTTTGTTCAATTTAGTTTATAAGAAGCCAATGTTCCCTAGAAATAAGTTAGTTTAAGGTGTTTTGTTACGTTCATTGATCTGAAATGATTTTGGTTGCAGAAGGATTGGAACAAGAAGAAGACAGTTGATGTCGGTTTGTTCAAATTAGTTTGTAAGAAGCCCATGTTGCCTAGAAACAAGTAAGTTTAAGGTGATTTGTTGCGTTCATTTAAAATGATTTTGGTTGCAGAAGGATTGGAAGCAGAAGAAGACAGTTGATGTTGTTTTGTTCAATTTAGTTTGTAAGAAGCCCATGTGGCCTAGAAATAAGTTAGTTTAAGGTATTCTATTACATTCATTGATCTAAAGTGACTTTGGTTGCAGAAGTATTGGAACAAGAAGAAGACCGTTGATATTGTTTTGTTCAATAGGGTTTGTAAGAAGCCCATGTTGCCTAGAAATAAGTTAGTTTAAGGTTTTTTGTTACATTCATTGATCTGAAATGACTTTGAGTGCAGAGGGATTGAAAGCAGAAGAAGACAGTTGATTTTGTTTTGTTCAATTTAGTTTATAAGAAGCCCATGTTCCCTAGAAATAAGTTAGTTTAAGGTGTTTTGTTGCGTTCATTGATCTAAAATGATTTTGGTTGCAGAAGGATTGGAAGCAGAAGAAGACAGTTGATGTTGTTTTGTTCAATTTAGTTTGTAAGCAGCCCATGTTGCCTAGAAATAAGTAAGTTTTAGGTGTTGTATTGCGTTCATTGATCTAAAATTAATTTTATGGTTGCAGAAGGATTTGAAGCAGTAGAAGACAGTTGATGTTGTTTTGTTCAATTTAGTTTGCAAGAAGCCAATGTTCCCTAGAAATAAGTCTTTTAAGGTGTTTTGTTGCGTTCATTGATCTAAAATGATTTTGGTTGCAGAAGGATTGGAAGAAGAAGCAGACGGTTGATGTCGGTTTGTTCAAATTAGTTTGTAAGAAGCCCATGTTGCCTAGAAACAAGTAAGTTTAAGGTGATTTGTTGCGTTCATTTAAAATGATTTTGGTTGCAGAAGGATTGGAAGCAGAAGAAGACAGTTGATGTTGTTTTGTTCAATTTAGTTTGTAAGAAGCCAATGTTCCCTAGAAATAAGTTAGTTTAAGGTGTTTTGTTGCGTTCATTGATCTAAAATGATTTTGGTTGCAGAAGGATTGGAAGCAGAAGAAGACAGTTGATGTTGTTTTGTTCAATTTAGTTTATAAGAAGCCCATGTTGCCTAGAATTAAGTTATTGTAAGGTGTTTTGTTTTATTCATTGATCTAAAATGATTTTGGTTGCAGACGGATTGGAAGCAGGAGAAGAGAGTTGATGTTATGTTCGATTTTGTTTGTAAGGAGCCCAGTTGCCTAGAAATAAGTTATTGTAAGGTGTTTTGTTTCATTCATTGATCTAAAATGACTTTGGTTGCAGTAGGATTGGAAGGAAATGAAGACAGTTGATGTTGTTTTGTTCAAATTAGTTTGTAAGAAGCCCATGTTGCCTAGAAATAAGTTAGTTTAAGGTGTTTTGTTACATTCATTGATCTAAAATGACTTTGGTTGCAGGAGGATTGGAAGCAGAAGAAGACAGTTGATGTTGTTTTGTTCAATTTAGTTTGTAAGAAGCCCATGTTGCCTAGAAATAAGTAAGTTTAAGGTGTTTTGTTACATTCATAGATCTAAAAACAGTAAAGAGATTTTGGTTGCAGAAGGATTTGAACCAGAAGAAGACAGTTGATGTTGTTTTGTTCAATTTAGTTTGCAAGAAGCCCATGTTCCCTAGAAATAAGTTAGTTTAAGGTGTTTTGTTGTATTCATTGATCTAAAATGATTTTGGTTGCAGAAGGATTGGAAGCAGAAGAAGACAGTTGATGTTGTTTTGTTCAATTTAGTTTGTAAGAAGCCAATGTTCCCTAGAAATAAGTTAGTTTAAGGTGTTTTGTTACATTCATTGATCTAAAATGATTTTGGTTGCAGAAGGATTGGAAGCAGAAGAAGACAGTTGATGTTGTTTTGTTCAATTTAGTTTATAAGAAGCCAATGTTCCCTAGAAATAAGTTAGTTTAAGGTGTTTTGTTATATTCATTGATCTAAAATGATTTTGGTTGCAGAAGGATTGGAAGCAGAAGAAGACAGTTGATGTTGTTTTGTTCAATTTAGTTTGTAAGAAGCCCATGTTCCTTAGAAATAAGTTAGTTTAAGGTGTTTTGTTATATTCATTGATCTAAAATTATTTTGGTTGCAGAAGGATTGGAAGCAGAAGAAGACAGTTGATGTTGTTTTGTTCAATTTAGTTTGTAAGAAGCCAATGTTCCCTAGAAATAAGTTAGTTTAAGGTGTTTTGTTGCGTTCATTGATCTAAAATGATTTTGGTTGCAGAAGGATTGGAAGCAGAAGAAGACAGTTGATGTTGTTTTGTTCATAAGGAGCCCATGTTGCCTAGAAATAAGTTATTGTTAGGTGTTTTGTTTCATTCATTGATCTAAAATGAATTTGGTTGCAGAAGGATTGGAAACACACGAAGGCAGTTGATGTTGTTTTGTTCAAATTATTTTGCAAGAAGCCCATGTTGACTAGAAATAGTTATTTTTTTTTTTGCGTTCGTTAATCTAAAGGGATTTTGGTTGCAAAAAGATTGAAAGCAGAAGAAGTAAGAATATGTTGTTTCGTTCAAATTAGTTTGTGAGAAAGTACTTTTGCCTAGAAATAAGTTAGGATATGGCGTTTTATTGCGTACATTGGTCTGAAATGACTTTGGTTGCAGAATGATTGGAAGCAGAAGAAGATTTTTGATTTTTTTTTTCAAATTAGGTTGTAATCTTGAAGCCCATTTGGCCTAGAAATAAGTTATTTTATGGTGTTTTGTTACATTCATTGATCTAAAAGGCTTTTGGTTGCAGAAGGATTGGAACAAAGTAGACAGTTGATGTTGTTTTGTTCAAATTTGTTAGTAAGAAGCCCGTGTTGCCTAGAAATAAGTTAGTTTAAGGTTTTTATGTTGTGTCCATTAATCTAAAATGGCTTTAGTTGCAGAAATATTGGAAGCAAAGGCAGGGATTCAACTTTTGCTGTACATGTATTTTGTATTTACAGCTGCTTGCAGTCTGTATTGCAGGAGGAATTTTCAGGAGGAAGGGATTAGGCAAGGAAGGAAGGAAGGAAGAAAAGAAGGAATGAAGAAAGGAAGGAAGGACGGACGGAAGGGAGATATATATAGACAAATACAGATTGTTAGATTAGGTAGATAGATATATGAATAGATGGGCAGATAGGTAGCTAGTCTATTTACATGCAGCTGTTTTAAAAAGTGCTTGCATGTTATTTTCAAGAAGTATGTAGGATACTTGCTTTATTTTGTTTAGATATTTTTGTTGAATTTGTTTTGTAGTGTAATAATTTTAAGTTATCTAAACAGCTAAAGAAAATCGGTAGATAATGAACAAGGAAGTGTTTGATTTTCTTGGAATAAGTCTGTTGATCATGCAAAGTTGAATTTATGAATTTGAATAGACATTTTTGCAGAATGAAGTTATTAAGGCATCTAATTTAGTTGCATCTAGTTCAATGCCTAACCTTAACTGCTCTAAAAGTAATAAGAATCTTTCCTTGATTGTGAGATGTTTCGATGCTCTTGGAAATTTATGAAGGATTGCCTCACAGAGCAACATCTTCAAGAAAATAAAGTGTTCCCGAATTATTCTGGGCAATGCGTTGCATCAAAATTTTGGGTTTTGTTAAGCAAAGGAGATCTCATATGGGATAAATTAATAACTATAATGTTTTCGCAGAGGTAAATGTACGTCCATCTTTTAATTATTAAAATACCTGATTGATGGTATGTGAATTTCATCAAACTGGTTCTCATGGCTTACTGGCACTTCATGAACTTTAGTTATATATATTCTTAAGTTTGAGGTGAAGGGTGGAAATGTCCTGATGCCAAAGAATTGAAGGAGCTGACATTTTCTTGCGTTTTGTTTGACAACCAAAATAAATCGTGTTACTTGGAAAATACGGATTTCCAAGTGCATTTTTGGCCTTTCTGATTTGCAGTCGAAGTGAATGTCTTTTTAGTGCCTTTCAGCAGTTTGCATATACATATACATCAGATGCAGTGAGGGTCTGTTTTATCGCTTTTACAGCCTCAAACGCTACACTAGTGGATGAATAAGGATTGGTTTACAATGCATAATTATGTCGCTCCTCTTTTGAACCACTTTCTTGAAATCCTCAGATGAATAAAATATAATGTGTCTTATATATATGTGAATTTCACCAGTTTCATATGATTACAAGGGGAAAATGTGTTAAGCTCACCATTTGATGATTCAAAAATTTTGATTAAAATACTTGACCAGCAGTATGTGAATTTCATCAAATAATTCTGTATTGTACAAGAGGAACATGTGTTTAGCTCACGTTTTGATAATTCAAATTCTTTCAAGAATTCAAATACTTGACCAGCACTGTCCAGCAGTATGTGAATTTCATCCAAATAATTCCGTGTGGTAGGCCTATAAGGGGAAAATGTGTTTTAAGCTTACGTTCTGACGATCCAAATTGTTGGATTCTGACAAATATTTTGCCAGCGGTATATGAATTTCATCAAATACATTCGTATGGGTACTGCGGGAAGATCTTTTAAGCTCACCTTTTAGAACCCAAATTGTGAAAATTTAATGACTGGAATACTTGACCATATGTATGAATTTCATCAAATTATTTTAAATGGGTCCTTCAAGAAAACGTTTTTAAAGCTGACCTTTTTTATCCAAACTTGATATTTGACGATTAAAATACTTGACCAGCAGTATGTGAATTTCACAAAATAAGTTGGATTGGTTACAGTTAGAAAAAAGTTTATCTCTCCTTTTGATGGTCAAATTGTTGGAATTTGATGATTAAAATACTTGACCTGTGTATGTAAACTTCATCAAATAATTTCTCCTGGTAACCTTGGGATAATGTGTTATAAGCTCACCTTTTGATATTTAAATTTTTGAATTTTTTTCAATGACTTAAAAGGACCACCTTCCAACAAAGATGTATTATATAAGCCTATCTGTTGATGATGAAAATGCTTGACTTGCAGCATGTGAATTTCATCAAATGACTTCAAATGGAAAATGTTTTAAGCTCCCCTTTTAATCATCCAAGTAGAGCTTTTTTTTTTCTTCAGTGATTATAAATTGTAAGCTCTGTAATCCACAGAATGACGTCAGTCGCCAAAGAAGTGTTAACTGTTATTAAGCTGGTTATTCTGTATCGTACAGCTACACGTGGTTTGTTTTGCTTTGAAAAAACCTGGTTCCAAAGCAAAACCAAGAGACAATTTCACCTGTTTGTTTTTCTCTCGGAACGAAGTTCACAAAAGGCTCTTTCAGTGTAAAAAAAAAAAGAATCATTGTCTTTGTCAACTGAGATTTTATGGGAATTATAATCGCAAAAATGTAATCTTAATCATGCGGTGTAGTAGGCTGGAGGTTTCAAAACTTATTCGATATTGCATATTGCTCAGTTGGTACCACAGTGGCAAGTTGTATGTCCCCCGGTTCAATTTTCTGGCTAGGACGCCTGCAGTTATATTGGACAGCAGTCAATATCTTTTGCCTCATTGCTGTGTTGTCCACTTGAAGTAATTAGCTTACTGGGTTCTTAAATACAGGACGTAAAGCCCAACCATCTATCTGATGTATTGTGACACGTAGCACTTGGCAGTGACCAGTGTGCCCATGGAAAGCTAAAAGCTATAGAAGTGAGGGAACAATGTTTGTTGGGCCAGCTGATCCGGCCGTTGGGGGTAAGTTGAACTGTTTGAAGGACGGCGGGTAAAATGGAGAGATGCCTAGAGTTAGATGTCAATCATAATTCTTTACGAAAATAATATTTTTCGACACAATTTGACATTCCTACTATTCCATTCCATAGTTCAACTCCTTTCAACCTCTATGATGCAACTTGGACACCTGGCTGTGTCCTTGTTGTATAACAACAATTTAAGACATCCATCTTGAAATGCCACGTTGTCGTTCTTGTGCTGAAAATGTATGATTGTTTCCTTACCATGTGCCTTGGAACCACAAGATCCACATGGAAAAGACTAGCCAAAATGGTCTAACACAAGGTGGCATGCATGATTTTTCTTGTGTTTGAATACCACCTTGTGTCAAGACTTTTTTGGCGAGAGTTCCTTTTGGTTCCAAGACACATGGTAGGGAAACATCCCAAATGTTTTCGTTTTCAAAGGTAAAAGTGAGCTTGTCACATTGGAATTTCCATGGCATAAAAGGTTCCTGGACTACAGAAGATGATTTTTTGTGTGTGTAGATGGAAACCCACCTCCTTAACATGGTGTCACACAACATTGGTAAAGCCTGGCACTGCGGGCTGTTTTGCCGGTCAGTCAAAGTGTACATGTAGGCCCCATTGAGCCAGTTGCACCATTGGAGTTATTGGCAGTTGAACTGAGGATTTGTTTAACTGGACCAAAACTTTTTTAGTTGGACGAAAGCGATTTGTGGAGCATGCCAAAAACATGCAATGGTTTTGGTTGAACTATTCAGCAGAAATATGGAACTGCTGGCCATCATTTCACCTGCCGTCTTTCCAATAGTTCGACTGGTCCAAAGCCAAAACGCTGGTTACGATGCCAAAAGTATTTTATGTCGGCCATGGTTACACATACGCCAAAACTTGGGGTGTTTTAGTCAACCTGTGAACTATTTTTTTTAATTCTTGATCTTCTCAAAAGCTCTAAAATCTGCAGATGTGGGAGCAATTTCTAATATTTTGTTCAACTGGCCCCACACTCTTCTACCATTATGCTCTTCAGAAAACTGCCCTTGCTGAGCAGCAATGATTCTGGTTCGGACAGATTACAAATTGGGGCTGGTGAGCCTTCATTGGCTATTGGCAAAATCAACATTTGTCTGGATAATGATTTGCTGCATTTGCTGAAGAATTGTTCTGCTGGTATAAAATGGTCCTTATTAGATTTATTGCTACCCGGGGGGTACACAGGTCATTGTCCAGCAACTCCAAAATCCCTGAGGGCATGGCACAAATTTGTGGGTTTGGATCCGTGCATCCTACAATGTCATATGTATAAGTTACATCCAGATTTGTTTAGTTGTGCCATTTGATATATATATATAAAGATTTTTTGCAGATATTCAGTTCTCCTGGCATTATACCAATCAGCATAGAGCAGGAGAAGGCGCACAACGCAATTGTTGCTGTTGATATTTTTGTGCTGTAATCGTAAGATAACATTTGTCATCAATTTTTATAAAACATCTCTTGCACTCAAGTATCTGAGGGCTGGAGTGTGCTTTTAGGATTGTCTCTTCAATAATGAGCATCAATGTGTTCACACTTTTTCACCAAAGAGGTTTATTGTCTCCTGTGGAACTCTTCATCCTACTTTTACATCAATTGTAAAGCAATAATTCTATTTCTGCCCATATTACCAATTTGGGATGGCAGGGCATTGTTGTCTGCTGGCACAGGGGTCAACCCCCATGGGCACATCGACGTTGCAGCAACGTTGCAAGGACGTCACACTTTTCGTCAAATGACGTAGAATTGTATGGTTGAAATTATGTTGTCACAACGTTGTGAAGTAACGTCAAAGATATGACGTTAGCATGCAACGTTGTGGCGATGTTTTACAACATTGTGAGGCAATGTCAGGAGTTCGACGTTAGCTTGCGACGTTGTGGCAATGTTGTAAAAATACCCCGACGTCGTGTTCACGTTGGGGCGACATAATCTCTCTCATACATATCTACGTGACCAACAGACCAGCCCTCCACCAATTAGAAACGTCGGGGTTTACGTCGTGTGCCCACTGGGACATTGGTCTGGGCAATGATTTGTTGGATTTGCAGCAGAATTGTTGTGCTTGTGTAGAATGGTCGTTATTAGATTTATTACCACACGGGTCATTGTCCGGCAACCAGAAATCTCATGGGGCCACCACAACTGTTTGAAGTTGCCTTCATGTATTTGCCTTGCATCCAGGTTAAAGCTCATCATCCAGACTCTTGGTCGTCAGATTTTGGCTTGATAGAAAAACTGTCCTCCTGCATTATGCCAGATTAACTGTTTCGTAAAGATTTTATCACTTTAGCAAATTGAAGATTTTGGGGCATTGTTGGTCTGGACAATGATTTGTTTCACTTGTAGTAGAATTGTTGTGCTTGTACAAGATGACGCTTATTAGATTTATGACCCCATGGGTCATTGTCCTGCTACTCCTAAATCCTTGAGGGCGGACACAGCAGTTAGAATTTGCCTTCATGTGTCTGCCTGGCATCTGGAGTAGGCACATCAACCAGACTGTACCTTTGGTCTTGTAAAATGGCTTGATTGCATTAGTGGTGTGACCAGCTGCTGGGATTCCAATGCTTTGGTTCTAAGCATAAGTGTTACTTCCCATATTCCTGAAGTAGTTATGCTCAAATGTCAGTGACATAAATTCTGGATAGATATTATGGTTCTTGAACTGGTAACACTAAAATAAAAAGTATTTCGATTTGATTGCCAGTGACTGTACTTCCGTTCCATACCATATGCATAATTACATAGTAATACATGCACTATCGGACTACTGTATTAAGCCAATTCTTGTATTTTCAGTGTGGATCGATTTATTGGAAACCCTATCTTTTAAGGCACATCATAAACTTGAAGGTTTTTTAAGTGTTGCATTGTTGGTCTGAGGGCTAACACAGTAGTTAGAGTGTGTCTTCTTTGTTTGTTTGGCATCCTGAGTAGGCACATCAACCAGACTCCTCCTTTGGTCTTGATTTCATTTGTGATGTGACCAGTTGGGAATCAGCTGGGAATTCAATGTTTTGGATGTTAGTATTGGCGTTCCTTTGCATCTGCCACACTGAAAAATAAAGCTCAAACAAAAATGGTGATTGGATTAGTTTTAGGCTTGTGTTCCAGTTTGGGTTTGTGGAAATACCAAGTGCTGCACAGCTGTATTGTCCTGGATGCTGTAGGTATTGTGAAAAAAAAAACAACTTCTGTTCAAAAACCATCATGGTTATTTCAAAAAACCAGTTTGTCTTGCACTTCTTCCGACTGTGCAGAAGCACTGATGTTTTCAAAAAGTTCCTTCACTGCAAAAAAAAAATCTTGTAAAAACATATTGAAAAGACATATCTTGAAATGTGTTAACTTTCGTGAAAATTAATGTAATTGCAGGGCGCAGGGTTGGCATGTACTGTTTGTACACCCTTGCATAGCATACACTTGGACTGGCATTGACATGCACTGAGTTCTACAGTGCTCAGCTAAGTTTGCAAAACATGTGGCAGAGGGTGTAGTTATTGATCCACATATATGAAGAAAGTTATGAAGTGCATCATTTCTGAAGTGTCCAAAGTATCCTTTGGAGAATAAGCGGGATGGTACAAAATCATCCAAGCAGACCACAAGATTCCGGGGTGACCAGGGTCAATATCCATAAAATGTCTGGGGCCTCTTAGTCTTATAGGAAGCCTTGCAGAGTTCCTCATAAACATATCTACATTATAGAATCGCTAACAAAACAATATTATATGATTATATGAGTCTCTTGAATTGTGCTGGTTGCTGGACATCAACATTGCTTTCCAAGACCAAGTCTCATGCACTCAGCACCTGCACTCTAAAAAAATTCAGACAAAATTGGTTTTTTAGATTCAAAATGGTTTTTTGAAAAACCGAATTTCAATGCAAAAAACCAACATGGATTTTTTTAAAAACCAAATTTCAATGCAAAACCAACATGGATTTTTTTAGAAATCCATGTTGGTTTTGCATTGAAATTTGGTTTTTCAAAAAACCATTTTGAATCTAAAAAACCAATTTTGTCCTGACATTTTTTAGTGTGTGGTAATCTCTTCTGGATTTTTCTTGCCTCTTTGGTAGGAATATAGAGCAAATATTTTTATGCTCAGTTGCTCCTTTAGGCCAGCACAAAGGGCCTCAAGGTGAACATGCATGGCTTTCCCACGGTCTCTCTTGTTCGGACAATAGTGGTCATCCAGAATGATGAATACAGTTGCAGGTTTTTCCATTGTCGTGTAGGGGGAGGGTTGGTTTTGTTGTAGCGTGTTGGGCGGCTAATCGCTGGGTCCAGGGTTCAAGCCCAGCTCTTAAAGGGAAACCCTAGGAGTCTGTGACCTTTTTGGTCAGATCAGACGAGGTGGGCGTGATGGAGAGGAAGGGAACTGTAGAAAGTAGTTCTAGTCTAGAACTAACATTGGAGATGGATGTATATATATAACGAACACTATTAACTTGTTGCTTATCTATTTATTTATATTATCTATTTACTTATGCCACCAGGATTAAATCCCCTACCGTGAGCCGAAGAGTCAAATTTCATCAATCCCCACCCCCCCCCCCCCCCTACACGTTACCCGCGTTAATTGACAGCGGAGGAATCTACAAACAGAACAGAACAATGGCGCGTAGCCTAGTTATGTCAAGATAATGCTGGGTCACCTGGGCCTGTGTTGGACGGCTGTTTCAGTTATCTTTTTTCTCATTGATGTGTCCTCCTTCTGTCCTAATTAGCCTATCAAGTGCATAAATACGGGGCATAAAACACCAATTATCAGCTGACAAGTAATCAAAATAGATTCCACTGACCAGCAGGCAAGCTTATCAAGCTAAGCTGCACATGGACTGACACGATGATTTTAATGCATATGAGCCAATCTTAGGTTAAATTGTTAGGTAGACAGTAAGAAAACTGGCCATGAAAACGCATATTTAGGCCTATTGAAATTGCTGCAACAAATTGGGGATGGTGAGCCTTAGCTGCCTGCTGGCGAAGTCAACATTTGTCTGGAAAGTGAGTTCTTGCACTTGTGGTAAAAAAAAAAATATATCCATTGTCCACTGCAACTGTTTGAATTTGCCTTCGCGTGTCAGCCTTGCATCCAGGGGTCTGGGGAGATGGGCACCTTTCAATAGTTGAGGCTCTCTTAGAGTCTAAGAGGGCCGCTAAAATACTAAAATCACAATGGACTACTGAAGTATGGTGGCCATGATCATGTGCAGCCATTTTGGGCACACATCTTGGATTTCTGTAAATATTACTTAAGAAGAGACCTAAGCGAATTCTTACTGCAAATTTCATATCTGTAAGTGAAATGCTAAAGGTACATGTAGTCATATAGGTAACATTTCAAAATATTTTTTGTATGTTTTCAATAGTTTATTTTCTTTATAAAATTAAGCGTTTGTCATTTCAACTCAAAGTAGAATTACATATGAAGATAGTATAGTATCCCACCTTCGATGCTGCCAGCTAATCCATCTAAATCTTCGAGTAATACGGTTTCTTCAGCTGTAAAGAAATTGTAACGTTTCAACCCAGACAATAGTGTCATATCATCAAAAATGTTATTTCACTGCTAACAATTTGTTTTGTGTTAAATATTCTGCAGTATCACTGGAGAGCCTGACTAAAATCTTATATATATATATCATAATATAATATTATAATGAATTTGTATACATCATCAAAATGTACAATGTACATATTCTTTTTTTTTAAATATAAAACATTGACAATGGAATTCTTCACGAAAAATAACAATTCTCATGTTAGGAACTTACCTTGAATGTTTGCCACCAATTCTTCTAAAAGGGCACACCCAGGAGGCTTTGGACGTCCATAGTCGCCGTTGATATTTCGCCGGAAATTGTAAGATAGATGCCTGTTATGTTTGCGAGTACTGCAGTTGTGAAAATTCATTTTGCAATGCTTTTTTTGGTCACTATCTCATGGTTGGAGTGAGTGGCTGTTATCTGGTCACTACATTTGACAAACCCCCAGACCCTTTCCTTGCACATCTGCTACTGTGCATTGGCGTTCCTATGGGGGGGGGGGGACAGGGGGCACGAGGGGCACGAGCCCTCCATATTGGACTTGTACCCCCAGGTGCCCCCATATGAACTTCCCAAATATACAATTAGCATAGCGGGTGCAGCTTTGCTTGTCTGCTGGTGCCATCTGGCAAGAAATGACATAATCACGGTTAACTGATCAGAGGTTAACTGACGAAGCAGGGTAAGTGGATGGAGCATCCCCATACTTCATCTCTGTAGTAACAACAAACCTCCATGTCTTGCAGTAGGTCGAACTGCGTTTTTGTGGTGACCGTTCTGCGCATTTACACGTGGCCACAGTATTTTGAAAGAAAGTGATGTTTTCTGCCTTAGCAACAAATATTTGATTCCAAGACATGAAATACCACATTACAATGATAGATATAGGCTCCCTGTACACATTTTGTGTACAATTAAAGTATTGATATGTCAAATATCTGCTGAGTACAGCATTTGAAGAAACACAAACAGACCAAAAGCATGATGCAAACAAATGGTAACACACATTTCAGGAATTATTGATAAGTTCATCACATTTTAATTGCGTAGGTTGTTTCTCATGGAAGTTGCCTACTCAATGGGCTCATTTAAAGTGTTTTAGAATCTCTAAAAACCTTGTTTTAGACCAAAATAGACACTTACCTCCTCAATCCTGCAGGGATCTTCCCTCCAAATTCCCTGAGCAGACCCGTGGCCCTCCTGAGCAGAGTGTGTGGCCCTGCGTTTTAGTAGATATGCCTGCACAGGGTGGGTGTAGGCACATGCCACAGACTCTTCAGGATCTTCCTGGTTTGTCAGATGCTTGTTTTATTGAATTGACTTGTATGACAAGCTGGGAACGCAATGTCTTGTTGTCATTGTTGGTGTTACTTCCTATGTGCCAGAGGCACAGATGATCTTCAAAAAATTCCTTTCCTGACATAAATTCTGGATAGATGTGATTGTTGAAAACAATTAACAGGAATCACTCAAATGGTAGGCTGCAGTGTAATTTCAGTGTTGCAGAAAGGACAGAAAGGTGTAAATATGACTGTACTTTCTTTTTTTACCGTAACGTATTCTTAAAAGTTAAATGCCTTCAGCATTACGCTGTTGAAATGCCAACCAATTTTTATGTTACTGTATATATTCTTTTTCATATTTTGGATTGATTTATTGCAAAACCTACAAAAACGTACAGTGATTTAATGGTATGAAACTCTTCTCTCTCTGACGAAACTGTCCTTCCTGCGTTGTGCCAGACCCATTACTTAGCAAATCTATTTCAAGGCACAACAAGTTGAAGATTCTGGAGGTATTGTTGGTCTGGTCAATGATTTGCTGCTTTTGTAGTAGAATTGCTGTGCTTGTATGAGATGGTCCTTATTAGATTTATGACCCCATGGGTCATTGTCCTGCAACTTCTGAATCCCTGCGGCCTAACACAGCAGTTAGAATTTGCCTTCTGTATTTGCCTTGCATCCAGGGTGGACACATCAGCCAGGTTCTTCCTTTGGTCTTATAAATGGCTTTATTGCAAATTTGTAGTGTGGCCAGCCAGGAATCAAATGTCTTGGTTGTCAGTTTTGGTGTTCCTTCCCATCTGACAGAAGCACTGATGCTTTTCAAAACAATTCTGTACTGTGAAAAATTCTGGAAAAATATATATTGGAAAAGAGTGTCTAACCTGAGCAAGTAGTTGCATTGTGCAAGTAGGGTTCGGATTTGCACTGAAAGACCGAAGTATGCATATGTTGTGCAGACAAGATTCTTGATGGATAAGATCTATAGGATTGTTCCACACTGTAAAATTTGGAATTTTGAGTCGGCTCAAATGATTGAGTGAGGTGGTTGCACAATTCCTTTGAGCTAACACAGCTTGTTTTAAGTTATGATAATGTGACCGTTGTCATAACTTAAAACAACAAGCTACACACATGTTAGCTCAATCTCACTCAATAATTTAGCTGACTCCAAATGCAAATTTTACAGTGAGTTACAAGTGTGAGGCACCCAAAACAGGGTCATAAATAATAAATCACCCAAACAAGAAGAAAATTAATTTTGAAAAATTGCTGGCAAAAGGCCCTCTTCAGAAAACGCATGTTTTGCTTTTGACCTTTACCAATTGCAGGTACATAGTTTGCAGATATGATTTTTAATGCGAACTGAAATTAATCCCTAACCACTCTGGCATGCTATACTTTTACAATTGAATTGGACGTTGCAAGTCCCCAATTCCAAAATTGGAAGGGGATAAACTATTGGAATATAGCAGGTGTGAAAACCCAGATTAAGGTGGTAGAGTGTATGATGTCCAATTGTCCATCTGTCAAGTGTATCAAAGATAGCTGCCTGTTACATGGTGGTAGGGTTGACCAGGAATATAAAAAAAAAGTTTTAGGCTCAGAAAATCAACCAGAGCTCAAGATACCCTCCATTGTAATGTAAGCATGATTCTTGGTGTTCTAGATTAGGCTCCAGGTGACAGGACATCGCAACTTTGGTATGAACCTTAAGACCACTATCCTTAGACTTTATAGTTCATTTTATGTGAAGCTTGAGTTGGGTATAACCTTCTATTGAATGCACAGATGAGGTTCTTGACTGGACAGCATATATGTACGTAACTTTTGTCTTTCAGTGTACATCCTTGCATACCATGATTGAGAAGCTCTTGGACTTGCAAACATAGACATGCACTTTAAAACTCTCAAGAAGCTGAGCTTAGTTTGCAAAACATGTGACAGAGGGGGTAGTTATTGATCCACATAAAGCAAGTTATGAAGTGCATCACCCCCGAGTGTCTAAAGTATCTTTTTGAGGAATATGCTACATGGTACAAAATCACCCAAGCAGACCACACGATTCTAGAGGAGACCAGGGTCAATATCCATAAAATCACTTGGGCCTCTTAGTCTTATAGAAAGCCAAGGCTGACATAGTTCCCTGATATACTTATCTAGAATCACTGAGGATGGAAGGATGATTAGAGTTTTATGTCCTGTATTTCATTGCACTTGGAAAATATGTCATATATACTTGATTCAATCCTTCATGCAATTAATTCAGACTCTCAAGATTAGTTAGCAAGTAGTAAATAGGAGGCTGTTAAATTCATTTTAAAAAGCTGGCGCAAGTAACACAGTTTCCATTTACTTACATGTATATGCTGTACAACATAAGCACAAGATGATACTCCGTGAGCTGCACCATGGCTCGAATTTATTGCAAATGTTAGGCAAATATATTCCTGTATTGTATGTAACAAACAATAGAAGGGATAATTCATGAGGCTTTTTATGTTCCTGTTGTTTGTTGTCCACATTCAAAGCACCTTTTGTTGACTTAGTTCTACCAAGAGGAAAGATATACTGCCTCTCTCTCCCCAGAGCATCTCTGTAGCATCTATTCTCCCTATTTCACTGTTGCAGCATACTAGTTTAATATGTCACATTTGAGAATATCACTTTAAATATCTTTTTATTTTTGTAGCAAGCCAAGTTTGTTTAAATAACTTTCCCTTACTTCAATGTTTCTTGGAAAATATATTGTTTTTGGTAAAATATTTATCTTTTATATCTTTATTACTCCATTTATATGCAATATATTTCGTAACTTAATACATTTTTAGTGTAGGCCTACAAACAAATTGGACAATGTCTTCGTCTGTACTGGTTTCTTCAAGCATCCTGTCTTCAACATGGTCTGGTTCCACAGGGGCTTGGCTCTTCCACTGCCCGGCACTCCAGTTGAAGTATGGTTGAGGTATCCTATAATAGTATTCTGCGTGGCCATCTTGTGTGGCAGTTTTTACACTCACTCATAAGGCTTTCTCATTTTTCGACTTAGAGTTATGAAATTTGGTACAGGTATGGGGCTATGGGTATAATTTTGCAAGTTGTCGAGAAATCCAAGATGGCGGCCGTTTTGTGGCGGCCATTTTGGCAGCCATCTTTCTTCATTCTTGAACTGCCCATTGTGACCTTAATATTTCACTTACCGTTAAAAAATTTGGTACAGGCATTGGCCTGTGGGTATCGATCAGGAACATGTTGAGAAATCCAAGATGGCGGCCATTTTGGAAATCCAAGATGGCGGCCATTTTGGTAGCCATCTTTCTTCATTGTTCAACTGCCCATTGTGACCTTAATATTTCACTTACACTTATGACATTTGGCACAGGTATTGGCCTGTGGGTATGGATCAGCAACATGTTGAGAAATCCAAGATGGCAGCCATTTCGGCAGCCATCTTTCTTCATTTTTTTAACTGCCCATTGTGACCTTAATATTTTGCATAGAGTTATAAAATTTGGTACAGGTATTGGCCTGTGGGTATTGATCTGGAACATGTTGAGAAATCCAAGATGGCGGCCATTTTGTGGTGGCCATTTTGGCCGCCATCTTTCTTCATTACTTGAACTGCCCATTGTTACCTTAATATTTCACTTACATTCATGACATTTGGCACAGGTACCTTTGCCTGTGGGTATGGATCAGCAACATGTTGAGAAATCCAAGATGACAGCCATTTTGGCAGCCATTTTTCTTCATTTTTTTAACTGCCCATTGTGACCTTAATATTTCGCTTAGAGTTATAAAATTTGGTTCAGGTATTGGCCTGTGGGTATTGATCTGGAACATATTGAGAAATGCTAGATGGCGGCCATTCTGTGGCGGCCCTTTTGGCAGCCATCTTTCTTCATTCTTGAACTGCCCATTGTGATCTCAATATTTCACTTACAGTTATGCAATTTGGTATGGGCCTGTGGGTATCGATCAGGAACATGTTGAGAAATCCAAGCTGGTGGCCATTACGTGGTGGCCATTTTGGCAGCAATCTCTCCTCATTTCTTGAACTGCCCATTGTGACCTTAATATTTCACTTACGGTTTTGACATTTGTCATAGGTATTTGCCTGTGGGTATGGACCAGGAACATGTTGAGAAATCCAAGATGGCGGCCATTTTGGAAGCTATCTTTCTTCATTTCTTGAACTGCCCAATGTGACCTTAATAGTTCACTTAAGAGTTATAAAATTTGGTACAGGTATTGACCTGTGGGTATCGATCGGGAAAATGTTGAGAAATCCAAGATGGCGGCCATTTTGCCAGCCATCTTTCTTCATTTCTTGAACTGCCCATTGTGATCTAAATATTTCGCTTAGAGTTATGAAATTTAGTACAGATATTGGCCTGTGGGTATGAATCGGGAACGTGTTGAGGCATCCTAGCTGGCCACAAATGCCCACTTCAGAATGGCTGACATCCTTGAACTGCCCATTCACTGTGGCAAAACTGGACGAGGGTAACTGAGTTACCCTCGTCTCTAAAATAGCCTTAAATATTATGTAATCGTGAATATGAGCTTATTGGTGATTTTTCAAGGTATTAAAGTGGTGTATGACCATTATTAGGTATCCGTAATAACATTACAAGAGAAAGCGAATGCTAATTCAGGCTGGGAGACTCTAGAAATGGCTTAAAGCATGTCCGAAATGACGAGGGTAACTGCATCTCGTGACGAGGGTAACTGTAACCATGCTTGTTGCTATGACGAGGGTAATTGCCCATGGTCACTCAGAGTTAATATCCATAAACTCAAAGTGAATAGACTACAGGAATTGTCCAGACATACCCATACCATCACAAAAGCTTCAAAAACTGTTGTTGAAGCATTAAGCACAAAACTCATGCAGTATACTGTCAGAAAAAAAATTGTATCTTGCTCAACTTTTTATACAATGTACATACACTAGTCAGGTATATCTATTTTCAGTCCTTTGGATGCAACATTTACAAGTGTCTATCATCACTGAGGTCACAAATTACTCATTGGCAAACTGGCAGTTCATTTCTATGGGATGTATCGCAAAAATTTGTGGTGAACATGTACATTATTTTCAGTTGAGTAAATGAGCAAAATTTAATGTTATGAAAGTGAAAATTCTTCAACACATGTTAAATTAAAGTTAAAAAGGTACTCTAAGTTTGATGAGATAGGTAAATAGGCACGACCTTCAAAGTGTTCAATTGAAGAATTACAAGCAGGCTGTTTTTAGACATCGATGAACTCACAACAGGCCTGCTGCAGTGATGGCAGTGCAGCCTTGTGACAGCCAGAGTCAGTGTTGATGAATTAAATCATACTATTAATTCATTGACACCTCACGATACTCAAGCCAAACTACTGATTATTCTAATGTAAATTTGCCAGCAGCTTTTCTGCACTAGGCAAAATGCCCTTACCCGGTTTGTTGTTTGTAACTACAGTCAAAGAAATACATGGTTTTTTTAATCTTCTCCCCCCCCCCCCCCCTGCCATGGTTTCACTGGTGTTATAAATTCTAACAGTTTTAAAACACTGCAAAGAGATGAAGGGAATGCAGGAAGGAGGGAAGAACGAAGACATACAGGAAAAAAATGGAAAAAGGAAGGAATAAAGAAGGAAAGGGAGAAGGAATGAATGAAGGAAGGAAGGGAAAAATGGAATGAAATGAAAATAGATTATATCATGGACAGATATTATCTATACGTAAAAAAAAAGTAGATAGATAGACAGATAGATAGATAGATAGATAGATAGATAGATAGATAGATAGATAGATAGCATATAAATTTGATTTGATTTGATTGATTGGGACACGTATACATAATACAATGTAATTACATAGGGGAGAAAAGGTCAGGAAGTTAACAATATATACTCCCCCGACCAAGAAAATTATATGGATAGATGGGCGATTGGGGCTTTATGTCCTGTATTTATGCACTTGGTAGGCCAATTAGGACTGGAAGATGACACGACAATGAGGCGAAGAATGATTGAAGGCCCAGGTGACCAAGCAAGATCTGGATTCGAAAGCTGGACCCAGTGATTGGCAGCCCAGCACGCTACAGCCAAACCAACCCTGCCCTCCCCAGAAACTTATAACATGGAGATACGTATGTTTTTTTTTTTAAAGACAAACTAAATGGATGCCAGAAAAGCAAAAATGCTTATTATTTGACTGTGGCCTTTTTACATAAAATTATAAATATATAAACATTTTGAGGCTATTGAAGAATATTCTATGGAATATGAATTTCAATGAAGCGTGGATTGGTCATAGCCCAGAAGCAAAATTGACAGTGTTGCTTAAAGTTCCATATAGATAGATAGACAGGCATATAGGAAGATATATAGGTAAATATAACATATCTACAAACACCTCTTAAAGTGTGCGCATGTTTTTTAACTATATGGATCAGAAAAGACAAAATAACTATTCAAAATGGACATAGATCTCCCCTCAATCCTTTACATTGCTATTTGAAAATTCAGCTCCTGTATTGAAAACCATACATCTCTGAGAGATGTCAACCTACCACAATGTTTTTATGTACCTCAACAATGTATTTCTTTGTTTTTTGTTTTTGGTGGTCAATAAATTGAAATATTGTTCATCTGTAATGCCTCACTTGGTTATATAAAATTGGCCTATGGGACTCTCAATACAAAATAAAATTCAGAAATTACAAAAGAAGGTGGCATGGGTCATTACTAATTCTTCATATGATGCTCATATGGAGCAACTCAGGCTCTTCATCTGACATGAAAATTATACTGTTCAATATTATAGCAATTCATGCAACATTGCACAATGTTATGCATGTAGAAATCTATGAATTCATTCCCAATTACCATACTTATTTGCCTCTGTCCGTGTTCAACAACTTCAACAACAGCCTTTACTTCCAAGTTCTAACACAATCGTTCAGGTGACTCCTGTATATGCACACACTTATATTTAAAACTTTGTGTATGAGCCTAATTCATCCACGGTAGTGCAAATGTATGTGTTCAATGACTATTTACAAGCAGTTACCCTCGTCACCAATCGCAGTTACCTTAGTCATTCAGTTTCAAGGAAAGCAGTTACCCTCGTCCTTATTTAACATGGGATCCAATGGGATGACCTAGTTTTTTCAATAAATTTTGAGAAATTGAGACGAGGGTAACTCAGTTACCCTCGTCCAGTTTTGCCACAGTGCCATTGAGCCCTTGCTATTTCACTGTGAGTTATGAAATTACAAATTGGCCTGTGGGCATGGATCAGGAAAATGTCGATAAATCCACATACATTGATAGATTGATAGATAGATATATACATAGATACATAGATCTATACCCACATTGCTTCATTCATTCACTCATTCTCCACACTGCCAAAGTATATCCTTTATCACGGGTGAATGCTAGTTAGTATAGTATTGCTGCATGGTCTAACTGAGTAAGGGTTGCGCCATCAATCCCATTGTCAAGAAACTCTTGAGTTGACAAAACCATGGTCATTGAGAAATACATGCACCCTTTCCCGTTCTCAATTTAAAACAAGTCTGTCATTGGTAGCACCAGTTGCATTACTCTGAGATGGTCCAGGTTTACTCTCAAGAAGTAGTAACATTGTTTGCCGAAACATGTCATCTTGTTGTCTTTCGTCTTCTAGTCCTCTTCAGATTCTCTTCTCTGTTCCATTTTCTCATCCTTTCTGGTCTCCTCGTTCAAAGCATCTGCTGCATGAAATCGAGATTGGGTCGCCGAGCTAAAGCAGTTGGAGCTTGTGGTGCAAAGCCAATCGTGTCCAAGAAATTCTCCCATTGAGGCTCTTCAGCAGGGCCTGCTAAATTTCCCTTAATAATTTCACTTGACACAAGTCCAGATGTCTTGATGCGTATCGGTCTCGGTGTCCTTTCTTGCTGATGTGCTCAACAAGCCGCACCATAGTCACATTGTAGTCTTTGTTTCCTGACTTTACTGGCCTGGCTTTCTTTGCTGAGACTGCTTTCTCTGGGGTTTTTCTTTTTGCTGGTGCTGGTTGTTGGACTTTGACAGCATCATCATCAGTAGGCTCAACTTCAGCGACTTCCTCGATCGGTGCAGATTTTTCAACACCGTTCATGCACTGAAAGTGAAATGCACGAAAACAGTTTGGTCTTTTAAAGTGAGGTTTTGTTTTCATTCCATACCGTATACACGCATGTTTTTTTGTTGTGATATATTTATTGCATTGAACGTGAAAAAAGTTGCATACCTCCAATATTCAGTTGCTTTCTGAGGCTGAGCTTCATACACTCAGCGCCTGTGGTCTGCCTTAGCCTTTTTCAGGCCTCTTAATTTTAAGGTTTGTCTATAAAAAACACGTGGTACCTTGATTTTGGATAATGTTTAAAATTCAATATCAAGCTTTCTGTTTTTTTTGGTCTTTTTTAAATACTCTCATTGGTTAGATTAATTAGTTTATCATGTTTGTAAATTAACGATTTTCAAAGAAGGGCAACAATTATGATGGATGTCAATCTTGACTTACGGATTTACAATGAGCTATTTTAAAGATTTTACAAGTGTCACTCTGTGTGTGACCTGATTTAAGTGTGCCAGGTTGTTCTTAATTTTGAGATATTGACATGTCTGGCATCTGAAAAGGAAAGCTGTTTGTTTGTCGATCATTACTTTAAATTTCTTAAGGCAGCTGGGTTCAGCAATATCAACATTCGGTTTAGACAAGTCTGTGACAGTGTGTGTTTGCTGTGGGCTAAAAAAAATCAGTTGTTAACTTAAATTTGGACTGGCTGGCCAGCTGAATATTCTGAAATTGGTGAAAGTGTACAAGTGAGTGTTTGACACAAAATATATTTATTTCACACACATCAGTCATGGTATTCATTTTAAATTTAAAGATTATAAGTCAATACAAATTAATTCATAGATTGATATGTCAAGAGTTCATCAATGGCATTTAGGGTAAATTCAGGCTGGTCCCTTATGGTCTGAGGGGGGAGAAGTGGTCTAGTGGTAGCATGCTGGGCTGCCAATCGCTTGGTCCTGGGTTCAAATCCAGCTCTTGCCGGGTCACCTGGGCTAATGTTGGATGGCTATTTCAGTCATCCTTCACCTCATTGCCTGTCCTTCTAGCCTACCAAGTGCATAAATACAGGACGTGAATTCCCAATCATCCATCCCTTATTATGGCCTGAATGGTATAATTTGAGTTTCCTTGGCATTAAAAGAAGCAGAAGGTGATTGCTTATATTGTACATGAATGAGACGTTGTTGATTGTACTTTAAGAGCCAGTGACAGAGAAAATCGAGGATTTGGCTTGCTGTGGGGGTCGGCGGAATCACTTGAAACTTTTCAATGTGAATGAATATGGTCTCACTAAGAAAAATCTTGAAGCATTCGAAAAAAATTAATTTGGTTGTTGTGATAGGACATGCCATAAATATTAAGCAAAATATGCAAAATTGCTCCCGGAGAGAATTTGGAAATTTCACATTTTGCTGAATTTCAATGGACAATATCTTCTGAACGGCACATGTTACAGCTTAAAGAAACAGAGCATCAGATAGGGCATACACATGGTTTTCAAGGCCACATATGATATTTGTTGTCCTAGTCTTATAGGATGTAGTGTAATTCGAATACAAAAGCCTTTTTGCCCATTTTTTCAAAAATATTGATTTATGGAAAAAAGGTCATATTTGATGGCCGATTGCCAATCTGAGGGTCTCAACTTGACAATGTGAATAAAGGGTAGTGAAGACAAACATGTCAACTGTCCATTCAGTCAATAAAATTTGGTATACTTCTTTTGGAATTTCCCTGGTAAAGATTCAAAAATGGCCTCCAAATGGAATTTCAACTTTTCATTTATTCGTAATTTGGAGAATATTCATTCAATTTTCAGATGTGATACCTCTAATCCACGGTTTTCAAGGTCACATACTTCATTTTTGACACTTTCACATTTATAAATCTAAGATGGCTGCCAAAATGGTGGCCAAAATGGCTGCCATTGACATAAAATTGACAATTTTTGTTTAGGTTTCCTCAATTTACTTTAAAATTGACAATTTTTTTTAGGTTTCCTCAATTTACTTTTGTGTGGTATCTCTAACCTAGAGCTTAAATGCCCAGAAAAAACATTTTTGATTCTGTTTCGTCAAGCAAACCAAGATGGCAGCCAATTTTACCGCAAATATGGCTGCCACATGAATGAAATTGTCAGTTTTTGTTCATTTTTTCATCCAGTACCTCTATTCTAGGGTTTTTAGGGTCAGAGATCTCATATTTGATACTTTCAGAAGAATTTATTCAATATGACTGCCAATATGGTGGAAATTATGCCTGCAAGTTACACGAAATTGTCGATCAGAGATTTTTCATTTATATTTTGAATGTAATTCCTTTACTCTGGAGTTCTTAAAGTCAGAAAGTTTTTTTTTCACGTTTTAACAAATCTCAGATGACGGTGTATTGTGGCAAACATTTCAATTTTTTTTCAAGGGTATTTGGCAGTAATCAGTGGTTGCACCCAGGTTACTCACCTCTGAGACCAGAATTTGATTGCCAAGAGTTTGGCAATCCTTCCTACTGTGGTCCCATCTGAACTTCATTATTATGCCGGGCAAGTGCAAAAATACAGGATATAACCTATATCAACCTCACTTTAGCCAATGAGCCATTAATATTTCACACAACAAATTATGGAATATCAAAAATGTTGTTGAAATTAACTAATGGGATTTTTAGCCATCTGTTGTTGAACTAATTTGTGAATTTGGTTTTTTACCAGACCAAAGATGAAGCTGCATAGTGGACAACCTTTTTTCTGAATGTTTGGGAATGAGGGCTAGTGTTTGGCAAATTTCTTCTGAATTTGTGCAAATATCATCAATGCTCGGCTGCACAAGTGGAGGTGAATTCTGACAAATATTTGCAACACATTTACCAATTTTTCAGTCTTTGCATTGGTTTTCCGTATAGAGCAAATTAATTACATGCAGTGATATTATCAAAACAAAAACGTCTGAAAGTAGTGCAATTTGGCATTGTCTCAAATAATTTTATCAACTTTTATGTCCACTAATCTTGTGGATTTTGGGGAGGAATTTGTCTTACTATGACCTGCAAAATGATCGTTTGAAGATTTTGATCATGCATACCAAATAATATCATTACATGACCTTCAGACACAGCCTAAAAATTCAGGAGGTTCATGGAACATAAGGCTCCTGGGAAAGTTATTTAATTGCCTACTTGTTTAATTAAGCCATCTACAATTTCTCCACCTCTTGGAAGCTATCATGACTTCATTAGAATTTATCAAATTAAAGTGGAAGGTCTGAGCAATTGAGGTAAATTGGCCAGGGCAATTTTTTTGCAATTAATTTGTCTCCTGCAAGTATAATTTCATAGCACACTTAATGCAGTCTGACAGCTGTTTTGCCTGATTTACTAAATATTTGGTGTTTTACAAATTTGACTGGGAAAGTTCAAGCAGTTGAATGATTAGTAGATAATGATCCAACAAGAAATACCAAGCTTGCTTATTAACAAATATTTGAATATTATGGAGTCTTGTCTTATGTTGTAGATCACTATCAATCTTCATCTAAGCATAATTGACGTAAAATGATGTAAAATAATAGGAGCAAAAATTCTTTATTTTGCTTTCTGAACCTTGTGCAGATTCTGCAGAATGGTTTTTCTGCACTTCCCCAACACTATTTTCCTTGAAATATCTTTTGGGTTAATTCCGAGAACCTGAATAGGATATTTCAAAAATCAATTTGCATAAAATATGCCAATCATTAAGGTACCTCACATGCTTGTGTCTTATTTTTAACGTTGCTTCACAACATTGCGAAGACATTGCCCCAATATTGCATTCTAACGACATTTTGTCCACATGCAAATGCCTAAAGTGCCATTATGTAACTTTTCAGCCAGCTCCAATTACAAATCACAACATTTTTATTCACTGCTAGAAAATCATTTCAGTGCTCCTTAATCTTTATTGATCGCCAGTAGATCGTTAGATCTACCAGCGATATATGTTTTGAACATATCCGAACCTTGTGGTGCGTGGTGCATAGACAAATTGTGTGGTGGAATGCACTTCAGAATCTGTCATCTATCATGTCTATGCCTCAGCTTGCCTGGCAGTGGTTGGGTGGATAGGAGTCGGTGGCTTGACGTCGGGTGGAGGGAGTCGTCGGGTGGTTAGTAGTCGGGTGGTTAGGAGTCGGGTGGTTAGGAGTCGTGCGGTTAGGAGTCGGTTGGATAGGAGTCGGGTGGATGTGGATATAAGTCAGGTGGATAGGAGTTGGTGGCAAGGAGTCGGGTGGACAGGAGTCGTTTGGACAGGAGTTGCTTGGAAAGGAGTGTTGGGTGGATAGGAGTTGGGTAGATAGGAGTCGGGTGGATAGGAGTCGGGTGGCCAGGAGTTGGGTGGCCAGGAGTCGGGTGGACAGGAGTCGTTTCACAGGAATCGGGTGGATAGGAGTCGGATGATTAGGAGTGGGTGGATAGAAGTCGGCTGGCCAGGAGTTGGTGGACCGAGTCGGATGGACAGGAGTCGGATGGACAGTCGTTTGGACAGGAGTCGTTTGGACAGGAGTCCGGTGGACAAGAGTCAGGTGGACAGGAGTCGGGTGGACAGGAGTGTTGGGTGGATAGGAGTCGGGTGGCCAGGAGTCGGATGGATAGGAGTAGGATGGTTAGGAGTCGGATGGTTAGGAGTCTGGTTAGAGTCGGGTGGATAGGAGTCGGGTGGATAGGAGTCAGCTGGCCAGGAGTCGGTGGACAGGGTGGACAGACTCAAGACTCAAGACATTTATTTCTTCCTGAAACATACAGGTTGTTACAGTAAAGAGGGAGGACATCTCTAAGACAAGATTTTGGACAGGAGTCGGGTGAGCAGGAGTCGGTGGACAGGAGTCGGGTGGACAGTCGTTTGGACAGGAGTTGGGTGGACAGGAGTCGGGTGGAGATGAGTCGGGTTGGTATGAGTTAGGTGGATAGGAGTCGGATGGACAGGAGTCGGATGGACAGGAGTAGGATGGATAGGAGTCGGATGGACAGTCATTTGGACAGGAGTCGGGTGGACAGGAGTCTGGTGGACAGGAGTGTTGAGTGGATAGGAGTCGGGTGGCCAGGAGTCGGGTGGATAGGAGTAGGGTGGTTAGGAGTTGGGTGGTTAGGAGTCTGGTTAGAGTCGGGTGGATAGGAGTCGGGTGGATAGGAGTCAGCTGGCCAGGAGTCGGTGGACAGGAGTCGGGTGGACAGGAGTCGGGTGAGCAGGAGTTGGGTGGACAGGAGTAGGGCGGACAGTCGTTTGGACAGGACTTGGGTGGACAGGAGTCGGGTGGACATGAGTCGGGTGGGTAGGAGTCTGGTGGATAGGAGTCGGGTGGATAGAAGTTGGGTAGTTGTCTATAGATCCCATCTTTGTGATGGTTTGGTGCAGTTTTTGTCTGATCTTGTATGACGGCTGTCCATGCTGAAACGTGACAGACTGTAATGCATAAATTACACTGTCACTGCTGCCTCTATTAAACTCAAATTCTCAATACACATATTTTGCTTGTGTATATATATATATGTCAATTTTCAAAAGTAAAATAGGCGATCATTCAGTCCCTGTGCCAGCATTGAGCGATCCATTCAATCTCCACACTAATTCTAGTTTATTCAATGTTGTTGTTGCTATTGCATATATATTGGTTTATTCCTGCCCAATGAAGAAAATCCATTATAGATTTTTTATTTGTAGGTCATCTATGTACAGATTTTTTTTTGTGTCCCAGAGTAAAAATTCTGCCTCATTGACCTGCCTTTGGAGTCATTTGAAGCAGATGCGATGGTTATGATTAACTCATACAGACCATCCTATTTCAAGAACAATTTCTTGGATATGTAAAATATTTACAAGCATTATTATTATTTTTTTTATCGCTGTCTTAACCTATGAAAAAACTTATATATAAGTATTCTTAACAGTTCATCGATTCTACAAGATAAGGAATTTCTCTGGGAAATTTTTGCGTGTAAAACGTCACCAAAGATTGTGTACATCATTTTCAGTGCGAAACTTGGCCTAAAAACCTTAATAGGAATCCGATTTTCAAAATTTAAAAATGTTTTCATGAAACAAGGGGAGGGGCTTTGGAGTTTTTCTAAGGGTATTTATTTCATAGAAATGTATACTATAAGACATCAAAACCTTTTATTACACACCACATACCCTCAGGTTCATGGTAAGATCGATGCAGTACCCTTTTTTAAGGGTACTTTTCTTGTTTATATGTGTGCACTGAATTTCAGAATTATATCCAATAAAGCAGTCTAGAACCAGACAAGGAATGAGAACATTCACACTTTCATAAAGAAATACGTTTTGTGTCAAATAGGTCAATTTTGTATGCTATTCATGCCTTAAGAACATGAAAGCTACAAAATAAATTTTATATTGAAAAATGAAGTGTTAATTACCAACAACTGGTAACACTGTGACATTTCCAGACTTTATAACCAGGTTTAAACGTTCTAATTAGCATTCTGAATCTAAAAACGACAGTTTGCATGGAAATGTCATTTTTGGTCACAGAGGTTAACTTCATATGTTTTCCATGCTTATAGTAAGCCATGAAAACCAAATTTTATGATTGATATTGGAAGATGAAGTGTAAATTGGTAATTCTATATCATTGGCATAGCTGGGGGCCAACTGTCAGATTGGCAGCAGGGATATGAAAACAGCCATTTTCACCGAAATTTCACCGAAATTTCGTTTTAGTTAAATAGGTTAACTTCATATGTTTCCAATGCTTATTGCAGGTCATATAAACCAAATTTTATGGTTGGTTTTGGAAGATGAAATGTAAATTGGTATTACCATGTCACTGGCATAGCTGGGGGCTGACTGTGAGATTGGCGATTTTTATATGAAAATGGCCTTTTTCACTAAAATTGCGATGTTGTTCAAATTGGTAAATTTCCTGTACTTATCATGCCTACAACAGACCATATAAACCAAATATTATGATTGATTTTGGAAGATGATGTGTTATTTGGTAATTCTAATTCATTAGCATAGCCTTGGGCCAAATTTCAGATTGGCCATTGAGATCTATAAATGGCTATTTTCACAAAAATTTGTTTTTCGGTAAAATAGGTAAATTTCCCATGCTTCCCATGCTTAGGGTGTCAAAAGTATACCAAATTTTATGATTGATATTGAAAGATGAAGTGTATATGGGTATATCCATGTCATTGACATATCTGGGGTAGACCCTCAGATTGGCAATTTGGATCTGAAAATGACCACTTTTTACATCCTTTTTCGCCTTTGAAATAGAGCAAGTTCCTTGTATCACCCACACCCTGGTGGCCAGTTTAGGAACAAAAATTTAAATTCCATTTGAAAGGAAATCCATTTTTCTCAATATCTGAAATGAAATTATATCATTACATCACCTCAGGTTGACTACACAGTGATTTTAAAATTGCCATTTTTTAACATTTCCTTTCTCTCTAAAAGCAAAATTATGGCCTTAATAATGGCGGTGGCCTACCATGGCCACCCCTGGACCAAATGACCAAAAATTTTGTGAATGTTGTTTTTGACCCAAGTACTTGACATGTTCCAAATTTCATCAAAATCGGTGACATTGCACAGCCATGATTTTGGCAAAAATCCTCAATTTTCTCTGTCACTGGCTCTTAATTGGTTTTGTTTACAGCATGGCTGATGCTGATGTAAACGTTGAAGAGCTTTATAGAGAACTCAGAAAGATACATGGAAAATTGCCTGAGCAGCTGAGACCTCACCAGATAAGTGCTATAAAGTCCATTTTGGCTGGAAAAAATGTTGTGGCAAATTTACCTCCTTCTTATGGGAAAAGTCTCATTTTTACCCTTTGTCCTCTATTGCAAGATTTGGTGAGTAACCTACTTTTATTAACATTTTGTGTTGTAAAATGTAGAGTGGGGCGACGCAGGCAGCCCCCTTAATTTTGAGGGGCTATTCGACCTACTTTTTTGGTAGATTATTTGAATACTTATGCAGTCAGGAAGGGATCACTTGATTCTACTTATAACTGGTGAAACAAATGTCTACCAATTTAAATATAGGAGTTATGGTAGGCCTAATTTTTGTAAAAAAAAATGCAAATGGCCTTCTTACCCTGTCCGTCGGTTAAATGGTGGTCATTAAATGTTTCTGTTCTGACTGTCCTACTTGGCCTACCAAGTGCATAAATACAGGACGTTAAACATGTTAAGCCCCACTCATCTATTCATCCCTCCATCCATCGCAGACTGATGCGCAAACATTTGAATCCAGCTAAACAGTCTTCTTTCTGGTCAGCAGCAACCACTTCAGCCAATGTGTTCGAACATCCATGATTCCATGTCCATCAGGACTGCAAGAAGCATTTGATGTCATCAGCTAAAAAATATAAAGTCGATGCACTGTGCATGAAGACACTGTTTAAACTTCTTTTTTTTTAATTGAGTCATTTCTTTTAAATTCTGATCAGCAAGTTATGAAGTGAAATCTGCATAGCACCCATTTTTTAGAGGCGATGCTTCAGCCATGCGCTGATATATTCTTAGTGATTCTATTTGGCGCCATCCGCCTCTGATTAGATGGCCACAGGCCTCCCGACAGGAGGCTTTTTTCTAAGATTCAAGAATCAGCGTGTGAATCTACGCCAGCAAAACAGGGAGCTAGCGTCGTGCATAAAATGCGGGAGGGCCAAATTTGCGGAACGGCGGGCCGCGGGATTTCGCAACAAAACGCGGATGGACAGTTGCGGGACGGGCCGTTTTTTGCGGGATCGGTCGTAATTAAATTCGGGTGGGGTCAAATATGTGGAACAAGCTTATTTTGCTTTAAATATCGCCTCTATTTTTTTTTGAAAAAATTTTCTTGTTCATCACCTCCTTATGAGAGAAGTTTACTGGCTGTTTGGATTGCCCTGATTATTTCGGATTCGTACTTGTTTCCATGACTGCAGCAATGGATTGTGCGAAGTTAACTTTCTCTACGTAAATAAGCGTTTTGCTGGAATCTACGAATTCTTCGGCTAGGGTAATGAGCAAAGGAAGACCACAATATAATTTTTTTTTTACAGAATGAAGAGATCTAGTCTGCAGTCATTGACTTAAATTCAGCACTTTTCTTAAGAATTTGCTCTTCTGTATTCCTGAAGAAGAACATTGAACGCTTTTGGTAGCGTGCTGGGCTGCCAATTGCTGGGTCCAGGGTTCGAATCCAGCTCTTGCCGGGTCACCTGGGCCTATGTTGGATGGCTGTTTCAATCATCCTTTGCCTCATTACCGTGTCCTCCTCCTGTCCTAATTAGCTACCAAGTGCATAAATACAGGACATAAAGCCCCAATCATCCTTCCATCCATCACTTAAAGTTGTAAACCACACGTGTCCACTGTTTCGGAAAGTAACTCGGTCATTGTGTCTTGTGTGTCCTGGCTGACTTGGACGCTATCGGCCTCGAATCATATACTCCGAGGTCTTGTCAGTGTGCAGCCTCATATTACTTTCTAATTGTAAGTCTTGCAATTTTTACAATGACACTTTTCGATATTGAGTCCGAACCATGGATAACCAGAAGAGTCTGGAGTCTTCATGTTCGCGTTTCACTGGCTTGGGTGGCTGCCAACAATTACTTGTCTCAGTCTTAAACTCAACTGAGGGTTCTTTGCAGATGCCATCAGATCTGTCACCGGTGCGAGATTTGATGGACTGTTCATCAAAGTCACACTGGCACATTCTAGTGGCCCCATATGTCATCCTTGTGCTTGACAACATTACTAATGCCATCAGCCAAAAGTATTTTTCTTTTGCAGTCCAGAGAATCGAAAAGTGGTGAAATTCTTGAAATTTTTGTCCAACAGTATAGATCAATTTTTTTTGTGAATAAGGTCTCTCCCTGCTGCCAAAGATGTTAGTTAGACGGGGCTGTAAGGCGTCCAGTCTATGGTTTTAGCTTTGTCAAAAATCTAAAAATATAAGATGCAGCTCTGTGATTGATGCGTTAGGCCTATATATTTGCAATTTTGTCTAAATCTTAAAGCTATCATGTCTTATTGACACACTCGGAATAATAAAATGGATCAGTGAAAAATAGGATAATGATAATTACCTTGCCAACCAGTAGTCCCATTTCTTTAAATCCAGTGATTCACCCATTTCTGGACACAAATCAGGGATAGGAACATGAGTATCTCTCTCTGTTTCAGACATCTTTCTCGCCATGCTTTCCATGCTTTGTAGGTATTTCTGGCCATTTGGGTACTTTACCTTGTATTTTAAGGTATTCGTCTAACAATTTCTGGGAAAAATCCATTTCCGTTGCAATAGATTTCTGGACCCATCACCAGCCTTTATCTGCTGCAGTATATCCTTAATCCTTACCAAATTCTTCGGAACATCATTTTCTACTGTTTTGCCGTGGGGTGGTCTTTTTTTCTGATCAGTTTGGTAACAAATTCCAGCCAAATATTAGGAGTGTATCTGAATCAGTATGCTGAGAGTTGCACCACCGAGAGAAATAACTTTTGATCTAAAACCTTGAAGCACTTAAAATTTTGCATCTAAAACCATGAAGCTCTTTTTCGTTTTTCTATAAAGTAAAATTACCGAACCATAACTAAAATTTTGAAGGTCGACATGATTTATCAATAAATTTAAATACAACAATACATAAACTATATATTATTATAAACATGAATAATCAAGAACTGCAGTTTAACAATCATCGTCAGTAGCTGGTAATTGAGAATGGAGTAGCCATCATCAGCTTTCCAGCTCTTGCCAGGTCTCTTGGGCCTATATGTACGAGGGGTTTTCCATAAGTTTTGTCCAAGTAGTCACAACTTTTGCTAGATTTGATGTAGAAGCATGATATTTGGGTCAGACAATATTGACGTAATTTGAAAATAACTCCCAAAAAATCAGATCATGAAATTAAAAATAAATGCTTATTCTGTTGCCATGGAAACCAGAAGTCATGAAATGCGGCCCAGACTTTGTAGTGCTCACTTAAAATTAACTGAACACCTGCTTGTATTATCTGTGTCCTGACTTATTGAATTGAAGTATATTCATAATTCTTTTCATGAAATATAATCAGTTAATTGTAAAATCTCTAATAACAATGGAAACTAGTATTTTTGTTACATCTCAGTTACTTTACCATCACTCATGCAGTTTCTTAATTTTTTACGAGATGAGTAATTTTTTGGATATGGATGACATCATAACCTGTTACATTTTTTCATTTTAATTGGATAAAACTAGCAGATAGAGTAAGAATCTTTTATCATACATATAAGGAAGACAGTATGAGTGACAGAACCAAATAAATATTGTATAAACTTTTTCTGAATGAAGAGAAGACACAATGGAAAACCTAAGAAAAGAAGACTGGAAAATGCCAAAACTGACCTTAACATGAAGACTGAGGTATCATACATAGAGATGGATAGAAAGTATGAGAAAACTTATTTACAAGGTCCCAGTCATTATTTTTGGAAGTTGTGAAATGACTATGAATGTTTGGAAAAAATTCTGTTCTATATCTCTTGTAATAATTACTTATTTTACATGATAGATCAAGTATGTGTCAGTTAACAAGCTCTCGGTCGCATTTCATGACTTTTGGTTTCCATAGCAACAAATCAACAATTTATTTTTACCTCTATGATCTGATTTTTTGGGAATCATTTGCAATTTATCTCAATATCAACTGACCCAAATATCATTTTTCTGTTCAAAATCTAGCAAAAGTAATTGCAGGCTGGACAGAACTTACGGAAAACCCATCGCAAAGAAGAAAAAGTCAGCGAAACACCAACTGTGATCTTAATATAAAGACTATGAGGCATTGATTTTTAAGGGATATAAGGTTAAATAGGAAATGTACTCAGTGTCAAGTTCATTATTACAAGAATTTTTGAAATGTTAGGGATTATTTTTAATATGTTCTTTGTCCTGTAACCCTGGAAAAAATAATTTTTTTTGACAAGATATAATGAATCTGTGTCCCTAATAGTGCCCTGGGCCGCATTTCATGACTTTTGGTTTCCATGGCAACAAATTAATCATTTATTTTTGTTTCTATGATCTGATTTTTTCAGGATCATTTGCAAATTACTTCAATATTATCTGACCCAAATATCATGTTTCTGCATTAAATATTGCAAAAGTTATGGCAAGTTGGACAGAACTTTTGGAAAACCCCTCGTATTATGGCAGTTTCAACCATCCTTCGCCTGATTGCTATGTCCTTCTTCTGTCCTGATTTTCCTACCCAGTGCATAAATACAGGATGTAAAGCCTCAATCATAAGCAGCTTTGGAAATCCCAACTTGATCCGTAGGACCACCATCAGCAGCTCTATTTCACGAAGTTAAGAGATCTATTCGAGGACTGCATCTGGTCATCCTCTGATGAGATGCCTCTGTCCTGATATACCTACCAAAGAGCCAAGGGGACAATTTTGCCTTGAGCTGTTGAGGTGAGAAGGTAGCCTAGGTGATTGACATTAGGCAGAATTGAATAAAAGTCTGATTCATTAGTAGCCTAATGATTTCCTCAAGTTCATCAATAGTGGTGACAGTCATTTCCCAAACTGTGGGATACTCGATCACTAGGAGTGCAGAGGTCTACTTCTTCAATTTTCTCTAGATTACGCACCTACTAGCCTGTTGGACAGCCGTTCTGGCCGCCATCAGCAGCTAAGGAAATCCTAACTTGATCTTTGGGGCCACCATCAGCAGCTAAAGAAATCATAACTTGATCCTTGGGGCAACCATCAGCAGCTAAGGAAATCCTAACTTGATCCGTGGGGCCGCCATCAGCAGCTAAGGAAATGCTAACTTGATCCTTGGGGCCACCATCAGCAGCTTCGGAAATCCTAACTTGATCCTTGGGGCCACCATCAGCAGCTTGGGAAATCCTAACTTGATCCTTGGGGCCACCATCAGCTGCTTCGGAAATCCTAACTTGATCCTTGGGGCCACCATCAGCAGCTTCGGAAATCCTAACTTGACACTTAAGGCCACCATCAATAGCTTAGAAAATCCTAAATTGATCCTCCGGGCCACCATCAGCAGCTTGGGAAATGCTAGCTTGATCCTTGGGGCCACCATCAGCTGCTTCGGAAATCCTAACTTGATCCTTGCTGCCACCATCAGCAGCTTGGGAAATCCCAACTGGATCCATGGGCTGCCATCAGCAGCTTAGGAAATCCCAACTGGATCCATGGGCTGCCATCAGCACTCAGCAGCTAAGGCGATTGACAGGTGGAATTGAGTAGAATTCTGATTCGTTAGTAATGATTTCCAGAAGTTCATCGACAATAGTTGGTTATTTCCAAAACTGGGATAGTCAATGGGAGTGTAGAGATTTATATCTTCGAATTTTTGGCGGAAATGGTCTAGTGGTAGCGTGATAGGCTGCCAATCACTGGGCTCCAGGTGCAAATCCAGCTCGTGCTGGGTCACCTGGGCCTATGTTGGATGGCTGTTTCAATCACCCTTCGACTTATTGCCATGTCCTCCTCCTGTCCTAATTAGCCTTCAAAGTGCATAAATACAGGACATAAAGCTTCAATCATTCACCCATCTTCAAACTTCTCTATAGATATACATGTGTAAGCATGTTGGACAGCGAAGAAGACAACAGCAATTCTTTAATGATGAATGAAAGTTAAATTTGTGTTGCAAGCTGGGAGGGTGAACATTTTATGGGAGGGTGAACATTTATGTAGGTAAGCCCAAGGACATTTTAATATGTAAATGGCACAGCCATGATATTCACACAGCACTTAAAAAGTTTCCTTAGGACTCATGGTTTTACCATAACTTTCATTAAATTTATTTAATATTCAATGTATGAAAGGTAGTTATGCCACTGTTTCAAAGAAATTGCAAGACGGATAAAGGCCTATATTAAAAAATAGACAGAAATTTACCTATACTAGAAACTATTAGAAAGATAAAATAGATTTTTTAAAAAAGTATATACAAATACATATACAAATACATACATACATACATACATACGTACATACATACATACATACATAGGATAGCAAATAAATAGGATTAAGGATGGATAAAATTGATAGATAATCAGCTAAATAGTAAAAAGGAAGACAACACTGAAAGCTGCCAAATTTAAGTCTATACTAGATTGTTGATATTACATAATAGTGATAACAAAAACAATAACATGATCTGCATGTAGATTAATTGCTCACTGTTACATAATCATCAGTTGACAAAAATTATGTAACTTTAATTTTGTTATGTTTCTTGTTGTCTGTCTTGAAATGAAAGGAATCACATGTTAATAATATAATTTAGCTTTTCAAGGCTTATAATTAACTATTCCATAAAAATTATAGATACAGGGAATATTACTGGAGAATATTGAAGTTTTAAGACACTTTTGAATGCGAATATGTCATGTTTTGTTAAATTCGAAACTAAATCATTGATAAGAAGCTGGTCCCACTTGACCTAATTTCCTGCTGTCGACCATTGATGTTGAGACCATCACTGCACAGAATTTTGAAACCTTTCTTGTGCTAAATTTCGCTTCGCGAAACGGCCTGTGGCCGTTTCGCTGCGCGAATATTAGTTGGTGATGTTCATCATGACGTTATGTCAACAAATTCAGCTCATGGTGTGCTGATTGCAAAAGTCCTAGTTTCATTAGAAAGTGTAGAGCCATTTTTCTTCAATTTCGAAAAAAGACAGAAAGAATGACAGAATGAGAATGACAGAATGAGAATGACAGCATGCCGATAAAAGTATTAGGCCCGGCATATGGTGTTCCTAACTACCATTTCATAATATTTTAATGCCTTAGAATTGTGAAAACATGGGATTACAAAGATTCTGCGAAATTCACAATGGCCCGATTAAATATTATCACTGAATGAGTGCACTGACCGAAGACCATGCATGTTGTAAAACTATTTTGCATTCATAGTCCTATTTTCTGTGGTTTTTAGATAGACGAGTCTATGAAACATGCCACCCTGGTTATCAGCCCCTTTCCTGTCCGCATGAGGGACCAGGTGGTCAAGCTGCGAAGTATGGGCATCAAGGCAGCCATGTTGGCCTCAGGGAACCAGATGGCAGCTGGAGAAAAAGATAGTAAGTTAAAGTGTTAATGATATGGGGCACTATTCAGTACAACCTGAGCTAACCTGATACATTTTCCTAGCAGTTGCTGGCGTTTGCACGTCCCTTCATTTCCATGCTGTTACACACCCAGCCCTCCCAGAGAGTTGCACTTTACCATATCTATCTATCTATATATTATATATATCTATCTGTCTACCTATCTATCATATATTACACTCTGTACCGTCTACACTATGCCAAGCGACCTAGTTAAGGCTTGGGTGTGGCTTATTAAACACGTTAGACTGCCCGACGGGTGTTTGTTGCTCCGTAAAGGTAGTATGTTCGCATATTTAATTGACTGTCTATAGATAGATTTCAGTAATATTTAACACATTCCAGTTGAAAAATTTATCTGATTGCTATTTTAATGGTAGTATGTGAAGTTTATTTCCTTGAAAAATGTAAACAAATAGTTTTTCATGCCGTGGAAAAGTCCTGCATTGTTTACAAATCAAGCAATGCAGGGCTCTCCTTAAGTAAAAGGCTTTACAATCAATTAACCTCACTTAATTATGGAAAAAATGCAATTCTGTTGCTTGGAGGTGTATACTATACTTAAAATCTATCAGTTTATGATCTATAACTGCAAGTTGAATTTTACATAGAATCGGCGGACTTACTAACTTTAAGTAAAACTGCATCTTTCATATAAATTCAATGAACTTTTCATATAGCCAGTATGCTAGTTTATATTCTTACGAATCCAATGCATACATTTTATTTTCAAATATTGTTTGCAGTCAACAATTACATGATTCTAGTAAGAGGGACTTGAGACCATCCTGACTTTTTCTGCAATGTTTGATAAATTAGGTACTTAAAATTTATGTATTCCCAAGTCTGCTTCACAATGACATAGTATAGATGTATTTGTAATATACCTTATTACAAAAGCTTGCTATGAAAATTAACTACAAAAACGTATTGTTTTAGTTTATGTTTGGCTTAGATCTGAAGGGCTTGGCTTTTTGAATGCAGACATTGTAAATGTGTAGAGATTTTTATACTTTAGATTTTTTGGTGCAACGTGTCAATAGTAACTGATCTGTTTTATTGCATTCAGCAATATGTAAAGATTCACTTAAGAGTGCTGTAAACTGGAGCTGCAAAACTGTGGTTTGTGGCAAATCCTCTCATGCAACCATCGCAACCCAAACTGCTTGACACCAGCCATGTACCAGAGTAGTGTTGATGAGCTGTATTTAAAATGTACTGGCTTGGCAAGTTAGTGCAATTGTTCAGAGAAGAGAAGAAAGAGAATGTACGTCGTGACCATTCAATTTCCTTTCTGTAATAACGTGTGGAAAATTAATTAGGAAGTCTTATCGTGTTCTGATGTACATTGATGAAATGTGTTAAGCCAGAGACTGATGGGAAAAGCTAAAAAGCTGGTGGAAAGTAGAGGGGGTAGCGGGCAGCCGCAAAGCATCCTGAGAAAGCAGGGGATTATGTGGTACAACACACCTGTCTGCCCCCATCTGTCCGACCTTGCAAGGAAACTCTGGAAAACAATATATTCTTCACCGTCTGCCTTGTTTTGAATTGCCGCTTTATAGCCCACATCAGTGCTGAAGGGGAGTCAAACTCACTCACTGACTTGTATTGAATTAAGCACATCATAGGAGTCACTGGGGTGCCTGGGGCTGCTGAGATTTAAATCATACCTCCCATTTTGTAAATTTTCCTTTTCGTATTTCCTGTGAGACGTAAACCATGACACTTTCGTTTTGTCATCTGCTATGAATTGGACGCAATATGTTAGAAAAAAAAAAAACAGGAAAGTTCTGAGCGAAACTGAAACTAAAGCATGTTTTTGTCTTTTTTTTATACTGCACTCTTCATAGAATTTTTACTTATTGCTGAATGCAATAAAAGACGTCTGTTACTATTAAAATGTCATAACAATATTTTTTTTAAAGTATAAAAATGTCTACATGTTTACAGTGCCTGCTTTTAAAAAAAGCCAAGTTTTAAACCATACCTAAACTAAAACAGTATGTTTTTGCAGTTTATTTTTTCGTAGCAAGCTTGAGGGTATATTACAAATATATATTATATATCCTTAGTAGCATTGTGAAACAGACTGCAGAATGTTCCAGTCTCAAATATATTATAAGTGTCCTTTTTTTACCCTGGGTTCCCCCAGGGTAATTTTATCTAAAAACCAGTCTGAGAGATTTTTGGAAAAAAGTTTTCCCAGCCTTAATACAGGTGTGGATGTGGTCAAGTGTGTCATTTTGTGTTCATATAGAGGTGAACTAAAATGCGTTGTGGAATTCAGGATGGTTTGTTGTGGTTTTTTTTTTTTTTTTTTTTTTTTTTTTTAAAAAAAAAAAAAAAAAATTTTTTTTTTAGTAGTTTGTTGTGTAGGCCCTAATAGATCGTTTGAGTCTAGAGGGGCTGTTTTCTGACTTTGCATTATAATGTCGCCCACGTGACGATCGTCCATGCGATTCAAGGAAGGCCTATAATGCATAAATTTGGCAATTGCTTTTTGCAGTGCATATATTCTCAAAAGCAGTTAAACAATGCTAATTGCAATTCTGCAAGTTCTAAAGCGTTTTTTCACCCTCAGTTTACCAAATTGCCATTGAGAAACAGCACTCGAAATCAATTCTGACAGGTGTCAAAGCTGATTGCACTTCGCAGTGCAGTGCTACTTTGATCTTGTATCCACGGATCTTACGCTTAATTGCTAATTCCAACAGAACCCAGGGTTTGAATCCTCGGATTCTTGTTTTTTAAATGCCGAAAATTGTCGGGTTGGTCTGGAGTCCCTCTATCTAGAATCATATTATCTTGTACAAACAATATTTTGAAATATGAAAATATGCACTGGTTTCGTGAGATTATAATCTGGCATTCTGGCTATATTAAAAGTTTATTGGATAGATATGAAAGATGTAGTTGACTTTAAGGTGCTACAAACACCAGTCAGTCTAAAGTGTTCAATAAAGCCAAACCCAAGCCTTAACTTGGTCACTTGGCATAGTGCAAATGGTATAGGCCTACAGTCAGTGGCGGATCCAGACATGGTCATCTAGGGGGGGCCAGGGTGTGTTTCAGGCATTCGCGGGCCGCGTCGCAGCGTATTTTATTCAAAATACTATTATTAATTTCAGTGGTCTAGGGGGGGCCCGTGCCCCCTAGGCCCCCCCTGTATCCGCCACTGACAGTGATTATGTTCTGATTTACCAATTTTTTTTAGAGGAAATTAAATTCATAGTGAGTTCCATATTTCAATAGAACTAAGTGTTTCATGTATCTCTTACAGGTATTATGGAAGGAAAGGTCTCCATTGTGTTCGCTTCACCGGAAGCGCTGGTGGTCGGAAGAACGATGGACATGTTTTCGCGTGTTTATCAGCGTCGGTTTGTGGCACTGACTTTTGATGACGCTCATTGCTTTCGAATGGGGTATGTATAGTTTAGGGATAAAAGTTGTACGTGCAGCTAGAAGATATATACCACATGATGTAAAATCGGACTTGCATGTAATTCATAAAAAAGAGCAATACAGTGGCGTAAGTAGGGGGGCACTTGGAGTATATGTGTCTACTCATATTGGGCTAATACTCCTTAGATCATGTGCCCCTCCAAAGATGCCCTGCTGCTTGTGATCCCTTGTTACACCTTATATGAATAGAAGGATAGAGACATGCAAATGTGAACACTATGTTACTTATTATATTATATGTGTTGGTCTTTAACATCTTTGGCCCAAGAAGTTTTGCTAAAATAAGGTCAATATATGATTTCTAATATTTCTAGGTTTTCCAAATTGTTTCAGTGCCTTTCGTTCAAATTATTTGAAAGTGGTCCGACTTGTAAGTTTGGTTAGATGTCCTCGCCTGGTCCTGAGTTCCACTGTATCCAAGTCTCTTTTTGCACACCTCAAGAATGTCTTATGTATGTTTGAGGATGATACTGTCACCATTTGTGAATATGCCGATCGGTAAGTAAAATGTAACTCCGTAAGGAACTTCATGGGAGTGACAAATGAGGGAAATAGTTTATCGTCTTTATTGATTTATCTATCAATTAATAAACAACCATGGCAATTTATAATGGACGGATTCTTCTTTTACAGACCTAATCTGGCTCTCAACATTGTTCCTCAGCCCGCACAAAAGGAACTGAAGTGGTATCTGGAAAAGCTTTGTTCGGAGAAGACCGAAACTCCGAAAGCTATCATTTTCTTTCAGTAAGTGTCGCATGCATGAACGGTGCTGCACTGCTTTTACATTTTTTTTGGGTGAGGGTTGGCTCAGTTGGTAGCAGACAAGGCTGCCAATCACTGGGTCTCAGGTTCTATTCCTGCTGTGGCTGGACTAAGATCTGAATTGCGCCCATCATTGGCTGGGTCACCTTGACCTGTGTTGGACAGCAGTTTCAGTCATCTTTCACCTCATTGCTATGTTCTCCTGTCCTAATCGGCCTGCCAGGTTCATATGTACAGGACGTGAAGCCCCACTCATCTGTCTGTCACATGTAACTGTTAGTAACAGTCTGTTACATTATCATGTATGGCAATATATCCATATCCTATTCTGAGTCAGCTTTTTTTAAGTACTGACTGCACTCGTCTCAATGAAAATATTCAGTCTTTCTACAAAGTAAGGTATTCAGTGACCTCATCACATGAAATACCCAAGGTATAGTCGTCTTACATGACTCTGGTTTCCCTTGCCAGATATTTCTATTCATAATACAATCAAACATACTTATCGGGCAGCTTAACATTAACACATTATCATTCAACATATTTACTGACCACTAAAAAAAATGCCACCTCTGAACACTGTACTCACCAAGTGACCTAATTAATAATTTTTTTGTTTACATTTTGCTAGTTCTCATACATAGAGCAAAGAACAAACTTTGCGATATAGACAGTATGCTGTCGTATAGTACAAAGTAAAGTAATACACATCAAAAATGTGGAAACAAATGGTTAAGTTTTCTGAGAGATTGGGCAGTTTTAGTGAATTGTAGTGCATTTTGTTCTAGAATCGCCAAATCATTTGATTGTTGAATATTTAATTATTGTTATTTTACATCAAGATGTCTAATACATAAATACAGCATACTGGCTATGTTATGTTGTAATTAAATTGGTTTCTGGTCCAAAATTGAGATTTTTTAGGTAGTCATAAATTAACTAGGTCGCTTCGCATAGAGCAAATGGTACACAGTGTAAATGTATAGAATTGTAGTAAACATTAAGGAAGATTAAAGAACTATTTTGATCTGAGTAAAATGTTGTTTTTTGTAAAATCTGCCAGTAAAATTATGCATTATTATATGAAAACTTTTGGGAAACAATTTTCTACATCCTTGTGATGCTTGATTATGGTTTGTCTTTCATTGTTAATTTCAGGAGCATAGCAACTATGGGAAAAGCCTACATAAAATGGCTGAACTGCTTGGTCGGTGCAGGGGTGAACAAGCCAAAAGATCTTATCAGTTATTACTACCCGGAAGCTGACAGTAGGTCCCTGAAGGATGCCTACACAGTTTTCTTCAAAAAGGCTAGTCCCATTCGTGCTCTCTTTAGCACGATAGGTTTCGGCATGGGGGTACATGTGGAGGATGTGCGTTATGTTATGTTTTGGGGTTTCCCTGATAATCTTGCAGATATGTGGCAGGAAGCTGTGAGGTGTGCCAGAGAGGAAGGGGAGCAGGGTGAAGTCCATTGCATGGCTATATCACCTAAGGAGGAGGATGAGCTCGATTTGATGGCTTCATTAATTGAGGAGAAATTTGGGGCCAATTGGGAAGGTACAGAATCTGAGGAAGATGAGCAGGAGCAGGGATTGAAAGATGTTATGAACGACAAGTCATCGTGTTTCAGAAAGCGCATTGTGGAGCACCTGTACCCCTTGGACGACGGGCGTACCTTCATGCCCCCTAACCCTTCGATGTGCTCTTGCTCCAATGACCAGTGCAAATGGCAAGTGTGTCCTTTCTGCAAATGTTGCAATGTCTGCAGAGACAAGTGCAAATCTGTTATGTGTTAAAGGACTGCAATTCAATTTAGTGTAAAGGGAGGGTAGAGTTATGTTATTAATAGCAATTATTTAAGATACTAACGATTATAAAAAAAAAATTTCATTCTACTCGAATTCATTTTTGTGCTACTTGGATACTAATAATGCTTTTCTCTATATTATGACATGTTTAGGTAAGGTTGGTAATGCTTAAACTAAAGCTATCCATTAAGCTATCTTTTAAAGAACATTTTTGGGTAATATGTTTGAAAGGAACGTTCCATGTGTTCATGTACAGTGTACCCGTCTTTTGTTTTGGCTACATGCTAGAGGCCTTTAGAAAGTTTACTATTTTCAGGCTTATCGTCCGGGAAATGTTCTGTTTACTAATACCAGGGATGAACAATTGTGAAGTTTCTTGGAATAAGTGTTATGTAACTCATGTTCCTGCGGGGTTCAATATTTTTTTTAGAAATTTGTTTAAGTGTATTGCTGTGTGCTGCTTTGTTTCATTTCATGTTTTATTTCATGGAAATTTGTGAATGTGTTTGGTAAAACGTGTTAGTATATGTTTTATTTCATGTTATGTTTTGTAAACATCCATCTATCGTTAAGTTTACAAATAAAATATTTTTTTATCGTCTTCTTGAGTTTTGTATCTCTATTTTTTTGCAATGCACTCTTGATCAAAAATGTTGAAATATTTTATATTTCTATAGAGCCTGGGCTTCATAATTCTAAAATTAGCCATTGACTGCTTGAAAGTACTAAAAGTTTGTTCTTCAGACATTAAATTGGTAAATTATATCATTAACAATAAAATATTATGCACTGCTTCAGTGGTCCGCGTGACAAATGGTCTTACTGTGCCCCACAGATATATATCTTTCTTTTTAATTTTAGGTTTCCTCGGTGCACAGCCTATATTGCAGATCATCTTTCCACTAAACTACAACAAATGAGCATGATATGAATTCCTGCTAGTTGATTTGTATTAACTCAATAATGTTGAGGAATTATAATGAAAGATCATTTTGTGAAATTTTTTTAGCAGGAAGAAAACCGAAATGTGCAATTGAAAATGCTGTGAAAAGTTTCAGGACCGAGGGCGATATTTCACGTCTGGAAATTATTGTAAAAGTTCGACAAGGATAGTTCTGTAAACGCCACCACTTAGATGCCTAGGGCTTTGTCTCTGTGTGCCCCGCATCTCGGGTGTGCCCCGCTCTGCTCTACACCTTGTAGTATACAAAACTGTTGGGCTACAATTTTGTCTCAACTGATACAATGTCATATTTCTAAATCATATTTCTAAATCATTTGTGACGTTTGATTATGATTTGTATTTCGTTGTTTGTTTCAGGAGTATAGTAACAATGTCTGACACATACATCAATTGGGTGAGCTACTTACTCCATTCTAATGTTGAGAAGCCAATGGATCTTGTCAGTTATTACCACCCGGGAGCAGACCAAACTTCCATAAATGATACATACAGAGTTTTTGTGAAAAAGACCAGTCCCATCCGTGCCCTCTTTAGCACAATAGGATTTGGCATGGGGGTTCATGTGGAGGACGTGCGTTACATTGTGTTTTGGGGTTTCCCTGATAACCTTGTGGATATGTGGCAAGAGGCAGTGGGGTGTGCCAGAGAGGAAGGGGTGCATGGTGAGGTCCATTGCATGGCTTTAACACCTGATGAGGAAAATGAGCTCCATTTGATGGCTTCAGCAATTGAGGAGAAATTTGGGGTCAATTGGGAAGGTACAGAATCTGAGGAGGAAGGGTCTGTTAAGGAGCTGGAATTGAAAGATTTCGTGAACGACAAGTCATCGTGTTTCAGAAAGCGTATTGTGGAGCACCTGTACCCATTGGATGATGGGCGTACCTTCTTGCCCCCTAACCCTTCGATGTGCTCTTGCACCAATGAAGAGTGTACTTGGCAAGTGTGTCCCATCTGCAAGTGTTGCAATGTCTGCAGAGACAACTGCAAATTTGTTAAGGGTTAAATAAAAGGATTGCAACTAAATTTATTGTAAAATATGGGAGGGGTCGTTATTATTATTAGTTAGGCCTATTATATGAGATGATATGAGATATAAGCAATTATAACATTATGAAATTTTCTGAATTTGTAATTGGATAACAATAATGTGACAATTAAGTGTATTTAGCAATCATATACAAGTTATTGGTGCAATGCTCTGTTTAATAGTGAAATAATGGTATGCATAATAATTGCGTATATGAGGCCATGCAGAGATGTTCAGTGTTTTTGTTTACTGCATCTGACTCGGTTGTTATGGCTACATGTACAGCCTTTAGAAAGTTTTACTCATTTGTCCAAGTCAATCTCAGCCTCCTGAATCACAGAGATATTCTATTTGCCAATACCATGGATGCACAATTGGGATGTTTCTTGGAACAAGACTTCGTATTATGAATCTCGTGTTGTTGTATAGGCTCCAATGTCATCACCATAATTAATAATGGTATGCATAATTTTTGTTAGGTATGTACTGCAGTGTGCTTTGTTTCTTGTGTTTCATTTCATGTTATGTTTCATTCGCAAACATCAAAATGTTTGGTAAAATATAGAAAGGTATGGTTTTATTCATGTTATGTTTCTGTTCACATACATTCGTATGTATTCAAATAAAAACTTGTTTTTGTCATATACTTGACATGTATTATATTTCTATTTTGTTTGCAATGCACTCGTCATAGAAAATGTTGGAGTATTTTATATTTCCAAAGAACCAGGGCTTCATAATTCTAAAATTGGCCATTGATTGTATAATTTATAAATCATCTCATGTGGGCTTTTCAAAACCTGTCAGTTTTATAGTATCTCTTATATGAAACTATTTTACAACACTTGCTTTTTTTTTACACATTTCTAAATATTTTATTAAGACAAATAAACAATGGTTTGTTTATTAAATAATTATTGGTTTATCATTCACTATGACTTATTACACAAACCAGACACTGACACCGAGTGTGGGGAAGCCGTAAGATCTTTTCAGTTATTAAAATTGAATTAATTACTATCCTGAAGCAGACCTTGGCAACAATGGACAGTTCCTGCTTTTACAGAACCAATCTAGTTCCCAACATTGTTCATCTGTCGCTCTGAAAACAAGAGGAGCTGAAGTGGTATCTCGACAAGCATTCTATGGAGAGGCCGACAATCCAAAAGCTATCATTTTCTTTCTTTAACTGCTGTTCATCAACAGCACAGGAAAATGATTAGCTGCACTTGTAGTAGTCTTGTATCAAATTGTGGTTCTACTGTTGAATGGTTCAAGTTATTTTTTTTGTTCAATGTCAGATGTAGAGCAAACCGTGTTTTTTAAAAACCAAAAATCTGTTGTGCCCCTCCACGAGTCCACGTATTATCCCAAGTGAGTTTTCACGTGGCAATTGTTTGGTGAATGAAATCAACATTTATCAAAAGAACTAAGCGATGATAAAATCGTATAAATGTAGGAACGTGTAATCATGGGCAGTCCTATTCCTGTGTAATTGTTCATGTAAATTCAGCTGCTTCAAGGGGGAGAAACGTCTCTCACAAGAGGCAGAGTGCAGACTTCACTGGCAAAGTGACAATGTTAACTAATTTGTACTGATCAATGAAGGCCTCTATGTCGGACTCCAGCATGAATGCCAGCCAAAATGTGCCCTGGAATCATCACCTTTTTCCTTCTTTCGTGTGGGGGAGGGTTAGTCTAGTGGTAGCGCTTGGCTGCCAATTGTTCAAAGCCTCTCTTGCTGGGTCACCTGGGCCTACGTTGGACAGCTGTTTCAATCATCCTTTGCCTTATTGCCATGTCCTCCCACAGTGACTGTCCTAATTAGCCTACCAAGTGCATAAATACAGGATGTAAAGACCCAATCATCCTTCCGTCCACCCTACTTTTGTGCAGTCGTTTCAGTTGATGGAGCTGAACAGCTAGATTTTCCGGCTTGCCTCTATAGTTCGATGGCCATAACCTTTTCAAGATAATGTTAGCTTGGATTTAGAGCACGCAAAATCAGGCATGTTTCACTGGAAAATCACCTGTCCATTTCAGATCACTGCATCTTATCAATCACTTCGTAGTGTATCAAGTGCTTGTGACTCCCTGGTGAATTCCATTGTGTTAGTGCAGTGGTTGATTCAACAATAAGTTTATCTGAGGAAGAGTTGATCCTTGCCTCACCTGGCATTGAGATTCAAAACCGATCCCTGCGGTTTTGCATAATTGACTGCCCTGTCCTAATTAGCCTACCAAGTGCATTAATACAGGACGCTAAGCCCCAATCAATCATCCATCCGTCCATTCCATGTTGCCTTAAGAAGTTGATCATTGTTCAATGACAGTCCAACTCTGCAAAATGGGTGGATTCTTCTCCCAGTTTCCTTTGTTCTGTTTCACACAAAATCTCAAGGAGATTTTTGTTCTGACCGAACTTATGGCTAGTTCTCACGGAGACGTAACAGAGGGTTCTTGTTGCGTCGCTTCTTGCTTTTCCAGGAAAGTGGGAGGTTCTTAAGCTAGATTCAACAATTCGGCGACGATATTTTCGTCTACGGCGCTTCTTAAACTTCCTCGCCAGAAGTTCCTAGAAGTCACATGACCCTATGGTGAGGCAAGAACTTGCTTCACGAAAGATTCAACCGGTTGAATCTTTGCGAAGGAAGAAACCACGATGCAAGAGACCAGAAAGCCCCCCAAAATGATTGGGCGAAGTTAGAGACAGCTTGGGCGAAGTTAGAGACAGGTTGGGCGAAGTTAGAGACAGGTTGGGCAAGGCTACTTATCATTGAGTCAATGGAACTTCGGCGAAAAAAGACAACAACTCGCCGACACAAACAGGCTGTTGAAACGCCGAAACAGCTACTTGCTTGGCCGTAACAGGTATTTGCTTGGGCGTAATTGAACATTAGGACGAAGTAAGAGGATGCTAGGGCGAAGAAAGAGCATGCTAGGGCGAAGAAAGAGACTCCTTGGGCGAATCTAGTTTAACATTGAAGCAATGGAACTGCGTCGAGGCTCCTGACAACTCGCCGACACAAGTGTCTTCTTGCCTCGTCCGTAATTACGAGCGATTCGGCGTAAAAAACGAGAGCCTCGTCGTAATAGGAACCATCAACGACGATTTAGAACCTCTAATTGATTATTTAATTGTCCAAAAATGGCTTGAAACGCCGAAATTGGGCGAAACTTTACTTCCTGGAACCTCTACAACTTCGCCGTCACTTAACCACGCTCGTGAGAACTAGCCATTACATGTAGCAAGACCAAGCTTCCTCAGTTATTTTCTATGCTTCTTTGATCCAAGTGGATCTTTGTTCTGATTGAACTTAGCAAGCCACCAGCTTCCTCAGTTATTGTCTATGCTTCTTTGATCCAAGTGGATCTTTGTTCTGATTGAACTTAGCAAGACCAAGCTTCCTCAGTTATTTTCTATACTTCTTTGATCCTAACTTGCCCAACGAAACCGTTCACATAGTTGCCAAGAGCTTTCATTTAATGGGGATTGTGAGTTTTCATGATTTTCTCTTTTGTCGTATTGTTATAGAAAATTTCGACCTTTTTTACTGTATTTTTTGTTCGCTGCAGGAATACGAAACTCCATTCTTCATGATAGAAGCATCTTGACAAATACTAAATGGGGATCTTCTTGAAAAAAATGCCAGGCATTCATCATTCTTTTGTTAAGTTGTATTTTGGAGTTTCAATTCCACTGGTAATTGCACATGGGTGTTACAAGGTACTGCAGTAAATAATTGTCCATTAATCACCAGTTTATCAACAGTACTTACTGTCAGTCGACATTCTGGCCATCTTCGTGTCACGGTGAACTGTCGAAGCAGGGTATATACGATTATTTGCTTTTTAAAACCCTCTAAAGTATTTATATTAGCAGCAGCATCGTCCAAGTGGGCTTCCGACGTCACCTTATGTTTTTATCTGTCAGAATGACATCAGAATGACGTCTTGGACGTCTGCTAACTTCCCCCTGACATCAAATTGAGTCAAAATGCCCACGGGGAACATCGGTTTTGTAAATGTATATGAAATGGTTTAATTTTATAATGTAGAAATTCATGAGGGTGTTTAAACTTATGCACACTGTACAGGGTGAAATTCAACAACTATGTGCATCATTTTTATGGGATTATATTCACTTGGGTAAAGTGTTGTTCGTCCGCCGGGCGGGCAGCGGGCAGATAGATCATTTCCGGATCATTACTCGGCCCCTATAGCATGTACATTATGATTATGATTGATGGATGTTTCGTACTTTTCGAGATATATAGCAAAATGTTAGGCTTTTTCTTTTTGTTTACAACCGAAGATTTTATAATAATTGTATATACATGGATGAAATGTGGGACACATACTGTAGGGTGGGCTGAAAAAAACTTTTTTTGGAATTTCAAATTGCCAGTGGTGTAGAAAGTTGGTTATGGCCAAAAAATGAAAATTGGTGCAAAAAAAAATTGTGACATGCGACTTGTGCCGGGCGGGTTACTCCCGACTTTTATGTAAATATAAATTTTTTTGAAAGCTGGAGTGGCCTGGCACAAGTCGCATGCCACAAAATTTTTTTGCACCAATTTTCATTTTTTGGCCATAACCGGGATCTATACCACTGGCATATTGAAATTCCAAAAAAGTTTTTTTTCAGCCCACCCTAAGTCATATAGCCTCTACGGTCTAGTTGTTCCTTTTGATGGTAAGATTGATGGATACTCTATATATTTTTTTAAATATTGTGAATAATGAAATATAATTTGTTTTGCATTTCGGGCCCAAGACTCAGGCACCGTTGCATTTACTTCAATGAAATTTGGTAACTCGAAGAAATGGGAATTTCTCTAACCTGTCCTGCCAGGTTGCTACCAGCAGCCTGTGCTTTGATAGGAAAAAAACTGCAGCACAACGTTGGGCTAAAATATTGCTTGAATTGATGACTAAAGTTAGACAAATTCTCATATATCGCATATGTAACAAACAGGAGTGGATAAACTGGATATAACTCAAGAGGTTTTTTGTTCAAGTTCTTTGTTGTCCACATTCAAAGCACCTTTTGTTGACTTTGTTCTTCCAAGGGAATACCAGAGAGATAAACTACCTTTCTCTCCTCAGAGCATCACTTGGCATCAATTCTCCTTTGTTCACTGTTGCAGTGTTGCAATGTATGCAGTTTAATATGTCACTTTGTGGAAGCTCAATTTTGAGTCAAGCCTTAGATATATCTCACAGTGGTTTTTCTGTAAGAACATGTACATGAATAGATAGAAATTAGACAGTGGGAGAAAAATTGGATCCCCGGGAGGCAAAGTGAACCAACCCTGAAGTTCAAAAACAGGTTTATCCAAATTTGTAATGCTCATTGGTCAGAAATAAAAAAAACTTTCTTAGTGACATATATTGCAATTATACCAACTTTAGTGATTAAAAACACATTAAGTTGTTATAGTTGAACTGCATGTAACTAAAAAACTTTACGAACCAGGAGCATTACAAATTTGTATAAACTTGTTTTTGAATTTCAGGGTTGGTTCACTTTGCCTCCCGGGGATCCAATTTAGGGGAGTCTGCTCAATTTCACCTGTAATTATTATATGTGATTATATTGTATTAGAAAAAAAACTTCAGTAATTGACTGACTTGCTCAGATACAAGGATACACTGTCACTGAGGTGCACTATACATTATACAGTCATCACAGAAATTATTTGCACACTTATTTTTTCGTCATATTTCACAGAAAAGTGGAAGTAAACTCTCCTATGTCTTAGAGTAGTGTCGGTAGGTTAGAATCACATGCATTTCATTTTTTTACCAAAATTGCATTTCTTGGAAAATGTGAAAAACTGAATTTCGACAGCAAAAAAATATTTGCACACTTCGGCCAACTATCAGATCGGGTTGAAATCCGGAGATATCATTGATATCATTGACTAGTCCTAATGAATATGAAAGTTCAAAGTTGTTTTCTGTGTTTATGGCAAATCAAGTCACTTTCTTTTTAGGGCTGCTATTTTGCCCAACAGCTTGCATTGGTCAAGCAGTTTATCAATCCCGAGGAAATTTAGAGTTTCCCTGTTGAGGTTAAATGACAATAGTTACAAGGTTTTGCACTTTCGCTTTTCTTACAAGTTAGTATGGTGCAAAACCTTGTAACTCGACCATTTATAACATTTTAAAGCAACTTGCATCATTGAATGTACCTCTAATCTATAGGTAAGCAGTAAAAAATATAAGTTGACCATGATAAATAACAACAGCTACTTTTAATTAGTTGCTACAGTGGCAAGAATGAGGAAAATGACACTTTTTTCAAATTTTTGTGAACGCTCTTTTTCAATAGCCTATATCACCACAATAAATATAAGGAGGAAAAAGATTTTTAAAAAGGAAATTTCCTGTGAGCCATAAAAAACATACCACAATCATAATTTTTCAAAAAATGTTGAAATATCCTAAATATGTGCTTCAAAGTTCTGATTTGAGTTACGAGGTTTTGCACTTTCACTTTTTGGAACAAATCGACATACAAGGTTTGGTGAAATCATTCTGTTACCGCTTCTAAAAATATCAAAGAGACAAGGTGACCAATTGAGAACATGTATTGGATATTGAATTAGTCATTCCACTCAAAATCTGAAAATAGCAAAATTTTGACCTGCGAGGTTTTGCACTTTCACCATCGCTATGCTTCTTTGATCCAAGTGGATCTTTGTTCTGATTTAACTTTGCAAGACCAAGTTTCCTCAGTTATTTTCTATGCTTCTTTGATCCAAGTGGATCTTTGTTCTGATTGAACTTAGCAAGACCAAGCTTCCTCAGTTATTTTCTATACTTCTTTGATCCTAACTTGCCCAACGAAACCGTTCACATAGTTGCCAAGAGCTTTCATTTAATGGGGATTGTGAGTTTTCATGATTTTCTCTTTTGTCGTATTGTTATAGAAAATTTCCACCTTTTTGACTGTATTTTTTGTTCGCTGCAGGAATACGAAACTCCATTCTTCATGATAGAAGCATCTTGACAAATACTAAATGGGATCTTCTTGAAAAAAATGCCAGGCATTCATCATTCTTTTGTTAAGTTGTATTTTGGAGTTTCAATTCCACTGGTAATTGCACATGGGTGTTACAAGGTACTGCAGTAAATAATTGTCCATTAATCACCAGTTTATCAACAGTACTTACTGTCAGTCGACATTCTGGCCATCTTCGTGTCACGGTGAACTGTCGAAGCAGGTCATATACGATTATTCGCTTTTTAAAACCCTCTAAAGTATTTATATTAGCAGCAGCATCGTCCAAGTGGGCTTCCGACGTCACCTTATGTTTTTATCTGCCAGAATGACATCAGAATGACGTCTTGGACGTCTGCTAACTTCCCCCTGACATCAAATTGAGTCAAAATGCCCACGGGGAACATCGGTTTTGTAAATGTATATGAAATGGTTTAATTTTATAATGTAGAAATTCATGAGGGTGTTTAAACTTATGCACACTGTACAGGGTGAAATTCAACAACTATGTGCATCATTTTTATGGGATTATATTCACTTGGGTAAAGTGTTGTTTGTCCGCCGGGCGGGCAGCGGGCAGATAGATCATTTCCAGATCATTACTCGGCCCCTATAGCATGTACATTATGATTTTTGGTACACATGTAGCCTATATAGTCCAGGTTGTGCCTTTTGATGGTCTCATTGATGGATGTTTCGTACTTTTCGAGATATAAAGCAAAATGTTAGGCTTTTTCTTTTGGTTTACAACCGAAGATTTTATAATAATTGTATATACATGGATGAAATGTGGGACACATACTGTAGGGTGGGCTGAAAAAAACTTTTTTTGGAATTTCAAATTGCCAGTGGTGTAGAAAGTTGGTTATGGCCAAAAAATGAAAATTGGTGCAAAAAAAAATTGTGACATGCGACTTGTGCCGGGCGGGTTACTCCCGACTTTTATGTAAATATACATTTTCTTGAAAGCTGGAGTGGCCTGGCACAAGTCGCATGCCACAAAATTTTTTTGCACCAATTTTCATTTTTTGGCCATAACCGGGATCTATACCACTGGCATATTGAAATTCCAAAAAGCTTTTTTTCAGCCCACCCTAAGTCATATAGCCTCTACGGTCTAGTTGTTCCTTTTGATGGTAAGATTGATGGATACTCTATATATTTTTTTAAATATTGTGAATAATGAAATATAATTTGTTTTGCATTTGGAGCCCAAGACTCAGGCACCATTGCATTTACTTCAATGAAATTTGGTAACTCGAAGAAATGGGAATTTCTCTAACCTGTCCTGCCAGGTTGCTACCAGCAGCCTGTGCTTTGATAGGAAAAAAACTGCAGCACAACGTTGGGCTAAAATATTGCTTGAATTGATGACTAAAGTTAGACAAATTCTCATATATCGCATATGTAACAAACAGGAGTGGATAAACTGGATATAACTCAAGAGGTTTTTTGTTCAAGTTCTTTGTTGTCCACATTCAAAGCACCTTTTGTTGACTTTGTTCTTCCAAGGGAATACCAGAGAGATAAACTACCTTTCTCTCCTCAGAGCATCACTTGGCATCAATTCTCCTTTGTTCACTGTTGCAGTGTTGCAATGTATGCAGTTTAATATGTCACTTTGTGGAAGCTCAATTTTGAGTCAAGCCTTAGATATATCTCACAGTGGTTTTTCTGTAAGAACATGTACATGAATAGATAGAAATTAGACAGTGGGAGAAAAATTGGATCCCCGGGAGGCAAAGTGAACCAACCCTGAAGTTCAAAAACAGGTTTATCCAAATTTGTAATGCTCATTGGTCAGAAATAAAAAAAACTTTCTTAGTGACATATATTGCAATTATACCAACTTTAGTGATTAAAAACACATTAAGTTGTTATAGTTGAACTGCATGTAACTAAAAAACTTTACGAACCAGGAGCATTACAAATTTGTATAAACCTGTTTTTGAATTTCAGGGTTGGTTCACTTTGCCTCCCGGGGATCCAATTTAGGGGAGTCTGCTCAATTTCACCTGTAATTATTATATGTGATTATATTGTATTAGAAAAAAAACTTCAGTAATTGACTGACTTGCTCAGATACAAGGATACACTGTCACTGAGGTGCACTATACATTATACAGTCATCACAGAAATTATTTGCACACTTATTTTTTCGTCATATTTCACAGAAAAGTGGAAGTAAACTCTCCTATGTCTTAGAGTAGTGTCGGTAGGTTAGAATCACATGCATTTCATTTTTTTACCAAAATTGCATTTCTTGGAAAATGTGAAAAACTGAATTTCGACAGCAAAAAAATATTTGCACACTTCGGCCAACTATCAGATCGGGTTGAAATCCGGAGATATCATTGATATCATTGACTAGTCCTAATGAATATGAAAGTTCAAAGTTGTTTTCTGTGTTTATGGCAAATCAAGTCACTTTTTCAGGGCTGCTATTTTGCCCAACAGCTTGCATTGGTCAAGCAGTTTATCAATCCCGAGGAAATTTAGAGTTTCCCTGTTGAGGTTAAATGACAATAGTTACAAGGTTTTGCACTTTCGCTTTTCTTACAAGTTAGTATGGTGCAAAACCTTGTAACTCGACCATTTATAACATTTTAAAGCAACTTGCATCATTGAATGTACCTCTAATCTATAGGTAAGCAGTAAAAAATATAAGTTGACCATGATAAATAACAACAGCTACTTTTAATTAGTTGCTACAGTGGCAAGAATGAGGAAAATGACACTTTTTTCAAATTTTTGTGCACGCTCTTTTTCAATAGCCTATATCACCACAATAAATATAGGGAGGAAAAAAAATTTTAAAAAGGGATTTTCCTGTGAGCCATAAAAAACATATCACAATCACAATTTTTTTAAAAATGTTGAAATATCCTAAATATGTGCTTCAAAGTTCTGATTTGAGTTACGAGGTTTTGCACTTTCACTTTTTGGAACAAATCGACATACAAGGTTTGGTGAAATCATTCTGTTACCGCTTCTAAAAATATCAAAGAGACAAGGTGACCAATTGAGAACATGTATTGGATATTGAATTAGTCATTCCACTCAAAATCTGAAAATAGCAAAATTTTGACCTGCGAGGTTTTGCACTTTCACCATCGCTATGCTTCTTTGATCCAAGTGGATCTTTGTTCTGATTTAACTTTGCAAGACCAACTTTCCTCAGTTATTTTCTATGCTTCTTTGATCCAAGTGGATCTTTGTTCTGATTGAACTTAGCAAGACCAAGCTTCCTCAGTTATTTTCTATACTTCTTTGATCCTAACTTGCCCAACGAAACCGTTCACATAGTTGCCAAGAGCTTTCATTTAATGGGGATTGTGAGTTTTCATGATTTTCTCTTTTGTCGTATTGTTATAGAAAATTTCGACCTTTTTTACTGTATTTTTTGTTCGCTGCAGGAATACGAAACTCCATTCTTCATGATAGAAGCATCTTGACAAATACTAAATGGGATCTTCTTGAAAAAAATGCCAGGCATTCATCATTCTTTTGTTAAGTTGTATTTTGGAGTTTCAATTCCACTGGTAATTGCACATGGGTGTTACAAGGTACTGCAGTAAATAATTGTCCATTAATCACCAGTTTATCAACAGTACTTACTGTCAGTCGACATTCTGGCCATCTTCGTGTCACGGTGAACTGACGAAGCAGGTCATATACGATTATTCGCTTTTTAAAACCCTCTAAAGTATTTATATTAGCAGCAGCATCGTCCAAGTGGGCTTCCGACGTCACCTTATGTTTTTATCTGCCAGAATGACATCAGAATGACGTCTTGGACGTCTGCTAACTTCCCCCTGACATCAAATTGAGTCAAAATGCCCACGGGGAACATCGGTTTTGTAAATGTATATGAAATGGTTTAATTTTATAATGTAGAAATTCATGAGGGTGTTTAAACTTATGCACACTGTACAGGGTGAAATTCAACAACTATGTGCATCATTTTTATGGGATTATATTCACTTGGGTAAAGTGTTGTTTGTCCGCCGGGCGGGCAGCGGGCAGATAGATCATTTCCAGATCATTACTCGGCCCCTATAGCATGTACATTATGATTTTTGGTACACATGTAGCCTATATAGTCCAGGTTGTGCCTTTTGATGGTCTCATTGATGGATGTTTCGTACTTTTCGAGATATAAAGCAAAATGTTAGGCTTTTTCTTTTGGTTTACAACCGAAGATTTTATAATAATTGTATATACATGGATGAAATGTGGGACACATACTGTAGGGTGGGCTGAAAAAAACTTTTTTTGGAATTTCAAATTGCCAGTGGTGTAGAAAGTTGGTTATGGCCAAAAAATGAAAATTGGTGCAAAAAAAAATTGTGACATGCGACTTGTGCCGGGCGGGTTACTCCCGACTTTTATGTAAATATACATTTTCTTGAAAGCTGGAGTGGCCTGGCACAAGTCGCATGCCACAAAATTTTTTTGCACCAATTTTCATTTTTTGGCCATAACCGGGATCTATACCACTGGCATATTGAAATTCCAAAAAAGTTTTTTTTCAGCCCACCCTAAGTCATATAGCCTCTACGGTCTAGTTGTTCCTTTTGATGGTAAGATTGATGGATACTCTATATATTTTTTTAAATATTGTGAATAATGAAATATAATTTGTTTTGCATTTCGGGCCCAAGACTCAGGCACCGTTGCATTTACTTCAATGAAATTTGGTAACTCGAAGAAATGGGAATTTCTCTAACCTGTCCTGCCAGGTTGCTACCAGCAGCCTGTGCTTTGATAGGAAAAAAACTGCAGCACAACGTTGGGCTAAAATATTGCTTGAATTGATGACTAATGTCAGACAAATTCCCATACATGTATACCGCATTTGTAACAAACAGGAGTGGATAAACTGGATATAACTCAAGAGGTTTTTTGTTCAAGTTCTTTGTTGTCCACATTCAAAGCACCTTTTGTTGACTTTGTTCTACCAAGGGACTTGTTTTACAATGCGGGCTGCAGAGTTCTATACTCGCTGAAGAAGTTGTATAAGGGATGCAGGCAATCCTATCAAAAGGCCATTGCAATAATCCAGCAGCGAGGTGACATTGCTTCGCACTAAGGTGCGTGTTGCACTCTCTGTCATGAATTTTCGCACCTTGTAGATGAGATGCAGCTGGTAGTACGCTTTTTTGCATAGCGATCGAACATGCGTCTCCATCTTCAGCGCCGAATCAAACTCAACTCCCAAATCCCTGACACAGTCACGGCTGTGCACTAACGACCCACAGATGCACACTGGGGAGAGGCTATTTCCTGCAAGCGATGGTTTGGACAGTACCAACAGTTCTGTTTTGTCACCATTTAACTTTAAATAGTGTGAGTTCATCCAAGCACCGATTTCTGTGGTGCATCGATTGATGGTATCCCTGGTGTTGTCGATGGACAGAGGACATTTTGGGTTGAAGGCCAAATAAAGTTGCGTATCGTCTGCATATAGATGAAATGACATGTTACATGCCGCAATCACATCTTGGAGTGGTTGAGCGTAGATCGAAAATAACTGGGGCCCTAACACAGACCCTTGGGGCACACCATACGGCAAGTGTCGTGGAGCTGACACAAACTTGCCAATCTTAACTGATTGGTAACGCTCACTCAAATATGATGAAAACCATTGAAGAGCTGTTCCCTTTACTCCCATGCGACAATCAAGAGTTCTCAACAAAATCCTGTGATCGATTGTATCGAAGGCGGCAGACAGATCAAGGAGATCAAGATCAGTGTCACTTCATGCAGCGCCATCTTAGTAGTTTTGATCTTCTTATTTTCCGTCACACTCACACCCACGGAGTCAGATCCCATATGTCTGGAAATTTTGTCGGAGTTATTTCTAGGCAAGGGATTAGTGGTCACGCTCGGTTGATGCCCCAATTGTGCACACCTGTTACTTTTTCAAGTGGCCAGCATTTAATCTCGTGGGGGAGGGGGTTGGGTAAATAATTTCTTCTTGAGGGCTGGAGGTTGGAGTTTTTTTTTGTAAATTATAATTTCTTGCTTGGTAGAGGGGGTTGGAGTTTACAAATGTTATGTGTGGCACCGGCCAATGAGCGATCTTGGAGAATGTTTGCCATAACGATCGGTATTTCATCTTTGCTGTTAATTACTGCTGCATGGCCCATGAAATTGAGCCATCAACGATGTCATCACATTGCAGTGTTGGGGTCAATCTCAAATTGGTCATCAAGAGGGCTGTGAGATATTCCATTGATAATGAGTTTGTCTAAATTCGATTTCACGTCATTTGGTCATTCACTCTTTGCTTCTTTGTATTTTTTCCATAGCCTTTTTTGACGCTCATTCACTTCAGCAGGCAGTTGTTCTTGTCCTGACTATTGAGTTTTCCCATCAAGTGACCTCACATTTTTGAAAATAACATCCTTGGTTTTTCGCGTGATCATTTTGGCTATAATTGGAGGTGGTTTTGCATCGGGGCCAACTTGTTTTGAACCTGAATGATGAGCTCGATCATTAACTAATTCATTTAGGTCTTTAATTTCTATTTCTTCTGCAAAGAATTTTTCAAGTTCTTTTTTAGTGTCATCCCAAATTCCCAATTTCTTTCATCAACATTTTCTGCGATACCTTGTACCACAATATTGTCTCTCATGGATCTAACTTTCAAGTCTATAATATGCTCATCTTGCTGTGCTATTTTTAGCCCGTCTGTTTTCTTTGAAAACGAAGAGCTATTGTCGTCGCTCGATCTGCCTCGTCGTCCTCGTTGTTAATATTTCACTTACAGTTATGAAATTTATACAGGTATCGGTCCAAGGTGGCGGCCATTTTGGCTGTTATCTTTCTTCATTTCTTGAGCTGCCCATTGTTAACTCAATATTTCGCTTAGAGTTATGAAATTTGGTACAGGTATTTGTCCGTGGGTATCGATCGGGCACATATTGAGAAATCCAAGATGGCAGCCATTTTGTGGTGGCCATTTTGGCAGCCGTCTTTCTTCATTCTTGACCTGCCCATTGTGATCTCAATATTTCTCTAAGAGTTATGAAATTCGGTACAGGTATTGGCCTATGTGTAGCGATCAGGAAAAGTTGAGAAATCCAAGATGATGACCATTTTGTGGTGGCCATTTTTGCAGCCATCTTTCTTCTTGAACTGCCCATTGTAACCTTCGTTTCCTTCGTGTCACTCTTGCAAATTTGACATCATTGGAATCAGCATCCTTTCAAAAACAACATATCCAAATATGATTAGTCCATTCTTTGTATAAAGTCTGTAAAGATCCATATTTTGCTCCCAGTTAAAACAGCAACTCATGTGCATGGCCATGTTGTTCACAATGAATTTCTCATGAAGAAGAAATACAGTGTAAGTTTGACCATCTATTAAATCTGAACGTTTTAGGAATTCTTCCTTAGCATACAATTAAAACCATGATCTGGGCATACCTTTAAAGTGGGTATAATTTGTAAATTTCAGCATGTAACCAGGGGCCCTTTTTCTGAAGCACCGTCTTTTGCAGCAATGCTGTAGCCTAATTTTTGGTTTACATTCTTCCGTTAACATCATCTGTTTATTGTACCTCCCTGGCCTTCTGTAGGGACCATTAGCTGACTTTTCAATTCGATGATTATGGCCAGGGGCGTAATTTTCGCGGTAAATGTGGGGGGGACATGTGGTGGCGAGGTCACAATCGGTCATCAAATCTGCGAACAGTCAGGCTTTTTTACATTCATTAATTTCATCAAAGTTTTGTTTGGCATGGTAACCTGCTGCAGAAAGGTGGAGGACATGTCTTTCAGAACTGCTCACTATAAAATTATTACGCCCATGATTATGGCAGCCATGACGTCTAAAGGAAAAGTCTGTTCGTAACCATATTTTTTCAAATTTACATTCAGGGGTTCAAAAGGCTGGTGTAGGGTATTTTTATGTGATTATTAGCCGAATTTGCTGCTTTTGCCTAGATATGATATTGGCCAAGGATCATTGTAAGATATAAGAAGCTTTAACGGCTGAAGTCGATGTCCGTCCATTATGTCCACAACTGATTTTTTTGTGATTTAAATTATATACCAGCTTACATATCAACTGAGATTGAAATGCATGTCTAACATTGTCTATTATTTCTCTACCTATCTATGCAATTAAAAAATAAAAAACAAATATTTTTACTTGTAAACTGGATACCAGGCTGAAAAGTATACATTTCCGTCCATTACGTCCACAAAAATGTTCAAATTGGTCTTGAGACTGATGTTTGGAGGTCTGGCAGGTCACAAATGAAGCAGGGATAACATGTACAGTGACAAATTTGGATTCTTTTGGTGAATGCTGACAAGGCTCAAAAGTTCAATTTGTCACAGTTCATGCATACTCTCCATGTCACTTCAGCTGTCCAAAAACCAATGGTCCGTTTCAGCAGAAAAAACCTAGAATTCAATAGAACTTTATTATGTAGTTCATTGAAGTCCAGCAAATACCTGTCTTGATTTATTAGAAAAACATAATTCTATATGCTACATATTCTTAGGTTGAAATTGATGTACTACACTTGCACTTCTGATTAAAATAATTCTCAGGTCATGGGCCAAATATTGAGGCGCTTACTGTGCTTTTATTTCACTTATAGTCACTGACCACATGTGGGAAAGAGCACTGCAGTGACATCAAACACAGCAACCACAACATAAGATTCCCTGGAGGGTCTGTTGGGTAATGCAATCAGGCAATTCCACAAGACCAAAGGAAGAGTCTGGTCAATGTGCCTCCCTGGAATGCCAATAGACTAACTTTGGTAAACCCTGGGAATCTGATATGCTTTGGTATCCAAAAAACTCCACTGAAGGACCATGACATATGTGTCCAATAATAGAATTAAGCTTTATTTTCAGTTAGATATCACCAAGACACTTAAACCATTGGAACAGCTGGTGTCTAACTGACAATTTTGTATGTTGTTAGTGCCTTGCTGGGGATTAGCTCTGTTTACAACAGCAATTAAACAAACAATCAGATTATTGTTTATATTTCAAAAACTAGTAATAGATAACGCCCTCGTTTGTGACGATATGCAATATATCCGAGGGCTTTAGCCCGAGGATTATTGCATATCATCACAAACAAGGGTGTTATCTAACTTATACCACTAAGTACAAAACAAATTAATTTAAATCCCTTTGTTTGCCTTCAATCCTTCTTGTTTGACAACATTTCATTGTGTTTGTTGCACATTCATGTTCCTCAGTTCATTTGAAGGTTGGCAGCCCTGAAGGGAACAGGTCAGAATTCTTTGTTCTCAGGAAATAATACAAAATATTAATTTTGTAGATAGAAAGGTAGATAGATAGATAGAAATAACACAATACATTAATTTCATAGATTAATTTTATAGATATAGATAGACTTAGATAGATATAGATAGACGGATAGATTGATAGATAGGTAGGTCAATAGTGCAGCCCTCTCAGCAAAGGTCTCTTTGGGGAGGTTGATTATTACAGTCGCTTAGCAAATATTATTTCGAAGTTATAAAAGAACATCTGAAAAATAACAGAAAGCAAGGAGCAGGGGTTCGGGGGCGGCAGCCCCCAAATAAGAAGAAAAAATAATTCTTTAAGCTTGCCAAATGGGGCCAAAATTGTTGGTCTGCTGCTCCGCTATTTTGTTTTGCAGCTTGCCTCCCAAATGAACTATTTTATCAAGTGAAATTAAATTTGATCATTATTTCAGATATTGGTATAAAAAAAGAGTGAATACACCCTTTTTATTGAGACCAGTTACGCTTGATACAATCTTCCTCCTTGTTTACTGTCTGTGTTGTTCAGTTTTAATCCTATGGTTGGTCAGTTTTGTTTCAATGTTTCCTTCAATTTTGTCAACTTGTAGTCAGCCAAGCATGCAATATCATGGTCAGGTTGTAAAGTCCAGAGGCCTTTATAAGTTAAAGTTGATTAAAATACTAATATCTGAATATTTCACAAATATTGTATATTTTTATATTATTTGAATGTTGTCAGTTTGTTCAGTGCTGGACTGCACTGCATGACCCCAGGGCAAGGGGTATTTGGGATGCCAGTTGGGGGCCAACTGAAGAACCCTTATTGTATTATTGTTTGATTCTATTGTACTGTATTGTGTTCAGTTTGATGTATTGTGTACTGCCAGTCAAGGAGCTTGGGCATGGGGACAATGGGGTATCATGACCACTTCTGTGTAAAAGGGCACTTTCTGTTAAAGTTGAGCTGACAATGAAAAGCTATCAATTAATGACTTGACTCTAGCACCTGGTCTTTGAGGACCCAAGGGGCAATCACATAGCTCTTCAATCAATATCTTGTGAGGCATGATTGCTCTTGGGGAATCAAATTCCAGAACCATGCAAGGGTCAGTCCTGGGAATAACTGGGAGACTTCAATGAAAACTGTCATGTTGGAATTTGGGCTATTCAGATAAAAGAGCTTGGGTATTATGATAAAGGAGCTTGGGTAAAACAGAAGCGTGGGAAGCAGGTTTGCTTGACTAGGGATGCTCCATGCTTGGGTTCTTGGCTTGGCTGGAATTAGGGATCCAATAGGGGTCCAGCTATGTCCACCAGGGATGTGGTGGACCAATAGGAGCCGGTCCAGTAGGGACAGGCTTGGCCTATGTTTTGGGGTGGCCCAATAAGGGGCTGCCATTTAGGTTGATTAAGGATGCTAATGAATATGCATGTATTGTGAATAAAAAGGCTGAGGCAGTTGTGCCAAGGCAGATTGTATTTGATTATTTCCACTTTCAAATCTGGAGTTTGTCTTATTGAAGTGTTTATCACACTCTTCGAACTTAGGAATATTGAAATTATGAAATTGAAGTTATGAAGTTAATCTTCATGGATTAATGATCAAAAGGGAATGGATGAGATCCAGTAAATCTTAAATTGGTGACCCTGACTGTGATCTGTTACATAATTCAGGGATCGAGACATCAGGAGAGTTCACACCGAAGACAATGAGACCATTTTGGGAAATTATCGCCGAACGACTCAAGCAATTCACAAAGACTCAAAAAGACACCTACACTATGCTCGAGACCAAGGAACTGAGGAAAATAAGATTCTTCTGCAATGAACTACAAAAAACGTTACAGTAAGTCAAATCAAGTTACTCTTGACCTTTCTGAACAATGCTTAGCACTTGTGAAGGAGTAGTGAATGACAATTGGCCTGAATGGGTAGTCACTGGTGCAGGACTAGGTGTTAGTCGGAATGACTTTTGTTAAACTTGCATAATGGATGTATATCAATTAATTGCGGCGGACCACTCTCTGAGGAAAGAGCAGGTGGCTCATCTTAAGGCACAGGCCAAACAATATGCAGATGGATCAGAGAGAAGCAAGGCTCAGGCCCAGGCCAAGAGAGTAAAGAACTGTAATGGCTCCTCCACACAGGGAATTAGACAGTGGTTCAGAGAGATAGAAATGACAATTCCTTATGCAGAAAGGACTATATATGTTGCTTCACTGACTGCTGAGGGGCATCTCAGGATAGAATTAGAGAAGTTCCTAGCTACACAAGCAGACCGAGCCAATGTGGAGTGGAACACAGTGAAAAAGCACCTCCAAAACGTTTTTCTGTCATTACATGAGGAAGAGAAACTCAAAGATGAGCTGGAGCAAGTGAAAAGACATGCTTATGAGAGCACAGCAGCATATGGACGTAGGTTCTCAGAAGCTGCCACCCTGGCATACCCACCGGCAGGGCGTAATAGTGATCAGCAACGGACAATGCTGCGTCTGTACATGCGAGGGTTGAAGGATGAGAAACTTGTCATCCGTCTTGTGCAGGAGAAGGGACCCCAGAACTACCCTGAAGCCATAGAAGCAGTCTCAAAATATGAGGCTGACAGTTATAGTTTATACAGGGCTCTGAATGGGACAGCACCCCCACAGAGAGAAGAGGAGCCTATGGACATTTCAGCCCTGAGGGAATCAGGAGCAACTGGAGGTGATAAGCTGGGAGCCATGCAGCGGCAGATAAATGGACTAAGCAAACAATTGGCCAGACTGATGTCTCTTGAAAGAGCAGAAAGATATCAAGATGAGACTGAGCAGTAGGAGGAGAGAGAAAGAAGGAGAGAGAGAAAGAGAAAGGCACAGAGGCAGGAGGACAAGGACTTTGGCAAAAGACTTGTCGCCTCATGAGGTGCCAATGAGAATACCAGTGGGGGGCCAGAAACACTGACTAGGGACAGACAGTGGGCCTCCAGCTGTGAGACAAAAGGGTCAGTTGGAAAGCTAGCCCCAGATTGCTGGTTAGCTGCCCAAGTCACCGGACCGTGACAGGCAGACCCAAGACATGCAAGTGGACACTCCCCCCCCCCCGGTCACCGGACTGTGACAAGCAGGAGGGACAGGGTATATGCAAATGGATCTCTCCATCTACCAAAGGCAGCAAGCGTGAAGAGAGGCCTCCACTCACAGGACAGTGAGGAGGGACCCAGTGGACCAGAAAAGCCATGGACAACCACTCTGTCCTTGGACCTCCATCTGGGCACATCTTCAGTACAATTGCCTTCTACTAACAGTCAGCTTACTTGTGGATACCTGTGAACTTTGAAACTCTTGTGAACTCTTTTACTACCTACTGTGCTTGTGTGCCTGGTGACTCTGTGAAATTGTTCTTTGTGTACTCTTTGGAAATCTACCTTCCAGTGTTGTGACACAGGCTGTGTCAAACTAATCATTACTGAACAGTGCTAGTCGACTGTGTCATGGGACTGCACTCTTCCATTTCGACCTTGGCTGTGAGCATCATGCTCTGGATTCTGGACATTGTACATTCCCTGCTCCTTCCCCAGAAGGCTGATCACACTACCAGTGATCACTCGGCTCATTCAGCCAGCCAGGACCTACGACAGCTGATCTGCTTACTCAACCACTGACTGATGGGATTCCAGTCACAGAGAGAACAGACCTGAGGACCCTGAGGAAGTCCTGGATTGTACAAACAGCCAAGGAAGGGCATGCAACGGTGAGTGACTTGTTGTGGTTATATCGCTTTGTAAGAATAGAGCCAGTTGTGGTTTCAGGCAGCACCCTAGTGTATAGGATGACTTTACCAGTGCACGACAAGCACAGCTATCTGTATTTCAATCCGTACACAATGCCAGTACCAGTCCCGCAGTCCTTTATGTAAGCTCATATTCAGTTGGAAAGCCAGTATGGCGTATCCACTTGTACAGGCCAAGTGTTTATCCCATTTTCGAGTTTTGGGATTGTAAATTAACTATCATTAAAGACACCAATGCACACAGGTCCTTCAGATCTCTCAAAAACCTCTATATGATAACTGTCTGGTCTTATTTAATCAAGATTCGTTGTCCAGGCCAGCTGGAACAGGCCACCCGGCTGGGCCCTGGCACTTACAAGATTAAATGCATGCCACCATGCATCATAGCAGGGGACACGTTCCAACTAGAGTGCATTGACACATTTCATTTAACCAAACAAGTCAACCTACCCCTAATTAAGGTACATACCCCAACAAATTTCTCTGCCTCCCTAGAAGCACCACAGCTGCTGGCAGCCTTCCCAGTGCTTAAATCACCCACCAAAGTCAAAATCCCCTCTGTTAGTGCTCAACTATTTTCTGAGGCTCTGCAACTCAACGATGGCAATTGGGCAAAGATCACCCGACACACTCCAGTTTGGTCCATAATCATGAGTGTTGTCTTGTTTGTTGTGGTACTGGCAGGTGCATTCTTGTTCTATTATTATGTAATGGGCGCCCGGTTTGGTCCCCAGTGTCTTCGCAGGAAGGGACCTGCACAAAACCCTCAGAATGTTGTGACCATGGTTCGGTATTCTGCTCCCTCTGATGATGAGTCAGATGGGGAGGTTGACACCAGGCGTGGTCCAGCAGCAGTGTAACTGCGCAGATACTTGCTGTACTACTTTCAGTCTACTCTGGAAGGGACTTCTCCTGGATGGCAGCCTCAAAAGGCAGATCCAGAAAGTCATGTAGATGGATTGCCTACATGCACTGTAAATTTTGAGTGGATGAGTTACCCACAGATTTCACATTTAAGTGGATGAGTTACCCACAGATTCACATGATATTTATATCAGCCCAAGGTTTAGTGATGCGATACCACTACGGTTGTCTCTATATTGATTGTATTATATATTGTATTTCAATGTCATTTATGTAAATTGTGTTTATGCAGTGATCCGTGGAATGTCGTCCACACGGTGGGATTAGCAGTCGACTAAATGTCATTTAAAGCTACTTTATCCCCGGATCTATATAGCTGCATCATGTATTACTCGTTCAGCACAGTACAGTGCTCTTGTTCACTGTGCACTAACGAAGGGGGTACCCTCGCCATCAGAGCAGCCATTACAAATCTCGATTCAAAGTGATTTTTTATCATTCTGAGCTTATTTCTTCAAAGCCAAAGCTTAATTTCGTCAAGCATGTAGTTCAGATGTTAAACTAACCCCAGGACACCCCTTCTACATGCGATTATTCACAATATTACCAGATTTTGCATTTGAAATGTAGCGTAGGGGCGAGGGTAACCACAAGAGCTTCTCGAGGGTAACACCATTTTCAAATATTGTCATGCTGAGGGTAACACCTATAATGACTGTTATTGGATGTTTCTTTTTTTGCAGCTCAGCAGTTGTTACGGTGTGATAAAAACAGCAAGGGTGAAGTTATTAGATTTACCAGATAGATTACATAAAATAGATAGACAGATAGACAAAAGCTCAGCCTTTCTGCCCTGTTTGTCTACCAGTTTATTTACCTGCCCATCTAACTGTCTATCTGCCTGTTTCTCTACCTGTCCAATGTCCATCTGTCTGTAGGAATATGTCTATATATATCTATCTAGCAATTTATATACTTAGTCAATACATCATCTATCTATTTAAGAAAGATAATAGAGAGACAGAAATAGTTAATGTACAGACAGTAAGCTGTCCATTTTATACAAATGAGGTGGATTTATATCCCCTTGTTTAGTTCAGATAGTAAAGAATTAAGTAATCACGGGGTGTAGGCCTATAAAATTGTTATGCTTAAAAGTTAATGAATATCATGCAGCTAATGGTTTTAAAAAACTGATATATGCGTCAATAATTAGTAGGCCTATCAATACAGAAAATATGTCAAATTAAGTTGTCATCAAATTCTTTCATTGATTAGTTACTGTAGAAGCCATAAGCACATGCAGAATCAGAAGTGGTTGAATATATCATTACCACGCCATATTTATGACAGTGTACATGTCTTCCTAATGACTACATGTACATGACTTTGAAAAAGTCTGTAGTTTGTGATATTTGGGGATGGTATTTATTTCATACGCACATGTTATTGTCACAGAAAAAAAAATTTGGAAAATACATGCCTGCACAAGAAAACAACCAGAATTAAAGAAAGTTTCACTGTGGATGGTACTTCAATTTATGGTTCAGACAAACCTTTTCTTATTGGTGGTCAAGTTTGAGCTAGTACTAGATATCAATAAGACAATATCTATTTGATTGCATCAAACGATGCATCTTCGAGACAGCATGCCCAGAATTGGCATACTAAAAACATGATAAAAGCATGATGGACTAGCAAGAACACCCACGTGTAAGTGATAAGAATTGTATTTATTTATAACTTTCCTGTAAACATTTCCAAATTAAGTTCAGCTTCTTTTTAAATTTGTTTCCTTCCTCAGAATCTTTCATATGAACAGGAAAAAAAGTCCATATTGTGTACAATAGTGTATTCTTGGTAAGGTAGGCAGATAGATATATAAATATAGATAGAGCTCTGCCTTCAACCCTGCAATGTATAAATAACAAGAACGACCACTCAGAGAGTGCATGTACATAGGACTGCCAGCCTGCCATAATATAGGCCTATGCCCTAAGCGTATTTAATCACCTACCTATGTTCGTTTCTGTTTACACCTGTCCATAGATCTATCTATATATCTATCTATCTATCTATCTATCTATCTATCTATCTATCTATCTCTCTATCTATCTATCTATCTATCTATCTATCTATCTATCTATCTATCTATCTATCTATCTATCTATCTTTCTATCTATCTTTCTATATTTATCTATTTATTGAGTCAGAATATATCCATCTATCTTTTGCTGTATCTTCTGTCCTATATCTTTGTATCTTCTGCTCTTCCTTCCTTTCTTCTCCTTCCTTGCTTCTCCTTCCTTTTTTCTCCTTCCTTTCTTCTCTTTCATATCTTCTCCTTCCATCTTTTCTTTCCTTTCTTTAATAAATCTGTAAACACTCACCACATATTGCTAGTACTGCTATGAGAGCAGCAGGATAATGGCGCAAAAATGGTCACTATGCAGCATGGTAGAGGTATGTTTTCAATTAAATAACCAAATAAGTCACGGAGACCTGCCAAAATCGAAAAGGGCCTCAATGAGCCACAGTAAGTATACTGCAAAGAGACAGATTCATACAATACATGGTTTTTAACAGAATCTCATGTCACAACAACAGGATCTGGCTCGTCACAGAAGGCCTGCTGCTGGCAGTCTTCATTACTGTAATGATCTAACACAGAATTGCAAAGATAAATATCTTACTTCCAAACTCTTTATGAAGGCCTATATAACAGTGTATTTAAATTTATTTCACTAACATGTTTTTATAGACAAGCGTATTTAGTAAAACCTTGAATTAGCAGATTTCCACTGTGGGACAGTACAGAGTATGACCATTATTTGGCAGTTGTTACTTCAATGGTAGTCAATTAATTTGTAGATTTTCCTCTATTGCAAAGGTATTGCAATTAAATTATGTTCTTGTTGGGAATTCCCAATTGTTGACTTCAGCGGTGTCATCATGTGTCTGCACATTTTGTTATCAATTAAGCTGATTCATTGTCGTTTCTACTAGACTATCTATATAATGGGATTTCAAAGGCAACACATATTACTTTACCCTCGCCATTTACTTTGGTGGTTACCCTCGCCAACCGGAAGTGACCCTCGCCCAAATCTTCCAGTACCCTCGCCACTTCCGGCGCTGGTACCCTCGCCATTTAGGTTGGTACCCTCGCCATTTTACGTTGGTACCCTCGCCAAAATGCTGGTACCCTCGCCCTGCCATTTTTCGTTTTTTGTGGTACCCTCACCTCGAGTGAATTCGAATTTCATTAATATCTTTCTTCACCTTGCATGTTTGACTCTGGCACTTGGCACTGATTCATTCCACAAGCCATTTAACCTATCTTAACAATTTGAAGACCTCACACCCCTTACATTTTTTGTAATTTTACTTTGAAATCACGAAGTGAGAGATGTAATGGCCACCCAGATGGTGAGGGTACCCCCCTCGTTAGTGCACAGTGTTATTGATTATCTTTGTTAGTGTTGTCCTGAGACCACTGCCTATTAAGCGTTGGCCACACAAGCGCTCCCGAGGCACTGCTCTCAGGACAATGCACCATTGTCCTCTCATTTATCACCAGTGACTGCCCAGCTTGCCATTCATGTCATTTCAGCTTTCAACACCAGTCCTACATCCTACTTCTCATGATGTCTTCGATCTTCTGGAGTGACAGAACGTAAACGAACGCGAAGATTACTGGAGCCTCTACTCGTTCCCTTGGACCAATATTATTATATAAACTTGTTCAAATTTCTACATTTCTATGGACTATCATATTACACAATATTCAAATATTCTTTCTACAACCTGAAAACTGATATGACAATCGCCTGGCTAACTGGAGCAATCACCATCATGATCATCACTATTGAAACTGTATTTACATGTACTTAGTTAGTAGGGAAACTTAACACATAAAAAAGGGTCAAAAAGAAAGTTGGAAGGGGATGGGATTTAAGGGGAGGGACATTTAAACAATTGACCAGATAAATTGCCATTGCATAGCAATTTATCTCAAATTGGAGGTAAGAAGTGTAAAGTCCAGAGGCCTTTATAAGTTAAAGTTGATTAAAATACTAATATCTAAATATTTCACAAATATTGTATATTTTTATATTATTTGAATGTTGTCAGTTTGTTCAGTGCTGGACTGCACTGCATGACCCCAGGGCAAGGGGTATTTGGGATGCCAGTTGGGGGCCAACTGAAGAACCCTTATTGTATTATTGTTTGATTCTATTGTACTGTATTGTGTTCAGTTTGATGTATTGTGTACTGCCAGTCAAGGAGCTTGGGCATGGGGACAATGGGGTATCATGACCACTTCTGTGTAAAAGGGCACTTTCTGTTAAAGTTGAGCTGACAATGAAAAGCTATCAATTAATGACTTGACTCTAGCACCTGGTCTTTGAGGACCCAAGGGGCAATCACATAGCTCTTCAATCAATATCTTGTGAGGCATGATTGCTCTTGGGGAATCAAATTCCAGAACCATGCAAGGGTCAGTCCTGGGAATAACTGGGAGACTTCAATGAAAACTGTCATGTTGGAATTTGGGCTATTCTGATAAAAGAGCTTGGGTATTATGATAAAGGAGCTTGGGTAAAACAGAAGCGTGGGAAGCAGGTTTGCTTGACTAGGGATGCTCCATGCTTGGGTTCTTGGCTTGGCTGGAATTAGGGATCCAATAGGGGTCCAGCTATGTCCACCAGGGATGTGGTGGACCAATAGGAGCCGGTCCAGTAGGGACAGGCTTGGCCTATGTTTTGGGGTGGCCCAATAAGGGGCTGCCATTTAGGTTGATTAAGGATGCTAATGAATATGCATGTATTGTGAATAAAAAGGCTGAGGCAGTTGTGCCAAGGCAGATTGTATTTGATTATTTCCACTTTCAAATCTGGAGTTTGTCTTATTGAAGTGTTTATCACACTCTTCGAACTTAGGAATATTGGAATTATGAAATTGAAGTTATGAAGTTAATCTTCATGGATTAATGATCAAAAGGGAATGGATGAGATCCAGTAAATCTTAAAAGGTGTATGAACTGTGATATGCATTATATCAGAGCGAAATCCTGCCTTCTGATTGGCTAGAAAAAGCAAACAGTGGTATAAATACTGAAATCCCCTGGATTGAGTAAAACTGACACTCGACCTCCTGCATGTATATTTGCATTTGTGGTCAATTGAATGGACCTACGTACGATGCTCTCAAAAGTTAGTACACCCCTCCATCTATTGATACTGAATTGCATGTTTTTAAATAATTTTCATGACAATGACTATACTATCACTGATATTGCCTCTACCATTAATATGATTGTTTGTATCATGCCATTTAGATAAATTAGATTTTCTGCTATACCTAGCAGCAAGACCTTTGAATTTGTATTGGGCTCAAAGTCTTGCAAAATTAAGTACAACCTCTACTCCGTTGGAATAGCATTGGGATGGGGGTGTGCCTTTGCAAGATTATAACCACTCTAGCAAAAAGAAACCTGATACAAGTTCAATGTTTTAGCATGGTATAGAACAGCGAGTTGATCTGCTGGCAGCAAAGGAATTGGCAAAGATCAGTCACTGCTTATCAAGTCTAATCGAATTGTGCAGTGGCAGGTTTGACCCGGGGTGATTCATGTAAGACCCATTTCTGCTGTGACTGATGGTAATAGTTGCTTCCAGGGGCCCACTGGGTATTGTCAAGTGCTGCTGAATTTTGCATTACAAAATATATATGAACTAGCGATGATCCTCTCAAACAAGAAATAGGTAATGATGTCCTCGTCGAGTAATTCGGGACAAGAAGTCCCTGTGAGGTCGAAGGCCCTCAAGCATTAAACTAATATCTTACAGGTACATATAGAGATAATTTATTCGTCAAATTCTGTTATGTATACACACCTGTAGGCAGCTAGCAGTGAAAGCAGTGCCATCAGATGCACATTTTACCTAATTTTTTTCTGACTCTAATTTTTTGCGTACGTTAATGCAATAACAGAGCACCACCAAAACAGAATTCATGAAAATCTGTAGCCAGGTGAGACTTTATAATAAATTTTATATACAAAATGCAAATAGTTTGTTTTTCGATTACAGGTGATTTCATTACCATGCTATTCTTGTCATTCACACTTGGCTGTGAGGAATCAAAGCTAAACCAGTGTTTAAAAAACCAAATGTGTGACGTTCTGTTGTTTCTTAACCAATCAGATTAACTAAAAATGTCATGTATTTGGTGGGTCTAGAACCTAAGAATCACGTACTAATGAAATCACCTGTAAAACTTCAAGTTCAGAGGGCTGCCTATGACTGGGTCCCAAAGTTTTCTTCCCACTCTGACCGGGTCATCTGGACCTATGTTGGACGACAGTTTCAATCATCCTTCGTCTAATTGCAGTGTCAACCTCCTGTCCTGCATGAAGTCAGGACATAAAGGTTCAATCATCCATCCATTGTCCAAAATGTATAAAACCTCGAGCGGAATCCGTGGATGACATAAAAGCATATTCAGTTTTGTATGACAACGAACAGGCGGAAATCTGGGCCGTTTCTTGTAGAATATACTTCCTCTGGCTTATTGATCCACTACCCATAAAGAACATCACCACCAAGTATATTTACCCTGTACTGACTCTGGGCAGCCCATCAAAGAAAAAAACAAAACAAAATGGTCTATAACTAACTGGAGAGATGCTCTGCTCACAGAGTTCATATACGAAGAAGATATGCAGGCAGCAACTGTAAGACCAAATTTCCTAAAAGCTAAAACTGACACAGTAAAGCCTCTATTGTCAGTCTGTATATTCAGTTTAGTATATCAATAGTAGTAAATAATGCAAAAAATACAGTTCCAAAGTTGCTGAAAATATATATTTTTCGGCGAAGAAAACTCTGAGCCTCCTGATTATATCTAATTTTCGCCACCTAATTACATGTAGTTTGAAGCTTTTGAACCAGTAGGCCTACATTGTACCTGAGCTGCGACGGTGAGTGTGACCTCACAATACGCTTATTTGGAGTGACAGTAGTCATGTCAGTATTGAAATAGTGAGGAATACATATCTTAATAGTTTTTAAGGACTATTTACAGGTGCAATTATGGACATTCTTATCCTGACTTGCCTCAAACTAACTCTGAACCAAATTCTGAACCCATAACCAGAAAGAACCAATTGACTTATGTATTGAGACCAACTGATTCACAAACGTTAAACATGATTTTTAAAACCAATCTTGAAGGACTTGCACCTCATGCAAGATGCCAAAATTATGATTTACTTGAATTTATTGCTCACAAAAACTCATTAATTGGTGAAAGAGTAAAATCATATTTTTTTTTTTTTTTACCCTAATCTGAATGATCTTTTGGCCCCCGCAGGTCTCGGGCCTCCTCGTGGCGGTGGGTGGTAACACTAAGGTGAAGCCCTCTATCCTTAGTGGCCAACACGAGACAGTGCGCTTGCACACGTCTCCCCGACGGAAATGGGGCAATCTGTTTGCCGTGGGTTGCGACCCGTGTCGGAGGATGAAGGGGTCCTGGTAGTTGAGTTGGGTGGGCCTAAGTTGGTCCCTCCCATACAATACACTACTTTGGCCTGGATTTCTCTTAGACGGGAGGCTGGATTGGCCCGGTCCAGTCAATCGGCTTGTCATGTTGTCACTAGGACTTCGGTCCTATTTGGCCATGGCTGATGGGTCAATCAAAGAAGGTTCTGACCAAGTCTACATGCTGGCCATGTTTTAAATATGATTGCAGCTGTATCTCTTACCAAGCCTTCTACGAGTATATCCCCCATGTATCCCTGGACTAGGGTACTGGGCGCAGCCCTACCCATATTAGTCCCCCTTGTTGGGCTCCTTGGTGGGTGGGGAGCATGGGGGATGAACATCACAAATTCCTATGGCATACTCTCTTCCTAATTCACAGTCTCGACTAAAACGGCAGCGGTCATCCTCGGATGACTGTATCGACCCGGAACTTCTAAATCGACAAACGACAACACGAAAATCGGAGTACCGACACAGGTACATAGTGTTCAAACCAACTAACAGGCTATCTCCCTTCGCCATCTACAAGACCATACTTCAAGAAGTCGGCGAACCTGCAGAGACAACCTTACAGAGAGATGGAACCGTCCTATTTAAGACCAGAAACAACGACCAGACTCGGAAACTCCTTAGGCTGAAAGATGTTGCAGGTACACAGGCAATAATCGAGCCTCATCGGACCTTGAATACTTCCAAGGGAGTGGTTTTCTCCTCCCTTAGCTATTTAGACTCGGACGACGATTTACAAGAATGGTTTGAAACTTTTACTGATGTCATTCATTTTCATAGAATCCCACAGAAGGATAATCGGGAACTTCTTATCTTGACTTTTTCAGACACGACTCTTCCAGAGAGTGTCAAAGTCATATGGGAGCAATGTAAGGTACGACCATACATCCCCAATCCAAGAAGATGCTATAAATGTCAACGTTTCGGTCATCTGAGCAAGTGGTGCCGACGACCAGAAGTGTGTGGCCACTGTGGATCCCAGGAACACATCCAATCAAAAGAAGAACCTTGCTCATCTCCTCCTCTTTGTGTCAACTGTAAGGAAGACCATCCTTCTTACAGCAAAACGTGTAAACAATGGACAAAAGAAAAAGAAATCCTCACATTGAAGGCAACCCAAGCGATATCTTTTCCGGAGGCAAGAAGGATCGTGGACCAGCACTCAGGAATTCCCAGCTACGCGGACATGGCGGGATACCCACAACCTCAACATCGTGCTACACCAAGACAAAGGCTACAACTCGAAGAAAACCGCATCAACAGATCACACCAACAGCACACAAAGAACACTGAAGACAAAAACAGATACTCAGGAAGAACCAGTACAAAAAACACTCAAAAGACAACAAATACCGCAGAACATTCTGCTTCCCAGCCGGACCTTGAAGAACAAATCCCAACAGCTTGCACCACAGCTCCTCCTGAGGTAGCAATGGAAGAAGAATGTCCATCTGAAGCAGACACTAATGAGGAACAGGAGGGATCAGATGATGACAGGCACATTACACCCAACAACGAATCCATGGAAGCAGAACAAGAGGAAGAGGAAGAGGAAGAATATGAAGAGGGTCAAGAGGATACAAAGGCAGAAGAAAAGAAAGAAGGCCAAGAGGAAGAGGGAGAAGACGATCCAGAAAACAAAGAACAGGACAGAATGGACGAAATGGAAAAACAGGAAACGAAACCAGTGGATGAAGGAAAAGACGGGGCAGAAAAAGAAGACGACGATTCTATCAGTCCCAAAGAATATCTATACTTCCTCCTACAAGGTCAACTACATCCTGCTAACATTCGGAAATTCAGACAACTGGTTATAAACGATTACCTTGACCGAGCGGTTAATCTTCTTCAAATGTCAGGCTTTGGCAATGTGTCGAGGAAGCTGACTGAACGAACAAAACAAGAGCTCCACTCCTGGGAAGAAGATAAACATACCACCAAAAACGAATTACACAGTTTAGTCACCAAGTACACCTTCACTGACGAGTTCTATGGAATCCTCATTTTATTGGTTTTGCATGACCATTTGTCTGTTGCAAAAAAATTGGTTAAAAAACAACGGATAACAGAATCCACGACACAAAAAGAGAAATAACGAGGTAGCGATGTAACACAACTATAAACACACTTAGTACACACCAAGTATGTCTCTAAATAGCCCAATCAGGTGCTGATGAGACGTAAAACACAAACTCACTCACTCACTCACTCACTGAATGATCTTTCACCTGCCCAAGGTAGACAGTAACTTTATGATACAGTGGGCTACCAATTTATTATTCTGAATGACACGCAGTTGAGATGTTATTAGAGATGTTACTCGTGTAGACCCGGGGGGGGGGGTACTCACTCTATAAGGGTGTATATAGAGGCGCCGCTGGATGGTTTAGGTTTTTTGGCCTTCTTGGATTAAAATGGTTTTGGTTTTTTGACAATTCTGATTAATTTGGTTCTGATTTTCGCAACCCAAACATTTTTGGTACCGTTAGAATCGGCTTCAACAGAGGATTAAAATGGTTTAAAAACCATAAAGATTAAATTGGTTGCCAAAAAATTTTAGTGAAGGATTAAAATGGTTTGTGGTTTTGGCGCAGTCTCCGGATTAAAATGGTTCTGGTTTTCAAAATTGCCGTGGCGCATCCGTATGCAAAGTCCGCGAAGAACCCCCCCGGGCGTGTAGATCTCTCACAACATTTTTTCTTTGGTGAAAGTCAGATATTGTTGTGTTTTGACTGCACTGATGACCTTTTTGTTGTGTTTTGACTGCACTGATGACCTTTATAATCGATCTGACTTGATATTAAGATTTAAAAAAAAGGCAAACCTGTGGTAATAATCATTTGCCTCTGTTAATCCAGTATTCCCAACAAGAGTTCCATATAGGTTGTCGTAATATAATTATATTGGTTGGGTTAACGTATTTTGCCATTCGACACCTCTGTCAGCCAATCACATGCCAGTATTTCAGGGAAATAATTCCCATATTCTCTGTTGTCCAGTTATCCTCTCATGTTTGACTGTTTGAGTGTTTGTCTCATGGTATAAGCCAGTTATTCACCATGGGATCAGGAATATGTGTTTATCACGCCTCTGGCTAAAGCCTTCGAGTGATAAATCACATATTCCCTCTCCCGTGGTGAATAACCTATACGAATTTTACTTGGAGATTGTACTCCCACATTGATGTGCGCATTTTGTATGCCATTATCCAAAAAGCTTTAGGAGGTCGAATCCATCCCTTTCAATTAACTCCCAGGTGTGAGCAGAATTGGCCACATTATAATCACAATTTTACAGAAATAAGATAACTACTTTAATTTTTCCATTAGCCACTCATTTGTATGAAGTTGGTTTCATAATTCTCTTGCCCTATCATTTAACTTTCCATTAGCCACTCATTATGTGAAATTGCTTTCATAATCTCTAATTTCTCTTGCACTATCATTCGATTTCTTCATATATAAGAGGCCAAGCATGATATTGACGTCGCTGTTCGGAGACAGCAAGCAGTGAAGAGACAAGTTAATGTCAATTTTGCAAAAATGGAACTTTCTTGACTTCTATGTCATTTTTTATTTTATATAATTGATACCAAATCATATTTGATGCAATTGCACTCACATTAAAATGCTGGATATATTATTAATTACAAGAAGAGGCATTTTATTAAAGATGTGAAATTGGCAAACAAGATAATTGCTGGAAGAGGAATTTACTCACTTGTAAGAAATTATACAATTTGATTACCCAATCAAGCCACCCTACATGTACTCTATGACTCCATATAAATGAGGCTGGATTTTGTTGAGGAGAGATTCGGAGAGAGACCTCACCGCAACAAAGGTCTAGCATAGGCTTTAGAGCTCTTTGCAGATTGGCGGTCCATCAGAAAAATTAATTTTCTTCTTTTCAATTTGCAAACTGGCTTTTCCACGTCATTCACAGCTACCTGTTGGTTTTCTAATCGTCTTATTTAATGAGTACCTCCAGTTTTATAATTAGTTAGTTTATTGACACCTATTCTGCCAGATATGACACGCACTGAATCCATTAATTAAACCATAAACTGACAAAAACAAACTGTAGAAACACTTTTAATCAAGAGACGTCACAAGTGGAACTTAACGTCAATTTGGAACGTGTTTGGGTCGCCAATCTGCAAAGATCTTTTATTTAACTACAGTATACGTTGATTGCGGTTTGTTATATATAAGTGATGCAGAACTGAAGGTGTTTAAACCTGCTGGAGGATTTTGACTGAAATCTGTCGACCTGTTTTTTGACAATTTAAACTGCCACTTTTGTTAATTTCACAAGGCTTGGTAGACATCAACAGTGAACCACAGTCTTATTACTTGACAGGCGAGTAGCAGAACTACAGGAAACAGCCTCTACCCCAGTGTCAAAGTTATGAGTATCAAAAATTAAAGGTTGTTTGTCATATAAAGGGTACGTACTGTACAGCTGACATATGTTAACTTCTCAATAGAGTCAGACATCACAATTTTGTCAACGGAGACATATCCTTAACTATTGAGGCTGGCTTGTTCCAGAAAATCAAGACAAATTTGTCAGTGAAGACCAAAGGCATCTGAATTAGCAAAGGTCATATTGTGAAAATGGATATCTCAAATTTCATTGAGGCAACAACCTCGTTTGCAGAGCAATCAGACACTCTGTCAACATCTAGCCAGGGTAATGACAATTTATTACTTTCTTTTATAGATGGTATTCCTCCGGTTCAACTCTAAATAATGAATATCATTTATTAATAGTCATGGAGGTATTTACTGAAAAATAGTTTCAAATCCTTCACCATAACACTTGCTTTAATATACAGTCAGCACAGAAATTATTTGCACACTTTGATTTTTCATCATATTTCACAGAAAAATGCAAATATGATACGAAAAGCTGTCCTGTGTTTCAGAGTAGTGTTAGTAGGTTAGGATCACATGCATTTCATTTTTTACCAAAATGTATTTTTTTGGAAAACTTGAAAAAAGTGAATCACAAAGACAAAAAATTATTTGCACACCTGAGCCAACTACCAGAAACATAATTTCAAATATGATATTCCTATTATTTTTCGAAGAAACAATGTTGTTTATGGTGTCTTAAACATGTTTACACCAATCAAACATTATTTGGGGTTCGCAGGTGGACTTAAAGGTGTTACTGGAGGAAAACACTCAATCCCATGTTTTTTTTTCAATGTATGGCTTTAAAAACTGATGATGAAAAAGAAAGTCTGATGAAAATGAGTAATAAACTTCATTATCATGTGTATTTGCCAGAAAGAAATGAATTGGCAAGTTTTGTTTGATTATTTTGTTCAATATGCAAATACAAAATGCCAGAAAAGAGTGACATTGGTAGAACCAAACTGAAAACATCCTAATTATAAGACATACTTTTGCCCGTATGGACTATTTTGACAGTGAGTGGTGAAGAATAGGTTGTAATAGCACAGGAGAAAGCCAGTTGAGATTATCAAGAAAGTAGTTTTAAATTTTGCACTATATCATTGCTATCAGCCAGCCTGCAACTAGCGTGTCTGCACAGGGTGGCCCAATGGAGGCCACTAATGAGTGAAAACTTCACATCAATGTTTTTCCTTTGCAAAAAGAAGCAGTAAAATTAAAATTTATTCACTATTATTATAGTTTAAGTCATAATTATTCAAAAGGCAAGCCTCAATGAGTCTTAATAATCAATGCACGATCGTGTGTGGAATATGCCATACTTACAATATGGTATATTCATATAATAATCTTGTTTTGTATGCAAATATTAAGGAAAACAACTCTAAATATTCTGTCTTGATCATTATTGGTTAGCCACTGGCTAATTAAATTGGTTAGAGGCTGATTATCAGCTGTTTCTCAGCTCAAATTCACCACGAGTGCAGTGTTCTGGCTTTTTTTGGTGGCATAGAGAGCAAAGTTCTTCACTAAAACTTGCACGATTAACCTTCCTATCATAATTCGACTATGTTTAAGGGCTTTACATGTCAATTTCATGAGTATTACTGCTTTTACGTCCATTTTGATATTTATATGTGGGAGAAAAAACATGCAAAATAGTGTACTCCTCAGGCAACACCTGTAACCCCAACTGTGAACCCCAAATAATGTCAGATTGATGTTAATGTATTAAAAATACCATAAGAATCATTGTTTGTTTGGAAATATTGGAGTATCATCTTTAAAAATGCTGTTTCTGGTAGTTGGCTCAAGCGTGCAAATATTTTTTTGTCATCGGGATTCACTTTTTTCAAGTTTTCCTGAAAAGGTCATTTTGGTAAAAAATGAAATGCATGTGATCCTTACCTATTAACATTACTCTGAAGCACAGGACAGCTTTTCGTATCAAATTGACATTTTTCTGTGAAATATGATGAAAAATCAAAGTGTGCAAATAATTTCTGTGTTGACTGTATATTGGTTCAAATATATTTCATAAAGTAATATCTTAATATCAGGTTGTTAATAACTGAACACTGGCATGGCGTTGAAAGACGAGTGATATCATTAATACATGTTTAGATTTGAATCTCCTGATTTGTGTCTTGTCTTTCCAGATGAGACAACTGATGACTCCCGGGTTAGTTCCATAAACATTTTCTTCATGTGGTTACTGACCATCCTGATCATTGCAACAAACATTCCTGTATTTATTGTGACACCACGGCTCAAGGAGGTGTCTGAAGCAACGAAGATCACCATGGTCTCCTTGGCTATAACTGATTTTTTAGTTGGAATTCAGTCTCTGTTTAGACTCTCTTACTTTGCGTTTAATGGTAGGTACAACTTTGCTGAAGACTACATTTGCAGCTACGATGGTGTAGTTCAAAATGTTCTTGGTGGAGTTTCAATAACAACCCTGACATATTTGTGCACAGACAGGGTAATTACAATCAAATATCCCTTACAGCATCCCATTTATTTTACCAGAAAATCAGTCACATGCATCTGTCTAGCTTTATGGTCATTAATTATCATCATTGCTTTTTTGAGCCACTTCTTATTCGGCATGGAAATAGCTTTTATGACAGATGCCCTCTTTTGTATTTTTGTGCCGAAGTATCAGTCCAAACTTACCATGGTAATCATCATTGTCGGCTTTGTTGTACCAGCCTGTGTGATATTCACATGTGCCATCATCCTATATCGTGTAGTTCATCAGCAAATCTGCCAGATAAGAGCCCTGGAGAACGCTGCCGCTGCCACGTCTGCAACCGAAACTCTCCATTCTCACAAAAAAGCTATAAAGACCATTTTCTGTATGGTAGCTGGTTATTATATTTGCTGGAGTCCCATCAGTGTCTTGTTCATCTGGACTTACCACTTTGGCTTTTATTCTGTTAGTCCCACCACTATAGCCGTAGCAAGTTGGTTTGGTCTCAGCAACTCCATGCTGAATTCCTTGGTGTATTTGCCAACAATGAGAGAGTATCGGGAGGTCTTCAAGCGGATATTCTTTATCAAGATATTTACGTCTGTTGAAGGTACACAAGGATAGAACACCTGAGATTAGTGTTTCCAAGGAGACCGAGAATTCTCGAGAAGTCTTGAGATTCTACTGACTCAGCATTTTCTCGTCTCCATGAGCGAATCTCGAGAACTGAAATGTTGATCATTGTTTGACATGGTGATCATGTATTTTTGAAATGTTTATAACAGTTATAAAGGATTGGGTTGTTGTTTTGTTTTGCCTGTTATAATTGTTATATATATTGTGTACTTGCTCCATTGTTCAATTTAAATATCTGTTGATGATAATCCCCATTGTATACTTGATAAATGCCAAAGTTGAACTTGCACAAATGTTTTAAAATTGTATAACATGTGAATCTCTAGCTGTGATTTATTGGAAACAAAACACACAGATTAACATTAAAACTGCAAAAGATATCATAAAAGCCAAAAATATAATCAAAATAATAATCCATTGCATGATTTAATCTCTCTTGTTATGTCATTGTGCCTATGGAAGGACAGTATCCTAGATTTCTCGAGAAATTCTCGAGTCTCTTGCACTAGACCATGACCATTCTCAAAAGTCTCGTTCCAGACTCATTGGAAATAGTACCTGAGATCACACTCCTAAAAAGACATCTTAGCTCCAGTCTGAGAAAAAAACTAATTCAAATCAATGCAAGAGCAGTAAAAAGCAGCATCGAAACTTTTTGATGAGGTTCTGCCAGCCATATGGATTATTTTGTAGATTAGAATTTTTTGTAGATTAGAAATTGTTAAAATGAATGTTAGATTTAAAGGTGCTGAATTTGGAATTTTGTTATAAATATCATTGATTTAAATTGTACTAAATTTACATTTAAAAAGAAAATAACTATTATTTTCAGGAATTTGTATCTACCTAGAATACCCTTTGCAATTCTGTAATACAAAACTATTATTAAGATTATAGTCATTACCACTTTTGTACAAATGCTAGTACTTATCGATGTTTTTAATTTATCAGTATTGTTATTGATTTTCTATTTCCTATATATTCATTCATTGTTATATAAAGATTAAGAAATTATATTGTGAAATTGCTATGTTAGGGAACATACACAAATTCATTGTGTCAGTTCCTATTTTCTATTGGTATTTTAATTCTACTATTTGTTATGTTGAAATGCAATTGTATTGGTTAACCAATAAATTCTAATTCTAAATTTTAATTCTGAAGCAGACCCTGCTGCACTTTGTTATATAAAGTACTTAGGGTGAAGCTTTTCTGGCTTCATTGAAAGGTGAATAGATGTAGCTGGGCTGTGCAAGGAAGAGTACACTCTTAACAGAAAAGTATTTTTGGAACCTTTAAGGTTTCTATAAGTTGGTATAGATAAGGAACCCTAAAAGGTTCATTATTCAACTTTTAAAAAAACAACAACAACAATCCAACACAAACAAAAGCAACACTTAGATAATCTCACTGCATCTGACGAAATAACTTCAAGGTAATTTATTTCGCAGTAGTACAAAAACTATCGAGCACAGCAGCGTATCCTTTTCACATAATCATTGGATTGGGTTGAAAATATTCCATGTGACTTTCATCAAGTTTCGTTAAGGTAAAGTTGACTTATGCCATATATTCAAATAGTTTGGTGTCTGATGAAATTATGCAAAAGCGACATGGTAAGTGGAATGACAGTTCGAAAGTTAAATTTTCAAATAATTGTGATTAAAACATTAGCGTTACATCATTTTTATATCGAAAAATGTTGCTTACTTGCTGTCACTGCCAAGCAATATCTATAAATTGCCTCCATTGGAATAACATTGATTTTGCATATTTTTTTCAAATTTATGCTCTCCAAAATAATAAAAAGTTTCTGGTCTTTTTAAAAATGTCCACAAAAGTTACCATCTAATATCAATTAAGTTCAGTTAAACTGAGAGATAAGCTGCACATTGAAGTTAGAGATGTTACTTCAGTTTCATTTTATTGCAGCTGAATAGACAGAATTAAGTGACTGCTAGAAGCATGGTTCAAATGATTGGAACCATTTCGAGGTCTGGGGAGCAGAAATGTGAACAAAATATGCAAAATCAATGTTATACTAATTGAGACAATTTATGCATATTACCTGGCAGGGACAGCAAGTAAGCAAAATTTTTTGATATGAATCCGAGTAATGTAACACTAATTTTTTGGTCACAATTATTTGAAAATTAAACTCTTCTTGTACTGTCTTTCCACTTTTGCATAATTTTGTCAGACACCAAAATATATGAAAATATGGCATAAGTCAACTTTGCCTGAATGAAACTCAATGAAAGTCACACAGAATATTTCTCAGCCCAATCAAATGATTATGTGAAAAAGATACACTGCTAGGCCCATCATTTTTTGTACAACTGCGAAATAAGCTACCTGCGTAATTTCATCAGACTCGATGTACACTGATTGCCCACAGTGGAACCCCAGACTGTACCTGTCCCTCTGCATTTGAGCCTCCGTCATCGGTGGAGGGATAGTGTGATTTGGAAAAGCAAATAGTCCGACATATCACTGTGGAAAATTACTACACAATTGTCCAAGAGGACTTAATTAGGCAGTAAAAGCAAGACACATGAAAATTTCATGGTCAGCTAGTACACTGGCTTGACAGAATATATATATTCCTCAAATCAATCATTTAGACTAACTTGTGGGCAATTTTCAATTTTCATCCCACATCAGAGAGGTCCTATAATGTTTTACAGCTGAAGTAGCTGAAAGAAATGGTGTATCACCATGAAATGTTCAATTTGATATAAGCCCAGTATTCATAATTCTTTCACATAAATAACAGGAAGGGTTTTGAATAAAGGCTGTGCAGAGTTGCCCTTGTCAAACATGCCACAAGTGGCGACACCTATAATCTGCCCGGATTCAAACATTTAACTGCCACTGAGGCTTTTTTATTATTACACCCAGGCAAATAGTCCTTCTATACCTCAGAGTAGAATGTTCCCACAAGAAATTTTGAAGGTAGGGATATAGAGTGTGTAGTAATTAAGTCATTCTTTATTATTACTTTCTATCTCCCCTGTTATGATTCATGCTGAAATCAATCAGACTGCTCGCACAGCTCACATAATAGTATGAGGGAGCTTCTTCTTCTTCTTATTGGACACTCACCTTCCTTGATAGGAGCACCTCAAATTATGGAACCTTATGATGGGGGGGGGGAGCTGTCTGGTCTAAGACTGATGGAACCCCTTTGTCTCAAGTTGGGAGCGTAGGGCTCCATCATAGGGCCTTCCCACTAGTATTGAACCATTTCAATTTGAACCCTTAGTTCAGAGCCCACTGTGCCAAATGGATAATCCGGCCCTGTGTATATGACGACATGTTATGGTGACTTTGAATATTCCCTGTGTACTGTGCATTGGCTAAGGAGCAGATCAGTCAGTTAGTGGTGCCCTGTGATTTTTTTCTTCAGCGAAGGGATTTCGAAGAAGGTATTGTTATCACTTTGGACAAAAGTTGTCCGTCCGTCTGGCGGGGGTCGGGCAGTCGGTCGGATAAATATTGCCACTATTGCGAGTACTACATGCAATTTCATTTACATCGCTTTTATGGTGCAATGGTGTCCTTTAATGGTGTTTTTTCATTGAAGATTTGCTGCTGCGCAGCCTACTTCATCAGTAAATATAATGAGACTTTAGTATTGGCTTTATCAGTAAGACCGCAGCACATTTGACTCACAGAACTTTCATGATGAGCTGGCAAAGTGTTTAAGCATCGTTCACTGTACAAACAAAACTAATTTGGCAGTATCATATACACCTTGAAATATGAATATGAAGTCGTCTTTTTGCTAATTGTCTGCTCACATAACAGCATGATGATAACGCTCCGCTATTTTGTGGGTTTCAATGGCAGAATCCAATTCTTATAACCTGAAAAGGCTTGGCATAATATCCTCAGTTCTATTGTGAGAGAGCACAGTGAAGAGGCAACAGCCAAGGTGGACTTACATGTACATCTCAGTGAGCCTTGTCTTGACACAATGAACTGAGTGCTCCTCTTTCCCTCTTTCATGATATAGGCCAACTTGGATGTTACACATGGAGGATGACTTGAACTTCAAACTTGAGGTAAACTTCATAAATTCTGCTAAAGGAGATGTGTTTGTCACCTTTGAGATTGATTTGTGTCAAGAGAAGGGAAGGTGCATGAGTCCATGAATGACGACCGTTTCTGACTTTGGATAAGTCAAATTCTAAAAAATGAATTTCTCCAAAGAAAAACGTTTTGGTGAGGTATCAACCTTATTCGCAGAGCAGTCAGATATTACAGATGTCCTTTCAGCATCTATTGCAGGTAATTAGACCACGGGCCAGAAAGTGAAACCCTCCCCCCCCGGAGGGAATTTTCGGGACCCCCCTAGTTTTCTTCCTGGATGTGTTAGGAATTCATTTCAGGTTGTTTCCGCAATTTAAAAGTGTGGAAACTCCAGAAAAAATCACTTTTTCTGAATACCGCGTGACGAATTTCGATATTTTTAGCGTGACGCACTTTCCTTCACCAAATTGGCAATAACTCCCTCAATAATCATCTTTATGACACAACAAAGGTGTCATTGGAACCACAAATAAGCAGGCTACATGATACAATGTTGTTTTACTAAAAACAATGGACTGAAATTTGTAAGGAAGCCATTTTCCTACCCCTACCCCTACATTTTATTTAATAAAATGATTTCCGCCCATATATAATCACCATTTAAGGCTAAATACTATGCAAAATAATGATAAATTCAGCCTGGGTGAATTTAATCAATCATTTTTAAAACAACTATCAACACTAGAAACACACAGTCACAAATAAATCCATAAAAACCTATTTACCTGAGCACCGCATCAGGAATTTAGTTGTTTTTAGCGTAACAGACTTTCTGTCACAAAATTAGCCATAACTCCCTCAATAATAATTTTTATTACACAATGTAGGTGTCATTGGAACCACAAATAAGAAGGCTACATGATAAAATGTTGCTTTAGTTGAGGAGAGGGACTGAAGTTTAACAGAAGGCCATTTTCTTACCCCTACCCCTAACATGTTATTTAAAAAAAAAGATTTCTGAACACTTATAATCATCAATTTTAGTTAAATTCTAAAAAAAAAAAAAAAAATGAATTTAGACTGGGTAAATTCTCTCCCATCAGTTGTATGGTAATTCAGTATGTTTACTAGGCTATCTGGTGCATATAGCATATTTTGGAAAAGGGGTCTGGACACCCCAGCCCCACCTTTGTTAAATTTGGACTATCGCAGATTTTTGCTAAAATTTGAACACTTCTACTCATTGCAATTGGCTGTTAAGTGGTAATAAATGTGATAAAGCATATTAAGTTTTATATGGCAATTTAGTATATTTGCCAGGCTATCTGATGTATATAGTTTAATTTGGGAAAAAGGGTGTGGACACCCTAGCCACACCTTTGTTAAATTTGGACTATTGCAGATTTTTGCTAAAATTTGAACACTTCTACTCATTGCAATTGGCTGTTAAGTGGTAATAAATGTGATAAAGCATATTAAGTTTTATATGGCAATTTAGTATATTTGCCAGGCTATCTGATGTATATAGTTTAATTTTGGAAAAAGGGTGTGGACACCCTAGCCACACCTTTGTGAAATATGGAATGTCGCAGATTTTTGCTAAAATTTGAACACTTCCACACATTGAATTGGCTGTAAACTGGTCATTGCAATGGCCAGGCATATCAAGTTTTATATGGTGATTTAGTATATTTGCCAGGCTATCTGATGTATATAGTTTATTTTTGGAAAAAGGGTGTGGACACCCTAGCCACACCTTTGTGAAATATGGACTGTCGCAGATTTTTGCTAAAATTTGAACACTTCCACTTATTGAATTGGCTGTACAGTGGTAATTAAAATGATAAAGCTTATTAAGTTTTATATGGTAGTTTAGTATATTTACCAGGCTATCTGATGCATATAGTTTCATTTTGGAAAAAAGGTCTGGACACCACAGCCACACCATTGTGAAATTTGGACTATCGCAGATTTTTGCTAAAATTTGAACACTTCCACTCATTGAATTGGCTGTAAAGTGGTAATAAATATGATAAAGCATATTAAGTTTTATATGGTAATTTAGTATATTTGCCAGGCTATCTGATGTATATAGTTTAATTTTGGAAAAAGGGTGTGGACACCCCAGCCACACCTTTGTGAAATTTGGACTGTCGCAGATTTTTGCTAAAATTTGAACACTTCCACTCATTGAATTGGCTGTAAACTGGTCATAAAAATGATAAAGCATATTAAGTTTAATATGGTAATTTAGTATATTTACCAGGCTATCTGGTGCATATAGTTTCATTTTTGACAAAGGGTGTGGAGACTGTGGACACCCCAGCCATACCTTTGTGAAATTTGGACTATCGCAGATTTTTTACTGAAATTTGAACACTTTCGCACATTGAATTGGCCATGAAGTGGTAATAAAAATGATAAAGCATATCAAGTTTAAAATGGTTATTAAATATTTTTCCAGGGCTATCCAGTACATATAGCCTCATTTTGGACAAAGGGTCTGGACACCCTAGCCACACCTTTATGAAATTTGGACTATCGCAAATTCTTTCCAAAAATTTGAATACTCTCACACTTTCACTTACTGCTGGGGTGTCCACATCCTTTGTTCAAAATGAAACTATATGCACCAGATTGCCTGGTAAATATACTAAGTTACCATATACAACTTAATATGCCTGGCCATTTCTACAACCACTTTATAGCCATTTCAATGTGAAGTGCTCAATGTTAGCAAAATTTAATCTGCAACATTCCAAATTTTACAAAGGCATGGCTAGGGTGTCCAGACCCTTTGTCCAAAATGAAACTATATGCACCAGATAGCCTTGTAAATATACTAAATTACCATTTAAAACTTAATATGCTTTATCATTTTTATTACCACTTTACAGCCAATTCAATGTATGGAAGTGTTAAAATTTTAGCAAAAATCTGCAACATTCCATATTTCGGAAGGTGTGGCTGTGGTGTCCAGACCCTTTGTCCAAAATGAAACAATATGCATCAGATAGCCTGGTAAATATACTAAATCACCATATAAAACTTAATAAGCTTTATCATTTTTATTACCACTTTACAGCCAATTCAATGTGTGGAAGTGTACAAATTTTAGCAAAAAATCTGCGACAGTCCATATTTCACAAAGGTGTGGTTAGGGTGTCCACACCCTTTTTCCAAAATTAAACTATATGCATCAGATAGCCTGGCAAATATACTAAATTACCATATAAAACTTAATATGCCTGGTCATTCCTATGACCAGTTTACAGCCAATTCAATGTGTGGAAGTGTTCAAATTTTAGCAAAAATCTGCGACAGTCCATATTTCACTAAGGTGTCGCTAGGGTGTCCACACCCTTTTCAAAAATTGAACTATATGCATCAGATAGCCTGGCAAATATACTAAATCACCATATAAAACTTAATATGCCTGGCAATTTCTATGACCACTTTACAGCCAATTCAATGTGTGGAAGTGTTCAAATTTTAGCAAAAATCTGCGACAGTCCATATTTCACTAAGGTGTCGCTAGGGTGTCCACACCCTTTTCAAAAATTGAACTATATGCATCAGATAGCCTGGCAAATATACTAAATCACCATATAAAACTTAATATGCCTGGCAATTTCTATGACCACTTTACAGCCAATTCAATGTGTGGAAGTGTTCAAATTTTAGCAAAAATCTGCGACAGTCCAAATTTAACAAAGGTGGGGCTGGGGTGTCCAGACCCCTTTTCCAAAATATATATACTATATGCACCAGATAGCCTAGTAAATATACTGAATTACCATACAACTGATGGGAGAGAATTAACCCAGTCTCAATTTGTTATGTTTTTTTAGAATTTAATTGAAATTGATGATTATAAGTGTTCAGAAATCTTTTTCTTTTAATAACATGTTAGGGGTAGGGGTAAGAAAATGGCCTTCTGTTAAACTTCAGTCCCTCTCCTCAACTAAAGCAACATTTTATCATGTAGCCTTCTTATTTGTGGTTCCAATGACACCTACATTGTGTAATAAAAATTATTATTGAGGGAGTTATGGCTAATTTTGTGACAGAAAGTCTGTTACGCTAAAAACAACTAAATTCCTGATGCGGTGCTCAGGTAAATAGATTTTTATGGATTTATTTGTGACTGTGTGTTTCTAGTGTTGATGGTTGTTTTAAAAATGATTGATTAAATTCACCAAGGCTGAATTTATCATTATTTTGCATAGTTTTTAGACTCAAATGGTGATTATATATGGGCGGAAATCATTTTATTAAATAAAATGTAGGGGTAGGGGTAGGAAAATGGCTTCCTAACAAATTTCAGTCCATTTTTTTTAGTAAAACAACATTGTATCATGTAGCCTGCTTATTTGTGGTTCCAATGACACCTTTGTTGTGTCATAAAGATGATTATTGAGGGAGTTATTGCCAATTTGGTGAAGGAAAGTGCGTCACGCTAAAAATATCGAAATTCGTCACGCGGTATTCAGAAAAAGTGATTTTTTCTGGAGTTTCCACACTTTTAAATTGCGGAAACAACCTGAAATGAACTCCTAACACATCCAGGAAGAAAACTAGGGGGGTCCCGAAAATTCCCTCCGGGGGGGGAGGGTTTCACTTTCTGGCCCGTGGTCTAAATTTATTACACTCTATCACCTTTGAAATTCCATCACTAATTCATCACTTGGAAAGATAAATGTTATCAGTTAATTGGCACAAAGATGTTATGTTGGAAAATATTTGTCAACTCAATCATGACAAAATGCTTGTGATGCTTGGTTTTGATATCTTTAGATTTGTATTTGATGTTAGCAATTGAGTTCTGACATCTTCCTTTTTAATTGTGTTTGTCTTTCAGATGAGAGATTCGCTGACTCCCCAGTAAATTCACTTGGGATCTTCTTCATGTGGTTATTGACTGTCTTCATCATTGTGGCAAACATTCCTGTATTTATTGTCACACCACGGTAGGGTGGCCTAAAAATGTACAGGAAAATTTTTTTTTCTGAAATTCACATCGCATACCCCCTCATTTTAGGAGAAATGGTGAAAAAAGCACCTTGTTAAAATTTCATGAAAATCAGTCAAGTCTAAGTGGTCTCTCAAGGCCCCTCAATTCTCACCAAAAAGAAACATTTCAACCATTTTCGCCAATACGCGGTTAGCCACAACTTTGTGAATTTTTAATGAACAACATTCTAATTGCAATGGTTGGAAAGGTATCAAAATTAGCTTCAATTTGCATACCAACATTAATGGTCTAGGATGATATCTTGACTCCCATGGACTCTTCAGCTGACAGTGCTAATGTGCGAAAGTGTTTACTGAATGACTAAACCTGTTCAAGAAAAGATTTCCATTAAATTTCACTGTCAATTAACATGTTCTTATTCTCCAAACGGCAGGATGACCCGATAAAGCATAAAACTTTTTTTTTTACCATGGAGAAACCCGCTTTATGAGCTGTAAAGTTTTAATGTTAGATTTTGTCAAAAGTGCTGAAAACATCGGAGAGGGGCTGTTGCATTTCATAGTTTAACTTCATAAGAGTTAAATATAGGACAACATAATCTATATCATGTGAAACATAAGAATATTGTCTTTCAAGTGGTACCCATCATGGTGCCCTGTAATAAATTTGGATGAAGATATGAATTTGAAATACTACGATTCCCGACTGCTATTTTATGTGTTTGCGACAAACTTCAACATAAAATTTCATCACTCATAAACCGGGCATTCCCATGGTCAAATATCTTTTCTTTTTAAATATTTGGTCATTCTTGAACTGGGAAAATAAGAATCATGGCAATTTAAAGCAAAAAAAAAAAAAAGCCTGGCTTTTATCAGGATCGGTCGTTCAGCAACAATTTCATTCACGAAAAGTGTAAACTGAAAAGACCATGGGAGTTGAGATATTATCTTAGACCAATAATGTTGGTATGCAAATTGAAGCTCTTTTTTAGCCCTATCCAACCATGGTATTGGAAATGCAGTACTGTACAAATTGACTAAGTTATGAGGAACCGCGTATTTGCGAAAATGGTTGAAATTTTCCTTTTTGCTAAGAATGGAGGGGCCTTGAGAGACCCCTAAGACTTAACCGATTTTCTTGAAATTTTTACAGGGTGCTTTTTTCACAATTTCTCCTAAAATGAGGGGGTATGCGAATAGAAAATCAAAAATTTTGTTTTTTGGGCCACCCTACACCACGGCTTAAAGAAGTGTCCGAAGCAACGAAGATCGCCATGATCTCCTTGGCTATAACTGATCTCTTAGTTGGAATCCAGTCTCTCCTTAGACTCTCTTATTTTGCCTTTTCAGGAAGCTACTACTTTGCTCAAGACTACCTTTGTAGCATTGATGGTCTAGTTCAAAATTTACTTTGTGGAGTTTCAATAATGACATTGACATATTTGTGCATAGACAGAGTTATTACAATCAAATACCCCTTGAAATATCCCATTTATTTTACCAGAAAGTTAGTCATGCTCATCCAACTTGCGCTATGGTCACAAATCAGTGTAATTACCATTTGTAGCCACCTTATATTTGGAGGGGAAATAGCTTTGATGAAAGAAGCCCTTTTCTGTCACTTTGTGCCAAAGTATCAGTCCAAACTTACTATTGTTATTGTCATTGTTGGCTATGCTGTGCCAGCTTGTGTAATATTTTCTTGCGCCATTTTCATACTTCATGCTGTCCATCAACAAATCTGCCAGATAAGAACCCTGGAGAATGCTGCAGCCACGTCTGCAGCCCAAACTCTCCAATCTCACAAGAAAGCTATCAAGACCATTTTTTTAATGGTGGCTGGTTATTATGTTTGTTGGAGTCCAATTACTGTCATGTTCGCCTGGACTTACTCTTTTGACGAGTATTCTGTCGGTCCCTCCACTGAGGCAGTAGTAAGTTGGTTTTCTCTCAGCAACTCTATGCTGAACTCCATGGTTTACTATCCTACAATGAAAGAGTATCGGGAGGTCTTCAAGCGAATCTTCCGTATCAGGATATTTAGGTCTGATGTAGGTCCACAAGGGTAAAGTGATCAGTCCAGAGATGTAGTAGAGGCCAGGACATCCCGGCCGAGCCAAGGCCGAGGTCATCAAAATATGGCACCGAGGCCAGGCCCAATCACTGACCAAATGACACCCGAATCAGAGGCAATGCCAAAAATTTGGCATCTGAGACCTAGCCATGGCCTAGGCCATCGAAATATGTATTTTCGTATTTATAAAACAAAGGAAGTGGTAACTGGCATTTGAATAAAATATTTTCTTTAGGGGTGTTATGAAATTACTACTGGGAAGGGGTGTCTGGACAAAAAAATTACTTTACTACGTTTTTCACAGTGAACTGATCCTCATTTTTCTATATCAAAGTGACAGACTGTAATAGCACTTTATTTTTAGAAAACTGATGTTGTGTGTTGGTGTCTGCATGACAAACCAAAGGATTATGAATCCGATTTTTGCAATTTGTTATAATATAGCTTATCATGACACTGTTGCTTATGACTAATCAGGTGGATTTTACATGTATGGTTCCCATATTAAAAGTTTGATCATGATACACTGTAAAATTTGAAATTTTGAGTAAGCTCAAATGATTGAATGAGATGGTTGCACAATTTGTTTGAGCCATGATAGCTTGCCGTTTTGAGTTATGATAATCTTTATGTTGTTATAACATGCAAACAACAAGCTATCTTGGCTCAAAGGAATTGTACAACCATCTCACTCAATCAATTAAGCCAACTCAAAATTCAAAATTTACAGTGTACTTCATCAGCTATCCTGAATCAAAAAGTACACATTTCATAGAAAAATAGTCTCATCATATAGGAAATTATACTACAAACTATGTAGGCAAGCGAAGAATAATTCTTATAATGATTTGATAGCAAGAGTAATCGATGAAACCCCAAGAAGTTATCTAATATACTTCCTAGGATAACTGGAAAGTTGAATAACAAAACAGAACATTAGTGATGAAATAATAATAGATGGTGAAAAGGAAACTGACCAATTCAAAATAAGTAATGAATTTGGAAAATACTACAGTGAGATTGGGAAGGAAAAATAGCTGAACAGATAGATGGTAAACCAAATACACCAATCTTTTTCTTTTCATTTATAATATGGGGAGTGGTCGGTCCACTACTATCTCTAGTATTTGTGTATTATAATATCTGTATATATAGGGGAGTGGTCGGTAATATATTAACATACTACTGATGATTATTTTGTATTTTAATATTTATCTGTAAACTGAATGGTATTTAAAAGGTTTTGAGGCACATGCTTTTATATTCTGGCTATCTGCTGTTCAACTTTGAACCAGATGAGTGGTAGCACATTACTGAAATTTGCTTGATGTCTTTATTATACTATAGGGTACCATATAATTTCTTACCTGTGTGAATATATATTGATAAAATCTGTCATTGATATACGTGTGCAATGTGCATAAATACAAATTTTGTCTCAGATAAGCATGTGTAATTGTGTATATATATGTTTTTCTCCATTAAGGTGTTAATTGAAGAAGCATTGTATAATTTTTTGGGTATAAAGGGGGGAGGAGGTGTACCCACCTTCGTGTCATGGCAGATATTACACTTTACATTACTCTTTACATTATTGTTAAATTTTTTAACTAATGTGTATATTGTAACATAATGCTGTGTGAATAAACGTATCTAATCCAATCAAAATCTGTAATATGTAACTTTCTGAAGAAGACAGCTAAGTGACTGTTCAGAATTTATGACTGTGGGCCAGTGGGGGGTGGGAGTTTTGCCCGAGGGGGTACTAACGTTTCACACGTGTTTCAAGGGGGGTATTAATTTTTGACAACACTTCCAAGGTAAGAACATTTAACAAAGAAAAAGCATTAAAAAATGCAAACACTATATTTATCCGCGCCATTTCGCGTAAAAGGCGCGAATCTGTAAGCGTGACCGTGTATAACAGTATCTATATGTGTGCATTGCTTTGTATGTCGAGGTAATATATACATTGTAATTGTAATTTATTTAGTTAATGGCAATAACAAACAGTCGTACATAAAGCACATACATATATATAGCAAAATGACCTTGTATAACTCTAAATGACTGCATCTGTACAGTTGTAAATATAATGTTTTGCCATAGGGCTTACACAACAGAATAGAATTCTGTAGGCGTGCGCTATTATCATGTTCCTTTTTTTATCATCCAGGTATTACTAGCCAAAATATACGGTGATTTCCAATTTTTTCCTCCTTTTGAAAATTTGGAATGACACGCCGCTGCGTTGCCAGCCAAGAGCTCGCCCGACGAAAATTTTTCATTTCCATCACTGTGATCTTCTGAATGTGGCCATACTTTTGGCAATTTTAAAAACGTCGTTTTGGGTGAGGAAAGAATGGAGAAAGAAACGCTGCACCACCGAAAGGCTACAGGAATATTCTTGTAACTTTTTCGTCTTTGAATGTTAGAATTAATAACTCAGATCCATTCTTTTAAGGCAGACGTTTGAATTTTGCAATCCCATGTTTGTGAAACCAATTTATAAGTTCACTGTCTGCAGGTCTTGCTTTCTTTGGAGAAGATAATTCCTTTGCCATGTCTTTGGAAAGGTTCATTGCAAGACAATAATGCCCAACAGACCACTTATCACCTCCCAAGGACAAGAGTACTAAGATGGACAGCAGGAAAGAACTATCCTCAATTCAGAAACGTGTAATCATTTCGAGGGATTGCAGCCTGAAAGGCATGTCATCCTATGTCGTCTACAAGACAATTACGGACATAATTTGCAAACCACAGTCATTTAAATGACAATATAATGGCAATCTATTGCTACAAGTCGTGAACCCCACTGACGCCAGGAAAAAATGTGAATTAAAAAATATTGATAATGTACCTGTCACAGTGAAACTTCTTCCACTTTGAGTATGTCTCTAAATAGCCGACTCTGATGACGTAAAACTCAAATACACACACACACAGATTCATAACCCTTTTTTTTGCCTGTCACCAACAAGTCGGATTAGTCTTCTAAAATCAAATTAACATTGAACCTATCGGCATGATTATGACAAATCATCAGCATGATGACACACAAAGTGCAAATTTTCACAGTGCACCAGTCCACTCGTTTTGCATATATATAATTTCCAGGCTGTAACAGTAATATATATTTTGAAAACCAATGGTTCGCAGGATATGCCATTTGAAATTTTACAAAATCTCTATTGTTACATTTTTGGCAAAATTAATGTTGATCGCTCCAATAAAACATCTTCTTCAAGTATGTATATGACTACATTTCGCAGTTACTTTGAATTTTCCGTGCGTATTCTGCTTTGACTAAGGAGCCAATTAGCTAGCAAGTGGTTCCCTGTGACTTTTTCTTTACTTCTTCAGTAACTGTAGTGAGACTTTAGTATTGGCTTTATCAGCAAGACCACAGCACATGTTGATTCAGGAAACTTTCATGATGAGTTGGCAAAGTGTTAAACGTCTTTCACTGTACTAACCAAACCAATTTGGCAGTATCCTTTGCGCCTTAAAATATGAAGGTATGAAAGCGTCTTTTTGCCAATTGTGTGCACACATAATGCTCAGCTCTTCTCTGGGTAACAATTGCAGCATCAACTTCTTATAATATGAAAAGGCTTGGCATAATATTCTTAGTTCTATTCCGAGACAGCACAGTGAAAGGCAAAAGCCACGAGAGAGGTGTACCTACAAGTATATATCTCCATGTGGATCGTCTTGACACAATGAACTCAGTGCTCCTCTTTGTGACATAGGCCAACTTGGACTTCACATATATATGGAGGATGACTTGAACCTCGAACTTGAGGCAAACTTCACAAATTCTGCTAAAGGAGATATGTTTCTCACCTTTGAGACTGATTTGTGTCAAGAGGAGGCAAGGTGCATGAGTCCATGAATGGCGAAGGTTTCTGACTTTATATTAGTCAAATTCTAAAAATGAATTTCTCCAAAGAAAAACATTTTGGCGAGGCATCAACCTTATTTGCAGAGCAATCTGATATTACAGATATCCTTTCAACATCTCTTGCAGGTAATTTGTTACACTTTATCACTTTTGAAATTCCATCACTAATTCATCAAGATAAATATTATCAGTTAATTGGCTTAAAGATGTGATGTTGGAAAATATTTGTCAACTCAAACATGACAAAATTCTCGTGATGCTTGGTTTTGATATCTTTAGAATTATATTTAATGTCAGCAATTGAGTTCTGACATGGTGCAATGAAACCATGACATCTTCCTTTTTAATTGTGTTTGTCTTTCAGATGAGAGATTCGTTGACTCACCAGTAAATTCACTTGGGATTTTCTTCATGTGGTTATTGACTGTCTTCATCATTGTGGCAAACATTCCTGTATTTATTGTCACACCACGGCTTAAGGAAGTGTCCGAAGCAACGAAGATCGCCATGATCTCCTTGGCTATAACTGATCTCTTAGTTGGAATCCAGTCTCTCCTTAGACTCTCTTATTTTGCCTTTTCAGGAAGCTACTACTTTGCTCAAGACTACCTTTGTAGCATTGATGGTCTAGTTCAAAATTTACTTTGTGGAGTTTCAATAATGACATTGACATATTTGTGCATAGACAGAGTTATTACAATCAAATACCCCTTGAAATATCCCATTTATTTTACCAGAAAGTTAGTCATGCTCATCCAACTTGCGCTATGGTCACAAATCAGTGTAATTACCATTTGTAGCCACCTTATATTTGGAGGGGAAATAGCTTTGATGAAAGAAGCCCTTTTCTGTCACTTTGTGCCAAAGTATCAGTCCAAACTTACTATTGTTATTGTCATTTTTGGCTATACTGTGCCAGCTTGTGTAATATTTTCTTGCGCCATTTTCATACTTCATGCAGTCCATCAACAAATCTGTCAGATAAGAACCCTGGAGAATGCTGCCGCGGCCACGTCTGCCACCCAAACTCTCCAATCTCACAAAAAAGCTATCAAGACAATTTTTTGCATGGTAGCTGGTTATTATGTTTGTTGGAGTCCGATTACTGTCATGTTCACCTGGACTTACTATTTTGCTGAATATTCTGTCAGTCCCACCACTGAGGCAGTAGTAAGTTGGTTTTCTCTCAGCAACTCTATGCTGAACTCCATGGTTTACTATCCTACAATGAAAGAGTATCGGGAGGTCTTGACACGAATCTTTATTCTCAAGATATTCAGGTCTGATGTAGGTCCACAAGGGTAAAGTGATCAGTCCAGAGATGTAGTAGAGGCCACGACATCCAGGCCGAGCCAAGCCCGAGGTAATCAAAATATGGCACCGAGGCCAGGCCCAATCACTGACCAAATGACACCCGAATCAGAGGCAATGCCAAAAATTTGGCATCTGAGACCTAGCCAAGGCCTAGGCCATCGAAATATGTATTTTCGTATTTATAAAACAAAGGAAGTGGTAACTGGCATTTGAATAAAATATTTTCTTTAGGGGTGTTACGAAATTACTGCATGGAGGGGGTGTCTGGACAAAAAAGTTACTTTACTACATTTTTCACAGTGAACTGATCCTCATTTTTCTATATCAAAGTGACAGACTGTAATAGCATTTTATTTTTAGAAAACTGATGTTGTGTGTTGGTGTCTGCATGACAAACCAAAGGATTATGAATCCGATTTTTGCAATTTGTTATAATATAGCTTATCATGACACTGTTGCTTATGACTAATCAGGTGGATTTTACATGTATGGTTCCCATATTAAAAGTTTGATCATGATACACTGTAAAATTTGAAATTTTGAGTTAGCTCAAATGATTGTGTGAGATGGTTGCACAATTTGTTTGAGCCATGATAGCTTGCCGTTCTGAGTTATGATAATCTTTATGTTGTTATAACTTGCAAACAACAAGCTATCTTGGCTCAAAGGAATTGTGCAACCATCTCACTCAATCAATTAAGCCAACTCAAAATTCAAAATTTACAGTGTACTTCATCAGCTATCCTGAATCAAAAAGTACACATTTCATAGAAAAATAGTCTCATCATATAGGAAATTATACTACAAACTATGTAGGCAAGCGAAGAATAATTCTTATAATGATTTGATAGCAAGAGTAATCGATGAAACCCCAAGAAGTTATCTAATATACTTCCTAGGATAACTGGAAAGTTGAATAACAAAACAGAACATTAGTGATGAAATAATAATAGATGGTGAAAAGGAAACTGACCAATTCAAAATAAGTAATGAATTTGGAAAATACTACAGTGAGATTGGGAAGGAAAAATAGCTGAACAGATAGATGGTAAACCAAATACACCAATCTTTTTCTTTTCATTTATAATATGGGGAGAGGTCGGTCCACTACTATCTCTACTGATAGAGTATTTGTGTATTATAATATCTGTATATATAAGGGGAGTGGTCGGTAATATATTAACATACTACTGATGATTATTTTGTATTTTAATATTTATCTGTAAACTGAATGGTATTTAAAAGGTTTTGAGGCACATGCTTTTATATTCTGGCTATCTGCTGTTCAACTTTGAACCAGATGAGTGGTAGCACATTACTGAAATTTGCTTGATGTCTTTATTATACTATAGGGTACCATATAATTTCTTACCTGTGTGAATATATATTGATAAAATCTGTCATTGATATACGTGTGCAATGTGCATAAATACAAATTTTGTCTCAGATAAGCATGTGTAATTGTGTATATATATGTTTTTCTCCATTAAGGTGTTAATTGAAGAAGCATTGTATAATTTTTTGGGTATATAGGGGGGAGGAGGTGTACCCACCTTCGTGTCATGGCAGATATTACACTTTACATTACTCTTTACATTATTGATAAATTTTTTAACTAATGTGTATATTGTAACATAATGTTGTGTGAATAAACGTATCTAATCCAATCAAAATCTGTAATATGTAACTTTCTGAAGAAGACAGCTAAGTGACTGTTCAGAATTTATGACTTGGGGCCAGTGGGGGGTGGGAGTTTTGCCCGAGGGGGTACTAACTTTTCACTCGTGTTTCAAGGGGGGGTATTAATTTTTGACAACACTTCCAAGGTAAGAACATTTAACAAAGAAAAAGCATTTAAAAAATGCAAACACTATATTTATCCGCGCCTTTTACGCGAAATGGCGCGAATCTGTAAGCGTGACCGTGTATAACAGTATCTATATGTGTGTATTGCTTTGTATGTCGAGGTAATATATACATTGTAATTGTAATTTATTTAGTTAATGGCAATAACAAACAGTCGTACATAAAGCACATACATATTGTTTTAGGGAAATATAGTCGACAACCAAATTCTTGAAGTAAAATACTTTATTGTAGAATAAATCACTGTAGAAACCCTGTAAAACAGGAAACGAACAAGGGAGTAAGTGACGTGTCATTAATAATGTACAATAAGTCACATGTGGCATAGCCAATTTAACTGAGACCTCAGAAAGTAATAATGAACAAAGTGTGTTATAAATATAGTTATATTAATATGATGAAGCTAAAGATTACTAAGTAACAACCATATAATTACCAAATAAATGTACAAAACCGAATAGTCATAAAGTAACCCAGAGTAACATTGCACATTAATGCAAAGTGCAAATACCAAACTCATAAACCATGAAATAATTATTCAAAGTCATTTACCACCAAAGTGTAATTAAATACCATAAAAAGTAAGCAACAAGTTAAACACCTTACCCTGAAAGGGGTTTCTTGACAAGGAAGCAATGGGCAGCAAGTTACAACTAACCAAGTCCCACAAGTCGAGGACTGCACACTACCCAAGTGGCAACCTTAAACCAATAGATAACTAACATAAGTAACTTGCTAAATAAGTGGCAAATAATTGACAAAGTAGTGAAAATGGTAAATAATAGCCATGAGCACTTGTATGCTATACAGGCTAAGATACAAATACTTATTATTTACTCAATACTAATTAATTAATTCTAACAGGGCAAAAATATGTATAGACTGAAATATAGTGATATTATGAGAATATGAAATAAATTGAACATACCTGATATACAAAAGTTGAATGGTCAAAATACAGCACTAAGTTGCTTGATCAGCAGCTCAGATAGGAATGACATAGAAAATGAGCTGCTGAACAGTTTTGTTGACTGTGAAGGGATTAAGTCCCTATTAGCAGATGTGGTAAACTGAGTACTGGAACGTGCTGTCATCTGGTGTTAATACCAGCAGCAAAGTCTCACAGAGCTGGGAATGGAGCAAGCAATAAAATATGCTGTCACATAGCCCCAGGTGAAAAGAAACCACTGTCCTCAGTTGGACATATACAGACAAAAATGGAAATGAGAGAAAAACTCAAAATTCATAATACAACTAAGGTACGAGAAAAACTATGCCAAAATTAAACTCCTGAGCCCTCTATATCTACAAAATCGGAAAAAGCTATGTACAAAAATACAATATCACAGAAATTATCTGACAAAATGAGACATAATAAAATCGCCGAATCGCTTAGGCATTTGACCCAAGTTGACCCGAGTTGACCTCCTGGGCAAAGATGAAGGTGAAGATTCTCTGCTCCCCTCAGATTCCAACTGCTGAGGTGCAGCTGCAAGTGTCCCTGAAGGGGTTGCAGGATCTGCAGGGGGAGCTGCAGCAAGAGCTACAGGAGGGGATGCAGACGGAACTGCAGGAGGAACTATAGGCAGAACTGCAGGTGGGTCAATACTTGGAGTTGTCAAACGTCTTGCTGGAGAGGATGGATTGGAGGCTGGAGGGGAAGAAACTGAAGGTCTTGAAGATGGACTTGAGATTCCGTGGTCACCATGGTTGAACAAAGGAGATAGGAAAATTTCATCTTCAGATTCACTACTGTAATTGGATGACTCAGCTGATATTCCCTCTGCTGGAGATTTCCTTGTCCTAACTGGTTTCCTCACTTTCCCTGTTGGCTCCAGACTTGGAAGTTCATCTAGCAGGATGGGAAGCAGCAGATTTCTGTGAAGGGTGCGCTCTCTCCCCTCTCCAGACAGTGGCTTAACAGTATACACTGCTACCTGCGGATTTGGCTGTGACAAAACAACGTACACCTCATCCACCCACTTGTCTGCCAACTTCTCTCTTCCAGTCGCTGCAGTTTTCCTGACCAATACAGTGTCTCCAATTTGAAGTATGGCATTAGCAGACTTGGAATCGTACCATTCCTTTGCACTTGATGCTTTCTGTTCCATGCGCTTCTTAGCCAAACTGTTCACATACTCAACTTGCTTCTTCAGGTCTTCAGCAAATTTTGTCAGGCTTGACTTGTCCTTTGATGAAGGCTTGATCTCTACATCCACTGGAAGCATTGGTTTGCGTCCGAACATTAGTTCATACGGGGCGAACCCTGTGGCATCATGTGGAGTACAATTGTAAGAATGGACTAGTGATGAAAGATGAGATTTCCACTTAGCCTTTTGATCATTAGCCAGGGTACCCAGTAACTTCAACAATGACTGATTGAAACGTTCGCAGGCCCCATTACCCATTGGATGATATGGGGTTGTGCGTGACTTTGTCATCCCTGTCAATCCACACAATTCTTTGATGATTTTGCTTTCAAAGCAGCGACCCTGGTCGCTGTGGATGCGCTGTGGGATGCCATACACAGTGATGAAGTTATCGTAGAGTGCCCGAGCAGTTGTCAGTGCCGACTCATTTTTGGTGGGTATGACCTTGGCGAACTTGGTGAAATGGTCCGTAATGACCAACAAGTGCTCATAACCAGCCGATGGTTCAACCAATAAGTAGTCTAAACATACCAATTCCAACGGCTGTGACGTAATGATGGGAGTCAATGGAGCTGTTGTTGTCCTGGATTTTCTGCAGATACATCTCCGACATTTACTTTGTTTCCACATCGCGCAGCATAGAAGGCCAATAACATCTTTCGCTGTGGAGAATTGAAGTTTTGTCCCTGCCAGGGTGTCCCATGTTGTGTTGTAGACTCTCAAACATGGCCCTTCTGAATGCTTTCGGGACCACAAACTGCAGAACTTCACCTTTCTCTCCTTGGACAGTCCTGAACAAAACATCATCAACAATCTTCAGCCGGTGCCTTTGGTTGAGCAACTTCCTCACTTCAGGATCGGCCTCTCTCCATTCTTCCTTGGATAATCTGAAATCAGTCTTCACACAGTGCTTGACCTTGCCTATCACTTGATCTTCATCCTGACGTGAACCAGCATCACCATCAAACACACTACTAACAACTGTGCTACCCAAGATATCATCTTCAACTCCTGCGCCAAGGGGAAGAGTATGACAAAACCCAGACTCAACCTGAAGAGATCTACAAATAGCATGAGAAACCTCGCTATCTAAATCTAACAAATCCAACCGAGACAACGCATCAGCGTCAACATGACTCTTACCGGGTTTGTAATGGACTGAGAAATTGTACGACGATAACTGCGCCAACCACCTGTGACCTGTAGCATCTAAACGAGCGGAACTGAGAACATAAGTTAATGGATTTGAATCTGAATATACATCACACATGTTCCCATACAAATAATCATGAAATTTTTCCACAATTGCCCATTTCAGGGCGAGAAATTCCCTTTTGTGAGCAGGGTAATTTCGCTCAGCCGCGTTCAGACCCCTACTGGCATAAGCAATTACACGCTTCCGGCCGTCCTGGACCTGATACAAAATTCCTCCTAGTCCTTTTCCAGAAGCATCTACAATCATGTAATATAAACGGTTTAGTACAATCCGCATAAGCAAGAATTGGTGCCGAAGTCAATTTTGACTTCAACATCCTGAAAGACTCATCTGCCTCAGCAGACCAAACAATAGGACCTTTCCCATCTGAAGACTTCAACAAATCCTGCAAAGGGCGTGCAATCGAGCTAAATTTCTCCACGTACCTTCTATAGAATCCAGAAAAACCTAAGAATGAGGCAAGTTCCCTGGCCTTTTCAGGAATTTTCCAATTAGCGACTTTGCTAATCTTCTCCGGATCTGTGCTGATGCCCTCCGCACTGACAATATGACCTAAATACTGACACTCGGACTTCAAAAATTCACATTTTGATGGTTTGAGCTTCAAACCACAGTCTCTCAACCTCTGAAACACATTCTCTAACCTAGTCAAATGCTCTTCAAACGTCGCAGCGTACACTAAGATATCATCGAGGAAAACGACACACTCCTTAAGATGCATTTTACCCAAACATTGCTGCATCAACCTCTGGAAGGTACTTGTCGCATTTACGGTGCCCATAGGCATCGAGTTCCACTCGAAAAATCCTAAGGGTCCTGCCGTAAACGCGGTCCTCTCCTTGTGTGGTTCATACATGGGGATCTGATAATAACCGGAACGCGAATCTAACCGACTAAAATACTTAGCACCAATCAACGAGTCCATTGTCTCTTCAAGACGAGGAAGAGGGAATAAATCCCGGATGCATTGCCGGTTCAACTTCCTGTAATCAATGCACAGGCGTAAATTTCCACATTTTTTACGAACTAGGACAAGAGGGAAACTCCACGGACTATGAGAAGGACGGATCTGACCAGCTGCTAACAATTCATCAAGATAAGCCCTAACCTCATCATACATGGCAGGCGGAATTCGCCTGTGACGTATCCTGATTGGCGTCTCATCTATGAGCTTAATTTTGTGTTCAACTAAGTCAGTCCTACCGTAATCAAGATCATGGACTGAGAAAACATCTTTCCACCTTTTCACCAGATTCCGGACAGCTTCGGCTTGTCTGGCATCCTCAGGCCAACGGAATTTTTCCAACCAACTATCATCTGTAACAGAATCGACATCAGACTTAACTGGAACAACATCAACCTTTTGCAGCTTACACAGCACAACTCCAGCTGGGATGTGCCTCTCGCGATCAGAAGTGTTGACTAACTCAACATACACCCTGCTGGTGCTACCAAGACCTCCGACCTTAACCAAACATTGTGAGACTAACACACCACCTGGCAAATGACTTTGCGGACTTTCCTCAGTTACCACACTGATTGGTGAACAATGTGCAGCGGCCCTAGAAATGCCACTCACAAAACTTTTGGACTTTGGGGGAAGTACTTCAACTTTTGTAGATTTGGCATGACCTATTACACCATAACAATCACCCATGGACATACATTTAATTGCTTTACACAAAGATTCGTCCAAGGAATCTTTCACTGTAATCAATGAATCATAAGCTACATTCAGTACATTGGTACCAACCACTACTGGAGTATTCATATCACATTTGGAATCGGCAACAACCAATGCAAGGACATCCATGGGGGTGCCTACATCAGGTGCCAAGTCCATGGTCACTTCAACATAGCCTAGATATGGTAAAACATTTCCACCCGCGGTGTGCACAGTTAAGCTGTTCAATGTTTTCAACTCACAACCAATTTTTTCAACTAATGACAATGCAATGGTGGTCACTTGTGACCCTGTATCAATCAATGCGGGTACAGTTTCATTTTCAACCTTGACATATGCAACATTAGGAATACCAACCAATTTGGGACCTTTCTTTACCTTGCAGCTCAGCTCTCGGTCCCCGGAGAAGGCTGCTGGCCATTTCCCTGCTTTTGTTCATTCTTCTTTTTCAAAATTTTACATTCACTCAATTCATGGCCTTTTTTCTTACAATACCTGCAAAATACAGATTTGCCGCCATTTGCAGCTTTACCACTTACATCATTGGTCTCTCTAGCTAACAATTGTTCCATCATTTTCTCTAACTTGCTCAAACGTGAATCAAAGTTGTTTTCATCAACCAGTTGACTGCTCACTTTAACCTTGTTAGATACAAACTCATGTTCCAATAGTCTGGCGTCCTTGAGGAGTTCGAGGAAGGAGTTACCACTGTCAAATTTGTGTCGCAGAGCAGCTTTGACACGCTCGTCCTTGATGCCGCTCCAAAATTTTGTGCGAGCCATGTCTTCTGTACCTTGGATCGTCCCTTGCTCCTTGGCTTTCATAAGCAGACTTTCAATGCGGCAGCCCCAAGCTACTACCGACTCATTGTCTCTCTGCCTTGCAATGTAAAAGTCTTCGAGCAACATTTCACTGGGAAGCACATTTCCAAAAACAACATGAAATTTGTCCAACACATCTTTTGTTGAAATGTCTAAACCCAAGTTCAACAATACAGAAGCAGCAGTACTCTTCAGCGATCGTCGGATACTGAGCAAAATTACATTCTCTGAGTACCCCTCCTTAACTAGACAACTCACTTCATGATTCCATTGTTCATAAGAAATGTCACCTTTTGACGGTGGGTCGTCCCCTGAGAAGAAACCGATCTTAGGGGTGTACTCAGCAGAAATTTTACGGTTCACTTGGCTGTTCTGCTCAGACGAAACATCAGGTTTATGATCATCACCCTGTCCATTAGGATTAGATTTGTCTTCTTTCTTAGCAACTGCCGTGCTAGTCACTAAAGACTGCATTCTTTCATCTATAATGTCAAAGAGTTTACTCTTGTGGGCTTCATCCAAACCAGTAATAAGTATTTTAAACTCCTCATCTCTCTCCAAAAGTTCCCTTTCATTTACTACTTTAGGGTCTTTTTCAGCCATAATGTTCACTTTGAATGGCACACAGAATGTTGTAAAAACAATTAAAAGATGTGGGGTGTAGATTAAACTGTCTCTGAATGAAGAATATACACTTTTTACAAAGTTAATTGCAGTCAAGATTCAATATTTGAATCAATGTCATTGAACAGAAATGGCCTGTGACAGCAGTCTAAGTGACAATATGAAATTTAATAATTTCAGGAAGTGTTGGCCAACAAAGTCACTTTATTTGAATACAGTGAAATGTCCTTATATTCATTGCAATCAGGGCTGCAGCCCTTTTAAGGTCACTAAGTTCACACAGTTCATAAATGTGGGAGGATTACTTAGTCTCACCAAATTCTTTAATCCACTGGAAGCTGGACTGTTGGTGTGATGTGATGTTGTCAACGGCTTTGGGCGTAATCCTCACTGGGGGGCTCCATTGTTTTAGGGAAATATAGTCGACAACCAAATTCTTGAAGTAAAATACTTTATTGTAGAATAAATCACTGTAGAAACCCTGTAAAACAGGAAAAGAACAAGGGAGTAAGTGACGTGTCATTAATAATGTACATTAAGTCACATGTGGCATAGCCAATTTAACTGAGACCTCAGAAAGTAATAATGAACAAAGTGTGTTATAAATATAGTTATATTAATATGATGAAGCTAAAGATTACTAAGTAACAACCATATAATTACCAAATAAATGTACAAAACCGAATAGTCATAAAGTAACCCAGAGTAACATTGCACATTAATGCAAAGTGCAAATACCAAACTCATAAACCATGAAATAATTATTCAAAGTCATTTACAACCAAAGTGTAATTAAATACCATAAAAAGTAAGCAACAAGTTAAACACCTTACCCTGAAAGGGGTTTCTTGACAAGGAAGCAATGGGCAGCAAGTTACAACTAACCAAGTCCCACAAGTCGAGGACTGCACACTACCCAAGTGGCAACCTTAAACCAATAGATAACTAACATAAGTAACTTGCTAAATAAGTGGCAAATAATTGACAAAGTAGTGAAAATGGTAAATAATAGCCATGAGCACTTGTATGCTATACAGGCTAAGATACAAATACTTATTATTTACTCAATACTAATTAATTAATTCTAACAGGGCAAAAATATGTATAGACTGAAATATAGTGATATTATGAGAATATGAAATAAATTGAACATACCTGATATACAAAAGTTGAATGGTCAAAATACAGCACTAAGTTGCTTGATCAGCCGCTCAGATAGGAATGACATAGAAAAAGAGCTGCTGAACAGTTTTGTTGACTGTGAAGGGATTAAGTCCCTATTAGCAGATGTGGTAAACTGAGTACTGGAACGTGCTGTCATCTGGTGTTAATACCAGCAGCAAAGTCTCACAGAGCTGGGAATGGAGCAAGCGATAAAATATGCTGTCACATATATAGCAAAATGACCTTGTATAACTCTAAATGACTGCATCTGTACAGTTGTAAATATAATGTTTTGCCATAGGGCTTACACAACAGAATAGAATTCTGTAGGCGTGCGCTATTATCATGTTCCTTTTTTTATCATCCAGGTATTATTAGCCAAAATATACTGTGATTTCCAATTTTTTCCTCCTTTTGAAAATTTGGAATGACACGCCGCTGCGTTGCCAGCCAAGAGCTCGCCCGACGAAAATTTTTCATTTCCATCACTGTGATCTTCTGAATGTGGCCATACTTTTGACAATTTTAAAAACATCGTTTTGGTTGAGGAAAGAATGGAGAAAGAAACGCTGCACCACCGAAAGGCTACAGGAATATTCTTGTAACTTTTTCGTCTTTGAATGTTAGAATTAATAACTCATATCCATTCTTTTAAGGCAGACATTTGAATTTTGCAATCCCATGTTTGTGAAACCAATTTATAAGTTCACTGTCTGCAGGTCTTGCTTTCTTTGGAGAAGATAATTCCTTTGCCATGTCTTTGGAAAGGTTCAATGGTGACTTGGGCATCGGCTATCTCATGAGCAAGACAATAATGCCCAACAGACCACTTATCACCTCCCAAGGACAAGAGTACTAAGATGGACAGCAGGAAAGAACTATCCTCAATTCACAAACTTGTAATCATTTCACGGGATTGCAGCCTGAAAGGCATGTCATCCTATGTCGTCTACAAGACAATTACGGACATAATTTGCAAACCACAGTCATTTAAACGACAATATAATGGCAATCTATTGCTACAAGTCATGAACCCCACTCACGCCAGGAAAAAATGTGAATTAAAAAAGATTGATAATGTACCTGTCACAGTGAAACTTCTTCCACTTTGAGTATGTCTCTAAATAGCCGACTCTGATGACGTAAAACTTAAATACACACACACACAGATTCATAACCCTTTTGTTTGCCTGTCACCAACAAGCTGGATTAGTCTTCTAAAATCAAATTAACATTGAATTTATTGGTATGATTATGACAAATCATCAGTATGATGACACACAGTGCAAATTTTCACAGTGCACCATTCCACTCATTTTGCATATCAAATTTCCTGGTTGTAACAGTAATATATATTTTGAAAATCAATGGTTCCAAAGATATGCCATTTGAAATTTGACGAAAATCGATATCGTTACATTTTTAGCAAAATTAATGTTGATCGCTCCCCTAAAAAATCTGCTTCAAATATTATATATGGCTACATGTTGCAGTGACTTTGAAATTTCCCTGCGTATTCTGCTTTGGCTAAGGAGCCAATTACTGAATTAGCTAGTCAGTGGTTCCCTGTGACTTTTTCTTTACTTCTTCAGTAACATGTGTAGGTAAGGTGGCACTGTTGTTGCACTTCCTGTTTGATCATAACAATGTCTTGAGTAAAGCACATGTCTAAAAAAAAGCCAAATTAGTATAAATCTAATTGTTGTCAGCAACATAACACCATGCCAAACTGTCTATATAGTCATTGTTGGCTATATCTATGCAAAAGTGCACCTTCAGATTTCTTTGGGTTTCAAAATTGCCAGGTGAATTGGCAAAGTTTTCTGTGTTGACATGGTTTTGGGAGAATTTAAATCTCTTACCTTGCATTTTATCATCTACAGGGCAGTATGTTTAATTTGCCCTCTCCAGGTATATCCCTTGCAATGAAGGTTTAGTAAATAGATAGTCCCATGTCGATAAATAGATGTTAAATGTCCCAATTAAGATATTCTTTGGAAAAAAGAGCATGTCTCTTACACATATTCTTATGTTCTGATAGTGTTTCAAGAGGCCCTGTTACAAAATAGCAGGCTGGATTATCTTGTTTAGCATTGTTTGGCATTGACTGTTTGTTATACTAACCTGTTTCGGACCTCAGGTCAACAGAGTTTACGCTTGAAATGTGATTGCCACAGCAATAGGTTGTGTGACCATGCACATGGGTGGTGTTTCAGTGAAGTAGTCATTAAAAGATTAATAAGTCTCCGTCGTGAAAAACATAATTCACAGTTTGACATTGTTAAAAGCAACTAAATGAATGTTTGAATGTTGTCACTGTTGCCTTGTTTTCGTTTTAAGTATTTTCTTTGCATAAACCACTAACAATTATTTAAATCACGGACTTTTTATGCCGGAAAAAAGCTGTAAAAAGATTAGGATATTCATAAAACTCCGTCATATTATAGTGCTTGTGGGCAGGGTAAGTGTAAACGAACCCTGCAATGGGAGGATGAAGACCACAGCACATTTTGACTCAGGAAACTTTCATGATGAGTTGGCAAAGTGTTAAACGTCTTTCACTGTAGTAACCAAACCAATTTGGCAGTATCCTTTGCACCTTGAAATATGAATGTATGAAAGCATCTGTTTGCCATTTGTGTGCACACATAATGCTCAGCTCTTCTATGGGTAACAATGGCAGAATCAATTTCTTATAATATGAAAAGGCTTGGCATAATATTCTTAGTTCTATTTTGAGACAGCACAGTGAAAGGCAAAAGCCAAGAGAGAGGTGGACTTACATGTATATATCTCCGTGTGGATCGTCTTGACACAATGAACTAAGCGCTCCTCTTTTGTGATATAGGCCAACTTGGACTTTAAGTTTACATATATATGGAGGATGACTTGAACTTCAAACTTGAGGCAAACTTAACAAATTCAGCTAAAGGAGATGTGTTTGTCACCTTTGCGACTGATTTGTGTCAAGAGGAGGCAAAGTGCATGAGTCCATGAATGGCGAAGGTTTCGGGCTTTATACTGGGCAAATTGTAAAAATGAATTTCTTCGAAGAAAAACATTTTGGTGAGGCATCAACCTTATTTGCAGGGCAATCTGATATTACAGATATCCTTTCAACATCTATTGCAGGTAATTTATTACACTTTATCATTTTTGAAGTGCCGTCACTAATTCATCAAGATAAATATCGCATTAATTTCACACTGGGCCTCGTACAGCCTCGTATGGGCCACTTTTAACTCCGCCAGCTAGAAAGAAGGCCTACGAGATTATGCATAGTCAATCAGAAGTAATCAGCAGCAAAACGCAAACATTCTTGGAAAAATTAAACATATTAAATTTTTTACTGCGGATGCTGGCGGATCATTGACACGAGTTTATACATAATCGCACGACATCTCTGCATAATGAGCACGTAATGTACACAATGGCACGAGATCAAACGAGTCCAAACGAAGTTATAGGAGCCTGTACGTCATTCAGAACGTGACCAGTACACCAGTGATTACCATCCAGTCATCAGAATTCGCGTACTGAGCTGTTGACTTGAAAGTGCTCAATTCTGCTGTTCCTTGCGTGGTATTGCGTCAGTGTGAAAGGGCTATTCACACTGACGTAAAAGCACGCAAGGAACAGCAGAATTGTGCAGTTTCAAGTCAGCAGCTCAGTATGCAAATGAGCTGGAATTGAGGTACTGGTGTCTGGTTGTTGATTGCTGGTGTACTGGACACGTTCTGGATGGCGTACAGGCTCCTATTATTTCGGACAGAACTAGTTTGATCTCGTGCCATTATGTACATTTCGTGCTCATAATGCAGAGATATCGTGTGATTATGTGCAGCCTCGTGTGAATGATGCGCCAGAATCCGCAGTAAAAAAATAAACATGTTTAATTTTTCCAAAAATGTTTGCGTACTGCAGCTGATGATTGCTGATTGATCCTTAATAATCTCGTAGACCTTCTTGCAGGCTGGCGGAGTTCAAAGTGGCCCATACAAGGCTCTATGAGGCCCAGTGTGAAAAGGGTTATAAGATGTTGTGTTGGAAAATATTTGTCAACTCAAACATGACAAATTGCTTGTGATGCTTGGTTTAGATACTTAATATTATATTTAATGTTAGCAATTGAGCTCTGACATGGTACAATATGAAACCAGTGTCTAATGGATAGATATCCCATACTTTTTGAAAAAAATAGAAAAATACAAAAATATAATTTGATTAGTTTCCGGGCCAGGACTCGGTCACTATTGCTTGTGCATGGATGAAATTTGGTACAGATATGGCCGATATGGTCTAGTTGTGCCCTTTGGTGGTCTCATTGACAGATATCCTATACTTTTTAAACAAATGAGAAAAAATATAACAATTTGTATTTTTTTGTTTTTGGACTAAGACTCAATCACTATTGCATGTACATGGATAAAGTTTGGTACACATATGGCCTATAAGGTCTAGTTGTGCCCCTTTGAAAGGTCTGATGGAAAATATGTCTAGTTGTGCCTTTTCATGGTCTGACTAATAGATATTCAATACTTCTTGTAGTATAGAGAAAAAAATATTTAAAATATTTTTTTTCATATCGGAGCCAAAACTTGCCCAACAGTGCAAGCACAGCAATGACATTTTCTTCACATATCACCTATGTAATGTAGCGGTGCTTTTTGATGTGTATAAAACACTTTTTTAATGATTGGAAAAACTTGAAAACTTGAGAAAGTTATAACAGCATTATATATTTTTGGTTTCCAACCAACAGCTCACAACCTGTACTTTGTAGGCTACATGCATGAAACTGTACAATAATATGCGCATATTAGTCTAGTAAGGCCTTTCCCTCGTTTTACAAACTCTGGCAAGCAGATGGGCAAATGGCAGAGCAGCTGGCAAATTTAGATAATTGAAGGCCACGACATGACCACTATTGCATACCTATATATATATACAATTTGGTAAAACACACCAATTTTATGGTTTAATTGTCTTCTTCTAAAGGTGTTATTCGCTGAAGGTTTGCTGCTGCGCAGCCTATGTTTAATTGTGTTTGCCTTTCAGATGAGAGATTCGTTGACTCACCAGTAAATTCACTTGGGATTTTCTTCATGTGGTTATGGACTGTCTTCATCATTGTGACAAATATTCCTGTATTTATTGTCACACCATGGTTCAAGGAAGTGTCGGAAGCAACGAAGATCACCATGGTGTCCTTGGCTATGACTGATCTTTTAGTCGGAATTCAGTCTGTCTTTAGACTCTCTTACTTTGCTATTAATGGAAGGCACTAATTTGCCGAAGACCACCTTTGTAGCGTTGATGGTCTTGTTCAAAATTTACTTTGTGGAGTTTCAATTATGACTTTGACATATTTGTGCATAGACAGAGTTATTACAATCAAATACCCCTTGAAATATCCCATTTATTTTAACAGGAAGCTAGTCATATATACATCCAACTTTCACTATGGTCACAAATCATTGTGATTACCATTTTGAGCCACGTCTTATTTGGTGTTGAAATAGCTTTGATGAAGAAAGCCCTCTTTTGTCTTTTTGTGCCGAAGTATCAGTCGATACTTCACTGAAAAATTTGAAATTTTGAGTTAGCTCAAATAATTGAGTCAGATGGTTGCACAATTTGTTTGAGCCATGATAGCTTGCTGTTTTGAGTTATAATAATCTTTATGTTGTTATAACTTGCAAGCAAAAAGTTATCTTGGCTCAAAGGAATTATGCAACCATCTAACTCAATCAATTAAGCTAACTCAAAATTCAAAATTTACAGTGTTGCCTCGATAAGTGTTAGTGTCGGCTTTGCTGTACCAGCTTGCATCATATTCACTTGCACTATTTTCATTCTTCATGCAGTCCATCAACAAATCTGCCAGATAAGAGCCCTGGAGAATGCTGCCCACCAACATCCTCAACCCAAACTCTCCATTCTCACAGAAATGCTATCAAGACCATTTCCTGTATTGTGGCTGGTTATTATATTGTCCTATTAGCGTATTGTTCATCTGGACTTACCACTTTGGCTTTTTTTCTGTTAGTCCCGCCACTATGGCCATAGTAAGGGTTGTTTTTCAATCGGGGTACGCTCTGGAAAGTCACACAATATCCAAAATACCAGAAATACCATGCATATATGTGGAAAAAACGTTACACAGAAAGCTTAAACATACTGAGACGGACCTACAGTAGCGAAAAAATTATTGAAATCGGTTGATAACTGCCCGAAAAAAAATGTATTTGTGTCATTTTGACCAAAATTGACTGTCTCATTTGCAAAGTAGGCAACTATCGCTTCAGATTTTTCAGTCCTGACCTAACAGCAAGTTTTAACCAATGTGAAAATGCTTTCAACATGGTCCCAAGAGTTCAACAATAGAATTACATGCAACAACTATGATTAGTCTCTTTAGAATCCTGCATTGAACACATGAAGGTCAATTCCGTCAAATATTGTCCTCTCCGAAATAGGGTCAGCAAAACAGCAATAACATTAAATTAAGAGGATTTTTATTTTATAGAAATACTCCTTCAATAGATTAGTTTTGGTAAGTGTTTCACTTCTGTTGTACGAACTGCACAATGCTCTTAGCGGAAAACACCAAAAACAGCTTCGTCAAATAATCTGTGATGATTTTTCATTGTCAGACATATATCTATCCACTCAGCACAAGCCCATACAACTGGACGTTCTATACATCCAGTAATAGAGGGATGAGCAGAATATTGACTTTGGTAAAATTTTTAAAAAAGTCAAATAAAAAAAAATTCAGAATACTTGTAGCCCTAAAATGTTTAGAAATCCACGGCACGGTATATAGCAACAGAAAAAAGTCAATTTGGCCAGAAAAAAAGACCTTTATTTTTTACCCCCTTGAGACAAAACTATGTACCAAAAATTGAAAAACAACCCGTAAGTTGGTTTGGTCTCAGCAACTCCATGCTGAACTCCTTGGTGTATTTGCCAATGATGAGAGAGTATCGGGAGGTCTTCAAGCGGATATTCATTATCAAGATATCTACATTGTAGGTCTGATGGAGCTCAACAAGGGAAAAATTATCACAAAGGAAATAGTTGGTATCTGAACAAACTATTTTAGGGACTATTCAGAATTTACGACTAGGAGGGGGTTGGGACTCTTGGAAGTATGACTGAATAGGTACGTAATTACTCTTCACACATGTTTCAAAGCGGCATACTTTTCGTGTATCTGGGGGGGGGCACATTTCACGGAGAAACAGTCTGATTATCCAATCTTCACACCATTTACAACAACATTAAAATTGATGAGATGGACAAAAACGTGTCTTGGGGCACATTCAGTATTTGAGGGGGTTTTTTAAGGACTCCCCTCCCTGGTCCATCTAAAAAATGTCCTCATTTCGAACACTGTATGTGATGCTGGAGGGAGCTCTAAATTTTCAAAAATTGTTTCCTTGTTCCATGGGGTTTTAAAAGACACAGTCATTTTTAGCATCTTTACAGCAATACACACTGATTATCCTATGAAAACTGTATATATGTGTAAAGAGCTGTGAGAAATTTATTGTCATGCCATTTATATATCAGGGTTTTTCTTACACAGCATTGTGACAAACCGGGAACTGTGTCTGCACAGAACCACATTGAATTTGTTTTCAATTCTCTTGAAAATCATTGGGCCCATATCAATGGTCAGGTGGTCATAGTCTGACCATGTTGAAATTCTCTCAGTATATGTTGCGTGGTCTTTGAATATCCAGCATAATTATTCTGCATTGGCAAAGGAGCCCATTAGCCATTGAGTTGTGCCCTGTGATTTTTTCTTTACTTCATCAGTAACTTGTGATCGGGTATTAGAATTACTTTTCAGGCTCACGGTGCATTTTGAACCATGCATGAATCTCAAGGAATTACTAGGATCTTTCATAATGAATGGGCAAAATGTTTTACGACATTTGTGCATAGTGGCGTAACTGAGGGGTCTCGAGTGGGGGTTGGGGCACCTGGGGGGGCACGCGATTCTCTGGGGGGCACCCGCTATACTAATTGTATATTTTAGCCAGAGTTGGAAAGTTCACATGGGGGGCACCTGGGGGCACAGGTCCAATATGGGGGGCCTGTCCCCCCCAATGCCCCCATAGGGACGCCACTGTTTCTGCAGCAAAAGTGGCTGCTATAGCCTCTTTCAATGCACTCACTTATGAAACTAATTTGACTTTATGTAGTATCATTTTTCGCAGCAGTGTGCACACTTAATGGTTTGGCATGTTTCAGTAGCAGTATCCATTTCAAAAATCGTCAAACTTGTGTTCGTTCTAGGACAGCACAGTAATGAGGCAAAACTCAAGACACAGGTAGAATTAGATCACATGTGCAATGTGCATAGTTCACTATTAGTCCAGACGCAATGCATATATTATGTAAATATAATCATATAACAATTTTGGTTGTGATAAATAACAAAAGAAAATCGGATTGACAAACAAGATGGTGAACGAAATTGGCTCACCTGTCAAAGATTACATAATAGGCTTATTTTGACACAGATGAGGTGACAATTTAGAGGTGAAGCAGCTTATCACAATAAAATTAAGTAACATGTTAAGGACAGCAACTTGACAAAAGAAAGTTAGCAGAAGTCTCTGTTGAAGGCTCATTATAACCCAGTGCTGATTTCGTTCCAACATTATGCATATAGCCGGGCCTGTAAAGGAAACGTCTGATTGGAGAATAATTCACCAATTTTCTGGCAATTGAAACTGACTTGATTGTCATTTGCAAAAGGCTCAGTTGATTTCACATTACAGCCAAACACTTGATATAGAATTAGTGTGGACTGTGGCATTGTGAAAATGGCACTTTGTGTGTCATCATGCTGATGATTTGTCATGATCAAACCCAATACTTTTAATGTCAATTTGATTGAAGGAGACTTATCCCACTTGTTGGTGACAGCCAAACGAAAGGATTATGCATTTGATTATCACTCTAAAATCTGTTTTGAGAAGTCAAATGGCTTTCTCTTGATCATGACTTTAGAATCAAACAGCCTCTATGTTTCCCATGTTGAAAGTATAGAAGATGACACTTCATCGGCTCTCATGAGTCACGAAGTGCCATTTTCACAGTGCCACAGTCCACTCTAATTCTATATCAAAGTGTTTGGTTGTAGTCCTGTTACATTTTGTACTACATGAAAGAAACAGGCTAAACTTTGCTCAAAACTTAGGCTGAGTATCAACATCGAAGTTTGACTTGTCACAGAAAGGATCTATAGCCTATTTTCAAGAGCGCAGTAACTGTTGCCATGGACCTGTGGATACAAGGGTGCCTGAACAGGGGGCAGGAGGAGCAAGAGGGGGGGGGGCAAAGTTTCCCTTTTCATCCAAAAGAAAAAACGTTATTAGCCCTTAATTTACAATGAATTTAGGGAAAAATCTATAAGTGGAAATTATCAAAATTATTATGGCCGTCATATTAAATTTTGTTGTGTGCATTTGATTTGACCTTTCTCAAACGACCGCCCCTGCATGCCGCCTTCGTTTCCTTCCGGCACCCCTGTGTGAATAAAGATTTTGCTTCACTGTTGAAACTGCGTTGAAATCACAATATTAGAGTTTTGACCTGATCACATGACAGTAGCTGACCTGGAGAAAGAGATTCCTTTTTCATGATATATGCCAACTTGGATTTCGCATACATGTATACAACTGTATGGAGGATGACTTAAACTTCCAAATTGAGGCAAACTCTGCTAAAGGAGATATATTCTTCTCCTTTGAGGCTGATTTGTATCAAGAGGAGGCAAGGTATATGAGTCAATGAATGCAGGGGCACCTCACGACAGTGTGTTATTATGATGCCCATATCAGTGTAAGCTCCTGGTTGCACATCTTTTGTGACACTTATATTTTTTATGCAACTGGCAGAAAATATCTGTTATGCTTCCAGCTGGGTTGCCAGCTAGCACAAGCATCATTCAGCACCTCCCAGCCAGCTAATTTTATATAGATAGTGGATGGTGAGGAGACTAGGGTGGTCCACATTCCTATGGGAAAAATCTAATCTCCAAAAACCCCCAATTTGAAAGTAGAAATTGATGACCACATAAGTAAAACAAACACACGCAAAATTTCAGCCAAATCGGTTAATATTTAGAGGTGGCACAAAGCCCCTGAAGTTTATCATGTAATTCCCCATTCACGGAACTGAAAAAATGGTCAATTTCCCAGATCTTTCTCCGAAGTAAATATTTTTTGGCGGTTTTTTAGTATACTATAAAGTTGGCAAGGCAAAGTAATATCTGGGAATTATTTTGGATTTATTATTCACAGTAAGTGAAATATTTGCCTGTTTTTATGAAAAAATGCTTGAAAATTGACCTATGTATTATCTATGCTGACCTTCCATAAAACTTAGTAAGTCAAAAATAATATCAGGACTAGATTGGGAATCCTTGACATACTAAAAAAAGGTTATTGGATCAAAATAACTGGCCATTATTGCAAGATTTGCAAATACCGATGATTTTGAGGTCTGCTGCAGGGCAATCACATGTTAAACTTCAACGGCTTTGTGCCACCTCTAAATATTAATTGATTTTGCTGAAATTTTTACTCAATACCTTCTATCGAAATAAGATCACAATGCAAGATTCAAATCAAAGAAATTTAGAAGAAAGTGTTTTTGGACCACCCTATGAGGAGACCAATATTGAGTTTTATTGGCTGAAGCAGTAATATTGGTCGAGGCCGTAGGCCGAGACCAATATTACCTGCTAATTTTTGTTATATTCTGCACCACAATTTTTAGACTTAAATATATTTGTAAAATACTGGTTTTTCTAAAGATACTTAATTTTTTATATGAAATATATTTATTTTTCTCCACACACCAATAACACTTTTAAGACACCAATATCGTTATTTATTGGCTTGTCATGTGACCAACATCCTGCTACATGATTGGCCTTAAAATTTTGATGCAGAATATATATAAATCTTTTTTTTTCCCAGCCAGCCACCTCAACTGCTTTCTCATTACCTGACAGCAAATTTCATCAGTTGAAAGCCAAAAATTGACTCCCAGCTGACAACTTTGCCAGCTCGGAACATCCTAGCTGACAATCTGCCAGCCAGCCGGGCGCCTGCCGCATAACAGATTATTGGTATAACAGGTCATGGGGTGCCCCTGTGAATGGCGATGGTGTCTGACTTCACATTGGTCCAATTTTGAAAATGAAAAGCATGGTTTTATGCCACAGTAAACTAGAGGCGTTATAGCACACGTTTGGCATGCTCACATTGCTGTTGACCCTTGGTGAAATGAAATGCAGAAAGGGGTCTATTTCACTTTCTTACAGGAAACAGCGCCCCATGTGGAGAAGCATCCTGAATGTACCATTCTAATTTTTCTGTAAACTTATAATATAAAGTCTGAGTCGATGGTGTATCAACCAGGGCTTTGGAGTCGGGTAATAATTGAACCGACTCCGACTCCCGACTCCTTTGGCCTTCTGGAAAGCGACTCCGACTCCGACTCCTTGGGCCTCCTGAATTACGACTCCGACTCCGACTCCCGACTCCACTTATCGGCATTACTGCACATAAAAATTTCATGTTTAACAGGGGAGAGAAAGTAATTCTACAAAACTTTCATAGGATTTTTTATATGAATGCTTGTTAAGGAAGTTTTATTTAAAATTTGGAATACATTTCATACTTTTGTAACTGTGTTTTTGTAAATTATATTGATTATCTTGAGGAGTCAGGAGTCACCAATTTAATTTCCGACTCCGACTCCACCTGACAATCAAAGTTCGACTCCGACTCCACCCAAAAACCTCCGACTCCACGACTGCGACTCCCGACTCCGACTCCAAAGCCCTGGTATCAACCCCGATGGTGAAGTTTCTGAATCTTAGAAAAGCTGCATACTAACAACTCTATAAGACTCTCAGTGTGGTGCTATTGAGTGGGAAGTTGCAGAAAATGGGTCATCTTGCCACCATCCTGCCTTGCCCTGTCTTCCCCCACCGCATATGATGTCAGTGTGAATAATTTGATCCCACATACAAATCAGCTCGCAGAATGCATACAGTATAAGTTCATGTTACATAGGCTAAGGAGCCTGTTAGCCATTGAGTGGTTCTTTGTAAATTTTCCTTTACTGCATCAGTTACTTTTGCGGCTTTCTGGTTGGCTTTTTCATCAAGGCCCATAATACATTTTGAATCATGAAATTTTCATAATGAGTTGGCAAAGTGTTTACAGACTTTCCAAACATTTCAATAATAAAAGCGGGGGCCAATGTCTCTTTCACTGTTGTTGCTAAGAAGACTTATTTACCTTCAAATAGGAATTGATAATGCTGTTTTCCCAGTAGTGTGCACACATAATGCTCTGGTCTTTTACAGGTTTCAATGGCAGCATCTGTTTGTTGTATACTGACAAGGCTTGGCATAATATTTGTGTTAGCTCCAGATGAAGTCAACACATGCAGAGGTGGACTAAAATCACAAGGAATAAGTTCTGCAAATGGCATCACAATGCAATGTTGGATAATTATGATCAATTTCAAAAGGAAACAGAATCGACAAACAGATGATGTATGCAAATGAATCGTTTGTTACAGATTACATAAGAGGCTTAGGCTATTTGAAACAGATAAGGGGAAAACTAAGATGAGGCACCTTATCGCAAGAAGAGACACATTTCATGTTTGCAAAAGACAATGACTTGGCAAAAAAACAACCTATGTTGAAGGTTGATTATAATACTGAGCTGATTTCTTACCAACATTGTGTTGCGGGGCCTGTCGAAAAGTTTGACGGAAAAACAAACAAGATTTTGACTATTGAAACTCTCAGATAACGCTGCTACATACAGCCAAGAAGCAATTCTCATAAATCAGAAAGGCCGAGTATCAAAGTTTGATTTGTCACATAAACGGCCTATATTTACAACAGCAGTTGTGGTGGAACTGTGCACCAAGCCTTCATGATTGAAACTGCTTTGATATCACAATGTGTTAAAGTTTGACCTGATCACATTATGGCAAAATTGACAAGTGAGTAGCTCACCTGTGGAAAGAGACTTTTCATAAAAAAAGGCCAACTTATATTTTACACGTGTAGGATGACTTGAACTTCAAAATTGAGTTAACTTCACAACTTCAGGAAAAGGATGTCACCTTCGAGACTGATTTTTATCAGGAGGAGGCAAGATGTGACTATGAATGGTGAAGGTGTCTGACTATTAGTCAAATTGTGAAAATGAATTTCTTCAAAGAAAAACATTTTGATGAGGCAACAACCTTATTTGCAGAGCAGTCAGATATGACAGATATCCTTGCAGCAACTATTGCAGGTAATTCATTACACTTATCACGTTTGAATTTTTGAAACTGTCAACTCATTGCAAACATGACAAAATGTAATTTTTGCTTATATTTTAAAAATAATATTTAATGTCAGCAACTTGCTTCTGACCTTGCATAGTGAAACCAGCGGTAGGCTTTCACCCTTTTAATTGCGTTTGTCTTTCAGATGAGAGATTTGTTGACTCACCAGTAAATTCAATTGGGATTTTCTTTATGTGGTTGCTGACTGTCTTTATCATTGTGACAAATATTCCTGTATTTATTGTCACACCACGGCTCAAGGAAGTGTCAGAAGCAACTAAGATCACCATGGTTTCCTTGGCTACAACTGATATTTTAGTCGGAATTCTGTCTCTCGTTAGACTCTCTTACTTTGCCTTTAAGGGAAGCTACTACTTTGCTGAAGACTACCTTTGCAGCATTGATGGTCTCGTTCAAAATATACTTTGTGGAGTTTCAACTACAACCCTGACATATTTGTGCATTGACAGAGTTATTACAATCAAATACCCCTTGAAATATCCCATTTATTTTACCAGAAAGTTAGTCATGCTCATCCAACTTGCGCTATGGTCACAAGTCGGTGTGACTACCATTTTGAGCCACTTTGTATTTGGAGGAGAAATGGCTTATATGGAAGAGGCCCTCTTTTGTCTTTTTGCGCCAAAGTATCAGTCAAAACTTACCATGTTAATCGTCATTATTGGCTTTGCTGTACCAGCCTGCATCATATTCATTTGCACTATTTTCATACTTCATGCAGTCCATCAACAAATCTGTCAGGTAAGAGCCCTTGAGAATGCTGCCGCAGCAACATCCGCGACCCAAACTCTGGCATCTCACCGAAAAGCTATCAAGACCATTTTTTTCATGGTGACTGGTTATTATATTTGCTGGAGTCCCGTAAGTGTCATGTACATCTGGATATACTGCTTTGGCCAAGATTCTGTCAGTCCAACTACTGAGGCAGTAGTTAGTTGGTTTGCTCTCAGCAACTCCATGCTGAACTCCTTGGTGTATTTGCCTACGATGGGAGAGTATAGGGAGATCTTCAAGCGAATATTCATTCTCAAGATGTTCCGGTCTGATGTAGATCCACAAGGATAAGGTGAGCCCACTCTAAAAAACTTTCTGCAAAACATCCAAATGATGTGGTAGCTGGTGTCTTTACAAACAAGTAATTTTAATTGCGCAAATTCTCGTTTTTGGTAATTCAAAATGTGTTGGGATAGAAATTGAAGTATCCATTAAAAAACATCTAAATACATAATCGTTATTCATCAACTTATAAGTCGGCTTTTCCTTGTCATTGAGTCTTTTTAATTGTTTGGCAGTGTTCTTGTGTCACAGTTGACTAAGGCAAGAATGCTTCTAGAATTCACCACATCATGATACCATAGGTGGTCAGTTAAGGCAGTGTGTCATCCATACACAGCAAACTGTGCACGTTTCTAAGGGACTGGTAGGCCTAAACATGCCATGAATCCCATGATCTTGAAATGTTTCCTTATGTCAATGTTGATGAATGAAGCACTGGTTGTTTCACACTTTCTGAATTCTTGGTGTGATAATTTACACAGCTCTTTGCTTCTCTGACACAGCTCTTTACCTGGGCGTAGGTTATGGTATCAGAAGAACTTGGTAACACCAGAGACAGCCTGGGCGATGCTGGAGCCAGCCTGGGCGATGCTACTTTCACGGTAAATCACCGAGGCTCCTGCACAAATTGCTGACACAATTTCTGCTGCTCACTGTAGATGATTTGGTGCCAGTTATGAGCGATTCCAGTCTGGTGAAAATGAGAACTGCATGCTGCTGCCACCTGCCACAAAAGTTGATTTTATATGCTGCAGCATTGCCGTCCCAAGAAATAGTTCCAATTTCATTACACATTCACAAAATTTCTATTCAACACTGATGTATACCAGAGTCAAACTCGGCAATCACATTCTCTAAGGAAGTAGACAAGGCCATCAGCACACTCAGAAACAGCCCCGGTTTCTTCCAGACAAAATTTGTGTGATTGAAATGATGTGGATGCTTGCAGGAGCTCGCGGAATAGCACACTAGTCACAAGGTGGCAACACAAGACTGCATATATTCTGATCTGCCAAGGCTGGAAAAAGAAGTGGCAATGCTAGAGCACAGTCCACTTGTAGACAGGAGCGATTTGGTGCAAAAAACGAGTGCCTCGTTATCCTAGGAGTCAGCCATGATGATGTATCATCCACAATACTTATGTAGGAGTCCAATATATGGCTTGAATCCCCTACATGTTTATTCCTGGCACCCAAACGGCCTCGTCAACTCAAAACCACTTTCATGAGAACAAAGCTTAGTTGTAACTTTCTTCCTCTGGCTTATTTTTGATCGCCAGTAGATCGTTAGATCTACCAGCGGTCTATGTTTGGTTTTGGGCTGGGACTGACCTGTTGCTCTATCCTCTTTCTTGCCCTAGATCACCATAATGCATCAGGATAGATGCTTTGACATATTTGTTGAATGTTATATAATGTGTAATTGTTGGATGTTATATAATGTATCTGGTAGTATTCTGGTACAACACATACATGTGGAAATGAGACTAAAGGCGAAACTCATTGTTGATGTTTCCTTGACAGAGAGGAAAAATTGTTGATAAAGTCTGACAATTTGATATGTTGTTTTGCACAAGACTTTTTCATGTTTTACACACATACTTGTACAAAGAGCCCTAATGCTCATCTTCAGTCATTACACAAAAGCATTCAAATTTCAACTGATTGAACCAGAATTATGTTAGTACAATTCACCAGTCAAGAGTAATTTTGCAAGCAAACTTTGCACAAGAAGTTAACAGTTGTTTACTTACTGTCAATTGATTATTCTACAAATTTTCTGTGTTTTTGTTTGCTTAAAATTCATCTATAGGTCTATATCTGACAAATGAATTGAGTCTGAGTCTTAGCAGTACAAGTTTACTGTGCAATTGTGACCATCAAGTGCCTGAAGGAGACCTTAGTCAAATGAAGCAGGTTGCTTATCAATGATTTAGCATATTTAACAAGTTTCAGAATATATATTTCGCATGTCATTTGAAAGAGTCTCAATATTTCCATTTTGTTAAATGATACCTGTTTCTACATTACTTTGACAAAGCATTTCATTCTTCGCCATGATCACCTTATTAGAATAAAGGCATTAACAAGCAACAATTTACACTAGGTGGACATTGTTGGCTTTACAGTTGAGACTGATGGTGCCACCAACATTTCTTTTCCACTGCCGTGGTCTGGTAATTTCATTGGGTCAACAAAAGCTGTGTTGCATTCTTGTTTATTGATAGTCATTTAACATTTTAATTGGTTATCTAATGAGACATGTGAGGGTGAAAATTATTTGATTTAACAAAAATGTAGTTTCAGCAAAATTATTAAATATAATAATACATGTACTTTTTATTTTAAATTATTTCCACTATTTTATGATTGATTCCCATAGTTGTGCCTATGAAATTATTCAGATATAGAATAATAAAATTGTGAATTATTAGCTTGGCGACTGAGTGAAAGGTAATTGTAATTGATAAATAATTGTGAGTAATTTTCAGATTAATTCAGCTTGAATGGATTTTGTGCATCTATACTTTCATTTAAATTATGTTAAATCTAAGATGTGTGCTATATATTGTGTTGTGTTTCAATTGTCGTTCTTTAAATCAACTTATATTGTTACCTCTTATATCAATAACATCCATTATAGACATAAAGACCCATTGATATGTTGTACAAATGTTTGTAGTCAATAAAATTCTAAAAACGTTAAACATGAGTAGTCTTATTTCCGTTAAATTAGGTTAAAATTTTGGAAAAATAGTATTTTTAACTGGCACATTTGAACAACAATAGAGTCAAAGGTGTAGGTGGCACTGAAACTGTTTCTTAATAATACAAATTTATCTTTTGAGTAAAATCATGAAAATTTATAGGATACTCGTGATGTGTTCACCCTACTTTCGTTGTCATTTACTTATTATCAAAGCTCAGACAACAGTTACTGTGCTACTGCCATGCAAGGTATATAAACAGCACAGCTTTAAAACTTATTTATTGTAAAAATTTGACAAAATATACCACATTATATGGCCATCCTTTCATTTCCAGACATGCACATTGCACAACATCCTTTTTTTTTCACCAGTTCGTAGATGTTCTGACTTCAATTTGTGCTTCAGTGTACATCTTACATTTGTGCAAATTCTCCAGTGGCCTGCTTGGAAACTGGGCAATAAATATTTGGCATTCTAGTTGTAGAATTGCAGCAACAAACTGCTTCTTGGCTCCCCAAGAGAATAAAGGAAGTATGCCTCACATTTGGTCAAGGAGCTGCCTGCATCTTGAACTGATTTATAAACGTTTCCATCTCCTTAGAGGATTGAATGGTCTATAGCATCTATTTGGTGGAAAAGCAGAATTGATTCTTTCCAGGTAGTCTTGGGGAGTGGTTGCTTATTTCTTGCAAAAATATGTTAGCGGTTTGCATCAAAGTGTGTTGCACAATTTTGCTGAATACATACTATGAGATTGATGAAAAATGGCCGTTTTACAGTATTCCATTTTTGTGTCTTGTCTGTCTTTCTACTATTGTCAATGAAACAGTTTGTAGGTTTTGTTGCAAGAAATTAACTTCCATTTCATTCATCATTGTGCACACTGCATGGGCATCTTTCTTTCCATGTCATGTAAGATGAAGTGTAGTCTTTATTGACATTGACATACACATTCCAAGCCAGATGCCGGTGATCCATTCTGTTTATAATAATGGGCACTTTGCATGACATGTCACTGATAAGTTAAGATGAATTGCAGCAGCAGAATCTTATGAATTAGTCAGGTTAAACGTTTCTTCATGGTTATACTCTTGCCTCGACTTAAAAGTAAAGATGTCATTGTGTTGCCAAAAATATATGGTTTAGATAAAGCCGCATCTTGGAATATTACTAAGTTGCTAAATTGAAGTCAGTGTGGATAGGTTTAAAAGATAAAATCAATTTCATATTAAAGAAGCAGAAGTATTTTTCAGACAGTGTCATAGCAAATGTCTGCAATACACTGTAAATTTGAAATTTTGAGTCAGCTTATGTAAATGATTGAGTCGGATGGATGCACAATTTGTTTGAGCTGGCATAGCTTGTTGTATAAAGTTTTATAACTTAAAACAACAAGCTATGTTAAAGGAATTGTGCAACCACCTCACTCAATTATTTAAGCTGACTCTAAATTCAAATTTTACAGTGTAGGTCTAATGGTTAATTGCTTGATCAAAATGGAAGGCTTTTTTTCGGCTTCTGCTGATCTCATCTATAAAAGAGCAATTTGGGAACAATCTGCCTTGCGAGATTCCAACCACAGATAGCTAAGCCAAGTTGGCAACCTATTACATGTATACAGTATTACTTGAAGCAGTTTCGGAGGGGAAGGCATGGGTCGCCTGGCTAATGTTAAATTTGTTCCTATATACTTTACATGACAGGATAATATAATTTGCCTGAAGAACTTTCTCCTAAAGAACTAGGAGTGGGTAAGCTCAATTGTTCCATAGTTGGGAACCATCTTCAATTCACGCTCTTACTGGGTCTGGTAAGGACAGGAATATGTCAGGCTGCAATTTCAATAATCCTGCAACTCATTACTGTACTGTGTCCTCTTCCTGTGTTAATTTACCTTACAAAGCATAAATGCAGGATGTAAAGTTTGTGATTTCAATAATCCTGCAACGCATTACTGTACTGTGTCCTCTTCCTGTGTTAATTTACCTTACAAAGCATAAATGCAGGATGTAAACCTCAAATCATCCACCGTTCTCCTATTCTTCTGTATTTATTTAGTTTTTCAATTTATAAACAATCTTAACTTCCATTTAGCCCAAAATCAATTTGATTTAATCGCAACTGCTTGAGACAATGTCTCTACTGCCATTGTGTCTAATATCAAAAAGTGTTTTTAAAAAGACTTTGGATATTCCAAATAGCACTATGAGGGTATTTGAAAAGGTCAAATATCCCCCATGATGCTATTTGGATATTTCATCAGACCCTTTTTCATCAGATGATATTCCATCTTAAGCTTTGGCTGATCGTATGGAGCTTTGGCTGACCATATGGACTTTTGGCAGTTGCCAATTATTCTCTGGGTCCTATTTTTGTGATGTTACCATGCTATTCAGTAGAGCTGCTTGTCTTTTTCAGAAAAAACATGCAATGTTTGCTGCCCTGAAACTCGCTTACTACTGGCAGGAAAATTATAAAGGTTTATGAATATGTCAGTCAACATCCGAATTTTATCATCTGCATTTTATAATTCATCTATAATTTTTTTTAGCAGTCAATAAGGCCATTTCTTTAAACACAAAAGATCGCGATTTTCATGTGCGTCACGCTGCTACCTTTTTTGTAGAATCCTTGTGATGACCTCTTCATGATTCAAAAGGCATAAAGAAGCCTCTGCAGACCTTGAGTGATGCCAGAGACTTCTTGGGAGATGCTACGGGCTGCTTGGTTGATACAAGCTACAGGCTGTTTGGCGATGCCACTTCATCATTGAGTCAATGCAATTTCAGCGATGCACTTTCACAGCTCGCCGACGTAGAGAGACTGATCCCTCTCCTATGCAGCTCTTTGCTTCTCCATCACTGCTCTTTGCTTCGCTGACACAGCTATTTTCCTAGGCATAGGCTATGGTTTTGGAAGACCTTGGGCAATGCTGGAGACAGCCTGGGCAATGCTACTTTACCGGTACATCACCGAGGCTCCTGCAGAAATTGCAGACACAATTTTTGCTGCTCACTGCAGTTGATTCGGCCCCAGTTATGAGCAATTCTGGGCAGAAAACAGTGCCTTGTCATCTTGGAGTCACTCACGATGATGTGTCATCCTTAATTGATTATGTAAGGCTCCAAAATTGGTTTAATTCCAAAAATGTCCCTTTCTGGCACCTAGAAAGCCTCATCGACCCATAATCACTGTTGTGAGAAAGTATATATATAGCTAAAGGTTTAACTTTCTTCCTAAGATCATTTTTAGCAGCACAGCTGCTCTTACCCCAAGAATTTCATGCAATCTCGTTAGCACTCTGGAGGTCACTCTCTTTCACCAATCTCATTCAAATTTGCTCTACATTCTCTGTAGGTTTTTAACTTTCGACCAGTCACTTTTGGTGCCCTTCTATGATGGAAAAAAAATTATAAAGAAACTAAAATGGACTGGCTTCCATGGGTCAAAGGTCAACCATGCCTTCTTCTTCTTCTTCTTAGTATATCCATGACCAGTGTGCCTGTGTTGGAACCATGCACTGTCTGTGCTGCTTAAAGTGCTTGCACATTATTTTTGGTTTTGGGCTTGGACTGACCCATTGCCCTGCCCTCTTTCTTGCACTACATTTTGATCACCATGATTCATCAGGATAGATGCTTTAACATAATTGTTGAATTGATTAATGTTATATAATGTACAATTGTTGAATGTTATCGGGTACAACTTATACTTGTGGAAATGAGACAGAGAGGAAAAATTGTTTATAAAATCTGACAATTTGCTATGTTGCTTTGCATAAGATTTTGCATGTTGTACACAAATATTTGTACAAAGAGCCCTAATACTCATCTTCTGTCATAACACAAAAGCATCAAATTTCAACTGATTGAACCACAATTATGTTAGTACAATGAACCACTGTAATTTTGCAAGCAAACTTTGCACAGGAAGTTAACAGTAGTCTACTTACTGTCAATTGAATATTTTACAAATTTTGTGTGTTGTTTGTTTGTTGTTGTTTTTCTGTGTGTTAAAATTGAAAATTCAACTGTATATATCTGGCAAATGAATTGAGTCTGAGTCTAAGCAGTACAAGTTTACTGTGCAATTGTGACCGTCAAGTGCCTGAAGGATACTTCAGGTCAAATGAAGCTGGTTGCTTATCTGTGATTTGTACTCATATTTAACATATTTAAGAATATAATATACTTCACATGTCATTTGAAAGAGTCTCAATATTTCCATTTTGTAAAATGATAATGTTTCTACATTACTTTGACAAACTATTTCATTCTTGGCCAGGATCACCTTATTAAAATAAAGGCATTGACATGCAACAATTTCCACTAGGTGGACATTGTTGGCTTTAGAGTTGAGACTGATGGTGCCACCAACATTTCTTTTCCACTGCCGTGGTCTGGTAATTTCATTGGGTCAGCAAAAGTTGTGTTGCATTCTTGTTTATTGATAGTTATTTAACATTTTAATTGGTTATCTAATGAGACCTATGAAAATTATTTGATTTAACAAGAAATAGAGTTTCAGCAAAATTATTAAATATAATAATACATGTACTTTTTATTTTAAATTATTTCCACTATTTTATGATTGATTCCCATAGTTGTGCCTATGAAATTATTCAGATATAGAATAATAAAATTGTGAATTATTAGCTTGGCGACTGAGTGAAAGGTAATTGTAATTGATTGATATTTGTGAATAATTTTCAGATTAATTCAGCTTGAATGGATTTTGTACATCTATACTTTAATTTAAATTATGTTAAATTTAAATGCCCAAATAACGCCTGTTAAGATGTGTGCTATATATTGTGTTGTGTTTCAATTGCCGTTCTTTAAATTAACTTATATTGTTACCTCTTAAGTCAGTAACAACCATTATAGACATAAAGTTCCATGGATATGTTGTACAAATGTTTGTAGTCAATAAAAGTCTAAAAACATCAAACATGTGTAGTCTTATTTCCATTCAATTAGATTAAAATTTTGGAAAATAGTATTTTTAACTGGCACCAATTCAACAACAAAGAGTCGAAGGTGTAGGTGGTGTTGTAACTGTTGCTTATCAGCTTTTAAATCACTCTTAATAATACAAATTTATCTTTTGAGTAAAATCATGAAAATTTAAAGGATACTCGTGATGTGTTCACCCTACTTTAGGTGTCATTTACTTATTATCAAAGCTTAAACAACAGTTACTGTGCTACTGCCATGCAAGGTATATGGACAGTTACAGCACAGCCTTAAAACTTATCTAGTGTAAAAATTTGAGAAAATTTACCACCATTTTATGGCCATCCTTTCATTTCCATACAAGCACAACATCCTTTTTTTTCGCCAGTTCGTAGATGTTCTGACTTCAATTTGTGCTTCAGTGTACATCTTACATTTGTGCAAATTCTCCAGTGGCCTGCTTGGAAACTGGGCAATAAATATTTGGCATTCTAGTTGTAGAAATGCAGCAACAAACTGCTTCTTGGCTCCCCAAGAGAATTAAGGAAGCATGCCTCACATTTGGTCAATGAACTGCTTGCATCTTGAACTGATTTATAAACATTTCCATGTCCTTTGAGGATTGAATGGTCTATAGCATCTATTTTGCAGAAAAGCAGAATTGATTCTTTCCAGGTAGTCTTGGGGGAAGTGTTGATTATTTCTAGCAAAAATATGTTAGCGGTTTGCATCAAAGTGTGTTGCACAATTTTGCTGAATACATACTATGAGATTGATGAAAAATGGCCGTTTTACAGTATTCCATTTTTTTGTTTTGTCTGTCTTTCTACTATTGTCAATGAAAAAGTGTAGGTTTTGTTGTAAGAAGAAAAATTAACTTCATTTCATTCATCATTGTGCACACTGGGCATCTTTCTTTCCATATCATGTAAGATGAAGTGGAGTCTTTATTGACAATGACATACACATTCCAAGCCTCATGCTGGTGATCCATTCTGTTTATACTAATGGGCAGTTTGCATGACATGTCAATGATAGGTTAAGATGAATTGTTGCATCAGAGTCTTATGAATTAGTCAGGTTAAACGTTTCTGGTTAAACTCCTACCTCGACATTAAAAATAAAGATGTCATTGTGTTACCAAAAAGAAATTGTTTAGATAAAGCCGCATCTTGGAATACTAAGTTGCTAAATTGAAGTCAGTGTGGATACGTTTAAAAGATAAAATCAATTTCATATTAAAGAAGCACAAGTATTTCTCAGACAGTGTAGTAGCAAATGTTTGCAATACACTGTAAATTTGAAATTTTGCATCGGCTTATGTAAATGATTGAATTTGTTTGAGCTGGCATAGCTTGTTGTTTCAAGTTTCATAACTTAAAACAACAAGCTTTGTTAAAAGAATTGTGCTACCACCTCACTCAATTATTTTTGCTGACTCTAAATTCAAATGTTGCAGTGTAGGTCTAATAGTTAATGGCTTGATCAAAATGGAAGGCTATTTTAGGCTTCTGCTGATCGCGTCTATAAAATAGCAAGTTGCGAACAAATCTGCCTTGCGAGATTCCAACCACAGATCTATAGCTTAGCCAAGTTGGCAACCTAGGCTATTACATGTACACAGTATTCCTCGAAGCAGTTTCAGAGATGGAGGCATGGGTCGCCTGGCTAATGTCAAATTTGTTCCTTTATACTTTACATGACAGGATAATATAATTTGCCTGAAGAACTTTCTCCTAAAGAATTAGGAGTGGGTAAGCTCAATTGTTCCATAGTTGGGAACCATCTTCAATTCACGCTCTTACTGGATCTGGTAAGGACAGATCAATTCTGTTTTTCCACCAAATAGATGCTATAGACCATTCAATCCTCTAGGGAGATGGAAACGTTTATAAATCAGGTCAGGCTGCAATTTCAACAATCCTGCAACTCATTACTGTGTCCTCTTCCTGTGTTAATTTACCTTCCAAAGCAAAAATTCAGGATGAAAACCTCAAGTCATCAATCCATTTTTCTATTCTTCTGCTTTTATTTGGTTTTTCAATGCGTGAACAATCCTAGCTTCCATTATCAGTTATAGCCTTAAATCAATTTGATTTAATCGCTATGTACTGTGGTAACTCTAATACAAAATAATTCCATGTTCGGCTAAACTGACCCATTATATTGATCTTACAATTACAGGCCTGAGTAAAGATTACAGCAAAATAACATGAACCACAATTTGGCAACTTATTACGTGTAGGTTACAGTGTATTTACCTGAAGCATTTGTAGGGGAAGGCATAGGTCTCCTGGCTGATGTCTCATTAATTTTGTTCCTTTATACCTTACTTGACACTGACTGGATAATATAATATGCCTGAAGAGCTTTCTCCTAAAAACTAGGTAATTGTTCCAAAGCTGGGAACCATTTTTCGATTCATGCTTTTACTGGGTCTGGCAAGGTAAGGATCAAATATGTCAGGCTGCAAAGGACTCAAACATATATATACATATATGCCATAAAATCTTTAAATGGACACGCAAATTCAATGGACGCCTTCATTAATAAAAAGACGTTTTAAAAAGCAAGCGCCTTCAGTTTAATTGATGTAGGTCTGCTATTTCTAGATGTCTTAAAATCTATCAAAACATGATGACATTCCTTTTTTGTTCAATTATCAAATTGAATTGTGTTGCAATAATCTAATACTTCCTTCCTGCCTAATGTCAGCTCTTTAGGGGCAAAATATCTTGATTAATTGTCCATCATGTTTCAAAAGGTCTCAAACATAAATGTGCCATAAAATCTTTAAATGGACGCACAAATTCAATGGATGGCTTCATTAAAACATTAAAAGCAAGTGCCCTTAATTTAATTGAGCAGCAAAACACATTTTCAGACAACAAAGGAACAGAGATGAGGGAATGACAAATTAAATTTTGATTCTGTTATTACATTATCGTTGATTTTCCAATATAACAAGTTTTTGAAATCTGGCATGAAAACTGAACCATACAAAATGAAGCATACAGAAGGACAGAACAAAAACGTTAATGTTGGTTCAATGCATTTAAATTGTAAGTAATTGCAGATATTCTGCTTGCCATTGCATTGCCAGTGCCTTTTTATTTGAAATTTGTTGTCTGATCTTTGTCAATGATTGCATGGGGTACTGAATTTTTGTAATCCCCCAGGAAAACAGAGCTCATTTTTGCAAAAAAGGCCAACTCAATATGTGGATAGGCTACACCCTTCAAAAGCACAATAGGCTGAACACCAATCGATACTAACATGATTTTGGGTATCACCCTGAATCAGTGGTTCCTTGTAAGCTCTTGTGTAATGAATGATAAAGATATGATACATGGTTTATGTCAAGTTGATCTAATTTATTTCCCATTTATCTTGCCAGGCTATGTCACACGGGAGACGAATATCATTGAGAGATGTTGTAAGACTTAATGTGAGGCAATGTATTTTCGGTTCTATCAAATCAGATTTGAACCAGGCTATAAACTTTTTTTTCAATTTATGAATATACATGTGGTCTAATCTTTCCTCTATTTCATAAAACTTGCCAGAACTGAAAACATATAAATCAATTTTTGAATAAGCTATTATGAATATTGGTCAATGAACATTATTATGAATAACATAAATCCATAATGTATTATAAATATGGTTGTGAGTTGAATTGAAAAGTTTTTTCAGCTGTAGAAAGACACAAACCGACAAATATGCGCTGCATGCCTTTTACCTTTTTTGGTTTATGTTTTCTGATCTAACATTTGGAATAAAGGCATCACCAACATTATCTGAAATTACTCGGTAACCTATTTCCCCAGGGAACCAGTACCTAAAACCGTTGATCCTTCCAGCTTCTAGATGCATAAAGGCTGAGCTTCGTCAGCCAGAATGGCACTTATGATATGATACCTCAGTCGTCCAAATTGCATTTGCATATATCTGGGCTATAGGCTCTTTTTGCCCTAAAGCTGCTGCAACCAATTTATCAAGCGAGCGCTGCAACTGAACAGGGCATAATGCAGGCAGACCAGAGACTCTTCTGGCATCATGCAGTAGTTCTGCTTCATCTTTTCTTGAAATATCTTTTGCTACAAATAAAGCTGCATGTATAAGACCAACCGCAAGTCACCTTGCAAGTTACAGATGTGATAGTGAGATGACACAGTTGCAAGTCAACTATAAACGGTTATTGATGACTTTTTCGTGGACTCTGGACCGTTGTTTCTAAAAGTCCAAAATCAATTGTTATGAAAGTCATAGGCTCATAAATTATTGTGTGTAACTATTTTTTTAGGCTAACAAGCCTCTAGAGGTTTTACGCCTACCAAACTATGTACCGCTGTATGTACCGCATTTACAGTTGAATCCTACAGTATACAGCTGCTCCACCTATTGTACTCTACAGTTCAATAAAGATACCCCAGCTGGTGGCTCCCCCGCTTGGTTAATTGTTCATATGCATTGGAAAAGCCACAGATTTTTGAAAACAGGGGTAGGCTCACTCGAAGGCTGCTGGCTCAGCCAGGAATAATGGCACTGAACTATAAATGCACACATTTTGGGTCCATATACAGGCCTATAGTCCAATCCATCTTTCATAAAAATCGGAGAAGGAATCTTTGAGATATTCAAGTTTATTTTAAGGGGGACTTATTTTTGTTGAACTGTTTTTCATAATTTTCTCATATTGTACACCACGTAACTCTCAAAAAACATCGGTAACCCCCCTTCAAAGACTTGTTTTTCAATAAAGAGTATTTTCAGCTATATTCCTTTAATTTTTCATAAATATCTCATGGATATTGTTCGAGTGATGCTGCTTTTCGTTATAAATCCCACACTTTTTTAGTATTTTACTGTATGTTTTAATGTAATGACATACAATTTTGAAAAGATCATAGTTCGAAAATTATGTTGGATAGCCCGTCAATTTCTTTTTACATTGGAAAGCTTTCTTTTTGAAGAACTTTTTGGCAAAGTTTCATTTTTAGATTTCTTGCCAAGTGTGGGATTCAACTTTAATGATCAATAAAAAAAATAAAAATAAAAAGATTTCTTTTGTTGTGAAAGTGCAGGAAAAGATATTCATGGCACCTATCCATGGGATAAACAGGTTATGATATGGCTTTGACTTGTATTTCCCGGATATTTTCACCCTCGACCCTGTATTTTCCTCAACCCTGCGGATCTTGGGAAATACAGCGTCTCAGAAGAAAATATCAGGGAAATACATAACAGGTCCAAGCCATGAAATAACCTATAAGTATTCTTTATCCCAAATGTATCAAATATAGATCAGCAAATCACTTTTGAGTTCTTGTTCGAGTTTCATGAAAGTTTACTCTTTTCAATTTAATTGTGGATGTCATTCAATTGGCTAAAAAGAATTCGCAAAAGTTTGCACAAATTTGAAGTAGTGGCCCCTTGGTGCCCACAGCCAACACCTGGAATCCTTGAAAGCTCTGTTCTGAAATTTTTATTTAATTTTTAAATAAATGGGATGATTAAGATGCTGAAAGCATGCATCAGCAAAATGGTGCTTGGTTTTCTAACTGGTAGACCCCAATACCTTCACACTTGCCTGGAAACATCAACCGTTAGAACTCTAAATACTGGAGCCCCACAGGGCTGTGTCCTCCTCCCAGTACTTTTCTCGCTGTATACAAATGACATTAGATGGAATTCAAGAGATGGAAATGTAGCGATCGCAAAGTATGCCGATGATACGATCATAATCAGATTGATTACCAAGGACAATACAACTGAATATCTTCAATGTGTAGACTTTGTAAACCATTGGTGCAAGGACAATTTCTTGGAATTGAATGTGAAAAAAAAACTAAAGAATTGAGAATTGATTTCAGACGTAACAATAATGTAAATTGTCAGTCTATCTATATTAATGATGCAATTGTTGACGTTTGTACTGATTATAAATATTTAGGTCTTGTTATTGACAATCGTCTGCGTTTTGAACAACATGTAACTGATCAATGTAAAAAGGCCTTCAGGAAGATTTATTATGTCAGAGCTATGTCGAGATTGGGTGTAGACAATGATATTATTGTGACGTTTTTAATGCAACAGTTATGCCAACTCTTACATACGCATGTATTGCTTTCTATAATTTTTTGAGAGAAGATCTGAAACGTAAATTAACGAAACCAAGGAAAGTATATATATATATATGTTTATTTTGACATCAAATAACAAATTTAGGATACAATTACATGAATGTCATAGCAAAAAAAGTAAGGTATACATATATTTCCGTTATTGATGTCAGGAGGAGAGATTGAAACTCCAAGGAGTTGTGATTACTCACCCCCTCTACCCACCACCAGGATGTAGACCATGTTATAACTTAGAAAAACAAAATTATTAATAATAAAAATTAGAATAAATATATTTAAAAAAAAAAAAAAAAACATTAGAAGAGATGATAATGAGCTAGAGCAATGAGGATGAAAATGGGGGGGGGGGGTTGATGGGTTTAGCAATACGTAATTGAGTGGGGGTAGGGGAATTTGTCGAAGCCTGATAGGGGTAGTAGCAGTGTAATTACCGGCATACATAACAGTTCTGATTTTCACAAACAAAGTTGTAGCCTGAGAAAAGAAATTCCTTTACATGACCAAGGAATGCCTTATAAGTCAAGGAACGTTTGTTTTTCAACTCATTGGGTAGTTTGTTCCAAGAAATTCCAACAGTGTAGTTTATTGATGTTTGTTCAATCGACCTGGAGTAAGGAAATATATGAAAGTCATTTTGTTGCCTTGTTTCCCTATTTGTATTCTGAAACTCGGCATTAATAGGTAATTGTTCATTGTGATTTTGTGGCAGCAGTTTATTAAATGCCTTCCAGCCTAATTTTATTGCATTTAGTTTGAATAAGTCCTCAATTTTGAGGATTTTCAATGATCTGAATATTGGTTCAGCATGGCTGTTGTGCTTCGCTTTAGCAGTTAATCTGACAGCCTTTTTCTGCAGTTTCACTAGTCTAGCAGTAGCCTTTTTTGAAGAATTTCCCCAGGCCAGCACACTGTAGTTTAGATGTGCTTCAATAAGTGAACTGTAAATAGTCAGTAATGTACTTGAAGGGAGGATATTTTTTAAGCGTACCATTGCAGAAACTGCTTTGATTATTTTATCAGCTTTTGCCGCACAATGCTTATCCCACTTGAGGTTTGACTGGATAATAACACCTAGAAATTTGATATCACTGGTACTATTAATGGTCGTATTGTTTAGTTTAATAATAACCTGCGGTAAATCATTTTTCTCTGTTTTAGAGAAAATCATAAACTTGGTCTTGTCCGTATTTATAGACAACTTATTTTGATTGAACCACTTTGATATCTTAATCAAATCATTATTTACAGTCTCAATAAGAGTGTCGAAGTCTTTGTCATGATATATTATATTCGTGTCATCTGCAAAGAGAATGAATTTTGCATTCACTGAAACATTTACCAAATCATTTACATAGACAAGAAACAGCAAAGGCCCAAGGACAGAGCCTTGGGGCACCCCACATGTTATAGGTTTAGTTGTTGAAGTGGTATTCTTGTATCTGACTGATTGGAATCTATTTGATAAATAGCTTCTGAACCACTTAAGTGCGACACCTCGTATGCCATAATTTTCCAATTTATCAAGTAGAACATCATGCTGCAAAGTGTCAAACGCCTTTGACAAGTCAAGAAACAAACCAAGGCAAAAGTTGTTGTTTTTGAGATGCTTAGTTACTCTGTCTTGAAATTCCTTTATAGCTAGCTCAGTTGAAAAACTTTTTCTAAATCCATACTGACACTGAGTGAGAATTTTTTCCTGGGTGAGGAAAGTATACAATCTTTTGTAGACAATTTTTTCAAGCAGTTTGGAAAACGCAGGAAGGAGTGATATTGGGCGGTAATTTTTAATCAGGTTTGGATTGTCAGACTTATAGATAGGTATGACCTTAGCATTTTTCATTTCTGTTGGGACTACTCCATACTGAAGTGATAGGTTTATGATATGGGTTAAAGGAAGTGCTATGACTGGGTTGCTAAGCTTGATTAGTTTACTACTGATGTCATCAAGGCCTGCACTGGTTTTAGGTTTTAGCTTTTCTATAAATTTAACAACTTCATGTACATCTGTTGGGGCAAGGAAAATGCTTTTGTTGTGGATTTTTTTCATTGAATTACAACTTGGGGCATCTGTGTTTGGAATTTTTGCAGAAAGGGATGGTCCTAACTTCACATAGAATTCATTAAAAGCATCAGCTATGTCTGCATCATCTGTTAGTAGCTGGTCATTATGTATAAAAGAACTGGGAAGTGAATTTTTATTCTTATTTTTTCGAAGGACTTCATTTATATTTTTCCAGGTTTGTTTTATATCTTTAATAGAATCTTGCATTTTCTGATTCCAATGGAACTTTTTAGCATTCTTGATTACTTTGTTCAGAATGTTCCTGTAAGCATTGTACCTGGCATTTAGTTCTGCTTTTGCAACTTCAGATTTACACCTTGTAAGCTTTTTATGAAGTATGAATTTAGAATGCAGGGACTTCAATATACCACCTGTAACCCAAGGGTTTTTCTTATGCTTGAATTTCTTAAACTTCCTTTTCTTTAATGGAATAGTATTATCTAGTGCTAGTTGAAAAATCCTAAGAAATTCATTGTATGATTCATTTGGGTCATTTTTCAGTATCACAGGGGACCAGTCTACATTTTCAAGATACAAGTTAAATTTTGCTAAGTTTTTTTCAGAGAATGATCTATATGATATGTGACAAGGCGATTTTGGGGATACACCCTTTTTCATAAGAATAAAGTTCATATAATGATCAGTAATATCTGTGATGATGGATCCAGCAGTAATACTTTGGTTATCCACTGATTTATAAATATGATCAATAAGTGTAGCAGACGAGTTTGTGACTCTTGTAGGCAAACTGATCATAGGTATCATATTGTTACCCATAAGCATATCAAGCAATTTAGAAGCATTTTTGTCTGTTTCTACTTTCAACAGGTCAATGTTGAAATCACCCAAAATGACAATATCTTTCTTTTCACAACAAAGTTTACTTAAAATTGCTTCAAGTTGGTCAATTAGTTCATTTTCATTTCTCAGGGAGGGGCTTCTGTATATGGTGCCTATAACTAGATTTCGCTGCTTGGAGCTAACAGGATTTAAAATTTCAACAAACAGTGATTCACACTCAATAGTTTCAGGCAATGTTAAGTCATTTCTAAGTTGATGTTCAATATCATTTTTCAAGAAAATTGATATACCTCCACCACGAAAAGTTAGATTTTTTTCTTTGTGCAAGTGAACAAAGCCTTCAAAGTCAATAAGTGACTCATTTTGTTCATTGAGCCAGGTTTCAACAAAACACATAACATCAAAAGAAAACCTACAGCTGTTATTAATATAGTCAAGGAGAAGCTTATAGTCATCAACATGCTTTGGTAGGCTTCTACTGTTGGCATACATGACAGATGTATGTCCAGTGAGGTCAATATCACAGAATTCATCTGGGCTATAATACTTTGACTTAGCACTTGTCATGTTGATTGAGAGTTTCACTTCTGGACAACACACATAACTGAGTCATTGAAGGGAATGAATAAGCCAATTCACACATTTGCAGATACAATGATGTGTCATTAGGGTGATAGTTTTTTAAATGATTTGTTTGTTTTAATGCTGTTGAGAACCCAGAACACCAGTTTTTAACAGTTTCTGGTTGATGTTTGGTGTTTCTGTCTGTTGGGGGGATTGCTAAAACCATGATTATGAAGGTGATAAGGGATGTAAATTGTGGACAACGCAAATGGGAATTATGAAACCTGTCAAGGCTGATGAATGGATGAGAGGAAATGCTAAAGGAAACAATTTTCACAGCTTCATATTGGTTTTCACAGTTCATGAGCTAAACTTAGAGTTAGGCTGTGAATACTATGCAATAAGATTGTGCTATCACTCAAATTGATGAAATTGTACAAAAACAATTATTTAAATATAAGTGATAAAAGAAAAAAAAAAAAAAAGAAAAAAAAAAGAATAAAGTAATTAAAAAATTCAACAAATGTTCTACATGAAAGAGTTCATTTCAGGGATTCTCTAATTTCCATAAGAATTTCTCCCATTACATTTTTACCACGATCTTCCCATGCAGTAGGGTTTGTTGAATCTTTTTCATGCAACCTGAAAATATTAAAAAATCCTCAGGGGCAACGATATTAATTTGAATAGTATTGAGGAAATACACTCAAAAGATGTTATAACTCTGGTTGGTTAATGCACTTCTCAGCTTTTTTTGGACAGAACTGAAACGCTCTTAAATGATGCTCAATTAAAGGCAATTGTGCAGTTTTACTCCAAATTTTCGGCATCAGGAGTCTACTAAAACATGTCAGGTGAAAAAAAAAATTTTCGGGGGGGGGGGGGGTCACTGCTCTTTTAATTGGAAAAAATGCTATTTTTAGCTTAAAATATGATAAAAACACTAAAATAGAGGCCGAGGGATGAATTTTAATAGTAGAAATGCAAATAAGGTGTCAAATGAAAGAGGAGATATAGCACTATATGATCCTGGAGGCGCTTTTTTAAATGTTGGTCTGAGTATTTTTTTTATTCCCAATAAAGGTGCCAAAAATGGCTCAGTTTCAAATAAAACCCCATGGAACAGGGATTAAAATTACAATTTCAAAAAAGCGCCTGCATCATCTTGTAGCGCTGCTTCTCTGCTTTCGTTTGACACCTCATTTGCCTTTCTACCATTAAAACTCATCCCTCGGCCTTTTTTTAAAGTTTTTCTTCATATTTTCAGCTAAAAATAGCATTTTTACTATTAAAAAAAAATACAGTGCCCCCCTGAAAAAAATTTTTTCTTTTCCTTGACATATTTTCTTGGAAGCCTTATGCCGAAAATTTGGATGAAATACACAGATTGAACTGCCTTTAATACAGCAGCATTTGAAGGAATAGCAGTGTAGCCCTCAAAAAGCTCAAAAGTGCATTAACCAACCAGAGAAAAACAGCAACAACAATTGTCAGAGACAAACTACATCCTCTTAACACCGAACTGTCCCGTACCCCTAGTGGAAGAAGATGGCATGTACTGCCTATGAGAATGTCTAGATTTAAAAATTCCTTTGTTCCCAGTGCCATTATTTTACTTAATCAAAATCATATTATTATATAAACTAATTCCTTTTTTTTTAAAATATGATTATAATTAATATACTTAACTATAATTTGAGTGTACCATTTCAATGACCAACCAAAATTTCACATGTACTGTGCTACTAAGTGACCAATAAAACTTCTTATTCTTATTCTTATTCTTAAATGTGCCTAGAATAGCATGCCAACCGTACAGTCTGCATAAGCAGCTCTGATCCTTTGCATTACTGGTTGATAAATTGGTTGCAGCAGCTCGAGGGAAAAAGTGCCTCTATAGATATATATGCAAATGCAATTTGGACGACTGAAGTATATATATGATATGTGGCATTCTATGTAGCAGAATTCTTGCTAATATTTCTTTGGAATGAGTATTATGGTCCTGACTAAATATTGTTATAATTTGAGAATGACACAATTGCCTCAAGTGTAAGACTAGAAAACACTCTCCAGTACAAGCACAAATTGTCTGAAAAGTTAGCAAAACATGAAAGGTGGTTACATGGTTTAAATCTTGCAATGGTGACCCTGACGACCACAGATTTCTACACTGTAAAATGTATTTTAAATCAGACACGGCTTCTTCTAATTACTCAGCAAAGCAGGTTATATTTCACTCTTGCTTATAGCTTATTTTGAGTCTCTTTGCTTGTTGTCTTGCACTGCAGAATAATTAAAATCAGTCTTTGTCCCCAGGCTCAATTTTTTGGATGATTGACCAGAGCTCATTTTGAATACAAAAGGTCCAGCTCATCTCTCTACAAATACATCCTTCTATACACAAAAGGGCCAAACACCAATCAATACTAACATAATTTTGGAAATCAGTGGTCCCTTGTCGTATATGGTTGATGGTCTGTGTCACCTTGATGTTATTGATTTCCCATTTATCTCGACAAATTGTGTCAAGCAGGGGACAAATATGTTGTTCTAGCATGGCCTTCTTATGCTATAACATGTTTGTTATTTTACACAGATGTAAATCTGAAATTAAAGCCATTTGGTACCTTCACATTTTCATTTAAAAAGAAGATATTTTCACAATAAATGTCACTATACAACCTACTATTTGAAGAAATGAACATTTGGATTTTTAAACAATATATATTTGTTGGCAGCTATGCTTTCTCATTTAATTATTGTGTATGAATCAATCGTTGAATGATATGCATTTGTCTGAACATCACTTACAAGAACAATAGAACATGGATGATATTTACCAGGAATATTGTTTTTTTTTTGTCAACCATTATTTTTGTGATCTGATTTTTGGAGATCAATTGCAAGATACCTCAGAGGAGACTCACATGTTTTTGTTTTGCTTAAAAAAAAGCAAAGTTAGGCTATATTGCACCAGGACAATGGAAAAATGAAAAACAGTCTTTTTTTCACACTGGTCTTCCCAAAATAACAACTTCTCTCTATTCCAGACACCAATGATCCCTGTTGCTTTAGGAAGAATATATATTCTATGTCAGAAGGAATGCCACTTCTGATATAATACCTCAGTTGTCCAAATAGCATTTGCATAGATATCTGAGCTACACAGACTTTTTGCCTTGAAGCTACAGCAACCAATTTGCATCTAGGCGCAAATCAGCCAATATATCAAGCCAGCACTGCCACTGAGCAGAGCACAGGAGCAGGCCAGAGACTCATAATGACATCCATGGTGAAGTTTGGTCCAATTCTTCTGGTTTGAGCAATTTGTTCAGTACAAACTGTGCTGGTTATATTTCCTGCTCCAAACGGAATTGTAATAATGAGATGATAAGGTCTATTTCAAGGTCAAGTTAGGGGTGTCTAAGACTTTTACTTAGCCTTACGCATATTGACATATTATCCATACCTCTTTTACTCAAGGACAATACTGCTTGGGTTGTGATGACTCACTTACTAAAAAGTATGTATTTGATCCTTATAATAAAACCAGTTATGACTAATCATGAAGCTTCAGGACTTTCTGTCATGTCCCTTCAAACAGCACTTATGATGCATGACAAAGTGTTGACGATGATAATTCTACTTTCATGAACAACATGCAACTGTTAAAGTGAAATGTTTATCTTTTACCCCTTAAGTGATGAAACTACTGTAAGCTGTGGTGCTTATGATAAGAGATTTGACCTTTTGCTTCAAGACTTAATTATCCGTATTCATCAAGCTTTGGATGGTTTGGAATTAAAAAGAATGATTACAAAAGACTTCAGAATATGGGAGCCTAAATGTTTTAATACACGCCGGTCTAAATTTGATGAATTGATAGTTTTAACAATTAATCAACCGACTAACAACATTTTCTACATGCAATGCATAATTAAGAAAAAAGCTGTGATCTAATTAATATGTTGAATAGACATCTTTCTGGAAGAAAACCTTATTGAAGGATACATTATGCTGTCATGATTAATTACCTGTGATGTTTCCCACTGTAAAATCAGCTTCTCCTGCCCCGCCATATGTGACCACAGAACCAAGTAACATTGATGGTAGCAGCAGAAACGAGACTTGGCAGTAGCTCATGCAGGACAGTAATGCAGTCAAGCAATTTTATATAGCGTTAAAGATGTAGCCATGTCAATGTGCCTGACTGGGATACCAAGTGACTAACATGGATAAACCTGAAAATATGTTACGTAGAGAGGAAATATTTGGAACTTCGCTGATAGTCCAGTAGCATTAGCTCCATATTGGCATGTACCCGGAACAAATTAGTAACAAACTGAAATTTTCAGGAAACTTTCAGAAAACTGTCTAGAATTACATACTAAAAGTCCTCAAAAATCCTCCTATTGGCACCTTGGAATTCAAGATGGCGTCAAAGATGGCAGACTTGAGCGATTATACCATTTTTTGGTTTCAAAATACTCTACAAATGCAATCAAAGTGTCTTGGATTTGATTCTCAAGACCATAGAATGAACTAGAAGAAGTTATTATGTAATCAGAAATTCAACATGGTATCCAAGATGGCCGACTTTATGTTTCTGTTATAGTCAGGTAGCCAGAGGGTTATACCCTGCACCGACGGATAAAGTTTTTTTCTCAATGGATTTGGGGTCCTTAGATCCTCTGTAAAACATAAATGGTGGGAAACGAGAGCGTATCCTTGAGCGTTTTGGGAAAATGGCCGAATTAAAAATGGTCGCCAAAACTTGCATCGGTCAGCCTAACTTTCTTAATTTTGGGTCCAGAAAGATGTGAAATACCTCTATTTCAGGTAAAATAGACATGGAGATTGGAGAACTCATTTGTCAGGTTTTTAGGTGGTTAAGATCAACCTATTAGATATTATTCGGAAAATATAATTTTTGTCTCTCATATTAACAGTCATTTCCATGTAAGTTGTAGTTTTAAAAATTATAAGGTTTTTAATGCACGACATTGCACGTGCATGTCAAATTGTTTTTGACACTTATATATTTCTGTAAGATGTATTTTCAGTGGATTATCAAATGGTGTTATTCTGGATAATGCTGATACATTTAAGGTTATAACATTGACTAACATGTGATTTAATGAGCTGTCTCAGAGAAAATCATGCAGAGCCTGATTGATGACCGACTCGGAATTGGCTGAAACTTTCCACACATCAAGCTTCAGGTCTTCAAACATGCAAGTGATGGTCAAAAGTCCAAATTTCATTTTTTAAGGTTGTGCCACAGCATCTTGAAAAAAAGATGTTTTTCACTTAAAATTGACTAAAAATTCACTCCGAGCGCCCATGAAATTGCATGTTTTTAAAGCCTCATTAAATCTGATAAACTGCAAATATAGTCATGTAAGTTTAAAAAGTTTGTCATTTGGAACCTTAAAAATACAAAAAATTCTTTAAATAAATTTTGACATCATTCATCTGTTTTTGGCAGCTTGCCAAAAATTTGTCTTCGATGGATTTTTGAAAACTGTGAAAAACACCCTATGTTTAAGGGGGCTGTTTTCAATGCGCGACGCCTTTAGAAACCTGATTTAAAAAAAATAGGAATGCAGAACACTTGAATTTTACTAAATGGGTGTCCGTTCCGTGGGATATTTTGTTGTAAAGTTGCAATAGGTGGCGCTAATTTTCGAATTTTTCATTAAAATGTGAAAAACTACGAAGTTCAACAGCATCTACTTAAAAGCCAGATATGAAAATTTTTGGTTTAAACCACATTTTTTGGGTGAGAGAATTGCAGTATGTCATTTTCTATTACACCTCAACCCAATCCAAGATGGCAGTTGAGCTGGAATTCAAAATGGCCACCAAAAATTAAATTGTATGCAACTTTGCTCCAAATTGGGATAGAGCGGCACTATTTTGGCTTCAAAGACGGGTTTAGGGACCTGAGAAAGTCAATTATGATATCAATTTTCATTTTACATCCAGCCGATCCAAGTTGGCATCCAAAATGGAATTCAAAATGGCTGCCGAAAGGTAAATATTACCTCTTTTCACTCATAAATGGGAATGATCGTCACTGTTTAGGCCCAAACATGGGTTTTTGGGGTCAGAGAATTCCATTATGATATCCAGTATAGTCCATTTACATTTTCCTACAAAGATGGTGTCCAAGCTGCAATTAAAAATGGCCGCCAAAGGTGTATTTCACCTATTTTAGCCCCTAATTGGGATTGATCACCACTAGTTTGGCCCAAACATGGGTTTCGGGGGTCTTAGAATTCAATTATGACATTCAATATAGTCCATTTACATTTTCCTATCAACACAGTGTCCAAGCTGCAATTCAAAATGGCTGCCAAAGGTGTATTTCATCTATTTTAGCCCCTAATTGGGATTATTCACCACAGTTTGGGCCCAAACATGGGTTTTGGGGGCCTGAGAATTCCATTATGATATCCAGTATAGTCCTTTTACATTTTCCTACCAAGACAGTGTCCAAGCTGCAATTCAAAATGGCCACCAAAGGTGTATCAAAGGTGTATTTCACCAATTTTCGCTCCTTTTTGGGACTGATCGCCAAACATGGGTTTTTGGGGTCTCTGAGAATTTGATTATGATATCCATTTTCATTTCATTTAATCCAAGTTGACGTTCAAATCTGGAATTCAAAATGGCCACCACAGGTATATTTCGCTTATTTTTGCCTTTTGTCATGATGCAGCTTCGTCAAGTGTAAAAAATGAAAGCATGGAAGTTTTATGATCCATAAAACATTTCACAGGCGAAATGACAACTCAAAGTATTACTTTCCAGTGGTTACACTAGTCATAATGATACCCTACCTGGAATTTCATGTCCCTCCTCTTGAATATAAAATTGTAATTGGCCAAAATCAATACTAGTCATAATGATACCCTACCTGGAATTTCACGTCCCTCCTCTTGAATATAAGATTGTAATTGGCCAAAATCATCTCAGATTGCATGCAGCCTTTGACATCCAAAACACATTTGTTTTGCAAAAACCGGATAGTGGCGTTTTGCAAAAACCGGATGGTGGGATGGTAGGTGGTAGTAGTAGTAGTTTGGTTCTCCCTGGACTCCGAAGAGGGAGGAGTTGGACATAAACAAACTCCAGACTGCCCTGCCACCTACCAGGCAGAGGAACAAATTGATCAAATTAAGGCCCGAAGACACGGCACATGCAGTGCATGCTATTTTTTATTTTAATCTCAGCCGACCAAGCATTCCTTCTATGCTGGAATTCAAATGGCCATCAAAATGTAAATTCTAATTTCCTTTGCTTTAGTCTTGCATCTTCACCCAGAGAATCTACCCAAGGCGAATCCCTCAATCGTAGCTCATTATCATAAGATTTTGCGTCACAGCGTCACAGCCAATCAGCGAGCCGTATTTCTCTCCAGTTCAAATGTTTACCGGCGATTTGGCTGAAGACTATTCAATCCTCAGAGGCCTATGACCTGTCATTTTAAAGCTCTTGAATATATCTATCTATCGCAGTTGGACTCGTACACAACTGACCTACGGTAAAGCGTATATAGACGTAATCGGCCTCATTTGCATAACAAGTGTGAAAGCCTGTTCATTGGCCAGATTTGGGGGTGTGTCTGACTGATTCACTGAAGGCTCTGCTGAAGTGTGCATCTTGAATCTTCAAAAAAATTAGTCTTGAATCATAGTAGGGATACAGCTGAATTGTTTTTGGTGCAAAGATGCATTTTTAGATTCTAAGAATTCAATTTTGATATAAATTACCATTTAATCATTACCTGATACAAAATTGTTTTAAAAAAATTTGAATTATGGGTGCCAAAAAGTAAAATTTTTTCTATGTAGTTTACCTCCTTAATGAGACAGAACTGCACTTTTGAGGCATCAACTTGCATTTTGCGGGAATTAGAAATAAAACAAGATATCAATTTTTATTTTACCTCTTACTTCCATCCAATACAAGACAGCATCCATGACGTAATTGAAAATGATTGCCGAAAAGTGAAGTCTGCCTTTGCTCCTAATTGAGATCTATTGATGAATTGTTCTGTACTTATGGGTCCAAATGACCAAATCTGAAGTATTGTCCAACTTAGAATTCCCAAAGTGGTAGCTGAAAATGGAGTTTATCTATATTTGGATAGAGCCTACCTTTCTAAATATAAAAGTAGAATTTACCATCAGTGAATATTGTGTCAACCCAATCCAAATTTAGCGTACTGTACGAGGGGTGTCCCAAAAGTTCTGACCAATTTTTTTGGCAGACCTTTCTATTAGAAGCAGCCATATGAAATTTTCACGGAATCAATTTCAGGTATTTCCCTCTCCATTTTAAAAATATGGTACTTGTTCAAACATTTTAAATAACTTTTCTGTTGCCATGGATACAGAAGGTCAGTGCAACCAGCGCAGCTCATTTTTGTAGGCCAAATCCAAGTGTCTAGGCTTGTAAATAACCAAGGAATTTACTGTAAATATGTAATGGATGATCATGAAAAATATTATTTGGAAACCTAACAGTATCTCAAAGTTTTTCATTTACATTTAAAGTCACTGTAAATCAGTTTAACCCATGTGCTGAGGCGATCACCTGGGTCCTCCAAACTGGGCTGTTCCTAAATTGTGGAATTTTTTTTTGAACTGGTGTATATTATTTTAGTATCACGCAAAGTTACAGAAGGCCAAATCTGGTAATTCAAGCAGATGAGATTGGGTTTTGAACCTAAGGTTCTTAAGCACTTCCTCTTGACAGCAGATTGTTTCGGCCAAACCGTCTCAAGCACTGTTTGGCAACTGCTGGAAAAAGCCTTTGGTAATTGCCTCAGCAGATTAGGTTGAAATATAGATAAATGTTTTTAATCTAATGGAAGATATCTTAAAAGACTGCAACCTTGTCAGGAAATACATTTTCTTGCAATCATTTGCTTTTTTACTATAAATTATTTGACTTTTAACACAGCTACTTTGCTGAATTTCGTCTGAGAAATTGAGCTGCGCTGGGTGCACTGACCTCTCGTAACCATGGTAATAGAACAGTAACTTAAACACTTCTTACAGTCTTGATTTTTTCAAAATAGGAGGTCAAACACCTGAAATTTATTCTGTGAAAATTTTATTTAGCTATTCCAAATAGAAAGGTCTGCCAAAAAAATTGGTCAGAACTTTTGGGACACCCCTCGTATCCGTGCTGACTTTTTTTTAGGTAGATCCCAAAAAAAGCTAAAGAAAACTATATTTACCATTAATAGGGCTAGAGCTCCTATTTTGGAGTCAAACAGAGCATTCAGTTCCAACTTTACTGAAACCCAAGTCCAACATGGTTTTTGGACAGAGCCTGGAATGTTACAATTTTACAACCAAAAGTACAAACTGATTAACTAATTAGGCATGCTATACAGGTGCCAGAAATGGTCACAAATTGAATTCCCATACCTCAACCTTCCGGAAGCAAGATAAGTTACGTCTCAAGTTGGTCAAATTTACTATGTATAAGTGGCAATTCTGAATTCTACCTTAGCACTATCTTGGATCAGGTTATAGGGAAAAGAGCATGATTGTCAAAATTAAATAGTAAGACCAAAAAAATCCATGTTAGGCACGCAAAATAATGCAACTACATCTCAATTAGGAGCAAACTGATAGACATAAATATTATTCTGCAGCAGCTTTTTCACATTTGAATTCCGTTGTGGATGATAACTTAGATTGGGGTGATTGGGAGTAGTCAAAGAAAAAATGGACTGCATAATTGACTTCTCAGACCCCCATGTTTGGACCTGAACAGCGCAGATCGATCCCTATTAGAAGCAAAAATAGGAGAACCATTTTGGTTTCAGCTTGGACACCATCTTGGATCGGATGAAAGAAAATGAATATTGATAAAATAATTCAAATTCTCAGACCCCAAAAACCCATATTTCGACCGAAATAGGTAAAATATACCCCCAAAACTACCACCACCATCCGGTTTTTGCAAAACACCACTATCCGGTTTTTGCAAAACAAATGTGTGTTGAATGTCAAAGGCTGCATGCAATCTGAGATGATTTTGGCCAATTACAATCTTATATTCAAGAAAACCCATGTTTGGGCCCAAACTGTGGCGATCAATCCCCAATTAGGAGCTAAAATTGGTGAAATACACCTTTGGCAGCCATTTTGAATTACAGCCTGGACACTGTCTTGTTAGGAAAATGTAAATGGACTATTCTGGATATCATAATGGAATTCTAATACCCCAAAAACTCGTGTTTGGGCCCAATTAGGAGCTAAAATAGGTGAAATACACCTTTGGCGGCCATTTTGAATTGCAGCTTGGACACTGTGTTGTTAGGAAAATGTAAATGGACTATACTGGATATCATAATTGAATTCTAAGACCCCCGAAACCCATGTTTGAGCCAAAATAGTGGTGATCAATCCTAATTAGGGGCTAAAATAGGTGAAATACACCTTTGGCGGCCATTTTGAATTGCAGCTTGGACACTGTGTTGTTAGGAAAATGTAAATGGACTATACTGGATATCATAATTGAATTCTAAGACCCCCGAAACCCATGTTTGAGCCAAAATAGTGGTGATCAATCCCAATTAGGGGCAAAAAATAGGTGAAATACACCTTTGGCGGCCATTTTGAATTGCAGCTTGGACACCATCTTGGTAGGAAAATGTAAATGGACTATACTGGATATCATAATGGAATTCTCAGACCCCAAAAACCCACGTCTGGGCCTAAACAGTGGCGTTCAATCCCATACATGAGTGAAAAGAGGTAATATTTACCTTTCGGCAGCCATTTTGAATTCCATTTTGGATGCCAACTTGGATCGGCTGGATGTAAAATGAAAATTGATATCATAATTGACTTTCTCAGGTCCCTAAACCCGTCTTTGAAGCCAAAATAGTGCCGCTCTATCCCAATTTGGAGCAAAGTTGCATACAATTTACTTTTTGGCGGCCATTTTGAATTCCAGCTCAACTGCCATCTTGAATTGGGTTGAAATGTCATAGAAAATGACATATTTCAATTCTCTCACCCAAAAAATGTGGTTTAAACCAAAAATTTTCATATCTGGCTTTTAAGTAGATACTGTTGAACTTCGTAGTTTTTCACATTTTAATGAAAAATTCGAAAATTAGCGCCACCTATTGCAACTTTACAACAAAATATCCCACGGAACGGACACCCATTTAGTAAAATTCAAGTGTTTTGCATTCCTATTTTTTTAAAATCAGGTTTCTAAAGGCGTCGCGCATTGAGAACAGCGCCCTTAAACATAGGATGTTTTTCACAGTTTTCAAAAATCCATCGAAGACACATTTTTGGCAAGCTGCCAAAAACAGATGAATAATGTCAAAATTTATTTAAAGAATTTTTTGCATTTTTAAGGTTCCAAATGACAAACTTTTTAAACTTACATGACTATATTTGCAGTTTATCAGATTTAATGAGGCTTTAAAAACATGCAATTTCATGGGCTCTCGGAGTGAATTTTTAGTCAATTTTAAGTGAAAAACATCTTTTTTTCAAGATGCTGTGGGACAACCTTACAAAATGAAATTTGGACTTTTGACCATGAATTACATGTTTAAAGACCCAAACCTTGATGTGTGGAAAATATTAGCCAATTCCGAGTCGGTCATCAATCAAGATCTCTGGATTTTGCATGATTTTCTCTGAGACAGCTCATTAAGATTGAATTGGGGTATAGACATTGTCACAATAATCGCTGACACTATTTGCATTCTTTGACTTGCAAATGGGTGTTTCAGTTCATACAGACTTCAATCTGTCAAGGAAGAAGGCCCAATGTAATCAAAAACATAAGACACATGGGTATGCTCTGCATAAGGAACTACTTGACATAAATTAAATTGAAATAATGGTTCTACATACCAGATAAGATACCACAAATTCGCATTTTCAATTATTTCATCAAGAAAAGAACTGCTGAGATGAGATTTTTTTCCTGCACCAAAAACAGGACTATCTTTGTAGTGGAACTATAAATTTACTCACATTGTAATTTGACTCGAAGAGCTTTCAGAGACCATCCAGTCTCCTTCCTCAGTTCTTACTGTGGATGTTGTTGTCACATGATGAGGTTTTGTAGTTGTAACGTAACAATTAAGGTGTTGTTGTTGTCACATGATGAGGTGTCACGTGACATAAGGAGCCCCCGGTATATTACCGGGAGGGTGTGACTATCCTTTGTGTTGGACCTCCCTCTGACTTAATATATAAGTCAATGAAAGGGTTTTTGCTTTTGCATAATCTACTGATCCATTTGCATCTTTGGTCATTGCAAACCCGCATATTTGATCAACGAAACTGAAAAAGGAAGTTAAAGTTGGAAATGGGTTTGCAAGAAATCAAGGAAAAATGCAATGATAGGAATGACTATTAGGCTGGAGCAGCGCAAGAGCAACTGAACTTAGAGGTAGAGGAATGAGATGGTTACCTTCCTAAACTTTTTTGAATTAGCTTTGTGACTCCAGGATTTGGATATTTTTCTAGCACCACCTATTGCTCCATTATTTTCTTCACAGAAGGACTCAATTTTTTAAAGGATACAATAATTACTTTTTTATGGCATCTGAGGAATTGGTGGCTAGAAAGCAACCATTATTGGGATCACACAACGATGTCAAAGGATGTTCCTGGTTCATGTTGGAAGAAAAGTTCCACATAATGATGATGGCATTCAGAGCAAAATTTCAATTTTAACAAACACTTAACATTATTTAATTCATAGTGTACAATTTTGGTGCAGATCCCACCTGCTGTGGAACCGTTTTCCATCATGTTACGGCTGTTACTGAGTCACTGCAGTGGTCCATCTGACCAACAGAAGCAGTTCCATGGCAGAGACTCCCCAAGAAGATAAAAAGATGAAATATCAATGCCAAGAAGTTTGGTTGCGGACTTTGATACTTTGATTTACAAACAATTTCACCATTGGTTACTGCTGTTTGAACTGCATTTCTTCACACCTAAAACCTTGTCACAAAAATAGTGATGCCTCTTCTCATTGGCAGGTATGAAGAGATTTTCCGGACAGGAGCATCCGTTCTTCAGAAGATATTCAACATCATTTGGGACTTCATCATACAAATGATTGTTTTCAAGCCATAAGAGCTCCCTTGTTATCTGTTTGACAGCAAAATCTGTTGTTGTAGTCTCCAGACTCTCCTCTTAATATTCATTGTTTATATTTAGGGTGCCATTAGAGCTTTCTGTGAACAAAATAATGGAGCAGATACTCTCTCATTAACTCTCTCAATCTGCCCTATTACAGAAGAATCCGGAATAACATAGTTTGTGGTACCACAAATTGGTTGCTTGGAGATGGACTGTTATTATGTCCAGTATCTTGCCCTCCTCCAGCCTCCTCCAGCCTTATTGTCATTCCTTCCATTGCATTTTCCTCGATTTGTTGCAAGGCCATTTACAACTTCTACTTTGTTACTCAGTTTTGTGGATCAAATATCCTGGTTTGCAATGAACGAAAATGCTACGGATTGGCAGATTTGGCAAAAGCAAAAACACTTACATTGACATTAGGTGCAGGAGAAAAATCTGATTTCTTCATCTCAGCAGTTCTTTTCTTGGTGACATAATTAGGAATGCGACTTTGTGGTACCTGATCTGGTATGAAGAACCATTATTTCAACTTAATTAATTTTATACTTCTTAATGCAGAGCATTGCCATGTTTTTATGTTTATGATTCAACTGGACCTTTTGCCTTGACAGATTGAACAATTTGACATGCATTTACATTAATAAACCTAATAATTTATAAAACTATGACTTACACTGAAAATTATTGAAAATTTGAGGGATAAAATTATATTTTTCCACATAATATCCAACATATTGGTTTTAACTACAAATGTATCTAAAAACCTGAAAAATGAGTTCCCCATGTCTATTTTAACTGAAATAGATGTGTAATTGTAAATCTTTCTAGACCCAAAATTAAGAAAGTTAGGTTGACCGGTGCTCGTTTTGGTGGCCATTTTGAATTCCGACCATTTTCTCAAAATACTCAAGGATACGCTCTCGTTACCCGCCATTTATGATTTAAGGAGAGTCTAAGGACTACAAATCCATTGAGAAAAAAACCTTATCTGTCGGTGCAGGGTTCAGGTAAATGATCAAGTTTGGCTGCCTGACTACATACGAAATTACGCAAGTAGCTTATTTCGCACTAGTTCAAAAACTTTTGGGCCCAGCGGTGTATACTTTTCACATAACCATTGGATGGGACTGAGAAATATTCCATGCGACTTTCATCAAGTTTCGTTCAGGCAAAGTTGAGTTATGCCATATATTCAAATATTTTGGTGTCTGACGAAATTATGCAAAAGCAACATAGTAAGTGGATAGACAGTACAATAGTGTAATTTTCAAATAATTGTGCTCAAAACATTAGCGTTATATCATTTGGCTACCATCCACATCAAAAAATTGTGCTTACTTGCTGTCACTGCCAAGTAATAAGCATAAATTGCCTCCATTGGATTAACATTGATTTTGCCCATTTTTCTCAAATTTTTGCTCTCCAAAATCTAAAAAAAGTTGTGATCCTTTTAAAAATGCCTTCAAAAGTTCCCATCTGATGTCAATTAAATTCAGTTAAATTGACAGACAAGTTGTGCATTGTAAATTGACAGACTGTTGAATAAGGAACTGCACATCGTAAACACAATGCAATTCCAATGGTAGGTCGCAGAAATAATTTTTGATTGCTAGCCATTTCAAAGTAAACGATGTTACTTCAGTTTCCTTTTCATACAGCTAAATAGACAGAATTAGTTGAATGCTAGAGGCTTTTTTTTCAAATGTTTGGAAATGTGAAAAAAATATGCAAAATCAATGTTATTCTAATCGGACAATTTATGCATATTACTTGGCAGTGACAGCAAGTAAGCAAAATGTTTCGATGTGGATAGTAGCCAAATGATGTAATGCTAATGTTTTGAGAAAAATTAATTGAAAATTTAAGTTTTGTACTGTCTTTCCACTTACCATTTTGCTTTTGCGCCAAAATATTTGAATATATGACATAACTCAACTTTGCCTTTACGAAACTTGATGAAAGTCACATGGAATATTTCTCAGGCCAAAAAAAGTATACACTGCTGGGCCAAACAGTTTTTGTACTAATGCGAAATAAGCTACTTGCGTAATTTCATCAGATGCGGTGTAAATACCGCCATCTTGGATACCATCTTGAATTCCAAATTACATAATACATGCTTCTAGTCAATTCTCTAGATTTGAATATTAATTTCCAACACTTTGATAACATATGTAGCATAATTTGAGCCAAAGCAGCAACAAAAACGCTCAAGTCAGCCATCTTGGATGCCATCTTGATTTCCCAAGATGCCAAAAGAAGGATTTTCAAGGACTTTCAGTATGTTATTCCAAACAATTTTCTGAACGCTTCCTGAAAATTTCAGCTTGTTACTAATTTGTTCCTGGTAAAATCTAATGCATCCACTATCACAAACCGAGGGTTGCAAGTTCAAAACTAAAGCTAACAATATGGCTTAAAGTAGGACCTTACATTTTTCTTTGAAATGTTTATCTGATAAACCATTACTATGTCATCATGTACACACATTTTAAATTGGTCTGTCACAGTGATAGCTTTTACATTATATAATTTTTTTTAAAGGTATCTACACTAGTATCACAAAATTAATTCCTATTTTGCTTATAGTTAGATACCATTCAAATGCACTTCATTATGTTGTAACTCTTGACATGGCTCACTTCAAAAATTTTGAAAAGTGGCCTTGGAATGCCAACACCAAGAATCCTTGAAAGTCTTCCAAAATTCTTGACACATAATTGATTTAATGCACCAAATGATTAAGATGCTGAGAGCATCAGAAAAATTGTTCTTCACTCAGGTCTGCCTCAAGCTCAGCTCTGTCGCAGTACTGGCTTGATATAATACCTAATTTGCACCTAGATGCAAATTGGTTGCAGCAGCTTCAGGGCAAAAAGACCTAGCTCAGATAGATGAATAAAAATGCAATGTGGACATCTCAGGTATTATATCATAAGTGCCGTTCCATTATTGCTTACACAGCTAGGTTTTTTCTGATTTTTCTTTGAGCTGTAGGATCACATATGGTAGAAATAACACACCTGGTGAATTACATTAAACAACCTTTGCTGTCATGCTGATTCCAGTCTTTTTTTTAAGTTTTAAAAGTGATTGCTGTTCCGGCCAGTTCTGATTATTAAACAATTGATTCACATGATTAAGGTTTAATAAGATAGCACCATGGTCAAGCATTCCTACCATTTAAATATTTAAAAAAATGTTTACTACATGTATTTTCATATTTATTGTGAAAATATTTTCATTTCAAAATCTCAAGGTACGAAAATGAATTGTGACAAATTAAGTTCTAAAATTTTTAATTAAAACTCTATATCTGTGTGTGTTCAAATAAGGACATCTTTAATGTTAGAATGCTGTGCTAGAACGACATGTTTGTACCCTGTTTGACAGAATTTGCCATGATGGGAAACCAATTAGATCAAGGCGACACAGACCATCAGTCATATACTTCTACCATCGAGCACTGGGCATCCAAAATCATGTTAGTATTAAATGGAGTTTGCCTTTTGTGCTTCAGAAGGATATATATTATATTTGCGAGTTGGACGTTTTCTTGTCAAATTGAGCTCTGTTCAATCATCTCAAAAATAAATTGTCCCCAGGGAAAAGACAAAAACATGAAGTTTTGTGCAGCAGTTCCCAAGTGGTTGTGGGTTAGCTCCCTTAGTAACGCACTGGACCGTCAAATCGCTGGGTCCCAGGTTCAATTACCATTCTCCCAGATCTATGTGGGATAGATTAAGAAGTTTCACTCATCCTACCCCTCATTGTTGTGTCCACGTGCTGTCATAATTTGTATAGACCACCATGTGTATATAAATACAGGACTTTAAAGAAAGCCCCAAATTGTCCACACATCCCAAGTGTAGGGTCTAGGTCCTAGTTTTGTGTTGATAAAATGTACCCTGCATGGCCTGCAAACATCATGGGGACACAAACAATTTTTTTGTGGGAAGATGGTTACTTATGAATTTATATAGACTTTTTTTTTCCGGAATTCGATAATCCTTACATTAAAATCAGTTATGACTTAAATATCATCATTTTCAGGACATTCTATCATGAACCATCAAACCGCCCTTGTGAAAAAAACAAGCTACAGCAGCCTGCTTTGGTTATAAGCATCAGCGAGCAGGCTACAACATTTTACTGGAGGTGGTCTATTTCGCGTCCTCGCTTATTACTATACATGCATTTCTGAAGCAGCCGAACACAGTTCTGCAGAGTTCTGCTAAGCAGGTACCTGACAACACCCATGCAGTTCGACGTGAATTTCGTCAGTCTTCAGCCTAGCTCACTCGCCCGCTTGTATAGCAGACTATTCTTAGCCAAGTGAAAAACATGATAAATTTTCCTATTCATCAGGCTTTGAATATTTTGGAAAAAATCGAATATGAGAAGAATGATAATTAATAAGTAAAACTTTGAAATACGGAGAGCCTAAATGTTTAAATACATGCAAGTTCTAAATTGATAAATTCATAGATTTAATGATTAATCAACTGCATGACTAAAGACAGTTTCCACATGCCCTGCATAATTAAGACAAAAGCTATGATCCAATTAATATGTTGAATAGACATCTTTCTGTGAAAACCTAGCCTTATAGCATGGGAACATTAAACTGTCACATGTGATAAATTACCGGCGATGTTTCCCACAGTAAACTCTGCTTTCATAGCCTCACCATATATACCACCAAGGAGGAGATTAACATTAGTGGTGGCAGAGGAAACCAGATTTGGCAGTGGGTCAACACTGTAAAGCAATCAAGCAATTTCAGTGATCTAAAGATGTAGTCTGGCCAATGTGCCTGCTTTGGATACTAAATGACATACTTGAATCAGCCTGAAAAATGTTGGACATGTGTGTGCTGGAAGTTGAACATTATACATGTAGCTTTTAGATAATTTACAAGAGAATTCATATGACTCTGGCACTAAAATGTGTACTTGCAATGATATTTTCCAACATCTTCAGCGTCACAAATTGTAACTACTCTTGTAATTTAAAATTAAAATAACCCTAGTTAAAAATTAGAACGCTGATATTTTTATTTTCAAAATTTAGCTCTTTATCTGATACACCAATCTATAATCTTTTTTGAATTTAATTGGTCATCAGCAATTTGAAAGAAGAATTGGTTTCAAATCTTCCAAATGCCAAATCAGTCGAGTGGCCTTGAAATGTCAACACCTGGAATCCTTGAGAGCCTTCCACTGAAAATTCCTGACAAATAATTGATTTTATGCACAAAATGCTTTTAAAAAATGCTGAGAGTGTCAGCAAGCTTTTCCTCCAATTTTGCCTGGAACATTTGCTTTCTATATTTAGCTCAAGTGTGCTCCAAGCTCAGCTCCATCACAGCACTGGCTAGATGTTTTAGCTAATTTGCACCTAGACGTAAATGCGTTGCAGCAGTTCCAGGGCAAAAAGACCTTCAAGCCCTGATAAATTGCAAACACTATTTTGTATACAAGTAGACCTACACGTTCTTGTTTAGACAGCTTGGTTTTTTGGGTCTTCTTTGAGCTGAGTAAATTATCTGGTTTATGAGGTATCAGGTCCATACAGTTGAATGAGAAGGATAATACATGTATGTAGACAGCCCCCCACGCCATGGCTCATGGTGGCCCAGGATCGGGGCAAGATGCGCCGCTTGACAACATTTTTTAAAGACAATATTTTGACTATTTAAAAATTAAGAATATAATGTAACAACAATGTAGCCAAGAGGTCTTGCTATGATTATATAAAGCAACCAGCTATGTACCATTGAAACTTTAGGCTCAGGAGCTTAAAATGAGAAAAGCTGAGCTCATGTTGCCCCGCTCTACCCTGCATGTAAGACCTGTCCAACAACACTGCCATCTTGCCCACATTGTCATCATTCAAGTTACAGGCAATCTCTGCTTAGGGAGGAAGTCCACATGAGACATCAGATTGAAAGAACTCCATGGCACAAAACAGGAAACCAGAGGAAAGATAAATTGGTTGTGGATGACAGGAGGAGACCTTGTGTTAGACCAAATTTAGAACAGGGCTCAGGAATGACAGATTGTTTTAGCTGACATATATATAACACTTGCAAGGAGGGCAAAAGCTGTGCACATCTGCAAAGAAAAGAATACCTTCCTTATAGTGATCAAAATTCAAAATGTATCTGTACTTCTCTAGTGCCATAGATAACATTATGATTGAATCAGAGTGCAATTAACATGCATTTTGTCTTCCAGAATAATCCATTGGGCAATGCAATGGCTAAAGTCACTTAAGATATATGAAGCAAGTGTGATTCAAAATAAGCAATCTCAGCCTTTTAATAACATTCTGAGAAACCGAAATTATTCAGATATATCACAAAATCACCTACTTTTCAAGTAAATAGAATTTTGAATGCCAATAAGTTTGTAAATTTTTTTCTTGGAAATCTTATAGGAAGGGAACATAATAGAAGAGATGGGCAAAGGTTTTATGAAATCATGCGAATCACATTTTGAAATAAAAACGACACGTGGCCACTGAGTATTGGCCACAGTATTGGTGACAGGAATCTAGCAGAACTGTTGGATTGTCTGGCAAGCAAAACATTTACTTTTAAAACATGAATTTGGAGATCTAGAAGACTTGAATGGACCTGAAAAGGGGAGAGATCCGTCTGGAGGGTCTAGGAAGGTATAGGCCTTATGACAAGATCAGGCATTTAGTATAACTTGAGATAAATCCCATATATTATCATTTTGATATAATAGATTCTGAGGATGTGACTTTTTCATTTAGGTTGTGGATATGATATAAAATTGTGCTTAAACCTTTCAAATCTACTGGTTTGTTAAAAAAACTAAATGAGTGAAGTTTTAAACTAATTCCAGACAGCCCTCATTTCCTTTTGCCAATAAATGTTCCAAGCATGGCAATGAATATGTTAACATCCAAATCTTGCAGTAAGTATGGTAATTTATTCATTGCAATCACCAGCTACCGATGTTTTTTCCCAGAACGGAATATCCGTCTCTGGCATTTCAATATTTATTTCATAATGTTGATTATTATAACTTTTTTGCAAACGTCTGCTTCCACTCACCAGTTATGATGTTTTTTCTATAAGCCAATTAAAAATATATAGTTTTGCACATCATAGATTTTAAGCTAACAACCTAGGTTTTAAGTGCGTAGTCAAAAAATAGGGCTTAACTCAGTGAAAGAGCTCACTTCAAATGTAACTTTAAATTTGAATTTGATTTGGAAGTGGTAGTTATGTTACTTCAATTTTTAAAATTCAAATATAATAGAGTGTGTTAGAGTAAGGTAGAATTAGAATTAGTTTATTTATATAGATGCATAAAGTACTTACAATCACCTCTCAATAATATACAATGAATCAGACATATTTTTTAAAAAGAAACAAATGCATCAAAGGGCAAGTAGCCGAGTTACAAGTAACTATGGAAATTGCTACTCCCTTGAAATAAATTATAAATTATAGATCAATAATAATAATTATAAGGTAGATTAATTTTGATTAGATGAAAATGAAAATAGTCATGGATATGGATTGTGAAGTGATTATGACAAAGAATGAAATGATATTTAATAAGAATTGATTACATGTCGACAATAATTTTTTGTAAAAAATTTAATCTTAATTCTTTCCTTAAGTTGTTCGTCCAATTGTAACCACAAATGTGGTGACCTCCCTAGAAAACTTACATTGTATTTTTCTACTTTGTGTTGTGGAGCTCTTAAATAGTGTCTAGTAGACAAGAGCCTATGTCATCTTTCCTGACCAAAAGTGATTCTAATTCAAGGAAGCATATTTAAATGGAAGGTATTCATTTGGGAAATCACTCTTGAAGGTCCATCTTTTAAAAGCAGTTTAAACCTCAAGAGGCCTTGTGCAAAGCTTCAAAGGGTGAGTTCCCTTTGGTTAATTAGGACAAATAGAACACTTAAAAGAGACATCTAGTTCAGTCACAAACTGGCCTCAAACCAAATCCATCAAAAACTAAGAAATATATCACTAACAATGTGCATAAATACAGGACATAAAGCCCCAATCATCCATCGATCTAATTTAGGCATGTAATCTCTCAGCAATTTAGATATGGATGCAAGCCTTGATTCTTTTTTTCCGAACTTTCTACAACGCATTTTATCTGCGAATGCAGGGAATTACAGCAAAAACTTTTTAGCAAAATTCAGTCCATTTTTCAAACTGCTTTAATATACAATTTATAATAATAATGTATGTTTGCTGAACAATTGCTTGGCAGCTGAGAGTGCATTGTACAACAGATTTACTACTAACTTTGCACAATAATGTAAGTTTTTGAAAGTCTCTGCATGGGTACTGTGAAAGTCAATATAGTATGAGACAACATTGCAGTGAAGGAACATCAAGGCACAAAAGAGTGAAGCCAGAAAGAAAGATGGATTGACAGTTTGAGGCAGGAGGAGACCTTTGTTAGACCAAATTTAGAAGAAGACTTAGGAATGACAGATTGTTTTAGCTGATAGTCTGATGTATACAACACTTGCCAGGAGGAGGACTGGTTAATGCCTACAAAAAGAAACAGCTCCTTCTGAGACATCCAGTGGAGAAGCCATACTGGATCACAACATCTTTTTGAAATTTATGTCAGTGCCTTCAGGGGTGTATCTGGAAATGGCCTGAGTGGGTGGCATAACATGAGTCAAATCATAGGCCGTAACATATATATATATATCTTTTTCAGTAAAATGAAAAAAGGTTGCTCACTCCTCACTTGGCCTGGCTTTACCAGGAGCCCAGCATAACCTCAGACTGACCCAATTCTCTGACCTTCTCTGAGATAATGGCCTCAAAGGGTAGCACCATAATGACAATGTTTTTGTATTAACATTATTAAGGAGCTGTCTTGGTGTTCATGTTTCCAGTGGATTTGTATTCATCCAAAAACAAGCTCCAGCAAAACTTGGAGTTTGAGGTTGCCAATGTACACATTGTGGTCACTCACACAACTTTGGTAATAAAAAAAACACAGGATTATGAAGAAATTGCTATTTCACACAAAAAGATTACAACAAACTGGACCCAACAAAACTTGAGACATAAAACAACATGCTCTTATAATTAAATCCAAGAAAATCCCTTCAAGGCCTTCAGGGTCAAAAGGTGATCTTGGGCTTCTGATATGATCACAGACAACAATTAGTTGTTGGTTACTGCTACACTTTGTCAATATGTAGGTATAATCTCCTGTTGCGAACCCAAACAATAACCGTGAACAGCTAAAACCTGTGGTCGCACAATTATGCAGTCACTTGCAGCTTTTCAATCTTCCCCATGTTTATTTGGGGCATGAGGGGGGAGAGGCCATGGTGTCAATGCACCCCCTGAAATACGCCACTTGGTTCATTGAGTGTAATTCCAGATAATAGAGCAAGTTATAAGATGCAATGTGCATTGTTACTACGATGCATTTGACTTATGCTTATTTCAAATTGGTACATAATATGCTTCTTTTTATTTTCCTTTTACATTCGATTTGATAAAAAAAATTGTATAAAAAACTGAGGGTGAATATCAATCCAGTTGCCATAATAATTTTGCTTGACATGACATACTCTGAATAATTTTAATGTAGTGGCCTTGGAGTGCCAACACTTTTGATGGAAGTTTAAGACAGATTTATAATTACTTTGATGCAAAAAATGATCAAGATGCTGACGCATCAGCCTTACTTTTCCTTAACTCTGTCCAGGAATAGAACAAACTGCCTGCAGTATAAGTCTCAGGACTGCTCACATATGCAGACTAAACATAGCAGTTCTGGTTGATATATTAGCTCATTTGCACCTTGACACAAATTGGTTGCAGCAGCCTCAGGGCAAAAAAGACCATGTAGTCCAGAAAGGCGCAAATGCTGTTTGGATGACTGAGGTGTGACAATCATTGATATGCATATCTTTGCATGATATGAAAAGTTTGTCATTTGCAATTGACTTGCCAATTTCCACTCATTGTAAATTATTAGTGAATTAGCATGGCGCCAAGAACCCATATAAAGGCCAATCACACATAAAAGTGCTATCTCTCTTGGGTCCATGTCTCAAGCACGACTCTGTCAGTCTGTCCCTGTTCACACAACAAACATCAATTGTTGCATGTGCCACTTATGGACTTATGCTTTAGCAGGAGTTCCAAAATGCTGCTGATTTCTTCTGCTGAGCAAATTCAATACCCAGTTTGATGTGAATTTCGCTCGCTCGCCTGCTTGTATAGCAGACTATTCTTAGTCAGGTGAAAATCATGATAAATTTTCTTGTTCATCAGGCTTTGAATATTTAGGAAGAACTTGATTATGAGAAAAATGTGAAGTGAAACCTTGAAATATGGAGAGCCCAAATGTTTAAATACATGCAAGTTCTAAATTGATGAATTCATAGATTGATTAATCAACTGACTAAAGACATTTTCGACATGCGCTGCATAATTAAGACAAAAGCTGTGATCCAATTACAGCGAAACACTTTGATATAGAATTAAAGTGGACTGTGGCACTATGAAAATGGTACTTTGTGACTCATGATAGCCGATGAAGTGTCATCTTCTCTACTTTCAACATGGTGTTTCCAACAGTAAACTCTGCTTTCATTGCCTTACAATAATAGGCTATATACCGCCATGGAGGAGAGTAACATTCATCGTGGCAGCGGAAACCAGACTTGGCAGTGGCTCAGAACTGTAATGCAATCAAGCAATTTTTGTGAACCAAACATGTAGGCTGGCCAATGTGCCTGCTTTGTATACTAATTGACTTACTTGAATTAGCCTGAAATATGTTGGACATGGGTTAGCTGGAAGTTGTACGTTTTACATGCAGCTTCTTAAGATATTTTACAAGAGAATTCATGTGACTCTGGCACTAAAATTTGTACATGCAAAAATGTTTTCCAAGTTCTTCACCGTCACAAAATGTTACAATTCTTGTAATTTTAGATTAAAATATCCTGAGTTAGAAATTAGACTACTAATATTTTTATTTTCAAAAACGAACTCTTTGTCTGATACATCAAGTAGTATTAATGCATTTCTTTTAACATTATTTAGGCCTACAAATCAAATCTTTTTTGAATTTAATTGGTCATCAGCAATTTGAAAGAAGAATTGGTTTCAAATCTTCCAAATGCCAAATCAGTCGAGTGGCCTTGAAATGTCAACACCTGGAATCATTGAGAGCCTTCTGCAGAAAATTCTTGACAAATAATTGATTTCATGCACAAAATGCTTTTAAAAAATGCTGAGAGTGTCAGCAAGCTTTTTCTCCAATTTTGCCTGGAACATTTGCTTTCTATATTTAGCTCAAGTCTACTCCAAGCTCTGCTAGATTGCAGTTGGGGGAACCAGGGCACATTGGGCGAGCGGCACAATGGGATGGTGGGGTTTCCTTGGTTCCTGGAAAAGGTTTATGTTGTGGTAGTGCCATCATATCTTTATTACCTTGTATTTTTGCATATTGATGTTTCTATAGTTTTACTGACAAATTACAGCCAGATTAGAAGTATGTTGAGAAACAGCTTGTTTTCCTGCTACTCAAAGAAATTCAGGGCGGTTCAATTCAAACCATTCTCTGGACAAATCATGAACGATGAGGCTTTCTCAATGCTTGTATGAATTTGATACATCATGACGAACAGCTGTAAATTGCCATTCTGATAAACACGCTCACTGAGTGCCTGAGAAATTAGCATTTTTGTGTAAAAGATATATCAGGGCTCAGTTGGACACTAAAAACAGCGTACATTGGGACGCACCAAGTCAACCGTATGACCTAGGACAGCACACAATAAGTATTCAGGCCCCAGCGAATAGAGCATAGCGGATTACCATGCTTTGTGAACAAATTTATCGCAAAGCACTGTGTGTTACTTACACAGATGACCGCACCCAGGACAGCTTAATACCCAGTCACAGGAGATGGTATTTGATGGATTCCCCTAATTAGATCGTTCTACAAAAAAAGTTGCTTATTATCGTTTTCATAGCTATGCGTTTTTAAAAACTTTGTTTTGCAGTTTAACCGTGACATAATCGGGTATCTGTCAATATGATTGGTCTAATCTTCAATCTGTGACATATCAGTTCAGACTTTGACATCACAGTTCATGACAAAGGAATTTAAAACTGTCAGGCAATGTTACTACTTGTGTACAACCACAACAAACAATGCATTTATAAGCTGAGTGTTGCACCTCATTGTTTTCCAAACAAAATGTGTTGCTGTTTTTCACAATACACCAGTCATCACAATTTCAAACAACTTTTTTTGTCAGTAATTGCAACTCTCCTTTGAGGCTAAGTAGTCTGTTTGGTTCGCTTACAGTGCACAGTGAAACACATCATCCATGTGTCACTGCACTTTGCCAGTTTCCTGAAATCTGTGCTTGTAATAAACGAAATTATTCAAATTAATCTCTGACATCACAGTTTTGGAATGAAGCAAATTGCAAACTTGAAAAACATGTAGCTATGAAAACGATAATAATATTACTTATAGACTTGAAGACTGGTAGACCTGTTAGGTCATAAACCGTGCAAGGTTGTGACCTCTCTCGATATCGTTGAAGCCTTCACTGTATGCAAGACCTGTCCATCAAAACTGCCATCTTGCCCACATTGTCATCATCCAATCTATGCTTAGGGAGGAAGTTCACATAAGACATCAGATTGAAAGAACTCCGTGGCGCAAAACAGGAAACCAGAGGAAAGATAAATTGGTTGTGGATGACAGGGGGAGACCTTGTGTTAGACCAAATTTAGAACAGGGCTTAGGAATGACAAATTGTTTTAGCTGACACATATATATATAACACATGCAAGGAGGGCAAAAGCTGTCCACATCTGCAAAAGAAAAACAAGACCATGTTCATGGTGATCAAATTTTTAGAAGTAAAATATCTCTCTACTATTCTAGTGCCATCGATAACATTATGATTGATTCGGAGTATAATTAACATGCAGTGCGTTCTGTTTGTCTTTCACAATAATTTATTGGGCAAGGGCTATAAAGTCACTTTAGATATATGAAGCAAGTGTAAGCAATCACAGCCTACTAATAATATTCAAAGAAACAGAAATTATTCAAATCACATAATCACCTACTTTTTAAGGAAATAGCATTTGAAATTGAATGCCAATACGTTAATTTTTTTTCTTGGAAATCTTAAATCAATCCATTTAGTTTTATATGATATTTTGTTGATATTTAGTGGTATAGTTGTGCGTAATACTGCGTATGTTACTTTCAGTATTGATTAATTTATTCATTAAATTGTGTGTTTCTCCCAATTACTTTATTCATGGATGTGGTTAGCTGAGAAAAATATATAACTCATTGTTTTCATTGGATTTTATGGGCCATTCTCAAATTTCAGGACAAAATGCCCAGGAAAATGTGGTAACCGAGCGGACTTTTGATGCAAAAAACTTGCTTTTTGACAGGGTTGGCAGGTAAAAATCATTGGGTAAAAACCGCTTGGTTATTACCTAGATTTTACCCATGCCTTCCTCCCTTTTCTACCAGGTTTCTCCCAAGGTTTCTGCCGAGTGAAAATCATTCATGTTGATTTTTGATAATTTTGTCCCTATAAGTGTAGGTTTAATGAATTATGAGTAGCTAATCTTTTGTGTATTGTTACTAATCCCCTCCTTGATCGTTTTGCTTAACTAATGGTGTCAAACAAATGGAATTTTAAGTGGAACAGAAAGATTTAGTTTATCCTTCCACTTCTCTAATGCTGAGATCAACCCCCATGTTTATAACAGCAAAAGTCATAAGCATAGATTCAATAATAGGAACATAAAGATTACTTTATCCCTTCACCTATCGCCTCTCAATTGATAAGATCAACCTCCATCTTTATTACAGTAGACATCATAAGTATAGACTCAGAAAGGCTAACAATGTCGTGCTTTCATACATTGCGACCAGGTGCAGAATGTGACATACTCAACGACATCTCCGTTTGCACTATGACTACTGCTGGAAACAATACCAGTAGTGCATCATGGAGGTAAACCAAAGGATGAAATTTGATGGTATTTTAAAGCTGTCACAGTTGATCACAAATTGTACACAAAATCTGCCATTGAAAGTGATGTAACCAGGACTGCTAGACTTTAGCAACATTACTTTTAAAGGTGAATCTGATAAACAAAAAGAACATTTCAAGATTAGGAGGGGTTACATTTTAGACTATTCCAGCACTGTCCAAAAGTGTCCATCATCATCAACAAAGCTTGTGATGCCGTTCAATAGCTCTGAAGATATGCCATGGTCTGTTGCACCCTGTTGCTGAGTGTTGTCATTGATTTGTTTCATGCTGCATGAACTAGACTTTCAGGGGTTTATTCCAGTTATCCAAAAGTCATCTAAAGAGGCCATGCTTGCGCTCCGTAAGGCTATTTTTCTTTTTATGCCTAGTTCCCGGTTGAGGATTATGTTAGTCTCCAAAGCAGCCAAGCTCGAATTGGTTCATATTATCCTGATTTCACTGGCCGGGTTATAACCTGTCAAGAAGAAGAAACTGTGTTTCCAAGTTCTATATATAAGCTAATTTTCTGCTACATTATTATCTCCTGGTGACATAGTGAAAGGCACTAAAATGTAGTTTTTAGGATTTGTTTGCCTTTTGGTCAAAATTTTCAGATCCTGGTTCAGAGTGGTTCTTCTCTAGCCGCCAGAAGGTGTCTCTGAATCAAGCCAAATGCATAACATGTTTCAAAACTGCCTCAGTCAGAACAATGTCAGCACTCTCATACTTCGCAATGCGATGCTTGGAAACAGTGTTGATAGACCTTAAACTATATAAACATGCAACTGTATTTCATAATTTGTTCATTCCCATTCTTATAGATATTACGTTTTTCCCTTGAAAGATGATTTCCATCTTAAAAACTAATTAAATGGCTGAAATCAATTTCTACTGGGTATTAACCATTTCTACTAGGTAAAAAACCATTTCTACCCAGTTTCTACCCTACCATGGGTAGAAACTCCTTTCTACCGGGTAATTTGCCAACCCTGCTTTTTGAGCAATTTAAAAATAGAAAAGATGACAAAAATTATGTAAGTCTTATTTTCAGAAGTACTTCAACTCAGATCACTTGTGTTTTAAATTAAATATCGATTTTTTGCGGTAACGGAGTGGACAGGAACAGGTAACGGAGTGGACAGGAACGGTTTGGTTTTCTCTTAATAGTGCATTCTATTTGGGAGATACAAAGTTATGATTACATTCTATTGAATCCTGTCACCCTCAGCAATATATACATAAAATTTCTTTGAAAAAGTATCACTGGTAAGCTCGGAATTGGAGGAAACAGAGTGGACATTTTAGTGGGACCAAAAAATGTTCCAATGAAAATTATGCCTTAATTTGTTGAATACCTGTTTTATTTAATGAAAATCTGCAACTTCAGCTGTGGTAGTGTGGCGCATGTGCGTCTTACGACATTTAGTGCAAATTGCTCATTAAAAAATATAGCAAGCTGAGCAATGCCAAGTAGCGGAGTGGACAAAAAAATTAACATAAACTAGTGACACGTCTTTTACATCACTTAATTCAATGAAATGAAGCAAGAAAAAGTAAATATGATGTATATATTAATTCAAGTCTATATTCTCATTAATCGTGCATAGAAACTTTGGAAATAATGGTACTTTAGGAGGAAAATTAACACTTGATTTTGTCATGTCAGGTCCAGTGACAGGGAAAACCATTGATTTGGCACGGATTACTGGACACAATGCACCAAAAAAATGTTTAATAAATGACTTTTTGTTCCAAATGCAGTGGTTCTAAATAGAAATATGAATAACGGATGTAGAGTAATTTTTCAGATAATAATTGCTTTCAAATTACTGTCAGGGAACTGGAGTGACGCAAATTGTCCCGAAATTTGAGAATGACCCTGATACGTTGCTATAGAGTAGTTTAAGAAATTTTCTGTGATTTGTGTTTTACGCTTTAATACACTAATGCGGTTTTTGTAAATTATTATAATTACTGGGGTTGGCAAGTTTACGGCAAGCTAGTTTTTACCAGGCGGTTTTAACCGGTAAAAATCGTCTTGCCAAAAATTTGTTTTAGGCACTTTTTTGCTCAAGATCCCTAATTATGCTTGATATTGTGTAGATTTAACAAATAAAATTAAGATATTCCTATTTCTTAATTGCTGCAAAACTAACACGCAGTATTGGTTTAAACATATTTATTACCTTTGCTAACGAGCCGTAGGCTCAATTAGAAGCTCAGGTGTCAGTAGTAAAACATGAAAACAAAACACACAGCTATCTGCTAAGGTCATCACCCACACAAGCACAATAAATCACTAAAATGTTACACACATGCAATGGTGTGGCCATACCACAGCTCTTGCTGCCTACAGTGCCATGGGTAGCCACACCATGCATTGAATGGTACCAGATCACAATAATTAGAGTCAAATGATTAGAATCTGCTTGAAGCGGTAATAAAACTAGCAGTGCACTTAATAATGCTAAGGGAGACATCCAGTTGCAGAGACTTGTCTCCAAATAAGAGTAAATTCACAGTTGGTTCCAAGGAAGTTAAACTGTTAATATCATTTATTAATTTTTGCCTTGGACCAATATAAAGAGGGCACTCGAGCAGATAGTGGTGGGAGGTCTCAGAGTCATGTTGACAGCTACATCGGGGAGAGTCAATGCAACCTTTGTTAAGCAAATGATCGCAGAGATCACCAAATTGTAACCTCAATTGACTGATAACAACTTCCTCTTTGCGCGACAGTTCGACAGGCAACAGTGATGGGCCATTCAGATTTTGCACGGAGGTGACAATCTTCTTAAAGGAAGCGAGACTACTGGATGCCCTTGTTTGGACCTGTAGGGAATTCCACAGTGATAAGCTACTTGGAATAAAAGATTTACAATATATTTCTTTGCGCATAATTGGAAAATTCACCTGAAGCTGATATGGCCCTCTAGTGCTATAATTGTGAGCAGGTTTCAGGTTGTCTAAGATAGATGTCAAGTAATGTGGGCAGTGACTGTAAAACATCTGGTACATTTTGTTTCCGTCCCTGCCTTCTTGAGGATAAGGGAACCCAGCCTAACTCCCGATAAAGCCCGTCGTGCGAAGTATATCTTTTCGCACCAGTTGCAATTCTGGCTGCCTCAAGTTGCACCCCCTCAAGTTGGTCAGATTGTTCATTGGTACAGCTATCAAAGAATATGTCACCATATTCAAGGATGGGCCTAATGAAAGACAAATAACAACGTGCAAGAGACTTCCTAGAAGCACGGTACTTGAAACGTTTAAGAAGACCAAGGCGTTTGTTTGCTTTAGCCACAATACTAGAGATGTGCTTGCTCCAAGAAAGGTCACTTTGCAAAGTCAATCCCAGATGTGAATGACAATGAACCTGCTTTAAATGATAGTCACTAAATTTAACACAAGGGGTCACTTGGGTGTTAGTTGAACAGTTGAAGACCATGAACACTGCCTTCTCTGCATTGACTGTAACTAGCCATTTGTCTGCCCATAACTTAATGTTATAGAGATCCCTGTTAATAACTTCAAGAGCTGATGGCTCAGTGGCAGAGCAAGGCTGGAAAAGGCAAGTGTCGTCAGCGAACAGATATGCCTTACTTTGTACATCAGCTGTAATGTCGTTTATAATACTAAGAAAAGTAGAGGTCCACGCAGTATTGATGATAGAATTTTGTAATCTACATTTCCATCATTACAAGGCATATTTTCCTACTTCAGGGTTTTTGGACTGACCAAATTATGGCCAATTTGGAGCAAAAGGCATTTAAGACATGCAGTAAAAGGCGGTTTACGACAGTTTAAGGCAGATGCCGTGCCTAAAACAGTTTGCAACTGCCTTTTTGCCAACCCTGAAATTATTACCTAAATAAATGTTTAGTAGTCAAGAGTCTAAAATTTATTTTGACCCCAACTCCAACTCAACTGAAAACAAAAGTTGAACTCTAAATCCAACTCCAACTGAAAACCTCCGACTGCGATAGGTTGAATAATCCAGTGGCGTAGCCAGGATTTTTTCCAGGGGAGGCAAACCATCAAGACATTTCCCTAAAATATTCATCGCAACCAACAGCTTTTCTCGTGTCCAAATTGTAACGCACTGTTAAAACATTCGTTCAGAATCTCATTCCCTTTGTGGTTGTTCCTAAATTATTAATAATATTTAGTAATATGTCGGAATAATATTGTGAAAATGCTGAAAAGTTAGGAAATGTTTAAAATAGCTAAGGAAATTACTTTCTTGGAAGGCAATTCAGAGAAATTTACGGAAGATATAACTGAAAAAATTAAGCATTTCTTTGCGAAAATAGGAAAATCTAGGATCTAAAATCCAGTGAAATAGATGGCATTAGATGCTGCTAGGAAATTGTGAAATGGTCAAAAAAAAGAAACAGAAGAAGTTAATGTGTTCTCTTTTTGGTAATTGGTAACTTAAGGAAGACATATATAAAATATAAAATCCAGGACCATGAATCTGTGGGGGGAAGAACTCAGAATAACTGATGTTGCAGAATTCTGCGCATTCTGCTGAGATATAAACATGATAAATGAAAGCTCTTGAGAATTTTTTCTTTTCACAGACACATAACTGCAAAACTATGGAGAAAATTTCGTTTTTGAGAACCTTTTTGTTGTGGTTCAACATTAATTTTGGGGAAATTTGAAATAACTTCTTTTTTTTTTTAAAGATTCAAATCAGAAGATCCTTGCAAATTTTGTTCAATACATATTTTGATAAAAATTTTTTGAAAATACCTTTGGCCAGCACAATTTCCAATATATACGTTGGTTACATTTTAAGCAAGTTTTGTGGAATTTTTTGCGGATGCACGTCATACGGGCCAGGCACAAAAAGGATATTGAATGTGAAGAAAAAATGGGGATATTGTGAAGAAAAAATATGGAAATTGTGAAGAAAAAATGGGAAATTGTGAAGAAAAAATAGGGAATTCTGATAAAACTCTTCATATAAATCACCATTTCATTATTCTCTACCATTTCCCCCAATTTCTGGTCATTTCCCCATTTTGCTTACTATTTCCCCATTTTGCTTACTATTTCCCCAATTTGCTCATCATTTCCCCATTTTGCTCATCATTTCCCCATTTTTCTTACAATTTCCCCATTTTCCCCCTATTTTTGGCAATATATCTGCAAAAATTTTCCAAAATCTTTTCAGGGGGGGGCAACTTGCCCCCCCTGCCCCCTGCTGGCTACGCTACTGGAATAATTGAATATATTTATTCAAGAAAAGGAGTTTCAGATACGATCTGTTTTACAAACTGCTCCTGTAGATAGGAAGGGAATATAATAAAAGAGATGGGCAAAAGTTTATAAAATCAAATGAATCACACTTTAGAAAATAAAAACGACGGGTGCGACTCAGTATTGGATGCCAAACATTGCCAGTACTACTATGAGTCAAGACAGGAATCTAGCACATGCAGCTGTTGGATTGTCTGGCAAGCAAAACATGTAACTAATATCAATTTGGAATATTATGTTGAAAATCAAGTTTTGACTCACCAGGAGCTTTCATCCATTTCCCATGGGCTTCATTAGCTTTCTGTTGATGCTCAGTTGGTCACATGACTGTCCAGGGTCAAGTCATGTGACAGAATGCTGATGAATCCCATTGGAAATTGGCAAAAGCTCCTGGTAAGTCAAAATTTACACGTTTGTGCCATGATTTTCAAAATAATAAGAACTTCCAAAAGTCGGGATTAAGCTTACATGCATGGTGCTATTTGGGGATGTAGAAGACTTGGATGGACCTGAAAAAGGGAGAGTTCTGTCTGGGGGGGGGGGGGTCCAGGAAAGCCCAATGAGAAGATCAGGCATTGAGTAGCTATGACTTGAGATAAATCCCATACATTATCATTTTTATAGATTCTAATCATGTGGATTTTTCATTTAGGTTGTGAATAACTTTCCAAATCTACTGAGTTTGTTAAAAAAACTAAATGAGTGAAGTTTTAAACTAATTCCAGACAGCCCTCATTTCCTGAAACATCCTTTTGCCAATAAATGTTCCAAGCATGGCAATGAATATGTTAACATCCAAATCTTGCAGTAAGTATGGTAATTTATTCATTGCAATCACCAGCTACCGATGTCTTTCCCAGAACGGAATATCCGTCTCTGGCATTTCAATATTCATTTTATAACGTTGATCAATATATTTTTTTGCAAACGTCTGCGTCCACTCACCAGTTGTGATGTTTTTTTCTATAAGGCAATAAAAAATATTTAGTTTTGCACATCGTAGATTTAAATTTCACAACCTCGAATTTTAAGTGCGAAGTCAAAAATGGGGCTAAACTCTGTGAAAGAGCTCCCTTCAATTGTCACTTTAAATTTGAATTTGGTTTGGAAGTGGTAATTATGTTACTTAAATTTTTAAAACTAGCTTGGTACCTTGAAGTTGGGTAAAAACGATGAGAAATCAAGCATAGATTGTTATGGAAGCATGAGAAACATGTCATGCAGGGGTTACACCTTGGAGATAGAAGGAAATGATACAAAATGATTGGAGAAAAATGATGCTAAGGCAGAAAAGATTGAAAAAAAAATAACAAGTTTAAGGGACCAAACATAGATAAGGTTCTTGTAGGAAGTGAAAGAAAGCAGCTTGCAAGTTTTCATGGCTGAGTAATGAGTCATGGTGTACAGGTGAAGTAGAGTAAAGCATCCATGAATTTATAATAGGATTCAAATCTAATGTTGAGTGTGGTAGAGTAAGGTAGAGTAGAGCCTACTATGTCATATTTTCTGTCAAATATTGATGCTTATTCAAGGAAGCATAATTAAATGGAAGGGTACTCATTGGGGAAATCACTCTTAAAGGTCCATCTTAAGCAGTTTAAACCTCAAGGGGCCTTGTACAAAGCAACAAAGGCTCAGCTCCCTTTGGTTAATTAGGACACAGAGGATAGTTGAAAGAGACATCTAGTTCAGTCACAAACTGGCCTCAAACCAAGTCCATCAAAAGCTAAGAAATATATCAGTAATAATGTGTAGACTGAAACAGTCTCTCTTTGCCGAACAGCTTTAGCTGGAGGAGACTGCTGGTTTTCAATGACCCAGTTCCATGCATGAGTTAATCCACTTATCTGATCTGTGAAATCAGGCTGTGTTTTTGACTATTATATTACTGACAGCTTGAAATCAAACAATGTCATACAGACAGCTTTGAATAAATCAGTGTGTTCTTTAAACACTAATATTGCCGTCACCTTAAACCAAACACGCAATTATATAAAAACAATCTTTAAGTATCTGTTTCAACTAACAGCTGAGAATGCTTGCTAATCTCATAACGTCGCTTGCTTTCTCATAATGTCACTTGCTGCATCTGAATTGCAGAGTTCACTGCCGGTGGCATCTCACTGCTGCTGACTGCTATTTGTGATGCAAAATATAAACTCTGTGTGCAGAGTAAATAATGTGCATAAATACAGGACATAAAGCTCCAATCATCCATCTGTCCAATTTAGACATGTAATCTCTCAGCAATTTAGATACACATTAACCACCAATTTTGCACAATAATGTAAGTTTTAGAAAGTCCCTAGGTACAGTGGAACCCAATATAATACGAGACTATACATTGCAGTGAAGGAACATCAAGGCACAAAAGAGTGAAGCAAGAAAGAAAGATGGATTGACAGTGTGAGACAGGAGGAGACCTTGTGTTAGACCAAATTTAGAAGAGGACATAGGAATGACAGGTTGTTTTAGCTGATAGTCTGATACATACAACACTTGCCAAGAGGAGGACTGGTTAATGTCTACAAAAAAGAAACAGCTCCTTCTGAGACATCCGCTAAGAAGCCATTTTGAATCACAACATTTTTTTGCGAAATATATGTCAGTGTGTTCAGGGGGCATATCTATAGAAATAGCCTGAGGGGGGCGGCATAACATGAGTCAAATCATAGGCCGTAGCATATGTATATATCTTTTTCAGTAAAATCAAAAAAAGTTGCTCACTCCTCACTTGGCCTGGGTTTTCCAGGAGCCCAGCATAACCTCAGACTGACCCAATTCTCTAACCTTCTCTCATTCGCTGAGAAGGTTGAGATAATGGCCTCAAAGGGTAGCACCGTAATGACAATGTTTTTGTATTAACATGATTAAGGAGCTGTTTTGGTGTTCATGTTTCCAGTGGATTTGTATATGCATTCATCCAAAAACAAGCTCCAGCAAATCTTGGAATTTGAGGTTGCCAATGTACACATTGTGGTCACTCACACAACTGTGGTAATAAAAAAAAACCACAGAATTAAGAAATTGCTATTTCACACAAAAGGTTACAACAAACTGGACCCAACTAAACTTGAAACATAAAACAACGTGCTCTTATAATTAAATCCAAGAAAATCCCTTCAGGGCGTTCAGGGTCAAAGCAAAGGTGACCTTGGGCTTCTGGTATGATCACAAACAACAATCAATTTTTGGTTAATGCTACACTTTGTCAATATTTAGGTACGTGTACAAATAATCTCTTGTTGCAAACCCAAACAATAACCGTGAAAGGCTAAAACCTGTGGTTGAATATGCAGTCACTCGCAGCTTTGAAGTTTTCAGTCTTCCCCATGTCTTTTTGGGGCCTGAGGGGGGAGAAACCATGGTGTCAATGCACCCCCCTAAATACGCCACTTGGTTCTTTGAATGTAATTCCAGATAATAGAGCAAGTTATAAGATGCAATGTGCATTGTTACTACGATGCATTTGACTTATGGTTATTTAATTGGTACATAATATGCTTCTTTTTATTTTCAATTTACATTCGATTTGATTAAAAAAAATTGTATAAAAAACTGAGTGTGAATATCAATCCAGTTGCCATAATAATCATGCTTGACATGAGTCTGAATAATTTTAATGTAGTGGCCTTCGAGTGCCAACACCTTTGATGGAAGTTTGAGACAGATTTATAATTACTTTAAAAATGATCAAGATGCTGATGCATCAACCCTAAATTTCCTTAACTCTGTCCAGGAATGGAACAAACTGCCTGCAGTATGAGTCTCAGGACTGCTCAGACATGCAGGCTAAACATAGCAGTTCTGGTTGATATATTAGCTCATTTGCATCTCGACACAAATTGGTTGCAGCAGCCTCAGGGCGAAAAAGACCATTTAGTCCAGAAAGGCGCAAATGCAGTTTGGATGACTGAGTTGCGACAATCATTGATATGCATATCTTTGAATGATATGAAAAGTTTGTCGTTTGCAATTGACTTGCCAATTTCCATTCATTGTAAATTGTTAGTGAATTAGCATTGAGTCAAGAACCCATATAAATGCCAATTAAACATAGAGGTACATCACCAATTGTTGCATGTGCCACATCACTGACAGCCCTTGTGACAACTTTGTTTTGCAATAGTACCTGTACTTCAGGAATTCCTACCTTCTTTAAAACACACCTTCATTTTACACCTTTCCCTTCAACTTTGGATCAACATGCAGTACTGGGTCATATACTTTCTGTCAGGCTATCCAGGTGGCAGCATGGACCAGACACACTGGCAAGTGCTGTTACTGGTCACAATGTGCCTCAGAAATACAAAGTGCATTTGTTTTCCAACCCAATCTGACATTGTGCATCAACAAGAGACATACATGTATCACCTTACGTGCATTTGCATTTTATGCACACTGTTTGATATTAATATTCATTGATGCTCACCATAGACCACCATGTCCTTCTTTACTGTCATATTCAGCCGCACACATCCATGCCTAAATGGCTCAAATACAGGGTGGTAAAAAAAAACAACTTCACACTTATGAATAATTTTTTGGATAATGCTCATTGTAACAATTACTTATTTTTCAATGCAAAAACAATTTGTATAGCTAAGAATAACCCATCTAGACATAATTTATTCATTTGGAGGTCCTTTTGGACTGATGACTTTTCTGCAGCGGGCCTAAATGATGCCGAGGTGTCAAAAATGTAACTTTGTGTCCGTTTTCCCATACAAACGTAATGGATGTCTTTATTGGGCAACTAAGGTCTGTGGTGTTTTTCAGGGATCTGCCTCGAAGTTTGCCCACCAGAATAATCACATTGATGGAGATCTTGTGATAAGAGGGGCCATATTGTCCCACCGAGAAACATGACAGGACGAACCTTGATCCAGTTCTGGGCTTTCCAAGGGAGTGTGGCTGATGCCCCATCTTGTTTGAAGATCAAATTATCTGTAGCACTGTATGTCTTATCTATCCAGGGCTTCAGACGCTCGTTAATATGTACTTTTCATGTGATTTCAACACCCTGATCATCAACCTTCAGATGGCTTTGTTTTTAAATCTTATAATGGCCATAGTGCAGGCTGAACTTGCTCTACCACCTTCTGGTTTGTGCTGAATTGTGCCTCTGTCTTCTCATTTTCATTTTATGTTGTATTTATTTTGTCCTGTGAAGCTCAGTTGATTATCCCAGAGTAGTAAAAATGCAGGAGCATTCCTGCTTCCATTTTGTCTTTTATCAAAAAAGTAATGACATGTTTTAATTATTAACCAATTTTCCGAAGACCTAACATACTTAGCTTGTTTACACAATAAGTACCCAGGCACTGACGCGATCATGGCAGCCTTGAAAAAATGACATATCAACTGTAAAGATTTTTTGTGACCACCCTGTACCTGCTTCCAATGGGTTTTCTATGGTTATTATAATCCTTAAATCCTTCTTAGAAAGGCGTAACTGTTATTTGAGGTATTGTTGGAATTTCAGTCGGGAACACCCCACCACTATAACAATGTAATGGCTCCACACTTACCCCCAAATATATTTCACCTTAATTCGGATAATGCTGGAACATGGTTTTTTTAACATTCATACATTTTACTCAGAAGGGTATTTTTTGGGAGTATTTAGAGGAGACCGGAGGGGGTGGGGGGAGTGTCACGGCTGCACATGACTTTCTTCACAGCTCTTCATAGATATACTTGACCAACAATATATATGTATATAGTTCTAAATAACAACTGCAATTAATAGCAATTATTGGAAAGAGTCAGAGTTGATTCATAAAAGCTTAAGAATATTCCTATAACTATGTATACATTTCTCGGTGTGAGAACCAGCCCATGTCAGGAGCGTAATTTTCATGGCAAATGTGGGGGGGACACGCGGTGACGCGATCAGAATCGGCCGTCAAATCCTCAAATAAAGGAAATCAATCAGGCTTTTTTACATTCATGAATTTCAGTTTTGTATGGCATTGTAACCTGCGGTAGCAGAAAGGTGGGACATGTCTTTTAGAACTTTAATACTTTTTTTATTTTCACACAAAAAAGTGGGGGGGACATTTCATATTATGTCCCCCGGGGTCAAAAATGTGGGGGGGACATGTCCCCCCCGTCCCCCACCAAATTACGACAACCAGCCCCTGTGACAACCAGCCCCAGTCTCCCCTACACACCATCATCTGACTGAATAAGTTGACATATACACTTACTGTAGTATCTCCTAACTTGAGTTCCAATTGCACTTTACTTGAGGTGACAAACTGTTTACACAAAAACAGATTTTTATTACACTCAAATTAATTCCTTCAAAATACCAGACTTTAATAATGCGTACATCAAGACTATCGTTTCTGGTTCAAACCATGCTTTCAACTATTTCCAGACATTTCTCACCTCTTAGAACAAGGCTGTGTCAAAAAAGGTTCCAAGCATGGCTATGAATATGTTAATATCCAAAACCTGCAGAAAGTATTGTAATATATTCTCCTTCTCAGAAATGTAATAACCATCTCTTACATTTCATTATTTTCTATCAAGTCAGTTATGATCTTCTTTTTTTGTAAAACTTTGCTCCAGCTGGGTAAGATGCTTTTCCATTAGATTTCTGATATTAGTGGTCATGTTGATTGCATGCCATTAAAAAGATCTCGTTTTGCTCATCCTGGATTTCCAAGTCAATTTGATGGGCCAAAATTCAACCTTGAACTTGTCTCTGAACGTGTCAACGTCTAAAAAATTAAGCAAGCTGTAAAATGTTAATGTAAGATGGGTAGAGTAGAGTAGAGTAGAGTAGAGTTGAGTTGAGTTGAGTTGAGTTAAGTTGAGTACAGCTGAGTATATAGTTGGGTCCAGTTGGGTCTAGTTGGGTATAGTTTTGTATAGTTGTGTATAGTTGGGTGTAGTTTGGTATACAGTATAGTTGGGCATAGTTAATCTTTTTTTAAAAAATCAACAGCTCACCAGAATGTCACCCGATAGCTCCATGCACAACAGCTACTGTTGAAACAGTCGAATGCAGTCACTGATCTTTGTCAGACTCTATATAAATAAACTTGTGGAAGCTGTGGTAGACACAAGTATGTTATGATTGTATGGTGTTTCCAGAGTTTAGGTAATTTGAAGTTAAAGACACTGTTCATTAATCAACCAGTGGCGCTCCATCGCCTTTCATTTGACGTGGTTTATTAGAACCAAATTGCTGATTCCTGAGTCCTACTCCAAACTAAAGACCAGTCTTGTCTGATAACTAATTCTAGACAGCTCCCATTTCCCAAGACAAGCTTCTGCCAAAAATATGTTTCAGGCATGTATCTGAATATGTTAACATCTGAATCCTGCTGCCAATATGGAAATTTATTCATATCAATCTCTGGCTACAGATATTGTTCCCAGAAATGGAATAACTGTTCCTGACGTTTCATATTTCTCATCAAGTTTGTTTGTTATTTATATCATGTTTTGCCAAACTTTACCCAAGGATATTGCACTTTTCCGATATATTTTCCCAAATTAATGTGATGTCAAAGCCATGCAATTAAAAAGATTCATCCTGGATTTTTATCCAATATAAAAGGATAAAAAAGTTGACCTTCACTTTAGAATTAAGCGTTTTAAAGCAAGGAGATACAATGTCATTTTCGGCATGAAATATATATAAGATTGCAAAGAGGCTAATATAGCATTGAGTAATGAGTTGCAAAAAGGGTATAGGATTTGTAGATCAGATACATTTGTAGATATTTTGATAGATTGGATAGATTAGATAGATTAGACGGATGTTATAGATTAGATAGACAGATAATTAGATGCAAAGATAGCTAGATGATAGGCAGATACATTTAGTATATATGGATTGACCAGGTAGCTAGATGGATAGAATGCTATGGAATGATGATATACTGACAGCAGGGCAGAGCTGATTGTATTGACTTATTGACATAAGCACGCAGCATGTGACATCTTCGCTGACCAGTATTGACGTTAATTCAAGGAAGCATTATTAGATTTCTCAGTTGAGGAGTATTCATTGGGGAAATTACTCTTAAAGATCCATCTTAAGCAATTTAAACCTCAAAGCCTTCCACAAAGCATCGCTCCCTTTGGTTAATTGGAGCACCAACGACATTGACAGTAATGAAATGAGACATCTTTTACAGCCATAATCTTGACAGCCATTATAGGCCAGACGTAACTTATCTTTAGGTTCTCCGATCTTCTCAAGGCAGTTTTTCTATGGTCAGTCAGGATAATGAGTACAAAGCTGCAATCTCAATTTTCTGTCAATTAATAAATATTGTGGGTAATAATATTGAATTCTTTTCCATAACAGAAATTCTGTTGGACTGGTTTTCCCGAGAATCTAAAAATCATATATGTCTGGTCTTAGAGGCCAGTTCATGCTGACATTGTAAAAAAGAGTCCATATAGAAGATATCATTTGGCAAAAAAATGATCCAGGGGAGTGATCGTTACTCTGTTGTGTGAGAGATTACTTCAGGGGGCGAACTACTACTTCCATATCGTTGAAAATATTTTTACTTCTTTTTGGCTGATAGTGTACCAGAGCTTCAGGATGAAATTTAAGTGTGATCGCTACCCGAGTCTATCATCTTCAGATGGGGGATGCAATAATCCTCCCGCGTGTAACATAGCAGTTTCAGGTTCATATAAATGTCATCAGAAAATCTGCCTGGAGGCAGGTAATGTCTCCCTGGCATGCTCTTTGAAAAGGAATCTGATGTGTTAAGAGACTACTCTGACCTTATCTAATTCTCAAGATATGATTCCCACTCAAGGCACACTTGTGTTATTTGCATATTTTACGCCACACTGAAAACTCCAAGGATATCTGTATGGAATCAAATGTATTTATGAACTGGGAGAAGCAACAACTTTGGTGCCATGGACATAGTTAATAGTATATATTCTCAGACATCCAGGTAATGATCCAATTGTGAGGGTTTTACATGGACATAGCTGCACAGCAATTGTTGTTCACTATTATTGGTGTACTTTATTCGGATCTTTGGTGTACTAATTTTGTTTTGGTTCAAAATCTACTTTAACTTGTGAGGCAAAGGATGATATAAACCTTTATGTGTCATTGATAGTATGCAATGTAACACAACTACTTTGATTTCATGAAACTTAGACCGTCACATGGTTTACAGTATGGCTGAGTAAGCCACCCACGCAGCATCAAAACAAGTTACACCAGAACGAAACTGCTCTTTCAATGTCAGAAACTTCTGGCTCTGGCGTTCATAAGTAATCCCCAAGTGAATTGTGATATACATACCTCATAATACAATTTGCAGTGTTATTGTCTACATGAATAGAAGCATAGCCAGTAAATGCTTCCATCTTATTATGTCTATTACTGCAATATTATGCAATAGGATTTTCTGGCGTAGTGTGATGTAATGCGAGTTGATTGGCTTAATAATCTTCTTTAAAAGAATGATATATCCAGGCTTACTGACTTGCGGGATAAAGCAATTAGTTGTCTTCCCGCTGTGTGTTTCCGATTCTTTTGGTCATATGATTTATAAAAAGCTTCTACTTGAAGCCTGAACGAAGTCATTGTATAGCTTTTTATTTTCGAAGTTTGTAATTTCTAAAGGTCGTTGTTTCATCTGGCTACTCGACTGTGAGGTAGTTATTTATACAGATATATAGATGGATAAATAGAATCATTACTAGCTTTATATGGAATGATAATATATTGACAGCCTAATTCTCCAATAATATAGACATCAGCACAGGGCCTATAACATCTTCGCTGACCAGTATTGACGTAAATTCAAGGAAGCATAATTAGATTTCTCAATGGAAGAGTATTCATTGGGGAATTTACTCTTAAAGATCCATCTTAAGCAATTTAAACCTCAAAAGCCTTCCACAAAGTACCGATCCCTTTGGTTAATTAGAGCACCAAGGACACTGATGGTAATGGAAATAGACATCCTCACATGCCATAAACTAGTATCACACAGTTGGTAGCCTTTAGTGACCAGTTTTTGAATAAAGACACAGATATAAGGGGAAACCAATTTAAGAATTCATTCGAATGATATCCAGCTCCTGAAGACGAATCAAAAGTGTTTGTGCTTGACCAAGAAAAGGACCCGGGACCTTGATAGGAGCATGTCAATAAAAGTTTCATACAAAATATTTGATGTGTACGATTAATTACTATACAGCACTCTCAAGCACGCTCTTTTTTGGGTAATGAAGGTAATTGATAGAATTCAGTCAGATAAACGGCACTTCATCTTATTTACTGCCATTGGTGAAGGTTAAAACATACATGTGGAGTACTGTGGATCTTGAATAGGTCTCATCTTGATGAGAACCGATCAAATCCGTTGAAAACAGAACCTGTCAAGAGTATTACATACCACAGCTGCAGGTAGTACCAAACGGAACTTTTAAAGTATGTGATCACTGCTTGAGTCTATCATCTTCAGATGGGTGATGCTACAATCTCCCTTGTGCAACATTACAGTTTTAGGTTCTAATAAATGTCATCAGGAAATCCGGCCAGTGGCAGGTAATGTCTCCCTCGTGTGCTCTGTGAAAAGGAATCTGATGTGTTAAGAGACTATTCCGACCTTGCCTAATTCTCCAGATATAATTCTTGCTTGAGGCACACGGGTGTTATTTACACCTCACTGAAAACTCCAAGGTTGTTTGTACTGAATCAAATGTATTTATGCATGTTCAGGGAGAAGCAACAGCTTTGGTGCCACAGGCAAAGTTGCATAGCAATTGTAATTGTTGTTCACGATCATTTAATGTCATTTGTTGAATTTACTCGGAACTTTGGTGGGAGCGTAAAACACAAACTCACTCACTCACTCACTCACTCACTCGGAACTTTGGTGGACAAATTTACTTTTGAATTTAAAGATAATATCAACTTCACTGGGACATATTGATGATTGAAATTTAACTTAGGACAGCCGTTTGGATTTCATGAAATGTTTATAATGACATACATAATTTCCAGTAAGAAGCAGGCCATCCATGCAGGACAAAATTGAGTTAATGTGGGAGCGAATTGCTTTTCAATATCAAGAAACTCATAAGTCTGGTATGATTGTTCCCTAAGTTTATTGAGATAGATACATCTCAAAATACAATTTACAGCCTTTGTGTTCAAAATAGAAGCATTTGTCGATGTTTAGGCTGTAAATGCTTCCATCTTATGATGTATATTACTGCACTGTTATGCAATAGGATTTTCTGGCTTAGTGTGATGCAAGGCAAGTTGATTGGCTTAATAATCTTCTTTGGAAGGCTGACCATGCTTACTGGGTAAAGCAATTACGTGTCTTCTCGCTGTGTGCTTGCGATTCTTTTGGTCATAGGACTTATAAAAAGCATCTACTTGCAGCTTTCATGAGTCATGGTATAGCTTTTCATTATTGAAGCATCTTGTGGATGATTGATATTAGCCACACATTTCCAATGGTCGTTTTAACCAAGTTTCAGCCATCTATCTTTGCCTAATGCCTGTACCAGGGTATATTATAAGGTACAATGGAAGGTAAGGTTCAATACTGAACATGCTTCGGTTAAGCCTCCATGTTCAGATCTGAGAGTGTTTGTGCAATGGTAATGAACCAAAATGTGGACGGAAATGAACCAATGGGCAGAGTTTCAGTTCACATATGTAATAGGCCTTGTAATTGTACATTGGCTATACATTTTACATTGTTTTAATTTTTAACTCAGTTGAGTTGTTGGTCATTTATTGGAATAATGAATATTTATGAAAGGTTGGTGGCTTCTGGTTTGTTGATAAGAAACCTTCAGGTCAATTGAGAAGTTAGCATCATCCGTTCTTTCAAAATTAAAAGCCATTCCATACTGAGTAGGTCACCTTCTCAGTGAACTGTCATTTCGCCATTTCTTTAAAGTGGTTTCATAAGGAATATATACATTTTTCAGAATAAGGCTCAATGTCGACATAATTACTTGAGGGGTTGTGCCTATAATATATTATGAGGCTGGAAATAATACTCTTATATTACAAGGCTGGAAATAACATACTAATACAGAAAGCTACACAGATTTTTGGGGATAAATCCTGGATGAATATATGACTTAGCAGAACTACAAAATTGCATATGAAGGGTGTGACCATGAATTTTCCATTGAAACAACTGTGGCGCATATATGTGTTACTTCCCTGCTCTGTATTCTGCATTATTTATGTTATAGCATCAGATGGACACATTTGGATGTATCCCAGAGGCAAATCAAAGCCTCTGCCTGTGTGTAATTTACTCTATGAGGGCCACTGGACCCAATATGCATGTCAAGCTGTGTGTCTGAATAGACAAGATTGAAGTGACATCATTCCGGCTAAGCCATGGTGTTGCGAATACCAAATAGTGTTAACCCTGCAGGAAGTCGAAAGCATATACACGTAAAACAGCCTAATTACCCTTTAATACACGTGTTTCAGTAATGCGTTTTTGTTTTTAACTTTTTCCCTTCATATGGGATGGAAAACTGTAATTTTAATATATATTTGATGATATAATCAGTTCATTCATATCGAGGAACTCCAGATGAGCTGTTGATGGACTTGTACAATGCTTGTTTAATTCCAAATAAAATCATTGATTAATTAGGAATCTTAATTAAAGGAAAATGAGAGTCAGCAGCATTTTCCCTCATAAAATAAGTCAATTCTCATTTGAGAGACACTATTTTGATAAACAAGAGTATTATTAAACATTTTATTTGCTTGAAGTATTGTAAAATATGCTATATTGTGCTTCATCAAAATCACCATATGAGCTACATGTATCGTGTTCCTGTGATAATTTTAATTTCATCAGGCATAGCATTGTGATAATGATGATACCTTCAATTATGATGTATCTTCTGTGGAGCGTATTTATAATGTTTTAAAAACATTGCTGTGTTATTGAAGAACTGGTGATATTCAATGTTATACCCATATATTTGAAGAGACTCTGATTCACAAAGCAAGAACATTCTCAAGTTTCTGTGGTGAGGCCAATGACAACCAGAACAGCGCTTTCAAACCAAGACATCTTTATGTACAACTAAGAAGCTAACCCTAAAAGAATGCACTAAAGTCCTTCTCCCCCCCCCCCCAAGCAACCAAGAGAACAAAACACATTTGTCGTTCTATTTTTCCATTAAGATGAGTATCTCTTCCCCAGTGAAATATGTCATTGCCAACAATGAATTCTCCTGGAGTGGGTTCCACAATTTCGCATTTGTCATTATGATTTATTCTGGTCTGCCTGATTCTCTCCTCTGTCACAGCAACCCCAGACTACGTAAATGGATCTGTCACATGTAAATATTGTAGGGAAAATTTGTTGCTTGGCATTACAGCCAACAAATGACGAGTACTTATATACAGTCGCTGACAAAAATATTCATACAGCTGAGTATTCTGCACATACCTGGTATTTACTTTTGATTCAGGGATGCGAGGAGAAAAATTTCACTTTTAAGTCATTGCCCTAATCAATTATCATTGTCAAGCACTGCAAACTTAGGCATCTCTCTGTTTTCAAGCTCAGGGGGCACACAAAAGTAAAATTTCAACATGACAAAAGTATTCATACAGCTCGAACACTCTGGGTATAAAGTACATCCAAAGCTTGAATTTCTATTCCAAATAATTTGTAACTTTCTGTGGCTTCTTTGGATAACCTCCTTTGAAGTCCTGAATGCTTTTTTGGGTGTTTTTATCTGTTTTGGTTGACCCTTACCACCCTATAGCACTGGTATCATTTTACAATTAAATGTATATGACACTTCTGCAAAGATGCTCACAAAGCCAAGCTAAATGCTCACACACAGTAAAATTTGGTTCCATGGCCTGCTTTAATAATTAGTGCAAACTCTCATTTGGACTAAAATTAACTTGTGGCATGCAGGTGATGATTTGCACATGATGCAAAAGACCTAGGACAAAAATTGGCCAAGGCCCAATGCTATTTCAATGGGCAAAACTTTCAAGACTTCGCTAGACATTTGGTACTCAAGTCTAAATCTTGTGAAACCAAATGCAACTTCTTGTAGTTTACATCAGGCACAACCAATGGCTTAAAGAAAACTATGATGGACCATTTGAAGAAATGAGGTTATTCTTTAGGGACTTATTGCCATCTTTTGAGAAATGTCATATACATTTAATGGTAAAATGATACCAGCGCTATAGGGTGGTATGGGCCAACCAAAACAGATAAAAACACCCAAAAAAGCATTCAGAACTTCTAACAAGGTTATTCAAAGAAGCCACAGAAAGTTACAAATTATTTGGAACAGAAATTCAGGCTTTTGATGCACTTTATACCCAGCATGTTCGAGCTGTATGAATACTTTTGTCATGCTGAAATTTTACGTTTGTGTGCCCCCTGAGCTTGAAAAAAGAGATATGTTTAAGTTTGCAGTGTTTTACAATGATAATTGATTAGGGTAATGGCTTAAAATTAAAATTTGTCTCCTCACATCCCTGTAAATACCAGGTATGTGCAGAATACTCAGCTGTATGTTTTTGTCTGCAACTGTACATTCAGCAGCTAGTGAACATTAATGACCTCATAACAGACCCTATCGAATGCATTGAAATGAAGTGTCAATTTGTCATTAAGTAACTTGCGATCTCATTGATGAGAAGTATGTCTTTGTCAGAGACTCTGGCTAATAACATGAATTGAAAGTGTAGGTAATAAACTCAGTGGCTGCTTAAACTTCATGGAGTTTAACATGGCATGGATAGGGTTATGTCCTCACAAGGAAGATTTCAGTCAAATTCTGTATGAGCACTCGTTTTTCGTCTACTGTAAATCAGTCCGTGAACTAAACGCTTCTGTTTGACCAGATAAATCACATGTAGTATTTATCATTCTGATATCTTTGTAATCATCTATAATATCTGCGTCCAGAGCCTATCTATTGTATAGTTTCTGTTCTATTTGATTTATTCTACTTCACATGTCCTGCAGGTTCTCAGTCTATTTTCAGATGTCTGCAAGTTGGTATGTCTTGTTTGTCCGTTCTTGTACCCAGGTCATGTTTTTCTTGCTAGCCTCTGCGTTTCTTTACCTTGCTGTTTTCCATTTCTCTGTTTTTTTTCTTTTGCCCAAAGACAAAGAAAGTAGAATGACTGCTTTTTCCTTCGAATGTCTAGTTACGGAGTCAGCACACTGCGAGGGATGAGAATCTTGACATCATTGGCATTCGGCGTGAGGAGCCAAGGATGCATATTGCATAAGGTTGGACAGAATGACAAGTCCAGCAGCCAGTCCCAAACCCATACTTAGACTGATAAATTGCTGGTTTCTTCAGCTAGGTACCTCAGCAAGTTACTTGTAGCCGGATTATAGGTTGCTGGTTTGCACAACCACCACAGCATGATATGAGGCAGGCCATACTGAGTCTGTAAAGCGCCTAGTTTTCTTAATGTCACGGACCTCTAAGATCTTCAACCTCCATCAATTTTATATGCTTACGTGTTTACTCATTATTTATAACTTCCATTATTTGTTATTGGCATATACGATTTTAAAATAAGCTGGAATTGTATAACATAAATATTCTTGTCTTTTGCTACATGGCAATGACATTTTCAAAGTAGATATTTCATAGTTACATGTCCATGATTATCATGGACATGTAACTGTGAAATATCATAGTCATTAAGTACTTATTATTCTTGTGGCATAAACCTTTCAGCATTTTTTCAAAATGCAAGCAACAGAAGCGAATTGAATAGCACAAACTTATAAAGTAATAATATTATAAATATTTAAAAAAAAACCAATACAAATATTTAAAGTTGAACTAGTCAAAATACTTATGAATGAGACTCTTTTAAAACAAACACTTCAAATAGTTAAAATTGACTAGTATTTAATATCGCAGTCATCAGAAATCTTTGTTATGCTGCTGATGCTTCAATGATGTTACATGTTTGATGATAGATGCGGTCATTGCAAGTGGACAGTGCACCATGTTGCATATAGCCGTGACTGAAATTGTAATTGAGGTAGACTGGGTGATCTACATGATCTAGATGAGTACAGGAGATTCTGGTCTGCATAAATAATTCAGGAGACATAGAGATTTCTGACACACTGCCTGAATGCATCCAATTGGCATGGAGCATTGGCCCCATAATTCACACCAGGTTGATCCGAAAGGACATCTACGCCCTAAGTGACCATCTTCACTCAGAGAGAGCCAGGGGCATTGCATTGCATTGCAGCCTGACCAGTGACCTTGTTGATAACTGGCTACCATTGGTCATCTAAAGTTGCCTAAAGGCATTTCCTGCAGAATGTCCACTTCTAAAGCCTTTTTGACACATGTTCCTGGCAGCTTAGACTGAAAGCTCAGGGGCTCAGCAAGCTCCTTCCTGACCGACCTGGACTACCAACCATGTAAGGTAGATTATCAAGTAAATCACTTGAAAAGTACTTTAGTGCTTGCCTTTGCACTGATGGAAGTCATGTGGCAAAATTCAAATAGCATTGGTACATGTATAGCTAATGCCTCCTTTCCTCATTCAAAATATTGTCTAGATATGCAAATTGAGAAACAAGTTGAGAAAGTTAAGACTGTTGAAGTGCATATACTGAGTGGATGAATATGTCAACATAATGTCTAAACGTTAAAGAAGAGCTATACCAAATTTTCATTTTGGGATGGCTCCACTGATCGCTGTGTTTGGGAACCCAAAGAAAATAGGCTTTGTTGGTTTTATAGTTGCATGTGCTGGTAAAATGTCCAAAATATAATGAAATAAGGACTAACTAGTTTGAAGTTGCTGCTAATATCTGTGATAATTTTAATGATCTCCAAGACTGTGAAAAGATAAGGTACTCCAGAAATTGCCAGAAGTTCTGCCTATCAATCTATTGTAGATGAATGATCAAAACTGATGGTGTTACCTTAAAGTTATTTTAGTGTGATCTGTGTGTATGTACATGTGATTGCCTTTTTAGCTAAGTTGTTAATTGTTTTAACTTGCTATTTCATTGATTTTATAGATTTTAGATGCCGTTACTGTGAAATAATTATACCACAATAGTCAGAGGGGCGAACTACTACTTCCCATCTTTGAAAGTATTTTTACTTCTTGTCAGCTAACAGTGTACCAGATCTGCAGGATACACAAAACGGAATTTAAGTGTGATGTTTGCCTGAGTCTATCATCTTCAGATGGGGGTTGCAATAATCTCCCCGTGTGTAACATAGAAGTTCCAGGTTCATATAAATGTCATCAGAAAATCTGCCTGGAGGCTGGAGGCACACTTGTGTTATTTGCATCACACTGAAAACTCCAAGGATATCTGTATGGAATCAAATGTATTTATGAACAGGGAGAAGCAACAACTTTGGTGCCATGGACATAGTTAATAGTATATATTCTCAGACATCCAGGTAATGATCCAATTGTGAGGGTTTCATATAGCTGTGCAGCAATCTACTTTTTAATTTGTGTGACAAAAGATGTCTTTTAAAATCTTTTTGTGTCATTGATAATATGAAATTTAACGTAGCACAACTATTTTGATTTCATGAAACTTAGACAGTTTACAGTAAGCTACTATGGCATCAAAACAAGAAGAAAACTACTGTTTCAATGTCAGAAACTGATGGCTCTGGTGTTCATAATTATTTCCCAAGTGAATTGTGACATTCATACCTTATAATACAATATACAGTGTTATTGTCTGCATGAATAGAAGCATAGCCCGTAAATACTTCCATCGTATTATGTCTATTACTGCAATATTATGCAATAGGATTTTCTAGCTTAGTGTGATGTGAGGCTAGTTGATTTGCTTAATAATCTTCTTTAAAGAAGGATATGTAGTCTGGCAGTGGGCTGGCCTAACCCAAAAATGCCGGTTATAGTTTTTTTCTCTTTTGATTCATGGCCTATGGACCTTCCCTTAACACATCCTGGCGGGTGTGTTTGTGCCACCCTTGGGCATTTTGAAATATTCAAGATGGCCGCCAAGATGGCCGCCGAAAGTGAAATTTGCCATATCTCAGTCCCTAGTTAATTCACATTGACTTATAATGGGTCATTTTCTATGTTTTTGATGTCAAGGAATTTATTTATCCACTTTTAAAACTTGTATATATGATACTTAGCTCATAAATTTTAAAAAATTGCCCCTGAACGCTAATTACATGCACATTTTCTCTCATTTTAGTCCACATTTGACAAAGAGTAACAAACGACAGAACTTTTTCTGTAATTTATGGGTAAAGGCTTTAATTCACACACTCTATAAAGCCATGGAAGTTAAATCTTGAATTAAAAAGGTGAAAATTCACAAGTATACATCATTTTGTTTCACACACAATGCCATACAGAAGTGCCCACAGAGAAACTTCTCCGTTCTTTGACAGAATTTGAAACATAAATATACAAGAAAGTCAATGTCAAATTGTTGTACTGCAAGGTAAAAAAATGTTTTTTGACGGTTGTGTCAGAGGCCATACTGACTATTTTACTAGAAGTAAAGCAACTAACACTTACTAACAGCCTCCAAAAGCATCACAAAATGTATAAATATGAGTTTAAACAAGATATATAAGAGTATGAGGAATCTTTTCAAACTCTGCCTCATGCGGCATCACAAAATGCCTATAAAATTGTCATATGTATTCATCAATATAATTGAAAAAAGAAAATCCATAAATTTGGTTTTGTGAAAGAAATATGTGTCACAAAATAATTGCATTTCGACAGTTGGACCATTATCATTTCAGTTATCCCCAAGAATGTTTTCTGTTGTCTTGGGATTCATGCACTCATCATCACCTTTGCAAGCACAGAAAATTGTGCATCTCATATTGCTGCTATTACAGCTGCACCGTTTGGTTTTGCAGGGCTGATTACTGCTGCATGTGCATTTAATCATTTTGAGCAATTCTGGAGGAGCTAAAGCTGTATCTTGTGGAACTGTTTTCGGTGTCAGAGAAGAAGAGCCTGAAGCTCTCTGCCATCCATAGACCAGAGGATCCATCTTTGGATAATCTGGCTTGGACGATTCCCGCCAAATGGCTGCTTGCAAATGTGCCCTGGCAACATTCTCTTTGAAGGCTTCATTTGTTGGTGGAAGTGTTGCAAGTTTTGGAGCGCTGATGCTACTGGCTATTTTTGCTGACCATGATTTTTGCCTAGCTGCAGTAAGTGATTCACACTGGGAATTTCCATAGCATGCCAACATGTAGTTTGTAGCTTGTTGAAGTGCTTCATCAAAATCACTGTTGACATCTCCAATCTTGTTCAGTGGGTACTTTCCCATCTTGAGGACACGGAGGGCTGTACTCTTTCCAACACCATAATATGGAGCCACGGAGTCGCATCCGGTAAGAGCATGTGCTGCAAGCAAATTATCCATGACATCTTGATGCTTCAGGACGGTTTTGCTGACATCTATTGGTGCCCTTCCTTTCTGAGGGGAAGTCATGAAGGTTTTGCAGGTAATCTGGTTGGTGTGACAAAATGACACAAGAGTATGAATATATCTGTATCATCTGCCACAACATTTGCCACTACTGCATTTGAGGAGATCACCTGATTTATGATCATGGTGTCTGCTTCGTCATGATGGATAGCTAGGTCAGAACGTCTGATGACAATGCCGTGGTTCAACTCAGTTGGAACAGGATCATTGGCAGTGATAACAAGCTTGGATGTGAAAGTGTCCTTGTGATTAAGCAAATCAGTCAAAATCAGTTCTATTAACTGCTTCTTGTTGGCGCTGACAGTTAAAACCACTTTCTGCTGGGGAAGAAGAGATGAAGGCTTCAGGCTGTATACTCGACAAGCTCCTTTGTCCCGCTGATTCCTAGCAGATTCCTTGATGCTGCCATCAGTGTACCTGCAAGTTATGATAGATAAATTAGGAGCCCAAATTGATAACATCATATTTTTTAATTTAATTTGAAAAATTCATGTTAAGCTTTTTCTATCAAGTATGCACACCTGTCAAAGGTAAGGAACACGTCTCCTGCTGAAAGGTAGCCTTCCACATGACGCCTGAAGTTGTCAAGAAAGTTCTGCAGAACTCCCTTCACAGGCCATGGAACAACCCAAAGTATGGCACATCCATCTAGAAATTGGGTTCTAGCATCTGGCATAGTATTTCCTATTTCCTCTTTCATCAGATTCTTCAACGTTGACTTAGTCTTAGCTTCTCTCATCTGACCCTTTTCATCAAACATGGAGGGAGGATAAGATGAAAGTTCATACGTCATTAGACTCATTGCGTCATATTCCCTTGAGCTGCATTGCAGACCTATTGCTCTGGCATAGATCATTTCAGGGTCAAAGACATCAGCTTCTGCCAGTTTGGAACTCTTGCGTGCTGATGCCATGGTTACAACTTTACCATGAATTGTTTCGTGGAAACTTCCAGGCCATGACTTCTCAAAAGACTCCATTTGATTCTCTCCTATGGCGACAGCCTTTTCAACATTTATTGATGGATGACTCAAAACCCTGCCAGTAGCAATATTCACCAATGATTCAATGTGCTCATCTTCATGAAGGGGATCAATGCAGCATTCTAGCTTTTCTCTTAAGTTCTTCCTGTCTTCTGAGTCTCTCTTCATTCTTGATTCTGCTTCCTCTTTGTGTTGAGTTTGTGAGTGTGACTCATTACCGTCTTTCATGTCTGATAGAGACTGTAACAATTTGTTACAGGCATAGATGCTGTAGGTCCAGGTTTTAACAGTGTCTTCCTTCAATGTTATGCCTATGATTCCATTCTTACTGTGCCCATGACGCATATATGTCGTCTCGATGGCCATGTCAGACCAAATCCCATTGAAAATTCCACTTTTATGGTGCATTGTATGTTCACCATTCATGAAATGTTGCTGGACATTCAAAGGCATCTCTTCCATGGACCTCAGATAATAAAGTGCATATCGCGCATAGTTAACGTGATTTGCGGCAAAGAAGAGAGGAAGCATTTTTTTCACTGTGAACAAGTGCAGAGCCCAGTCTGCCTCACGTTCCGCTCTTACAAACAGCATGATGTTTAAGACAGGCTCTATCAAACATGAGATCCATAATTTTGATGTTCGGCTCTTCAAAGAGAGGTTGAACAAAGCTTCTTCAAGGGCATTCATATCATTGTCAAGCAACTGGACATCTGCAAAAACTGGACGAAGTAATTCTTCAACCAGCATCCTCAAGGCTCGAACATTGTCTGGAAATTTTTTTCCACTAAGCATCTTTAGAACTCCTCCAAACGTCGAGCTGAGTACCTCTACAATACCACTATCAGCCATCAGAGTCCCAATACTCCCAACATAGCTCATGAGGAGATGCATTCCTCCTAGCCGGAGGTAATAATCCTTGAATGTGTCAGGGTTGTCCCATTTGATGTGAACTGCGACTTTGTAGAGTTGCTGGTCTGCTGTCAGAACAACAAATGTTTGACCGGCTAGTTCTGTTTGAATTTTGGCTCTTTTCATTGCTGTCAAGATGGTGCCAGGATCTGATGGAATTTGGTCAATCATGGGGAGGTACACCACATTGGTCTTTGGTCGAAGAGTGTGTCCTTGCTCTCTGGCTATCATGGTATTATACCCATTGTATTCTGGACATTTCTCAGACATAATCACATCTCGCAAGAACTCGAAGTCAAGCTGCCTTGCTCTATCATTAGAAACTCTCTGCTGTTCAGTTAATTCAACTGACAAGTTCCTTTTTGGAATGTGATCCATTTCAGGCTTTCTACTTCCGGAGTAGTTGGATTCTACTCCTACACAATCATCTATGATTGGAAGTTTCATTTCCTCATGTTTGATTCTTGGAATTGACTCTCTTGAAACAGTATTGCCAGCACTGCTTGGTTGCGTCACTATCATCGCCAGTGAATGAGTTGAGAGCTTGCCGTTAGGTGAATGTATTTCGGCATCAAAGTTATCGATGACAATTTGAGTCAATCCCCTGTCATTGGATATGCCTTGAAGCTTAATATCCTGTGATGCAGCTACTGCTGCAGACTTTTTGAACCTTAGAACTTCATCGTAACTGCACGTTATACCGAAGGAATGCATATAACCAAGCATTGCTTTGGAATCTCGCAGGAGTATAGCAAAGGCCATTTGCAATTCTGTGGGCTGGTTCTTAATTGCTCCTACAACCATGTTTCCTATCATTAATGCTGGGAGAGACTTGTTCAGTCTTGGAGATAATGCCGACAGTAAATTTTGAAGTGTCGGGGAGGTGCAAGCTTCTGCAGTTTGCCAGTCAATGTCGAGTTGATACTCTGTCTTGTCAAGTTCAAGAGATTTGCACTCCTCTTGGATAATCTTTGCAACTTTAGTGACAAACTTCTCTGACTCAGACTCATCATCATCTTTTACAATTTTCAACAAATTTGCTGTATGATGATGAAAGGAAATAATGCTGGCATAACCAGGTGAGCGAAGAACAACTATGTCTTTCCCAAAATGGCTTTGGACTTCATCAAGGAGTTGTTTTTTACTTGAAATTTGTCCTCCGAAACCTAGATATTCATTGAGTAACTCAATGGAATTCCACACTGTGTTTCTGTTTTGATCCATTTTTTCAAAGACATCTTGTAGTGCAGGATCAGGATTTTTTTCTTCACCTTTCGAATTGACAACACCCTTAGGGTTCTTCTTGCCTTGAAAGCGGCACATGCAATCTTTATGATAGCGTGCATCCTGAGCATGCAAGTCACTCACAGCTCCAGCAATTCGGATCTCTATTTCCTTTGCCCAGTCATCATTCCTCCCTGAACATATTCCTAGCAGAAAATCTTTGTACGGTTGCCCAAGCTTAGAAACTGTGGTTCGACATAGGTACGCTGGTCTCCATCTTTTTGGATGTTTGGGGTCCTTTTCTATTTCACAGTCTTCCCCACAATAAAGGCATTTCGATTGGAAATCAAATTTCTCAAATGACCTTCTCAGTTTCTTTGGGGGAGGAACATCATCAACAGTAGTTTCATAAAGTTTAAAATTCGACTTCGTTGTGTATCTTGACACACAGTTTTTGTGATACTTCACTTTGAGATTAGGATTCTTGGTTAATTGATCCTCGAGGACATGATAGAGGTGGTCATCATAGGACCGACTAGCTGTTATAATCGACCGAATTCTGGCCACATCCTTGTTTTCAATGCAATTTTCTGATTTGTTGCATCCATACTTGAATTCCAGAATACATGACTGCTCGGCCATCATGCATTGTATACCTGGAATAAAACACCTCCACCGTTAGCCTCTAAAACCCATCACCACAAAAAATTTATGAAAGATAACATTGATTTCTTCTCATAAAATTGTCCAAAAGGATGCCTTAATTCGTTTTGAGTAGATGTAACAAATCGTCCAGCTATGATATGAAGAGATGTAAGGGAACCATGGACATGGTGCAAATGGGATCTGCACAAATTTAAAATTTACACAATTGACAATTAAATGCAAACCTTCACGTAGACAGGGCTTAATCTTGTGACCTTGGATTTCTAATGACGGACACTATCAGGATTGTCTCATTAAAAACGTATTTCTCACTCATATCATTTGGAAAAAAATACTTTTTGGCAGTGATTGTTAGCCATTAAAATCAGACATTTGCACAATATCTCATTTTTAGGACCCATATATCCCCACATATCGGCTCTACCAGGTGATGAGAATGTGTGTAAATTGTGGTGTGATAGAAAAATAGCCCAGTAAACCAAGTAAATACAACATAAGTATACTTACACTCGTATTCTGCACGAAAATCATAGAAACTTGGTCAATCATGTTGCTCACACACATCAGGATGGCGGCCATTGGTGGAAAAATTCTTTTTGGATATTTGTTATCACAAGAGGGCACTGTATGCCTTTCTCAACAGGTGGCATCAGAGTGAAAATTCAAAAAGAGGCTCTAGCACAATCGTTGCTATCTACATGAATTAACAATGTTGTACATAGTTCTGAACTTTCAAAAAGAAGGTTAAACATGGCATGAATTTGGGAGATACATCTCTGCTGTAATGAAAGGTTTATTAACTGTATTTACTTCAGTCAATGTGTGGTTTGGTGGCTGTTTTGGTCAAAACAACATGGAGATTTGCCATGGTGCAGTGATAGGTACCATGGTTTCTAGTGCAGAAACTAATAGTGCCTTAGACTTGCTGTTCCAATTTTGAGTAAATTTTGGGGTTTTTTCACCATTTTCGGAGGCCATCTTGAATTTTACACACAAAATATCATCTGTATGTCTTTGAAAACGTGTTTCTTGAAATCCTTAGCCCAAAAAACCCCGAAAATGACTCCTTATTTATTTTTGTATAATGACAGGGGCTGGTTAAAGAGCCAAATTCACTTTCGGCAGCCATCTTGGCGGCCATCTTGAATATTTCAAAATGCCCAAGGGTGGCACAAACACACCCGGCAGGATGTGCTTAAGGAAGGTCCATAGGCCACAAATCCATTAAAAAAAAAACTATAACCGACAATTTTGGGTTAGGCTCATTTTTTGAAGTTCACTGCCGGACTAATGGGTCAATATTTGAAAACCTTGAAATTTCAGCTGTAAAAAATTTGAAAATTTTTTTGGTCCAGAAATGCCTTTTAAAGTTGGCATTAGGTAGGTCAAACAATCAGCTATCACTGCAATGTCATGTCCAAGGGTCCCAAATGCTCTGCTGATCTGTAATGAGGTGATAAATACAGCTGTGATGTTTTTTGACTGGCATTAAAATCACACTTAAAACTAAAAAATCCCGACCACTTAGGGCTAAATAATCTATTACCAATGATTAGGCAGATAGCTTGCACATTTTAGGCCAAGTTCCAGGTCTCTAGCACCAATTATTTTTGAGATAATGCATTTTGGTCAATTAAATACCGAATATGTGTGTCATTAGCATCATGCCTATAACTTGAAATCCGCACCACTTAGAGCTGAAGAATGTATTACCAACGTATGGGAAAGTGGCTATTCTGCAAACATTGAGCTATATTTCAGGTCTCTACGACCAATACTTATTAAGATAGAACATTTTCTTGAACTAGAAATTTACAAAACAGAAACAAAAATACTCTTTTCACCAATAGTTCGGATTCTAAATAACAAAGATGATCTCCACTACCCCTCCAGTGCCCAATGTCTTTGCTGACCATATTTCAGGTGCTAGACAATGGTAAAATGTCACTGACGCCCCGTATTTGATTAGTAATCTCAGAAAAGCGTCAAAATTCATTCTAAGCATGTCAGATGCAAGGAAAATGCAAAAATTCGGTGTAATATTTTGTAAAAACATTAATTGATAATATATATTGAACACAATTTCAACTCCTGTCACCTGCAACAGAATTTTAGTGAGGTAAAGGAAAGAAGCCATTTATTGTTGTGATGCTAATGATGGTGTGATGCTAATGATAATTAAGATAAAAATCTTTGTAGGGACCAGTGCAAAACTGGCAATCTTGCAATTTTGGCATGCAATGATCTTATGAACACCAGAAGTATGTTCACATTGATTCTGGTCCAGAAATATGCAGTCAAAATAGAGCAGCAAGGCGTTTGCTAATGACAAATTAAGTTAGGACAACCGACATGCCAACAGAAATACTCAAATATTTTGGTTTGCATAAACGATACAGAGCTACAGAAAGCGCAGTTATTTTCTTGGGTTCTCAGACAACGTCACACACAAGGTTTTCTCACAGAATGTGCGTCCCTTTCATTTTTATTAAGAAACCAAACTGTTGTGATGCTAATGACGCAATATTGGAGACATTGACACAACAACCTCCTGCTCTTATACAGGATATTATTTTAGAAATTGGAAACTATATTTTAGAAGAGTGATAGTCAAGGCTCCATGTATGGAAGAGTTTAATTGAATCAGGATCCTGTACAAGTTTTTGTGATGCAATCTTTCAAGAAAATGTTGGTGGAGACAGGCCATTTTCAGGGGGGTTGGCCACTTCAATGCTATTTTTGGATGAGATAAAAATAACCTTCCACATATTTTTTGTGTCAGAAGTTTTGCTGATATCCTTGTCTATGACAAATGACATCAAGAAGTCCTGTGTGTGCCTTTCTGTCATCATGAATTATTGTTAAACACCGGAGACAAGAATTTCAGACTTACCAAATTTTGACCCATATATCCAGGCTTACTATGCTTTTGGGATAAAGCAATTAGGTGTCTTCCCGCTGTATGCTTCCCATTCTTTTGGTCATATGATTTATAAAAAGCATCTACTTGAAGCCTGAACGAAGTCATTGTATAGCTTTTTATTTTCGAAGTTTGTCTGGCCACAAATTTCTAAAGGCCGTTGTTTCGTCTGGCTTCTCGGCTGTGAGGTAGTTAGTTATACAGATATATTGTAGACGGATGAATAGAATCATTACCAGATTGATATGGAACGATAATATATTGACAGCAGGCCAGAATCAATAATATTGACATCAGCGCAGGGCCTACATGTACAACATCTTCGCTGACCAGTACTGACGTTAATTCAAGGAAGCATAATTAGATTTCTCAATGGAGGAGTATTCATTGGGGAAATTACTCTTAAAGATCCATCTTAAGCAATTTAAACCTCAAAGCCTTCCACAAAGCACCGCTCCCTTTGGTTAATTAGAGCACCAATGACATTGATGGTAATGGAAATAGACATCCTCACTTGCCACAAACTAGTAGCAAGGGTGCCGGGACAAGGGGGGCAGGGGGGCAATCACCACTCCTGCCATCCTCACTTGTCAGTGTAGCTTCGGTAAATCTACCCTGACCACATGGGTTATGTAAAGTAGTCATTACATCTCCGGTGTGAAAAAGATAAGTCACAGTTTGAGATTGTTAAAAGCAATGAATGAATGTTTGAATGTTGTCACTGTGATCTTGTTTTTCGTTTTAAGTATTTTCTTTGTAGAAAACCACTAACAATTATTTAAATCACGGATTTTAAACGCCGGAAAAAAGCTGTAAAAAGATTAGCATATTCATAAAACTCCGACATTTTATAGTGCTTGTTGGCAGGGTAAGTGTAAACGAACCCTGCCATGGGAGGATGCCTCCTGCCCTTGGCTAGGAGGGGCAATGGGGGCAAGGTTGGCCTTTTCATATCCTGGAAAAAACGTAATTTGTCCTTTATTTACAGTGAATTTAGGCAAAAATTTTAATGCATGTATTAAAAATTATTATTGGCGCTGCATTTGATTTTTGTCGCGTGAATTAGATTTGCCCTTTCTCGACTGATCGCCCCTGCCGCCCTTGATTCCTTCCGGCACCCTTGAGTATCACACAGTTGGTTGCCTTTAGTGACCAGTTCTTGAATAAAGACACAGATATAAGGGGAAACCAATTTAAGAATTCATTCGAATGATATCCAGCTCCTGAAGACGAATCAAAATTGTTTGTGCCTGACCAGGAAATGGACCCAGGACCTTGTTAGGAGCAGGTCACTGAAAGTTTAATACAAAATATTTAATGTCTGAGGTTAATTACCATACAATTCTCTCAAGCAAGCTAGTATTTGGGTAAAGAAGTTGATAGAAAAATTCAGTCAAATGAACAGCACTTCACCTTATTCACTACCATTGTTAAGGTTAGATCTTACATGAGGAGTACTGTAGACCTTCAATTGGTCTTATCTCGATGAGAACTGATCATATCCTTTGAAAAAAGAACCTGTCAGAAGAGTATTACATACCAGAGCTGCAGGTTATACCAAACAGACCTTAGTATATGATCGCTGCTTGAGTCTTTCATCTTCAGATGGGGGTTGCAATAATCCCCCAACGTGTAACATTGCAGTTTCAGATTCATAAGAATGTCATTGGGAAATCTGGCCAGAGGCAGGTAATGTCTCCCTGGCAGGCTCTGTGAAAAAGGAATCTGATGTGTTAAGAGACTACTCCGACCTTTCTTAAGTCTCCAGATATTTTTCTTGCTTTAGGAATATTTTTGTTATTTACATCGCGCTGAAAACTCCCATGTTTGTACCAATGTATTTATGAACATGGAGGGGCAACAACTTTGGTGCCATGGACATATAGTTGGATAGTATTATTGTTGTTCACGATTGTTTGATTTGAAGTTACGTTGAATCTATTTGGAACTTTTGTGCACAAATCTACTTTTGGATTTAAGGAAAATATTAACTTCATATGGACTTATTGATGATTGAAATTTAAATTAGGACAGCCATTTGGATTTCATGAAAAGTTTACAGTCACATGCATTGTTTGTAGTAAGAAGCAGGCCATCCATGCAGCACAAAATTAGTTACAGTGGAAGAGAATTGCATTGTCAATATCACGAAACTAGTGGATCTGGTATGAGTATTCCTAAAGTTAATTGAGATAGACACATCTCATAATACAATTTACAGTGTAATTGCTTACGAAAATAGAAGCATTTGTCGATGTTTAGGCTGTAAATGCTTCCATCTTATTATGATATTACTGCAGTATTATGCAATAGGATTTTCTGGCTTAGTGTGATGTAAGGCAAGTTGATTGGCTTAATAATCTTCTTTGGAAGAATTCTGTCCTAGCTGACTATGCTTACCGGGTAAAACAATCACGTGTCTTCTCGCTGTATGCTTGCGATTCTTTTGGTCATAGGACTTATAAAAAGCATCTACTTGCAGCTTTCATGAGTGATGGTAAAGCTTTTCATTACTGAAGCATCTTGTGGATGATTGATATTAGCCACACATTTCCAGTGGTCGTTTTAACTAAGTTTCAGATTTCAATCTTTGCCTAATGACTATACCAGGGTATATTATAAGGTAAAAGGGAAGGTAAAATAGACTATACCAGGGTATATTATAAGGTAAAAGGGAAGGTAAAATAAAGTTCAATACAGAGCATGGTTCAGATCTGAGACTGTTTGTGCAATTTTAATGAACCAAAATGTGGACGGAAATGAACCAATGGGCAGAGTTTCAGTTCACATATGTAATAGGCCTTGTAATTGTACATTGGCTATACATTTTACGATGTCTTAATTTTTTACCCAGTTGGGTGGTTGGAATAATTTTTAAAGGTTGATGGCCTCTGCTTCGTTGATGAGAAAGCTTTAGGTCAATAAAGAAGTCAGCATCATATGTGCTTTCAAAATAAAAAGCCATACCATACTGAGTATGTCACCTTCTTAGTGAACTGTCATTTCACCATCCCTCTAAGTGGTTTCATTAAGGAATATATACAGGAATATATACATTTTTCAGTATTTTTATTAGGCACAATGTCGATATAATTATATGAGAGGGTTGTGTGTATAATATATTATGAGGCTGGAAGTAACATGTTAATACAAAAAGATACACTGGTTTTTGGGGATGATTCCCGGGTGAATATGACTTAGCTGGACTGCAAAATTGCACATGATGGGTCTGCTCATGAATTTCCATTGAAACAACTGTGGCGCATATGTGTTACTTCCCTGCTCTGTATTCTGCATCATTTATGTTATAGCATCAGATGGACACATTTGGATGTATCCCAGAGGCAAATCAAAGCCTCTGCCTGTGTATAATTTACTGTATGAGGGCCACTGGACCCAATATGCATGTCAAGCTGTGTGTCTGAATAGACAAGATTGAAGCGACATCGTCCCGGCTAAGCCATGGGGTGTTGCGAATACCAAATAGTGTTAACCCTGCAGGAAGTCGAAAGCATAAAAAACAGCCCAACAACTCTATTTCAATACATGCTTTTTTTAATATAACTATTTTCTTCATATGGGATGGAAACTGTTATTCCAATAAACATTGTTTACATTTTCAGTTCCATATTGAAAAATTTCAGATGAGCTTTGGATTGAAGTGTACAATCATTATGCCTGGATAATTAACAATACAAGGCCTCTTTAAAAAAGAAAATGATAATCAACAGCATTTTCCCTATAAACAAACCAGTCAAGTATCATTTGAGAGACTCTATTTGAATAAGCAAAAGTATAATTCAACATTTTATTGGGACAAAGTATTATGAAACATGCTATATTGTACTTCGAGATAACCACCATTTGAGCTATCATGTTTCCATGATGTCAACAGGCATTTGAGGAGGTTCCTGTCCTTATTGTTTGGTGTTACAGCTGACAAATGACTAGTACTTACATTCAGCAGCTGGTGGACATTAATGAACTCATAACAAGCCATATCGAATGCATTGAAATGAAGTGTCAATTTGTCATTAAGTAACTTGCGATCTCATTGGTGAGAAGTATGTCTTTGTCAGAGACTCTGGTTAATAACATTGAAATTGTCACTGGGTGGTTAAACGTCATAGAGTTAAACAAGGCATGGATAGGGCTATGACTTCACAAGCAAGATTTCAGGCCAATTTTGTAAGCACTAGTTTTACGTCTACTGTAAATCAGTTCGTGAACTAAACGCTTCTGTTTATTTATCATTCTGATATCTGTGTAATCCAACTATGATGTCTGCACTGGCTTCCAGAGCCTATCTATCTATTGAAAAGTTGCTGTTCTAATTCATTTATTCCACTCCACATGTCTTGCAGGTTCTCAGTCTATTTTCAGTTGTCTGGAAGCTGTCTCTGCCTTATTTTGCCTTTCTTGCACCCACGTCATGTCTTTCTTTGCCTTGCTGTTTTCCATTTTCTCCGGGTTTTATTTTTCTTTTTCCCAAAGACAAACAAGGCGGAACGGCTGCTTTTTCCTTTGAATGTCTAGTTACGTAGTCAGCGGACTGCGAGGGATGAGAAATTGAGAATCTTGACATCATTGGCATTCCGCGTGAGGAGCTAAGGGTGCATATTGCATAAGGTTGGACAGAATGACAAGTCCAGCAGCCAGTTGCAAGTCCATACTCAGACTGATAAATTGCTGGTTTCTTTAGCTAGGTACCTCAGCAAGTTACTTAAATTGTAGCCTGATTATAGGATGCTGGTTTGCACAACCGCCAAAGCATGATATGACACAGACCATAATGAGTGTGTAAAGCGCCTAGTTTTTTGTGTGATTCTAAAAAGAGCTGTAATTGTATAATATAAATATCCTTGTATTTTCTTGCATGGCAATGATATTTCAAAGTAGATAATTCATAGTAACATGTCCCTGATGGTAACTAATTATTCTTGTGGCATAAACCTTTCAGAATTTTTTTCAAAATGCAGGCAACAGAATGGAATAGAATAGAACATAATATATTTTACAATTAAACAATTAATACAAAAATAAAATAAAGTTGAGCTAGTCAAAATACCTTAGAATGAGATTCTATTAAAACCGACACTTCAGTTAGTTAAAATTGACTAGAAGTTAATCATGTTAAAGTTGCAGTCACCAGAAATCTTTGTTGCATTACTGATGCTTCAATGATGTTACATGTTTGATGATAGATGCGGTCATTGCAAGTGGACAGTGCACCATGTTGCATATAGCCGTGACTGAAATTGTAATTGAGGTAGACTGGGTGATCTACATGATCTAGATGAGTACAGGAGATTCTGGTCTGCATAAAAAATTCAGGAGCCACAGGGATTTCTGACACATTGCCTGGATGAATCCAAGTGGCGTGGAGCAGTGGCCCATTAATTCCAGGACTTCCAAGGCCTAGGTGACCATCTTCACTAAGAGAGAGCCACTGGCATTGCATTGCAGCCTGACCAGTGACCATGTTGATAACTGGCTACCATTGGTCATCTATAGTTGCCTGGGGGCATTTCCACCGAGAGTCCGCTTAGCCTTTTTGACAAATGTTTGGGAACTCCATGGGTTTGGCATACTGACTTCACAAAATAATTGTCCTTTAAGATCGAAAAAATTATTTTGTGCTTTTTTGTGACACGGGATCTCAATTTGGGTGAGATTGATTTTTTGGGGTGACATCTTTCATGGTCAATGTGCTTATTTTATTCTGTAATACCCCATAATGTTTACAATACCACATGAAAAAGCAGTGGATATATCCCATGTGGTATTGTGTTGTATACTCAATGGTTTTTGGTATTATCAATGGTTTGATCATTGTTGATGATATCATTGCATTGTTTGCCATTGTAACGTCATGTCCATAATGGCATCACAACATTGAGACATCACCAGTTGATCTGCTGTCTGTGCTCTGATTGGCTGAGGCCACTGTTGAGTATTGATCATCAGAGTGAAGTTCAGCTTTCTTTTGAGTTACAATATGGGGTATAAATAAGACCAAATGGTTGTATGGTGGTATTTTGAGATGTACTCCCACTCGTGAAGATATCCTGAGTCCTCTGTACCCACTTGTGCTGACGCACTCATGGGTACAGACTACAGAGGACTCTGGATATCTTCAACTCGTGGAGTACATCTCAAAATACCAGCATACCCATTTGGTCTTATTATAATATCATATGCACTACAAAATTTGAAACAGAATATACATCTCATTAGTGTTCGCAATGTGATTAGAGCACATTTTGATATGTATGACATTGAATGCATTTTAAAAAAGAAAAAAAAAGTTTAGCCACCCTTCCAGATAATTTTTGCATTAAATGTCCTTTGCCTAAGTCAATGCTATAGAGTCTGTTATGGACTTATTTTTAGTGACAGAGCAGGAAAGAGTCTGGTTCTTGATCAAAGTACACTACTTACTAAAGTATGAGGAAAAAAGCAGTCAGTTCTGACGGAAATCTTAGTAATCGAATTTCATTCAGTGGCCCACATCACTGGGTCTGATTAATCAATAGTCAATTTTGAAGGTGGGGGCAAAGCAGAACTGCCTCATATTGCGGGTCCCCTGGGACCATTTGAGGCTGTGGGAGACTCATTTGAGGCTTTTGATGACCACAGCAACAGCGAGACACCTCCCTGTGGTGGTGCCAGGTCACAGTTGTCAGGGCCAGCAGTTGACCCATTCACCAACCAGTAAAGCTGTAATTAAAATCAGGAGGTGCATGTCAAGTTTGCAACAAGTGCGCGACAAGTGCCAGACAAGTGCAAGATGAGTGCCACTAGACCCAAGTTCCAGACAAGTGCAACAAAAGTGCAAAACAAGTGAAAGACAAGTGTGGGACAAGTGCGGCACAAGTGTGGCACAAGTGCAAGACAAGTGCAAGACAAATACAAGTCAAGTGAAAGACAGGTGCCAGACAAGTGCAAGAAAAGTGCAAGACAAATGCATGACTTATGCAAGACAAGTGCAGGACACGTGCCAGACAAATGCAAGACAAGTGCAAGACAAGTGCAAGACAGATGCAAGACAGATGCAAGACAAATGCAAGACAAATGCAAGACAAATGCAAGAAAAGTGCAAGACAAGCCAGTACTATCCTAGTTCATGCTGTCAATAAACCAAGAGCTCTAATTGTACAGTGTATATATAAAGTCAGTATTGCAAATTTCTAAACAGTTTTCAGGATTATCTTATATGATGTTTGATGGGAGGTTATATAGGAAAACCTACGAGTCAGTGACATGTTAGGATATACTCACATGGTGTAAGTCCGACACGATGATATCTTGACATATAGCTCAGCTCCTGTTGCACTTGCAGCTTTGGTTGATGGCTTACCGGATACCCCTGTTACCTGGCCTCATCACTGTTTAACAATGAAATAGCTGCGGTGTAATAGTAGGGCTACACAAGCTGCAAAAGTGTCAAATCTGTAAATAGGAATTTACGGAATTGCCCATCTACCAATTCAGCCTTCTGGCCTTAATTGGAGCAATATTACAATGCAATAAGAAAAGTCCACGTAGGGAGGGCTTAGCAGGTTAAATGAAGATTGCAAACAAGCTTCACACTGTCCATGGTACACTGGCCCTTCTCAAAACATGCACAGATTATTTGTAAATCTGATTTTGTTAATTTCATTAGCTGTGAGCAGCGAAACAAACAAAGCTTGTGACCTGGAGTCAAGCAGAGAGATCCAATTTGTCCTCACTGCTTGAACAATTAAAAAAAGCAAGTCCTTGCTAACACAGCATAAAATACAAGTTTTAAAACAAGCTCTATGCTGTATTCAGTACTTTTCTTGATTTGTTTAGTGATGAATGTTAGACATATTGATCAAAAATATCTTGTTTTTCGAACATGAATTAAGATTTTTCCCTTTGTATCTATGGTGCTACATTACTCTAAGCTAGGAAAGCTCACTCACACAATGCAGCATATCAAACAATTGTGATTTTTTAGAAATTTAGATATTGTCATAGCTGCATCACATGAGCCAACTGTAGTATGTTTTTAGTAAAATGTCGAAAGTCGGCAGCCTGGAAGAATATCTGTAGCAGTAAATCAAGTGCATCTTATTCAGTGTCGTAAATTCTATCCAGTGGGGCGTGGTCCCTGATTCCTTATGGATGACAGAGCAATGGTAGGCAAAAAAGCTGTATTCGCTTTTATTCAAATAGAGTTATCTGAAAAAAAAAAAATTGTTTTTGATATCTTTTGACTTGTTGCTACGACGATATTTCACTCCACTATTTCATGATAAATCATCAATTTCCTGGACAGGTTTGTTTCTTTCAACTGTTCATTAATTTTACTTAAAATTGCTTTAAATTAAGTGATTTGTTTAATTTGGGATAAATGGGAGCTTCTAATGTGAGTTTAGGGACCAGTACCATTTATTTCAACATTATAAAAATAGCTCTCATTGTAAGTTTTAAAAACAATTTTCCTTATTCAAAATATAGTAAATACTTCAACATATTAACTGTAGACTTTCCATAAAGGCAGGGTGATCATTGGTCCTTCTAACTCAATATGGGTCAGCCATGAGATTTACTATGGGCCTGAGGGCACGGCTTGAACTGCTTTCAAAGTAATCACTTTTCCTAACCGCAGTTAAATTCTTTGGGAAGCTCAATAGAGAGGAGCTACCAAGCCTTTCAGAAGCCTTCAGAAACATAAGTCAAAACGGTTTGGCTTTATCTCAGTGGAATTGCTGGCAGGCTCCCTGGGTGTAGATGGTCAGTCTGGGTGTAGATATACTCGCTGATCCATTGGGTATAAAAATTGTGCACACGCCACTTAGATGCATCTTGGGTTCCAGGGCTGTCCAGGCGGTGTGTCCAAAATCTCTGCGGCTTCTGAATTATTCATGTTGACCAGAATCTCCGGTGCTAATCAAGATCTTACGGGTCACCCAAGTTGTCGTAATTACAATTTCCTCTCAATTCACAATTTGCAACACGTCAGGATGGACACTGAAGACTGTCTTAGACCACAACTGTCATGACATCTTTAGTCTAATACAGGATGATTGATACCAAACTTTTAACCTGCAGTAAATGCAAAGATTATTGGCAAATCTGATTTGATAATTTAATTTGATCTGAACAGAACAAACAAGCCTTGTGGCCCAGAGTCAAGCAAATTAAGTCCTTGCTACGACACACCATAGAAAACCCTTTGACTTGTATTTTCAAGCAACAGCATTGTAGTGGTAAATCAAGTGCACTTATTCAGTGTCATAAATTCCATCCCAGCTGGGTGTGTTCTCTGATGCTTTATGGGTGACCTCATGCCCTTCAAAGCTGATATACTTGTCAGAGGATATTACCTTGCTGGAAAATACATAGTGTATTGTATTATGGATATATTATGCTTTGCACATAGAGTGAGACACAGATTTTTTCCAGTACAATGAACATCACCCCTATTGTGGAGAGGCACTGCCATACTTTGTATCAAAATACTATAGGGTTTTGCAGATAGATCGGACTACACTCTGAGCAAAACATGTTCAAAAATGGAACTATTTGCTGTTATTTTAGAGCATAGTGGACTATGAACGGTCCGACCTTGGACCTGCGTAACATGAATTTCTAAAAGGGAGGTTCCCTGGTGTGCAACAGCTTATAGTTTATTTCTGAGGACCAATCCCGACAATGGATAATTGGATATAGTCAGTGCAAGACCAACCTGCAGTCCATCGGCTTTCTAGATCTCAAAATTAAATGCTTACCTGCCCGAAGTTATGGATTTCATGGCAACCACAGAATGAATTTTTGAAATGCATTCCAAAATAGCTGTATATTTTCTATGAAGATTTCATAATTCAAATTTGAATATAAGTCCATATGAAAAGTCATGTACTTTCTGAGCGCCCTCATATATATTGTTAAATAATGTGTTTCAGGTCAGCTGTAGGACCACGTGCAGCAATAATTATGTACTACCTAAAAAGGAGGTTACAACATACTTGTATGTATGGAATATTTATGTAGCAAGAACTAACAGTAGAGGTTTGGCCTCTCGAGCTTTTAAAATTCCAAAATAATTAATTAAGTCATTCAGAGCAGTGTCATTAGCAGTTATGAGGAAATTAAATTACTCATTTACCTGAGATGTGACTTGAATGGCTACTATAACCCTATAAAAAGTATAATAAGTATGACAGTGCATCAGACACTATTTTGACTCTTTCAGGTGATATTGCTCTGGCCTTTATTTTTGCTAGCCATTCAGGACCATAAATTCAATCCATTGGTAGGCTGGAGTGTGTTCTCTGATTCTTTATGGGAGACCTCGTGCCCCTTAAAGTTGATAATTAAACTTGACAGAGGGTATTGCCTTGCTGGAGTAAAATGCTAAGAAAATGAATACGTTGTGACAAATAATGAGCCCTCAATAATATAGTGGATTTTAAGGATGATTTATTGCAATATGAACACTTTACTTGATCATTTTGTGTGTGTACGGCTGTACGAGGGGTTTTCCAAAAGTTCTGTCCAACTTGCCATAACTTTTGCAATATTTAATACAGAAACATGATATTTGGGTCAGATAATATTGAAGTAACTTTCAAATGATCCTGAAAAAATCAGATCATAGAAACAAAAATAAATGGCTAATTTGTTGCCATGGAAACCAAAAGTCATGAAATGCAGCCCAGGGTACCTTTAGAGACACAGATTCATTATATCTTGTCAAAAAATGTAATTTTTACCAGGGTTGCAGGAAAAAAAACCTATTAAAAATAATCCCTAACATTTCACAAATTCTTGTAAGAATGAACTTGATACTGAGTACATTTCCTATAACCTTATATCCCTTAAAAAGTCAATGCCTCACAGTCCTTATATTAAGATCACAGTTGGTGTTTCACAGACTTTTTGTTCTTTACGATGGGTTTTCCATAAGTTCTGTCCAACCTGTCATAACTTTTGCTAGATTTTAAACAGAAAAATGATATTTCAGTCAGTTGATATTAAGATAATTTGCAAATTATGCCCAAAAAATCAGATCATAGAGGAAAAAATAAATCGTTGATTTGTTGCTATGGAAACCAAAAGTCATGAAATACGACCGAGAGCTTGTTAACAGACAAATACTTGACATATTGTGTAAGACATGTAATTATTACAAGATACATAGAACAGAATTTTTTCAAAACATTCATAGTCATTTCACAAATTCCAAAAATAATGACTGGGACCTTGTAAATACGTTTTCTCATACTTTTTATCCATCTCTAAGTATGATACCTCAGTCTTCATGTTAAGGACAGTTTTGGCATTTTCCAGTCTTCTTTTCTTATAGGTTCTCCAATGTGTCTTCTCTTCATTCAGAAAAAGCTTGTACAATCTTTATTTCGTTCTGTCACTCATAATGTCTTCCTTGTATGATAAAAGGTTCTTATTCTTTCTGCTAGTTTTATCCAATTAAAATGAAAAAATGTAATAGGTATATATGATGTCATGCATATCTAAAAAATTGCTCATCTCGTGAAAAACTGAGAAACAACATGAGTGATGGTAAAGCAACTGAGATGTAACAAAAATACCAGTTACCATTGTTATTAATGATTTACAATAAACTGATTATATTTCATGAAAAAAAATTATGAATATACTTCAATTCAATATGTCAAGACACATGAAGTGCAAGCAAGTGTTCATTTCGTTTTTAGTGAGCAGTACGAAGTTTCATGACTTCTGGTTTCCATGGCAACAGATTATTATCGTTTTCATAGCTATGTGTTTTTTGAAAAACTTCGTTTTGCAGTTAAACCGTGACATCAGAGGGTATCGGTGAATATGATTGGTCTTATCTTCAATCTGTGACATATCAGTTCAGAGTTTGACATCACAGTTAATGACAAAGGAATTTAAAACTGTCAGGCAATGTTACTATTTGTGTACAACCACAACAAACAACGCATGTCTAAGCTGAGTGTTGCACCTCATTGTTTCACAAACAAAATATTTTGCTGTTTTTCACAAGACATCAGTCATCACAATTTCAAACAACTTTTTTGGTCAGTAATTGCAACTCTCCTTTGAGGCTAAGTAGTCTGTTTGGTTCAGTTACAGTGCATATTGAATCATACATCATCCATGTGTCTGCACTTTGTCAGTTTCCTGATATCTGCGCTTGTAATAAACGAAATTATTCAACTAAATCTTTGACATCACAGTTTTGGAATGAAGCAAATTGCAAACTTGAAAAACACGTAGCTATGAAAACGATAATAAGCATTCATTTGTTAATTTATGATCTGATTTTTTTGGGAGTTATTTGCAAATTACGTCAATATTATCTGACCAAAATATCATTTTTCTACATCAAATCTAGCAAAAGTTATGACTAGTTGGACAGAACTTATGGAAAACCCCTCGTAATCTTCAGGTCAAATTACTTTTTTGTGCAGTTAGCTGAGGCTCCTCCCTAAACACTGTTAACAGCATATATGGAAAGTGGGTACATTTGTTGCCATTTTAAGGAATAGTGCATAGTGCTTCCCAGGGTACTATAGCCTATAGCAGTAGAGCAAGGGCGTCTCTTCTCTAATGCCCCACATAGCTAGATAAGTCATTTAGTGAAATGTCATTAGCAGTAATGAGGAAATTAAATTCCTCATATGGCTTTGATGTGTCTTGAATGGCTGCTGCAATCCTATAATAGGTATGACACGGTGTTATAGCAGTATTTTGGCCGATTCGGTTAGTTAGGAAAATTACAGCACTTTCATGCAAAGGTGAATACTGGTAGTGTAGATCAATCTTTAGTAATATCTGAAGGTGGACACAGTGATGCAATGCCCCATATATGTATTGCTGGTCTTCTGTGACCATTTGAGGCTGAGCTAGACTAATTTGAGGATTTTGATGACCACTTCAACAGCCAGAGATCTCCTTGTGGCAAGCCAGCACCTGATCTCCTTATCATGGAAAGAATGTAAATTGGATGTAACAGTAATTGTTTGCCAAAGCATTTTTGGTATCATTAAATTTCTACACTTAAAATATCTAGGCAATATTTTGATGAGGACAAGCAAGCCTTTTCAATACAAATGCTAACTGTATGTGGATTTTGCAACATGGCTTCTATCAAAGCAAAGGCAAGCAATATATAAACTACTTTGGAAGCGATTTTCTTGATAATCTACCTTGCGTGATTCGTAGTTCAGGTCGGTCAAAAGGAAGGAGCCTGGTGAGCCCCTTAGCTTTCAGTCTAAGCTGTTAGGAACATGTGTCAAAAAGGCTCAGTGGACTTACTGCGGAAACCTAATTCTTTAGATGACCAATGGTAGCCAGTTATCAACATGGTCAGGCTGCAATGCCCTTGGCTATCCCTCAATGTAGATGGTCACTCTGGGCGCAGATGTCTTCTCTATGATCAACCCGGTATGAATTATGGACGTCCTACTCAATGCCACTTGCATGCACTGACACGAATCATTAAAGCAGACCAGAATCTCCTGTGCTCTTCTAGATCATGTGGATCCCCCAGTCTCCCTCATTTACAATTTCGTTCACAGATACATGATTAATGGTTCATTGCTGGATTGCACTGACGGTTACTGACCACATCTATAATTAATGACGCAATATCGTCAAAGTATCAGCAACATGACAAAAAATTCTGGTGCCTGAAATAATTAATGCCTAGTCATTTTTTTAATACTATTCAACTTTTAAATTATTGTATTAATTTGAAGATATTGAGGTGAGACTACTCTATTCTACTTTTTCTTAAAACCCGTATTTTGAAAAATTGCTAAAAAGTTAATTTCACTATAATTACTTGCCATGTAAGAAATTATAATAGTATTCATATTATACCACTCAAGCTCATTTTAAAATCACAGAACACCAATAATAAATACTGGAAATTACTATACTGCGTAAATGCATGAGGATATATAATTGATGCAGGGTGAAGATCTTAGAGGTCATTGACTTCAAGGAAACTACGCGTTTTACAAACTTAGTATGGCATGCCTCAAACCATCCTGTGGTCAATGCGCACACCAGCAACCTGTAATCCGATTACAAGTAACTTGCTGAGGTACCTAGTTGAGGTAACCAGCTTAAGAAACAACAAACATATAGAGTGGAATAAATAAATTTGAACAACAACATACCATAGATTGACTTGAGAAGGAATAGTAGACATAGAACTTTAGAAAACACAGATATCAGAGTAAGTACATTACATAGGTTGACAGATAATATTATCGAGACAGGGCAATATCAAGTCATAATATTATAGTAAGAATACTTCCATAATATTGTTCAAATACAGTGCCGCCTGTAAGTAAGTGATACGCATGATATTGTGCCATTGCATCAATGTTAAACATCCTTAACCAAAATGCTTCTGGAAGGACGAATTCTCATCCGATGAGAGGAAAACATTTTGGGTCATATAGGCCGATATGTGAAGCATGTGGGATAAAAATAGCAGCCCATTTTCTTTGCTGTAGTTGGAGTTAGGTACACGGGTGGATTCGCCTGTATATATATGGGCTATCATACCTAATAGAACAGAGTCTGAAACAAGTCCATTCAAAAAAGTAAACAAAAGAACTTGTGGGGACTGAACATGATGTTTTAACCATGTTTTGCAAACTACCTGCAGTGCTTCATGATCCTTGCAGTTTTCTCTCACCATCTAGCACACTTGTTGGAGCTGACACATCAGTAGTTCCATAAAATCCAAGAATTTGTACAGGTATTGCATTATCTCTATAGTGATGGGCCTCAGTACTCAGACTCACTGGGTTGGAACAGGGTCAAGGCCTTAGACTGGACATGTGAAATTACCATAGAGGGCAGCGCCTGTCAGCTGCCTGACAAGAAAATCATAGGACTCATGCCATTGAGATTACCAATGAACTGGAGAGTACTAGGCAGTGCTGCCCTCTTTGGCAATTTCACATGTCCAGTCTAAGGCCTTGACCCTGTTCCAACCCAGTGAGTCTGAGTAATAAGGCCCATCACTATAGAGATAATGCAATACCTGTACAAATTCTTGGATTTTATGGAACTACTGATGTGTCAGCTCCAACAAGTGTGCTAGATGGTGAGAGATGACTGCAAGGATCATGAAACACTGCAGGTATTGTGGAAAAATTGGTTAAATCACTGTTAAATATAGTGGTCAATCCCCCAAGGCCTTTTGTTTACATTCCTAGTTTCACACTCTTCTAATTATGTACCATTACAGGCCAATTTCTATCAGTGACTTCACTCGTGGTTAGGTATGGGTCAAAGTCTTTGATAAGTAAGTGAAACGCAGGCCCAATGTTAAAAGATAGGGAAGGGTGGTTCACTTACTTATCAAAGACTTTGACCCATACCTAACTCAGACTACAGCGAAGAAAATGGGCTGCAATTTTTATTCCACTTGCCTCACACATCGGCCTTTATGACCCACTTTGTTTCCCTTTCATCCGATGAGAATTCATGCCTCCACAAGCAGTTTGGCTGGGGATGTTTAGCATTGATGCAATGGCACAATGTCATGCGTTTCACTTACTTACAGGCGGCACTGTAGGAAAGCAGTTAATGTGAACACCATGAAAGGACAGAGCCATTTTAACTCCATCAAAATGTCATTACTAAATTAGTTCTGTCACTGACAGTCTAACTAATGACATTTCTGTGACAAATTTATCGAATTATGCTGCAGCGTTCATTTATTCCCCATTTCTCATTTGATACACAAAATGAGTTTTTATTATCACAGACGCATGATGCACAAAGATCCACCATGCATTGCCTTGTGTTTCCAGTTTTTATGCTCTCTCAGCTATTGACAAAAATTTAACGCACCTCAGTAACTCAATCTCCAATTAATAGAGATGTTTATATATTAAGTATGGTAATTGGTAAACCTCTTGAGATTCCTCTTCCATAGGCTGTAGAACTTTTGAAATGTGTATGAGAAAGAGGGAGATATAGAAATGCAGGTTGGACCGAAAACCTAATTTATAGAATTTGAGTCATGGGCCAATTTTTTAGCTGACACCAAAAGGTATTGGGGGAGGCATGTAGCAGCCTATTTACTAAGAGTAAGAGGATATCTGATGGCCAAGTCAGATGACCTGCACCCCCTTTTGCCATCCATCCAAATTGGTGAAGACTACCACCCAAATCTCCCAGCGGTCCTGGCAGCCTCCCATCATCATTTTGGGCAGCCATCCATCAGTTGACCAGTTGTAAAGAAGGTTTCATTCAACATAATATGCATGCCATGGCTTAATTTGCTTTTCCTAATGAAACCTGGTTACTTATCTAATGCCAGTTTCAGAAGTGAAAAATAGCATGCAATGCATGCACCGTGTCCTCGAGCAATTTAATAACCCTTATAACTCAATGGGATATGATCATTACATTAACACATCTCTATAAATTGTTAAAAGTTGCATTCTATCTACATGTATAGATCTATCAATCTACCTATCAATCTATCTATCTGCCTATCTATGTGTCTATCTGTCTATCTGTCTATCTTTAGTAATTGGCTGAAGCATAAATCTCAGGTTGTGGTGCACCCCACGTTGTCTCAGGGCGGAAGGGCCAAAGGGAAGAAGAAGAAGATGCTTCTCAGAAATCGTCTGCTGAGTAAGGACGAATTTGGGGGATTAAAGTTAACTATTTAGAGCAGTGAGACATAAGATTAAAGCCAGGGCATCTAGTGCAACAGTGTGAACACTGGGCATCATAATGGCGTCATAACTTTGGGTTGTTCTTGCATCTGTGAAGTGCTTTTCGATCCACACCAACTTTGATATGACAATCCCATTGATGACGACAAAGGGCCCGAGGCCCTGCTCTCGGACACAAAAAGGCATGTTGATCACTGATCTGTATAGCACTGATTAAAACTCTACAAGGCATTTAGGTACAGTGATGCAATATTATATGAAACTTTATGAAAGTGATTTATACATCAACAAAGCAGCTTTTACTTGGCCCTGTATAGTGTCCCCACTCATTCTCATTGTGTTAGTGAAACATTTTGTGAATTTACGACATTGCTGAAAACTGGTTGCATGTATCATACCTGCATGCAATCTGAGGCAAACTTCTGCCTCTGACAGTCACCCAAGAAAGTAAGAAAGTCTTTGGTCTGGCAACAGCATTGTTGAATTCCAGTTTGGTAATTACTTGTACATGTAAAGTTACTTGGAATGGCACATTGTGAATGGCACTTCATGAGAAAGGTGTGCACTCCTTCTACCCCTCTGACAATGAATCTTGCTGGCTCTCTGTGACCTCTCATACACCAAAGGATGACCCCCGGTCCATTAAGGGATGGAAATGAACAGCCCTTCCTTCGATTTATGAAGTGTGTGCTGGGCAAAGACCATAGCCATTGTCCACAGGAGTATTCAGACACAAACCATTGGTTGTTGCACGCTTTGTAACTCTCCCACAAATTTATGCATCACAGCTTTTCCTCGAAATGGCAGAAAAGCTTTTGTTTATCCTCACTTTACATGAATTCTGCAGAATGGGGTCTGGGTTAACTCAGTAAATGCAAAACAACAAACATATTTTGACAGGAGGGTGGTTCGAGCCACAATGTAACAGATATGATATATAATTTCCGCTATATATGCAAAGCATTGACTGAATTTGGCAACTCAAAATATGGAAATGACAGGCTGTTGCATAAATTTGATTGTTTTCTCTGTGTTACACCACAGACTGGCGGGGATCAGAAGCTGCAGCAACATATGTCAGAATTGCTGGCAGGCTCCCTGGGTGTAGATGGTCAGTCTGGGTGTAGATATACTCGCTGATCCATTGGGTATAAAAATTGTGCACACGCCACTTAGATGCATCCATGGCTCCAGGAACGTCCAGGCAGTGTGTCCTAAATCTCTGTGGCTCCTGAATTATTCATGTTGACCAGAATCTCCGGTGCTAATCAAGATCTTACGGGTCACCCAAGTTGTCGTAATTACAATTTCCTCTCAATTCACAATTTGCAACACGTCAGGATGGACACTGAAGACTGTCTTAGACCACAACTGTCATGACATCTTTAGTCTAATACAGGATGATTGATACCAAACTTTTAACCTGCAGTAAATGCAAAGATTATTGGCAAATCTGATTTGATAATTTAATTTGATCTGAACAGAACAAACAAGCCTTGTGGCCCAGAGTCAAGCAAATTGATCCAATTTGTACTCACATGTTTAACAAAAGCTGTAAAACAAGTCCTGACTACGACACACCATAGAAAACCCTTTGACTTGTATTTTCAAGCAACAGCATTGTAGTGGTAAATCAAGTGCACTTATTCAGTGTCATAAATTCCATCCCAGCTGGGTGTGTTCTCTGATGCTTTATGGGTGACCTCATGCCCTTCAAAGCTGATATACTTGTCAGAGGATATTACCTTGCTGGAAAATACATAGTGTATTGTATTATGGATATATTATGCTTTGCACATAGAGTGAGACACAGATTTTTTCCAGTACAATGAACATCACGCCTATTGCAGCGAAGCCCTGCTATACTTTGTATCAAAATACTATAGGGTTTTGCAGATAGATCGGACTACACTCTGAGCAAAACATGTTCAAAAATGGAACTATTTGCTGTTATTTTAGAGCATAGTGGACTATGAACGGTCCGACCTTGGACCTGCGTAACATGAATTTCTAAAAGGGAGGTTCCCTGGTGTGCAACAGCTTATAGTTTATTTCTGAGGACCAATCCCGACAATGGATAATTGGATATAGTCAGTGCTCGAGGCACACCTTGCAAGACCAACCTGCAGTCCATCGGCTTTCTAGATCTCAAAATTAAATGCTTACCTGCCCGAAGTTATGGATTTCATGGCAACCACAGAATGAATTTTTGAAATGCATTCCAAAATAGCTGTATATTTTCTATGAAGATTTCATAATTCAAATTTGAATATAAGTCCATATGAAAAGTCATGTACTTTCTGAGCGCCCTCATATATATTGTTAAATAATGTGTTTCAGGTCAGCTGTAGGACCACTGATTATAAACAAACAGCAATAATTATGTACTACCTAAAAAGGAGGTTACAACATACTTGTATGTATGGAATATTTATGTAGCAAGAACTAACAGTAGAGGTTTGGCCTCTCGAGCTTTTAAAATTCCAAAATAATTAATTAAGTCATTCAGAGCAGTGTCATTAGCAGTAACGAGGAAATTAAATTACTCATTTGGCTGAGATGTGACTTGAATGGCTACTATAACCCTATAGTAAGTATGACACTGTATTAGACCGTCTTTTGGCTCCTTCAGGTGATATTGCTCTGGCCTTTATTTTTGCAAACCATAGTTATGTTGTTGCAATGAAAGAGCAGAGATAAATGTTTATGGAGGATGACATACATGTTGTCTAGTACTGGAATGCAAAACAAGTATATCAGATCTTTTGAATGCCTATTCTTTATGGTTCTAAATGGACTTATTTTGGAGACTCAGTCTTTTTGGTGTTCAACCACAGCCACCGTAGCTTTTGATCTCAAGTGCGTCTTATTCAGGACCATAAATTCAATCCATTGGTAGGCTGGAGTGTGTTCTCTGATTATTTATGGGAGACCTTATGCCCCTTAAAGTTGATAATTATAATTGACGGAGAGTATTGCCCTGCTGGAGTAAAATGCTAAGAAAATGAATACGTTGTGACAAATAATGAGCCCTCAATAATATAGTGGATTTTAAGGATGATTTATTGCAATATAAACACTTTACTTGATCATTTTGTGTGTGTACGGCTGTAATCTTCAGGTCAAATTACTTTTTTGTGCAGTTAGCTGAGGCTCCTCCCTAAACACTGTTAACAGCATATATGGAAAGTGGGTACATTTGTTGCCATTTTAAGGAATAGTGCATAGTGCTTCCCAGGGTACTATAGCCTATAGTAGTAGAGCAAGGGCGTCTCTTCTCTAATGTCCCACATAGCTAGATAAGTCATTTTGTGAAATGTCGTTAGCAGTAATGAGGAAATTAAATTCCTCATATGGCTTTGATGTGTCTCGAATGGCTGCTGCAATCCTATAATAAGTATGACATGGTGTTATAGCAGTATTTTGGCCGATTCAGTTAGTTAGGAAAATTACAGCACTTTCATGCAAAGGTGAATACTGGTAGTGTAGATCAATCTTTAGTAATATCTGAAGGTGGACACAGTGATGCAATGCCCCATATATGTATTGCTGGTCTTCTGTGACCATTTGAGGCTGAGCTAGACTAATTTGAGGATTTTGATGACCACTTCAACAGCCAGAGATCTCCTTGTGGCAAGCCAGCACCTAATCTCCTTATCATGGAAAGAATGTAAATTGGATGTAACAGTAATTGTTTGCCAAAGCATTTTTGGTATCATTAAATTTCTACACTTAAAATATCTAGGCAATATTTTGATGAGGACAAGCAAGCCTTTTCAATACAAATGCTAACTGTATGTGGATTTTGCAACATGGCTTCTATCAAAGCAAAGGCAAGCAATATATAAACTACTTCGGATGCGATTTTCTTGATAATCTACCTTGCGTGATTCGTAGTTCAGTTCGGTCAAAAGGAAGGAGCCTGGTCAGCCCCTTAGCTTTCAGTCTAAGCTGTTAGGAACATGTGTCAAGAAGGCTTGGTGGCCATACTGCAGAAACCTATTTCTTTAGATGACCAATGGTAGCCAGTTATCAACATGGTCAGGCTGCAATGCCCTTGGCTATCCCTCAATGTAGATGGTCACTCTGGGCGCAGATGTCTTCTCTATGATCAACCCGGTATGAATTATGGACCTGCTGCTCTATGCCATTGCATGCACTGAAACTTTGTGTCAGAAATCTTGGGGGCTCCTGAATCATTAAAGCAGACCAGAATCTCCTGTGCTCATCTAGATCATGTGGATCCCCCAGTCTCCCTCATTTACAATTTCCGTCATGGCCACATGATGAACGGTTCACTGCGGGATTGCACTGACCACATCTAGAATTAATCAAGCGACATCATCAAAGCTTCAGAAACGTAACAAAAAATTCTGGCGTCTGAAATATTGATGCCTAGTCAGATTTTTTTTTATTACTATTCAACTTTTAAGTTATCGCATTAATTGTAAAATATTGAGGTGCACTTTAATAAAATATATTCTATCCTATTCCATTCCCACTTAATACCCGCATTTTGAAAAATTTCTGAAAAGTTTATTTCACTATAATTACTTTGTGGATATATGACTTATTTTGAAAAATCTATTTTTAAAGTGTCACTGCTATGTGAGAAAGTACAATAATATCATACAACTCAAGCTCATTTTAAAGTCACAGAACACCAGTAACAAATTTCGGAATTTACTATAGGGGAGAGCGGGGCCAGTTGAACAAAACTTTAGACATTGCTCTCCTAGACTGGCGGGATTTCTGAAATATGTAAATGGTACGAGCATTTTGGGGTAAAAGTCGGGAACCCATCTTTTTAGCATATTTCAGGTATGCCGATTCCGAAAAAACCGGTTCCCAAGCGATATTCCGGGTCCTTCACCTCCTAATTTGCATAACAAAATGGCCGCCAAATTAGCAATTTTTTGATCATTTTAAAGCAGTAACCTTCAATATACTACTGTTTAGGAAAGCAAAAAAGGCAAACTAAGTGGCTCAATCCATGTTATGAAGACCAAGGAATACTCACACCATTTTAGAATCAATTATACAAGTTTGATGGTCATTGATATGCAAATTAGTAGCCGCCATTATACAAAAATGCCTTTTCTTCAATAACTTCCTTACTAATCAAGCAAATTTAACAAATTAAAGTTCTATACCAATGTTTTATGGGTCAATGGAGATGATGAAACCATCTATTAAGTCATAAAATTCATCCAATATTAATTATGCAAGAATAATGGTCATTAATTTGCCAATCCATGATGAAATATTACAGAAAATAACAATCTTCTTAGTATGTCTTCTCTGCTAATCCAGCAAACTTTAAAATTAAATTGATTTACCAATGTTTTGAGAGTCAATAAAGATAATGAACTTATTTATAAAATGACAACACTAATAAAATATTAATTATGGAAAAATAATAGTCATTAGTATGCTAAATAGTGATGAAATATTACAGAAAAAAAAAAGTTTTTCATTTCCTCTGTGCTAATCCAGCCTACTTTACATTTAAAAATCAGTACCAAAGCTAAAATAGTCAAAGGATATTGAATTTATTTATAAAGTCATGACATTCATAAAATATTAATTATACAAGAATAATAGTCATTTGTACATACATACATATACTAGCAAAATGTTTTTCTTAATATCTGCCTTACTAATCCAACAAATTTTGCAAATAAGACTTCCATACCACTGGCTCAAGGGTAAAAAAACTCATTCATAAAGCCATAAACTCATAATATATTAATAATGCAAGAATAATAGTTATTTGTGTGATTATTAGCGATGCCATATTTGCGGAAAAAGGTGTCTCTTCAGAATTATCAGGAACTCAATGCATGATGGCACATGCCAGCCTTGAAATTCAGCAAAGGTCCCATCATATCTTCCTGACTGGGTGTATCAAGATGATAGGATATGCATTATTGGAAGATCCCTCAACTCAGAAATGAAGTCACCTTGCTACTCCCAATACGCAAAAATATTCTGAGGCAATACTGACACTCCTACTATAATAAAACTGCTACTTTCCCCTTATAACAGTGAATCCTACACAAAGAGCAGACAGTGTATTCATTTTTTTATTAATAAAAAAATGTTGATGTGTGCATGGAACACTGGTAGTGAGAGATCAAGGTAGGGATGGTCAGGAGATATTCTAATAGGACCACTTGATGGAGACAATTGCGCGACAAGGGAGGAGGAGGGTACCAAGAGAAACTGGGAGCAAGCAGGGAAGGAGGAGTCATTTAGTTAGCTAGGAGTAGCCAGATGGTTATTGAAGAACCACTCTGGGGGAGGAGGCAAGAGCTAGTGGAAGCAGACAAAAGAGGGGACAGCCGATGGGTAGGAGGCAATGCAAGGAGGAAACCAATATCAGGAAGGAGCTAAGAAGTAGACAGTGAAGGGGGAACAGATGAGCTATTGAGTAGGGAGGCAGGAGTTAGGCGGGAGGCAGGAGTTAGGCTGGAGGCAGAGGAGAATGCAGATATCGTGCAGGAAAAAGAGAAATGAGCAGAGAGGTAGGAAACACAATTTGACAAAGCAAAAGCTGTCGGAAAAACTCGGGATAGGGCTGAGTGGGAGAACACAGAAGTCAGAGAGAGGAGAGAATGGCTGTTGTGGAGGCAAGAGCTAGGAGGAGGCAGTCAGGTGGGAGACAGGAGCTATCAGGCAGAAGGGAAGAGCTGGGAAGGAGGCGGAAAGGGAGATTATGGAGATTGGGGTCACTGGAAAGGATGGAGAATGCGATGAAGGAGGCAAGAGCTAGAGATGAGGCAAGATCTTGTGAGAGGAGGCAAGAGTTACCTATTGAGAGGGAAGAGCCATGAAGAAGGCATAATATTATTGAGTTTTCAAATTTGTTTGCTGCATCTGATCCCACACAGAATATAAATAATAACAATTTGAATTGTTATGCCCTTCTTTATTTTACTCATAAACTTTCATGATGACTGTTGAATTCGAAACATTTAATATGTGTATGACATTCAAACTTTACTAATTTGGACACTACATAAAATGATAATACAGTGATTCCATGTCTTTTATGGGGGAATTGGTGCTTCAGCTTGCTTAGAAGGCATTTCGGGCCATGAGACAATGCTGAATAATTGCCCCAAAACAGAATTCCAGCTACAGCCCTGATCTTCCTCGCTAATCCAGCAAACTTAACAAACAAACAAATTTAGGGATATCACTGATATTATTATGTTTTGAATGAGTTCATGACCTGTATTGACCTTTGAAGTATTGCAGACTAACTTTGAAAAAACTAAAATTGTTGGAGGACTTCATTTGCTTAAGTTTGCTTGATGCGTATAGGAAAGGTATAAGAATACACTTTTTTTGCAGTTATATGACACTGCTAATTTACTACTAACTGCAGGTCTTGCATAACTAATATCAGGTGAATGTAAGGACTTTGTCAATGACTTCTTCATTGACCCTTAAAATATTGGCATATACATTTTATTTTGTAAAGTTTGCAGGATTAGCAGCATCAATGTAACGAAATCTATTCTTCTGAAATGTGTCATGCTAATTAGCATACTAACGACTATCGTTTTTCCATAATTAATATTTGATGAGAATTATGACTTTTTGAATAAGTTCATTATCTTCATAGACTTTAAAACATTGGTATAGACCTTTAATTTGTAAAGATTCCTGGATTAGCAGAGACGACACTATGAAGATTGGTATTTTCCGTAATATTTTATTGTTAATTAACATACTAATGACCATTATTCTTGCATAATTAATATTGGATGAGTATTATGACTTAATAGATGGTTTCATCATCTTCATTGACCCTTAAAACATTGGTATAGAACTTTAATTTGTTAAATTTGCTTGATTAGTAAGGAAGTCATTGAAGAAAAGGCATTTTTGTATAATGGCGGCTACTAATTTGCATATCAATGACCATCAAACTTGTATAATTGATTCTAAAAAGGTGCGAGTATTCCTTGGTCTTCATAACATGGATTGAGCCACTTAGTTTGCCTTTTTTGCTTTCCTAAAGAGTAGTATATTGAAGGTTACTGCTTTTAATTCAAAGACAGACAAGTAAGTGCTGGCAAAGACTTTAATACCACTGATCATCAACTACCATCAATACGATACAATACAATACAATACAATACCATACAATACAATACAATAAACATTTAGATAAAACAGTTGGCAGGCAGAGAGCCAAGCAGCAAGTGGGGTGAGCACATGGTACCCCATCTTATCTGTCCAGGGTATTATGGCATTAATTAATGACCAGTGGGCAGTGGCCTGGCCAAGCTCCTCCCCTCTGTCCTCAATTAAAACTGTTTATTAATAAACATGTCTTAATTCAAAGACAGACAAGTAAGTGCTGGCAAAGACTTTAATACCACTGATCATCAACTACCATCAATATGATACAATACAATACAATACAATACCATACAATACAATACAATAAAAATTTAGATAAAACAACAGTGATCTAATCATTCATACAAACACACATTCCAGGGAAGTACACAAATACAATTTAATTAGAGAAAGATATCTCAAAGTCCATTAACTGTAGGTAGTAGTTCAAAGAGTTATTGAAATGAGTTATTTACTATTGAGAGTTTCTGAGAGGCTTGAGGTTTTAAATATTTGTATATACAGTCACTTTTCCAGTCTCCAAGAATCTTAATTGTTTCCAGTGGGACATTGGCAGCAAACAGGTGAGAAGCTCCTGATCTTCTCAAACTATGGCTATTGAAATCAGATGTGGAAAGGCCTGATAGGGTAATCAGGGCCTTTAGTCTCTTTCGAATTCCAGCAGGGGTAGGGACACACAGTTGTCCCTTGGGGTCCAGATATGCTCAAGCAGGGGCATGGGAGGGCACAGGACCAGCAAGGGTAATGAAGTGGAGCAGGGCAGTGGTGGGGCAAACTTTGCTCTTCAAGAGGGGGAGGGCTGTTTGTAGCACCCTCTCACGGAATTGTAGGGTCTTGGTCCAGTGAAGATTGAGAATAGCACCAGTTTGGAAGAACTCTATATCAGCTCAAGTGACTGATTTGGCAAGTTCCCAATTCCCAGGGGAGGGGACTGACACATTGCTGATGCGAAGCATTCCAAAGAAACATGCCAAAATCAACGACCACAGCTGAGCATCAGAAGTTTTAGATAAGTCCAGGAAGGAACACATTAAGATTAGGTCCTCTGTGGTTAAAGTCAATTTGTAACGAGGTTCACAGCCCTTGAAGCGTTTAACAGCTTTAAGCATGGATGATATCTGGTAATTATCCTGAAGGGGGTGTGGTAATCCAAATTCCATGTGTAATAATCTAATAACTGATAAATATTGTTGAATAGAGGAGGCAGCTTTGGAAGCACTGAGGTAAGCAATATAACGAACAATGTTCACTGGGGTGGCAGGTAGGGCAGGCAGATTGTAAGACACGCAGAAAGTCAAATAACATTGCAGAAATGTTCTGTAAGATCGCTTAGTACTGTCAGCCAGCACAAGTTGCTTCAGCCTCCAGACCTCTGCATCCAGCTGCTGTAAGTCAGCAGAAGTTTCTGTAATGAAGATGAGAGAAATCTCAGTGATTGCACAGACATATGTTCAGACAGCAAATAAAAGCAAGTGTAATCACCAAAGAAATGTTGCAGCAGCACAGATAATCTCAAGAATTGACCAGGGGAATGCAGCCTACTCAAAGAATCAGCAATGTCATTATGTTCTCCCTTGATGAAATGGGCTGTAATGGTGATGTCATGCATGACCACCAGAGCAGCAATCCTTCTGAGAATCCAGGATGCCATGGAATTTGGGGAGTAACGATTATTAATGGCACAGATGGTCATAAAATTGTCTGAGTAGATATCAAAATGTAATCCAGGGTAGACAGCAGCCCAACGGTCCAAGCTAATCAAGACAGTTGCCAGTTCCATGATATTAATGTGGGCATTAGCAAGTCTTGGTTTATCAAGCATCCAGTTAGTATAGCAGATATCACCATTATTAAGGCAGAATGCTCCAGCCCCCACTGACGAGCTGTCAGTGGTGATGATAACCTGGTCTTTGACATCCCAGATTTTCCTGATATGCAAGTCCTTGGAGAGACAGGCAAGCCACCAATGCATGTCCTTAAGTAAAGCAGATGTTACCAAACATTTGTGATTAGGCTTGTTGAGCATGCCAATTGAGTGAAAAATGGAAGCCATGAATGGTTTTCCCCAGGGATGCACCTGGACTGCAAAATTCAATTTCCCACCCAAACTCTGTAACTGCCTCTTTGACAAACGTTTTTTGGTCATATGATCCATAATAACATCTTTGAAATGCAAAGCCTTCTGTTGATCCAACTTTAAAGTTCCCCTGACAGTGTCAATCTCCAGGCCAAGATAAGTAAGACACTGACAGGGGTCTACAACTTTCTTCCAGTTGATTCGCAAGCCAAGTTGCCTTAGCAAAGTCAGTAATCTGTTAAATGCTAGTGTGCAAGTGTCCTTGTCATCTGCACAACAAATAAAATCGTCTAGGTAGGCACATACCTTAAAGCCTCTCCGCCTCATCATTCTTTGAATTGCCTGAGTGATCCTGTTGTAAATAGCAGGACTTTTTCTTGCACCAAAGGGCAATTTTCCATCCATCATGAAGGTGGGATGTGCATCACCTTTAAAAGTCCATTGTAATCCAGTGATAATATGCTGGGCAGGAGGGATTTCAAAGCTCCTGTAGGCCCATTTTAAATCCACTTTTGACATATATCCTCCTGGGGAGCACAGGTCCAGTGCCTCCTCAATTGAGGTATATCTACAATCATCTTTGAAAGCATAATCATTAACACTGTAATTTTCCGGTCTTGAAAAGTCATGGATCAAACGTACATCCCCATCTGGTTTCTCAATAGCAGCTAAAGCAGAGACTACTGTGGGGCACTCAGGGGAAACAATGTAATTGCCATCCTGAATTTCCTCTTTGATCCGATTCTCCACTCTTTCTATAGTCTGTGGATGGTTAGCACTAGGGTGATTTGGCACACATGTGGATTGGAGGTGCTCAGGGGGGCAGTCAATGAGAGAAAAGCCATGTTGGATGCCATTCATAATAAAGTCTCTATCCTGGTCATCTCTCAATTCATTACCCAAATATGCAAGCAGGCCTTGACAGATGATGAGGGGCTACTCAGTTTTTTGAGGATCTGTCAGCTTTGTGTTGTACCTCAGGATGATCCTCAAAACAGGTACGGCACACATGTGCAAAATTGCAGTGCTTTAGTTGGCACCCATTCAGTCCATTGTACTTGAAGCACACAGTCTTGCCACTTTTTGGGTCAGTCTTGCCTTGGGCTAGTCTTCGTTTTGTGTTAGATCCTTCATTAAGGGGCCCTGGTTTCTGGAGGTGGCTTGTCATTATTAGGAAAGGGCTTGCAGTGCCCCATTTGAAGCCCAAGCTGGCTTGTTCTTTTCGGTACACTTTGTCATAGTTGAGGACATTTGCCCAGGGGAAAGATTGGGCAAAGACAGCCACCTGGATTAAATAATTAAGGTAGTCCATGACCTGGTCAAGATTTGCGCCGTCTTCCAGCACCAAGTCCCTGGTGATGCGTATGGCCCCCTCCATAAACTGGGCCATTGTTAGCTTTTCATGGGGGACCTTTTTCTGCATGGTGGAGGTGAATTCCACACCTCCGATTGTCACTGTTGTGGGCTGATCTCCCCTGGTCAAGCTTGAGACATATTCAGGTACTGAGCGGATCTTGGCACCAAACATGCCCTTGCCAAACTGGAACGGATCAAGAAATGTCTCACCTTGTGGATCAACTGCAGGCAGCTTGCTGGTACTTGATAGCAGTGGGTTATCTTTGAGTAACTCCAAAAGTTTTTGTGGATTAATGGAGCCTCCCGCTTCCACCACTGCCTTGGGATCCATTCGATTTTGGTCCTGGGCTTGATTGTTGTTCAGGCCCTCCTCTCTGCCTTCTTCTTCCTGACCTCTCCTCTGGGTAGGTTTCCTCTTGTCCTTGATGTGGAGGACAGCCACTCCATCAATGAGGAGCAACAACTGAGCAGGCAGCAATTTCTTGTGGAAGAGCTGTTTGATTTTGCCCTCATCCAGCAAAGCAAGAGTCTTGTAGGAGGTAAATCCTGATTCTGTCAGAGCTTTTTTGGTATCCTCAATCAGTTCCTGTTCAGTGCACCATTGTTCAAATTCCCAGGCATCAGCTTCAGCATCTCCCATCATGAAGATTTTTCCAATAATAAACAAACACAAATCCTTCAAGTGAAAATCCTTCAATTGGTATTAAGCAAGCATGGTTAACTGATTAACAGTTGGCAGGCAGAGAGCCAAGCAGCAAGTGGGGTGAGCACATGGTACCCCATCTTATCTGTCCAGGGTATTATGGCATTAATTAATGACCAGTGGGCAGTGGCCTGGCCAAGCTCCTCCCCTCTGTCCTCAATTAAAACTGTTTATTAATAAACATGTCTAAAACGATCAAAAAATTGCTAATTTGGCGGCCATTTTGTTATGCAAATTAGGAGGTGAAGGACCCGGAATATCGCTTGGGAACCAGTTTTTTCGGAATCGGCATACCTGAAATATGCTAAAAAGATGGGTTCCCGACTTTTACCCCAAAATGCTCGTACCTCTCTAAATAAAGCCATTTTTCAAAAATCCCGCCAGTCTAATTGGTGAAGTGTGGGGCTGCAGTCCTTTATTTTTGCTAACAAGTTTAGCTAGGAGCATAGCATGTTTTGGCTAAATTTGGCATGTCTCGCACATTTCTTTCTGTTCAAAGAATAGCCTGGGGCCAGTTGAACCAGTCGACGGTTAAACTTTAATAATACATTTTTTAATTTATTTTAATCTATTGTAATTAGCCACTTAGAAAAACAGTTTTTGAAGTAATCACTGTTTTTCTGAGGTGAATAATAAGAATAGTAATAATAATAATAGGTAATTGAAGAATATCAATATAATCCCCCGCCCGCAAGCGGCAGGAGATTATAATAAACTGCCGTAAACTTCTCTGGTTCAACTGGCCCCACTGAGACCTCCATGTATCTCTATATATAGCCTGGCTGTAGCCTTGTTGTGGGACACCATTTTAAGGAAGTGGGTTTCCATATAGACATAACACATTATCCTATGATTGCATGACATTCCTGCAGACCAAGTAATTTAAATGCTATGAAAGCTCCAATCTCAATATGACAAACTACAATTTTCATGCAAAAAACGAAAAAAAGTGTGATAGTTTCGTTACCATGTGTCTCAGAGCCAAAACATCTGCATGGAAAAGACTAGCCTAATAAGGTCTAAGACAGGGTTAATTGTATGTATGTTCCCATGCCTGCTGTACCCAGTTAAAAATCAAGGGTGGTTCAACTGGCCTGCCGGTTCAACTGGCCCCACTCTCCCCTACTGAGTAAATGCACAAGGACATATAATTGATGCAGGGTGAAGATCTTAGAGGTCATTGACTTCAAGGAAACTACGTGTTTTTAGCGGCGTCAGCCAGCTCTTACCCTAGGCATTTTGGCTAATCTTGTTAGCACTCTGGTGATCGTCCTCTCTCACCAATCTCATTCAAACTTAAAATACAGTCTCAATGGAATTTTTCCTTGAGCCCAGTCGATTTTGGTGACCCACTGTTACGAAAAAAAATTAATAAAGAAACTAAATAGACTGAAATTCAAGGGTCAAGGGTCAGCCGAATCTCCTCCGCTTCGTGCGTTTCCGTCAGGGGGCGTGGCATGTGAGCAATGATTGATAATTATATAGCTTTATATATAAGTCAACCACAGAACTCTGTCAAGTCAACTCCAAATTACGTTGCATGGGATCAGCTGACCATTCAATTTGTATCTAAAAGTGTGAATTGACTCATAGATTGCACTTTAAAAAGCAAACAGCAATTCAGTGGCAGGTCCTCCTAATGACTCAGACCTCTAATACCAATTGGCAAGCTGTCAGGTGTGAAGGTAAATTACGATTGAAATTTGAAGAGCAATTAATTTGCAATGACTGGTTGTATTTACACATCAAGCATTGCAAGACTCTCAGGACTGAAGTAATGTTTTAATAAACATCAATTCAACAATATGAATATAATAGTGTAGTCAATTAACCTGAAAAACGAAATTGTCTATTGTAAGTGTATGAATTCAATTTTATCTAAAATGCACTCTGTATAAATTCTTGCTGCAGCATTAAATTATCCAGAACTCGGGTCTTTGAAATAATATATTTAACAAATTCTCAGAAAACATCTATTTATTATTATAACTTAAGAGAGACTTCAAGAAAATCATTAACTACACAGTTGATTAAATTTTTATGCAAATCTCGGTTGGCTTATTATTAAATGGTAATAATTTTAATGAATTTTGTCCATTTCACAACTAATCACAAGTGCCATCCAAGGGTGATGACCAGTCATGAATCTTTGACGCCGCTTAAAGTGCTTGCACGTTTTTTTTTAAACTTAGTATGGCATGCCTCAAACCATCCTGTGGTCAATGCGCACACCAGCAACCTGTAATCCGATTACAAGTAACTTGCTGAGGTACCTAGTGGAGGTAACCAGCTAAAGAAACCAACAATTTATCAGTCTGAGTATGGACTTGCGACTGGCTGCTTGACTTGTCATTCTGTCCAACCTTATGCAATATGCATCCTTGGCTCCTCACGCCGAATGCCAATGATGTCAAGATTCTCATCCCTCGCAGTGTGCTGACTCCGTAACTAGACATTCGAAGGAAAAAGCAGTCATTCTACTTTCTTTGTCTTTGGGCAAAGGAGAGATAAAACCAAAAGAAATATAAGATAGCAATAAAAAGCAAGCGAGAGGAAAGCAGAAGCCAGCAAGAAAGACATGACGTGGGTGCAAGAAAGGCAAATAAGGCAGAGACAACTGAAAATAGACTGAGAACCTGCAAGACATGTGGAGTGGAATAAATGAATTAGAACAGCAACTTTTCAATAGATAGGCTTGAGAAGAATAGTAGACGTTATGGAACTTTAGAAAACACAAATATCAGAATAAGTACATTACATAAGTTGACAGTGAGGATTCAAAGTTAAATATTACCCGGTAGAAATTGGCTCATTATTTAAAGATGCTTATATTAAATCTTGTAACAAAGCCACCAAGCACTATTTTTTTTAAATTTCACTTGTATGTTCATTCATCATTTTTTATTTCAAATTTGAGGCTAAATGGATTAATCCACCATAATTATGTATCTTTTTAATATATATACTAATGTATTTTAACTTTCATTTTCTTGCCTGGATATGAACTTATTATTTGTGCATAATATCCTTGTCTATAGACGAATGTACAAATCTTTGTTTTGCTTCCAAATAAAGATATATAATAATATATATATATAAATATATATAATATATAACCTCAAATGTGTCTCTCTCAGCTTCAAGAGATCCATGCAGACCAGAAATATGAGTGCACCATTGCTCTTACCATCTAAATTTACTATTTATTTATCAGCCCTAGTGCCATGTTGGCCACTGAATGAAATTTGATTCTTAAGATTTTATGATTTTCCTTCACAAAAAATTAATGTTGGCTGCAATTGATAATCAAAAAATAACTCAGGACTACAGTCTCAAAAAATGGGTCCCGTAATGTTTCTCGTGCACTTTTTGACTATAGGGGAACGAGGGGCAAAACGGGCCGCCTAACTTCGAAGGCTCGCTGCACGAAGGTGGTATGTCATGCGAATGCCAAATAAGGTCTGATCCATGAAGAAGTACCAATACCACTTGCTCAAACACAGAAAAGTGCTTTTTTAATAGTTCCAATTCAAATTTTTCCCTATTTTCAAAAATGCAACTTTATCCCGTTTTGCCCCATGCTTGGGGCAAAATGGAATTTCATATGGGGCAAAATGGGACAAAATAAAGTTGCAAAAGTTCTGCAATAAATCAGCTGTTTTGATAATAGCCTAACTAAAAAGCATGTTGACAAACAAAAATGCATTAATTCATGTCATTGCAACGTGAGAATATTGCATAATACTAAGAGTAAACAACTAAACATAGCAATAAATTATGAAATCAACATCTCAATACAGGATGCAATTATAGCTGGGAAGTGATGCTAGTAATTCTACATTCTATGTAATTATTTGACAAATTATTAAACCATAAACATTAGGTTACAAAAGAAACAAAATTAGTTAAATTTTGTGGAAATGTGACATTTTGATGAATATTCACATAACTCTGATTTCCTAGTTTTCTTAATAATTTAACAATTTAAACTGGTATTGGATTTGACTATGCTTTTTGAAAGGCAGGTACATTCGTTTCAGTTTCAACAATACAGGGTTTTACCACTAAGCCTAAATCCTCAAGGTATTACTGATGACATGGATTAGATCCACAAATCTCTTGTGATTTTTTTTTCAAATTTTGCCTGTTAAATGACCAGAAAGTGTATCAAATGTCTCAAATGTCATGGTTGAATTGACCCAATATCAAGCTTCAACCTTTTCTAGGCAGGGATTGCTTTTTTGCGCTTCCCATTTTGCCCCCGCAGGAGCACTCCATCTTGCCCCATGCAGGGTAGATTAATAATGACCTACTTACACATGACTAAGCACCAGACTACATTTTTTTGCTTAATACGCAAGCTTAGTGGTCCTCTAATAACACTGACTATGAATTATTTGGCTGGGAATGTCATTGGAGGTATTACACCATTTCCAAAAATTATGATTTTTTTAAGAAAATCGATCAAAAACTTCAAATTAACATAGCTGCATACCTGTAACGTTCTCATTAACGAAACTCTCAGGAAAAGTTGGTCATGTATCCTATTTTATTTTCCAACCAAAAAATTAGAAGGCAGGTCAAAACGTTCTGAGAAAACTTAAAAAACCATTTTGCCCCGCCGCTCCGTTTTGCCCCTCGTTCCCCTACTGAAATTGGGTTTTTAACAATGTTTGTTTTATGCTGAAAAGGCATTTCCTGCACTGATTTCACATATCAACACGTACATGTGTAATATGGCTGGGCTCATTACAGTATATCATGTAAAACTATGTCGAAGGTATCATACCTGTGTAATTTTTTTAGGATAATATTTGTAAAAATGCATGGATGATATTCATATTTCCAAGCGATTTGCGTTTAGCTTGAGGTTTTATTTGATTTGAGATTTGATTGTTTGGGAATCTATTTGTGGTCCATCATATACATTGGGCGAACAATTCACTAATACTGTCAAGACGGGGCAATAATATTGTCAAGTCAAAGTGTTACTGTAAGAATATTGCAAAAAAATAGGAATGCAGTTAATATGAACACCATGAAGGAAGAGAGCTGTTTTAACTAAATCAAAACGTAATTATTAATTTAGTTCTGTCGCTGACAGTCTAACTAATGACATGGCTGTCAATTCAATTTATCGAATTATGCTGCAACTGCAGAGTTCATTCATTCCAAATTTCCCATTTCATGTACAAAATGTGTTTTTATAAAAGTAGCCACGGTCATATAACTTGATTGCACAACAATCCACCATAATGTATTGCCTTAATGCTGCCAGTTTTGATGCTCTTTCATTCAGCTATCGACGAAGAGCCTGGACACCTCAATAACTCAATATCAAATTGTCATTGAAATTTTTATATTAAGTAGGCTAAACCTCTGGAGATTCCTCTTCCTCCAGGCTGCAGAACAATTGAAAGTGTGTATGAGAGTGAGGGGTATGGAAATGCAGGTTGTAGAAAAACGTGAATTGATATAGTTTGAGGCAGGTGCCAATTCTTTTAGCAAATATCAAAAGGCAGTGACGAAGGCACACAGCAGCCATTGGTAAGCCCCATCGCCAAGAGGGCATCTGATTGGCCCTTACCTATCAGATGACATCGAACCCCTTTTGCCATCCATCCAAATCGCTGAAGACCACCCCGGAAATCTCCCAGTGGTCCTGGCAGCCCTCCCATCATCACTCTGGGCAGCCATCCATAAGCTGGCCGGTTGCGAAGAAGGTTTCATTCAGCATCTACACACCATGACTTCAATTTTTTCCTCCTGAGGGAGACCTGGTAACATATCCATTATCCAATGCCAGTTTCAGATGTGAAAAAGTCATACTGATCTGTGTAGCACTGAAATAACTTCACCTTTAGTGATTCAACACTCCTCAAGACATAATATTATATGCATGACTTTAAAGTGATGCATTATCATATGAAATTGATTTATACATCTACAAAGCAGCTTTTACATCTATGAAGTAGCTTTTGCCACCCCCCAGGCAGTGTCCCCACTCATTCTCATTGTGTTATATTAGTGAAACATTTTATGAAATTATGACATTGCTGAAAACTATTTGCATGTATCATACCTGCATGCAATCTGAGGCAATTTTCTACCCACAACAGTCACACAAGAAAGTAAGAAAGTCTTTGGTCTGGCAAAAGCATTGTAGAACTCCAGTTTTGGTAATTACTTTTGCATGTCAGGTTACTTGGAATGGCACATTGTGACTCAGACTGTCACTTCATGAGAAAGTGTGCATTCCTTTTACCTCCGCTAATAATGAATCTCGCAGGCACTCTGTGACCTCTCATACACCAAAGGATGACCCAGGGTCCATTAAGGTATGGGAATGAACAGCCCTTCCTTCAACTTGTGAATCGATTGCTGGGCACAGACCACAACCATTGTTCACTTGAGTATTCAGACACAAACTATGGGCTATTGTACCCTTGGGGACACCTCCCAGAAATGTATGCTTCACTGCTATTCCTCAAAATGGCTGCAAAGCTTTTGTTTATCCTCACTTTGCATGAACTCTGCAAAATAAGGTCATGGCCATCTCACTGACTGTAAAACAACAAACACATTTTGAAAGAAGTACTTGCAGCTCAGTAACTTTGTATTAATCATGGCACACTGAAGGGGGATAACCATACTAAAGCGTATTACTTAGACTGGCAGCTGACAACAATGTTAAAACATTACACAAAGGCTCCTCTGCGGCTGCACTGGGGTGTAGCAGACGTTGTAGAAGTGAAGGAAGACCGTGGTGATGACACTCAGGCGCCACCAAGTGGTGGCAGCCAGGCAACCCATTATGAGCAGAGTCAGAATGAAACATTTTCAATGGAAGTCCCGCCTCAAGGATCTGTAGAACAGTTTCTTCACCGGCCTTTGCTGCAAAATAATCACAAATCCAAATTAGATTTCTCCTGGAACCTTATCTGACCCTGTCGAAATATATTGCATCTGTGACTGCTCATCTTTCTGCTTTTTACATTTGCTTTTAACATGGGACTGCATTATTGCTCAAGAGTCGTCACATTTCCATACATATTAATCTCCTTTGCCAACTTATTTCCACATGCTTTCTTGATATCCCTCTAACTTTCTGATGCTGTTCTCCTATGAATTCACAACTAACCATCGTTACATGTTCCATCAGTACTACAGTAGCATTACAATTTGTTTCAGGATCAAATACCACAGCTATTGTACAGTAAACCTATATCTTGCTTGAAGTGAATAATTCGCAAATGACCATCCTGTATTCATGTCTTGAAAATTGTGATATGTGTGAATGGGCAGAATATGAAACATGCTATGTTTCACAACCATATTTCTAAAGTACAGTAGTCATCATAACCTCAACATTCCGTAATTCGATCTGTCATATTCCAAATCTGTAATCAGGCATCCACATCAGTAGATTCACTGGGTGCAGACATCAAGTCATGACAATGATAACACCATGGGGTCAGATATATTTTCTTGTCTGTGGAAGGTAAAACTTTAGATATATTACTTATTGGTCGAGAAACTGGTTATATTGTTGGCCTGCTTGGTGTTTAATTCCTGAAGAAATTCTGTTTTACCAACAGCAATTTAATTGAAGCGTCCTCAAGTTTCACATTAAGGCCAATAACAACAAGGACTGCATTTTCAACCTAAGAACTGCACTTATGTGACTAACAAGCTAACTCTAAAATGAATATACTGCAGTTCCTCTCTTGCCAAAAACAAAACAAAAAGAGAGCACATTTGTGTTTCTACTTTTCTGTTAAGATGAGTATCTCTTTCCCAGTGAAATGTGTCATTGCCAAACAATAATTACTGTGGGATTGGGTCCACAATTTTACATTTGTCATTCTGATTTATTCTGGCACTGCTTGATTCTCTCCTCTGTAAGGGCTACCCCAGACTATGTAAATGGATCTGTCATGTGTAAATATTGTCGGGGAAATGTATTGTTTTGTGTAAAAACAGTTTCTGGAAAAGAAGCTCCTTTCAGTGTAAACAGATAAGTATAGCTATCTCTATGTATCTTCTTCTATCCCTTCCATCTCGATCTCACAATCTAGTTATCAGTGTATATGTTTATTTGCGTATCTGTCAATCAATCTGTGTACAATGTGAAGTATTCATCATTTATCCTTCTGATGACTTGGTAACTTGAAATATATAGTGTATACCTGCTTCCCGAAGCTACCTACACAATATAATATATCCAATATTTTTATTGCATTCTGTTCTGTTCTATTGTAATCCATTTCTCATGGGCGAAAGTCTCGCAGTCTGTTTTCATATGTCTGGAAGTAGTCTCTGTCTTGTTTTCCCTTCCTTACACTCAGGTCATGTCTTTCTTGCTGGCCTTTCTTATCCTTGCTTTTTCTTCCTATCTTGTCTTTCTTTTGGTTTTATCTTTCTATGCCAAAAGACAAAGAAAGCAGAACCCCTGCATTTTCCTTTGAAAGTCTAGTTATGGAGTCAATGCACTGCAACAGATGGGAATCTTGACATAATTGGCATTCGGTGAAAGAAGCCAGGGATGCATCTTGCAAAAGGATTGACAGAATGACAAGTCCAACAGCAATGGCAAGCTCCTGGTCAGACTGACAAATTACAGTTACTTCAGCTGGTAGTCACAGCCGGATAGCATGTTGCAAAATTAATTCCGAAACTCAATCCGAAATTACCTTATTTCTGAATGTCTTTTTCATACTCTAAAGGCCAAAAAGTTGCTGCAATGACAGTAGGAGCTGATAACATATGTTACCGTACTCAGTGGTGGAGCAGTGCAAATGGTGTGGAGCTCTGGTCCCAAAATTCATTTTTCAAGTTGATCAGAAAGGATAGCCAAAGTGACCCATCTACACTCAGAGAGATTGCAGCCAGACCATGTCGATGACTTCCTACCATTGGTCATCTGAAGTTGCTTAAGGTCATTTCTCCAGCCAAACCCTTTTGACACGATCATGTTCCTGGCAGCTTGGCCTGAAAGCTCATGGGCTCAGCAGACTCCTTCCTTTTGGCCATCCTGAACTACGGATCATGCAAAGTAGATTGTCAAGATCATTACTATGAAAGTAGTTCAACTCTTAGATAGAAGTCATGTTGCCAAACCCATATAATATTGGATTCTTCACTGGCTGTCATCGACTCTTTTAAAACTTCATCCAAAATATTGCCAGATATTAAATGTAAAAATTTTGCATATATATATGCTCATGTCTTTTTTTTTTAGAACGTATTACTTACAGTGCTTCAAGTCTCCCTTGGACATATCCCTATTAATAATGGTTCCTTGAGAACATTTGTGTTTTTCCAAATTTTTCCATCGCTGTATATGCTGATCTTTATTCAGATCATGCTGTAAATGTTAAAAAATGCGCAATTGGTTTTACACCGGTTTCATGCAGGCAAGTGCTTGCTCTGAAGTAAGCATGGTTGTACATTGTAGATCTCATTGGACAGTAATTACTTTGGCACATTGGCCAACTGCAATGGCTCCTCGCAAGGAAAGCATAATGTACCATTTCTAGCACTTTCAATCAAACCTCCTGATTTCTTTTGACCTCTTTTTCACCAAAAGATGACCTTGGCCCATAAAGGGATAGAAATGAACAGCCTTCTCTTAATTGGATTTGCAGTGTTCCCTGAGCCTAGACCACTGCCGTAGTTCACACCACTCTCCAGACATGAACTATTGGCTATGGTACCCGGGGGACCTACTTCTAGGAATTTATTTAACACAGCAACACCACCATGCTTTTAAATGACAACAAATGTGCCCATTTTGCATAGGCTGTACAGAGAGGAGCCTCAGTTAAATGCAAAAAAATATTTTGACTCAAAACTTAGCCACATTCATCGACATTTAAGCATGATAAACTCTTGAAAACCAATCTGTGTTGGTCAAGATCTGGCAAAGTGCTTACAGTGCTCTACATTATGTGGTACCCACTGCTAATTATCAGTCACAACCATGTTCACTTTCTTAGAATTTTTCACCAGCATGGCAATATCTTCTTGTTAATAATCCTCTGTAAAGTTGATCCCTGAAAGATAGTTGATTATTAATAGTTGATAGTTTATTATTTTAAAGGCAACAGGAATGCCGGTATTGGGAAAATGTTCAACATCAAGTACAACTGATTTAGAAAGTATGCACAAATGTACTTGATTATTTTGATGGTTAAGTTCTTCCCTCAAATCTGGTTGCTTTTTATTCACATAAAAAATGAAAGTTGGCTGGCTGTGGTTGAAAACCAGAAAGACTGAGTCGCTAAAATAAGTATATTTAGCACCATAAAACATGAGCTTGTCAAACGCATTCATGAGATATGATACACATATCGTACATCCCAGACCTGACTAGCCATCATGTATGTCATCCTGCACAAATGTCTATCTTTTCTCTATCATTGCAAGAACATTGAGCCAAACGGTGTCTAATACTGTGTCATACTTATTATAGGGTTGTAGCAGCCATTCAAGTCACATCAAAGCCCAATGAGTAATTTCATTTCCTCATTACTGCTAATGACCTTGCTCTAAATGACTTATCTAACTATTCTGGGAATTAAGCTCGTGAGGCTGAACCTCTACTGATGGAATGTCTTACAGCATAAATATTCTCAGTAAAAGGACGAGTGTGCCTTAACATACTTTTTGGTTATCAATATTTGTGTGACGTCAGTGGTCCTACAGCTGACCAGGAACACATATGATATATAAGGAACATTGGGTAGCCTGTTCTACACCACCTTCCGTGGTATCGAGCGACCTACCTATAGTCCATTTCTGGTTGTTCCATCTCATTATGCTTTTGAAATATGTGATATCATAACTTTTCAGAAAAGAAGGTGTTTTCACAGTGGCATATACAACAAGGCAACTGGTAATATTTACTACGGAGCAGCCACTTGTCTTGCAAAAAAGTATTGCACAGACAAGATGTTGGTCTGCAGCATGTATGGTTGCAGAACTTCTTTGATAGAAGTTACTTTGGTGACTTGCAACAGCTCATTGAAAAAAAGAATGGAATGTCTTTTCTTGCACCATCAAAAAAAAGATCAACCCTGGTTTAGACTTGCAAGGTCTGCCCTAACCACTTACCATGGCCATTGTTCACGCCAGTCTTCAGAAATGAACCATTGGTTAGTGCACTCAAGGGGTCCCCTCTCATAGAAATTTATACTACATAGTAACAGCATCAAGTTCTAAATGGCAAAAATATTTCAAATGTTCAGAATGGAAATCTCAAAATGTTTTAACCCAAAGATAAGCAGTAACTCATCATGACAGGAATGATATGCTCTAGAAATAACAAGATTGGTCTCTGCTAGAAGCCTCTCAAATACATGAATTATATGCTTAAAATCAAAATAAGAAGCACCAATACAAGTCCCATTCAATGAGTCGTTCAAGCCTTTATTTAAGAAGCTCTTTCTCTTCATAAGTTCAACACTTTTATTTGCTGGTCTCTTTCTGCTTATAAATGTGTATAAATACCCATTAATACACTACATTAGTTCATGGCACTCATTGTTTATTAGTCACTATTCCATTCATTTTCCTAGCACTTTTCTCCAGCAAGGCAATATCCTCTGACAAGTATCTCAGCTTTGAGGGGCATGAGGTCACTCATGAGGAGTCCGGAGAACACACCCAAGCCTGGATGGAATTTATGACACTGAATAAGATTCACTTGATCTACTGCTACAGATATTCTTCCAAGCTGCAGACTTTCGACATTATACAACAAAATACAACAGTAGGCTCATGTGGATGCAGCTATACGAATGTGTAAATGTGTATAAAATCACGATTGTTTGATAAGTTACATTGTGTGAACCAGTGATCATTGCTTAGAAGAAACATAGTAACATAGATACAAAGGACATAAAAATTAAGCAGAGAGCTTCATTTAAAACCAGTTTTATGCTGCATTAGCAAGGACTTTATCAGCTTTAGTTGAACCGGTGGATCTCTCTGCTTGACTGCAGGTTTGTTTGTTCTGTTGCTCACAGGTAATGAAATTAACAAATCAGATTTACCAATAATCTGTGCATGTCCTGAGGAAGGCAAGTCTACAAAGGACAGTGTCAAGCTAGTTCGCAATCTTCATTATACTTGCTGAGCTCATTATATAGGGATTTTTCCTATTGCATTGTAACATTGCCCCAAGGCTAGCAGGTAGAATTGGTAGATGTATGCAATTCTGTTCTGGCATGTTCTACTAGAAGGGACGTATCCAACTGTTATAATGCAGAAAATTCATCTAATGAAGTTATGCACACTTCCTACATTTGTTCTGAAAAATATGGAAGTGAAACATAAATTTGTCTGGCAATTGTCAGTATCAGTTCTCCTGTATTTGACTAAAGATTTGTAGTGTCCATCGACCTCATCCTGATGTGTCGCAAGTTGCGAATTGGGGGGAGATTGTAATTGTAACAGACTGAGGCAATCCATATGATCTTGATAAGCACGGCAGATCCTCATCTGCATAAATAATTCAGGAGCTGTGAGCCACAGAGATTTCTGACACACTGCCTAGATGCATCTAAGTGGCATGGGGCACATTCTTTTTATAGGTGGATCAGGGAGAATATATACAACCAGACTGACCATCTGTACTCAGGGAGCCTGCAGGCATTTCTAGTGAGATGAAGCAATGCTCTTTTGACACATTGTCCAGAAGACTTCTGAAAGGCTCGGTGGCTCCCCCATCCTGTAGTCCTAAGCTCCAGATTGTGTTGTTGACTGTGGCCAGAAAAGATGATTACTTTGAAAGCAGTTTAGCCTTGCCCTGAGGCCCAATCATTTGGCTGACCCGTATTGAATCAAAATTGATCTGCAGATTAAGCCAGCTCCGAGACCTGTTTACTGCAATATTGCATTTGTCTTGCACTTGCCCCACACTTTGCTATTTTAATTACAACTTTAGTAGTTGCTGAAGGGGATCAGCTGCTCCCCTGAGAACTGTGATTTAGCACCACCACAAGGATGACTCTGGCTGTTGCATTGGTCATCAAAAGTCTCAAATGAGTCTCGCTCTGCCTCAAATGGTCCCAAAGGACCAGCAATACGAGGCGGTGCACCATTGCCACCACCCTCTAAATTGACTATTGATTAATCTGCCCTACTGATGTGGGCCAGTGAATGAAATTCTATCACTGAGTTTTTCCCTCAGAAGTTCAGAACTGACAGCATTGACTTCAACTCTTAAACCTGGAGCACTGTGATTGAGAACGAGGGCCTATTTGCTGAATCACTTAGGTCCATAAAGCATTGTCCTAACCAATGTTCATTAAAAGCAAGAATAGGGTTTGCTTGAAAGTATACGCCACAGACATTTTCTGGAACGGTGGCTTGTGAACTCAATGTCACATTCACATATCAAGCACATTTACTTGAAAACATTGCTCTGATGACAGTGCAATGAGGTGAGATACGCCAGTTTATTTTGGACTTCATCGGACATCTACCCTCAACTAAATTATGATGAATGATGGATATATAATATAATGTTATTAGGCCTATATATCAAGAGACAAAATGATGAGCAGAAAGTTGGATGTATATTTTGTAGTGCGAATGGTATTGCAGACAAAAATAAACACATTGACAAAGAAAGATGGCATCCAAAATATTCCATCTTGGTATGAGCTTCTGTCACAAAGAAGCTAGACAAATTTATGAATTCAAAAGCGCAGGTCTCTGTCCCAAAGCAAAAAACAAAAGCCTGTGGCACAAACAAAATTCAAAAGTCTTTGTCACAAATAGCAAAACAATTTGATCAACTTAAGATAAATTATTTGCAATATTTTGAACCTCTTTGGTTCTAGTACATTTTAAAACCAGAAAATCTCGAGTAACACTGAAAGGGTTCCTGGGAAAATTTATATAAAAATGAAGGCAAAAGTTGATTTAAAAGCAAGCATTGCAAAGTGTTGCTACTGGCACATTAAAACCATTGGTAAGCCAAATCACTAACCGGGCCATCTGAATAGCCAGGAAGAAGACCTCCACCACCTTTTTTCCGTATATCCAAATTGCTGCCCAAATATCTCAACTGTCCGTGGCAGTGTCCTGTCAGCAAGGTAGCCAGTTATCTAGCCTGCCATCTATCAGCTGACCATTGTGTAAGAAGGTGTAGGCATATTATGCCTTCATTGTGGTCCTCCCAGATATCTTTGGGTCACATAAAATATATATGAGATGAACCAAAGTCATCAATGATCGACTATAAGCCAAGGTCTTGCAACTTCTATGGTGGCGTTTAGAAACGGAGGATATCAGCAAAGCTGCCGGATTTCATTCAAGGAGCACTTTTAGGCCAAGGTGGGTGGAAGAGGCCAATGATCACTATGGATAGAATAACTCACCATTCAGCGGCAGGAAGTCACCATGATATCACTGATCCCTAAGGCTACAAGCTGAGTGAATACTCTTCATGTTCATGTCTTATTTGCAAATCGCAGCTACTCTACATATATCTCTCAGTGCCTCAAGACTTTTTCAGATATATACTTGACAAGTCGTAAGTTTTAATTGCTACTGTCTAGTATCAACATGAGTGGTTCCTGCAGCTAAAACGTGTTTTCCATTAGCCCACTTGCAGCTCCCATTGGTTGTCATCATGTTCTTGTAACAAGTGGTGCTAAGCATGTCACACATTACCAAAGTTGAGGGACACTTTGCTGCCATTTTCCTTTCTAAATATTTTCTATGAAGAACTTCAAGACCTCAATTATTTGTTTGTTTGTTTGTGTTTGACGCCTCTGCAACACTTTAGCGGGCTATATTGAGGCAGGCGATTGCCGTATGATGATTAGATGAGAATACTGTGAGTCCGGCACATACCCTATTAATTCAGGGATGCCCAGGGCCTTTCAGTTGCCCCAGCATAGAATACTGGATACAACCCACCTCCATTTAATGTCCCATGGGCTCGGACTAGTGAGTTCCGGGGGGGTCAAGACCTCAATAGATCAATCTCAAGTTCGTATTCAGTTTTTAAGTCGAAGCTATTAGTAGCTTCTGACTTATTACGATGGTGTGTTTCCATGCCGGCAGGCAGTTTTTACCTATCACCGATGATTTCTCTGTCAATCCACCAAGTACACCAACCAAACTGCCCCTGAGCCTTTATTAACATCTACCCACGGGTTGTATTCCAGCCATATTGAGTGGCTATTTCTTCTAATCCAAGCCATTTACGTCAATGCCCATCCAATACATCCTTCCACCTCCACCATTTCTCAAAACTGGATGTTTCTGTGACGTCATTGTATGCGCCACCATCCGGCAGATGGCGCCATGCTATTTGATACTGCAGCACTCCTTCAGGCCAGTTGGCAACATATGCTTTGGGAGAGTCCTGAATTCACTGACACTATGGAAGTGCAATTGAAGTTTTTGGCCGATTCAGTTGGCCTATTGACACTTCCTGGATGACACAGTTTGTTAATTGCTCTTGAATGACAATGACATAAAAGGTGTCATCATTAATTACACTTACTGGGATAACAGCTTTGTTCCCTCCTCTCTTAATTTTTGCTCAGCATGTTCAGCCTCTATTAAAATCGTTTTGCATGGACACTTGACAGACTTTGAGTTATCTATCTACAGCTTAATATTTTAAAATTAAACAATCTGAAAGAACTTTTTTTTTCTCCTTCACATTTAAATTCAATTTCACTCCCCAGAAAAAAAAAACATGGACACTTGACAGACTTTGAGTTATCTATCTACAGGTTAATATTTTAAAATTAAACAATCTGAAAGAACTTTTTTTTTCTCCTTCACATTTAAATTCAATTTCACTTCCCAGAAAAAAACAAAACAAATTGCATTACTATTTGAGTGTTGAGATCCCATTCAAGATTTCATTTCTCACCTTGAGATATTTTATTGGACACACATCATCATTCATATTTCAAGCAATATTTATTTCCACAGCTGAGACTTTACATGCTTTGCATGGTATTTTTTACATTTGTATGCTAAACGTCCGGAGATTTTTCCAGGCTGTAGAACTATTGAAAGTGTTAATGATAAAGGGTGGATATAAAAATGCAGGTTGGAACAAAGAACCAAATTTTATAGATAGAAATTGATGCAGGGACCAATGTTTTTTTAGTAAACATCGTAAGGCATTGACAAAGCCACGTAGCAGCCACTGGTGAGCCCCATTGCTAAGAGACCATCTGAATAGCCTGTCCAGATGACGCCCACCCTCTTTTGCATTCCATCTTAATTGCTGAAGACTACAACTCAAATCTTGCAGCTGTCCGTGCAGCTGTCCAATCATCATTCTGGCCTGCCATCCATAACCTGACCAGTTGTAAAGAGTTTAAAAGTCAGCAAATTCACACTATGACTTCATTTTGGTCTTAACGGAATCTGACTAAATATCCAGTGCCACTTCGAAATAGTTTGAAAAAGCTATATTGATTGGTAAAGCACAGAAACTAAGGTGACAAGTCTATGAAAGACTTGTAATTTTGCTGTGGCTGCTCATTCAAAACTTTAGCCATTTATATAAATCTCCTCAAGGAATTTTGGCAACTATACATTTATCACATCGTATATGAAACTATTTTGCATAATTCTACATCAATGTATCAGCTTACCAGCTCCCCACTCATTCCCATGATGTTAAGGAAACATTTTATGATACTATGACACAGCCGAACACTAGTTGCATGTATCATATCACGGCAGGCAGTCTGAGACAAATTTCTACCCACAAGTCACGCAAGAAAGTATGAAAGGTCCGGCAGCAACAGCATTGCAGAACTCTAGTTTTGGTAATTACTTGTGCATGTCAGGTTACTTGGAATGGCACATTGTGACTCAGAATGGCACTTCATGAGAAAGGTGTGCACTCCTTTTACCTCCTGTTTCAATGAATCTTTCTGACTCTCTGTGACCTCTCATACACCAAAGGATGACCCCGGGGCCATTAAGGGATCCAAATGAACAGCCCTTACTTCGACTTGTGAAGCCCGTGCTGGGAACAGATCACAGCCATTGTTCACAGGAGTATTCAGACAAAATTATGGCTGTTGCACTCTTGGGAACCCTCCCAGAAATGTTTGCATCACTGCTTTCTCAAAATGGTTGCGAAGCTTTTGTGTATCCTCACTTTGCATGAACTCCGCAGAATGGGGTCTGGGTTAACTCAGCAAATGCAAAAACCTAACATATTTTGACAGAACGCTATATCAAGCCACAATGTAACAGATATGGGATATATATAATTTAAGATATACGACATGTATACGCCATGCTGAGACTGAATTTGGAAAGTCAATATATGGAAATGACAGACTGTTGCAGAAATATGCTTGTTGTCTCTATGAGTTACAGCACAGACTGGTGGAGGACGTAGCAAAGCATATATTTTTCCTGATCTGTTTCATATTTAAAATTAAATAGGGGTTTTGAGATGCTTGTTATTAATTTGGGAGTCCAATTTTTTTTTAACACATGTATTATCATACATGTAAGGGCCTTCCTGTGGTGCCAAATAGGAAAAATGGCCTAAGTGTGACTTAGGCCAATTTTGCTTTAGGCTGATGATAATTACTTTAAGGATTGCATTTTCCTCAGGACAGTCATTTCCTTTGACAAGCAGTTTAGCCTTACAGGGCATAAGGGCACCCATAAAGAATCAGGGAACATGCCCCAGCATAGATGGACTTCATGCACTTGATGTTCAAAATTTAATATGCTACCGGGCAGTAAACACTTGACATTGAACTACATGATCAAGTATTTGCAGCTTAGTAACTTTGTACTGTGTCCCAAATGGAAATGTGCACATGCTATTAACCATGGCACACAAATATTAATGGCAGAAAAGACAATGTTATTTTTAAAAAGTTCAAATAAAATGAGTTTATGCATGTTTTATAACATTTTTACCTCGTTAAAATGTCTTATCCCCCCTTGGAAGTGTTGTCAAAAATTAATACCTCCCCCTTCTTGAAACCAGTGTGAAAAGTTAGTACCCCCTCAGCCAAAACTCCCCCCCTCCTCCCCAGTCATAAATTCTGAACGGTCCCTAAGCAAATGAAATCTTATATCTGTTTAAAAAAATAGGTGACATAGGGATATCTCACACACTTCCTGGATAGTTTCAAATGGCATGGGCACACTATTCATGCCAAAAAGATCAAAGATGACATCTACACTCAGAGTGACCATCTACATTCATAGATAGTAGACCCATGGGCATTGCAGCTTGACCACTGGCTACCATTGGTCATAATATCTTCTTGAGGGTATTTCCAGTAGAACAGTTCAAAGTCGTTTTGACATTCCACTATAGGTAGACCAAATGGAGCATCACCATGAAAGCAATTGGGATGTAGAATAAGCCATCCTCACAAGGGCTCATCGGGCAGCTGCGCTAGGGTGTACCCGGGGGACGTTGCAGAAGTGAACGAGGACCTTGGTGATGACACTCAGGCGGCACCAAGTGATGGCAATCAGGCAACCCATTATGAGCAGAGTCAAAATGAAACATTTCCAATGGAAGTCCCGCATCACTGATCTCTGCAGAACGGTTGCTTCACAAGCCTTGGCTGCAATAGAATTACAAATCTAAATTAGTTTTCTCCTGCAACCTTATCTGACCCTGTCCAAATATATTGCATCTGTGAATGCTCATCTTTCTGCTTTTTACATTTGCTTTTAACATGGGACTGCATTATTGCTCAAGAGTCGTCACATTTCCATACATATTAATCTCCTTTGCCAACTTATTTCCACATGCTTTCTTGATATCCCTCTAACTTTCTGATGCTGTTCTCCTATGAATTCACAACTAACCATCGGAACGTGTCCTAGCAGAAGCATTACAATTTGTTTCAGGATCAAATACCACAGCTATTGTACAGTAAACCTATATCTTGCTTGAAGTGAATAATTCGCAAATGACCATCCTGTATTCATGTCTTGAAAATTGTGATATGTGTGAATGGGCAGAATATGAAACATGCTATGTTTCACAACCATATTTCTAAAGTAGTTGTCATAACCTCAACAGCTGTAATTCAATCTGTCATATTAGAAACCTGTCATCAGGCATCCAATTCAGTAGATTCGCTGGGGGCAGACATCAAGTCAGACAATGATTATACCATGGGTCAGATATATTATCTTGTCTATGGAAGGTAAAACTATAAAGATATTACTTATAGGTGGAGAAACTGGAGATATTGATGGCCTACTTGGTGTTTCATACCTGAAGGTATTCTGTTTACCAAACAGAAATGTAATTGAAGCGTCCTCAAGTTTCACACAATAACGCCAATAACAACTAAAACAACATTTTCAGCCTAAGAACTGAAATGAATGTACTGCAGTTACACCCTTACTAAAACACGAAAAGAAAAGGAAGCACACTTTGTTTTCTATTAAGATTAGTATCTCTTCCCCAGTGAAATGTGTCATTGCCAAACAATAATTACTGTGGGATTGGGTCCACAATTTCGCATTTGTCATTATGATTTATACTGGCACTGCTTGATTCTCTCCTCAGTCAGAGCAACCCCAGACTATGCAAATGGATCTGTCATGTGTAAATATCGTCAAGGAATTTTATTGCTTTGTGTAAAAACAGTTTCTGGAAAAGAAGCTCCTTTCAGAGTGACCAGATAAGTCAAGCTATATCTTTGTATCTTCTTCTCTCTTTTCCATCTCTAACTGGCAAGCTAGTGATCTGTGTATATGACTATCTGTGTATCTGTCTATTTATCAATGTAATGTATTATTTTTTTTACTCCAATATCTGGTAATACCAAAGCATAGTAGTACCTTCTTTGGAAAGCTATCTATTTTTTACTTCCTATTTTTCCTTTTTTCTGTTCTGTTCGATTCTATTCTTGTCTATTATATTGTGTTCTGTTCTACCAATTCTCTTCAACATGTGCGAAAGTCTTCCAATCGGTTTACAGATGTCCTGAAGTGTCTCTGTCTTGTTTTTCCTTTTTGGCACTCAGGTCATGTCTTTCTTGCCAGCTTCTGCTTGTCTTTACCATGCCATTTTGCTTTTATCTTTATTTGCCCAAAGACAAACAAAGCAGAGCGGCTGCTTTTTCCTTTGAATGTCTAGTTGTTGAGTCAGTGCACTGCGAGGGATAAGAATCTTGACATCATTGGCATTCGAAGTGAGCAGTCAGGGATGCATATTGCATAAGGTTTGACAGAATGACAAGTCCAGCAGCTAGTTGCAAGCTCCTGCTCAGACTGACAGATTCAGCTACTTCAGCTAGTTACCTCAGCTGGTTAGTCACTGTAGGATAGCCTGTTGCACCAGCACAACCACTGCAGCATGGTATGAGGCAGGATATACTCCATCTATAAAGTGCATAATTTTCAAGATGTCACCTTCACCTTTCCACACCCCTTCACTTTCACTTCCTATTTGCAACATCTAGTCCCAGTTATCAGTGTGCTATGACTTTGATATACTATGATTTTGAAATGAGCTGAACTTTTTAATACTTTTTTTAATTTTTAAACAGTATTAGCTTTGATATTTAATTGGGAGTAGCCTTTGCTTTATATGAGATCTTTTGCTGCTAAAAAGCCAAAATTAACTCCGAAACTCAATCAGAAATTACCTTGTTTCTGCATGTCTTTTTCATACTCTAAAGACCGAAAAGTTGCTGCAATGACGGTAGGAGCTGGTAAAATATGTTACCATACTCTGTGGTGGAGCTCTGGTCCCAAAATTAATTTTTTCAAGTTGATCAAAAAGGATAGCTAAAGTGACCCATCTCCACTCAGTGAGATTGCATCCAGACCATGCTGATAACTGCTACCATTGGTCATCTGAAGCTGGCATTTCCAGTCAAGCCCTTTTGACACATGATCCTGGCAGTTTGAACTGAAAGCTCATGGGTTCACAAGGCTCCTTCCTTTTGGCCAACCTGAACTGGATCATGCTAAGTATATTGTCAAGATAATCACTTTGAAAGTAGTTCAATTCTTAGAATATTGGATTCGTCAATGACTGTCATTGACTGTCTCAAAACCTCATCCATAATGTTGTTGATATTAAATCTTAAAATTTTGCATATGCTCACATCTTGTTTGTTTCCAGAACCTATTACCTGCAGTGCTTCAAGTCTCCCCTGGACATATCCCTATAAACATAATGGTTCCTTGAAAACATTTGTGTTCTTCCAAATTTTTCCATCGCTGGATATGCTGATCTTTATTGAGATCACACTGTAACTGTTAAAAAATGCACAGTTGGTTTTACACCAGTTTCATGCAGGCAAGTGCTTGCTCTGCAGCAAGCATGGTTGTACATTGTAGATCTCATTGGAGAGTAATTACTTTGGCACATTGGCCAACTGCAATGGCTCCTTGCACGGAAAGCATAATGTACCTTTTCTAGCGCTTTAAATCAAACCTTCTGATTTCTTTTGACCTCTTTTTCACCAAAATATGACCTTGGCTCATAAAGGGATAGAAATGAACAGCCTTCTCTTATGCTTCATTCTCACGGCAGCTCCCGGAGAACTTTTTGAAACGGCGGCGAAGTATTTTCAGGAGAGACGGAAAAATATTTCCTCTTTTTACGTATCGCGCAGGGGCATTTTAGCTTGCCGCCGGACATCTTTTGGTTGCACGCCGTCGAGAATCCTGCTTCTTACCGTCACTTCAAATCGCGACGGAGCAGAAAAAAAGTTTCAACCAGTACAAATTTTATTAAAATCGACGGGGGAGCAGACCAGATAAATTGTTCGACGCCGCGATCAGAAAAGTAAGACTGCGTCGAAGTTTTCGCGCCACTGAGGGGCAAAAAGTTTCCCGCCGTTTAGGAAAACAAGCGGGATTCTCTGCGTGGCGCCAAAAAGGTCGACCCCGCGGTTCTTCTGCACTCCGCCGTCAAGGAAAATGCTCCGGGACGTGTGCAAAACCTTCGCGCCGTCGTCTGGACCCCCTCCCGGAGCAGACAGAGTGGCGCCAGAGGGGCTATTTTTAGCAAAATCCTTTGTCCGCGGGGTACTGAAACCATCACGGCGTCGACCTTTTGTGCCACGGCGGGAAAGGGGGGTCTGCCATGGAGACGCACTGGCGCGCGCCTCGCATATAAATAGAAGAGCAGCCACTAGAGCACAATAACCACTCTGAACTTCAAGACGAACGCATCTATACTCCATGACACTCTGCTTCACAGCCTACTGAATTGCTGCTTCATTGCTGAATCCCTGCTTCATTGCTGATTGATCCTGCTTCATTGCTGATTCATCCTGCTTCATTTCTGATTGATCCTGCTTCAAGATGGGACCCAGAGGAAGAGGGAAGAAGACCTTGAGGGCACCAAGCAAGGGCATCAATCCAGCCAACACTCCACTGACCACTCCATCTTCAACTCCAGTTGGTTCACCAGCTCCTTTCATAGACTACACAGCTGTTACATTGTCTCCAAGCATGTTCAGCTTGCCGGACAGCATCGTGGCAGTGACCACTGCTACATCAACAGTGACCAGTGAGACCATCTTCGAGGGCCCGCCACCACCCAAAGTGCTGCAACAACCTGATGAGGAGGATGAAGATGATGATGAAGAAGCTGAAGATCAAGTCCTGGCCAAGCTTGCTGCTGCTGTCAAGTCTCCAACCAAGCGTGGCAGGTTGCCACTGCTGCTGCAGCCAAGAAGAAGCGTCCCAAGTCTGCTGATGCTGATGTCAAGTCTCCAACCAAGCGTGGCAGGCCTGCTGATGCTGCTGATGCTGCTGCTTCTGTCAAGTCTCCCACCAAGCGCACCCAGTCGGCTGATGCTGCTGTCTTCAAGACTCCCACCAAGACTGCTCCAAGGGGAAGGCCTCGCACTCCTGGCAAGTCTCCTTCAGCCAAGCGTCACGCCACCTCCAAGTCTCCAGCCAAGTCTCCAGTCAAGCCTCCAGCCAAGTCTCCAGCCAAGCCTCCAGTCAAGCCTCCAGTCAAGCCTGTCACTCCAGCCCAGACCCGAGCCAAGACTGCAGTCCAGCCTCCACCTCCACCTCCAGATGATACTCCTGCTGATGAAGATGATGACTGTGTTCTGACAGCTGCAATCATCCACCAGCAGACCCTGGACTCCGACTACGATGCCACCACAGAGGAAGATACTCCCAATAAGAAGGGTGCCAAGTCCAAGGGCAGCAAGGGGAAGAACCAGCCAAAGGAAGATTCTGACAACACTGGATCTGAGGTTGAGCTGATCCAGGAGGCCGATGGCCAGTTTGTCCACAAGGAGAAGAAGAAGGGCTACAGGAAGGCAAACTCCAGGGACCTACTGGGCATCACAGAAGAGCAGGAGGATGACCTGATCGACTGGTACCGGGAAAACAAGCAGCTGTACACCAAGGGCTCAACCACCTTCAAGAGTGGACAGAAGGACAGACTGGATGCAGAGAAAGCAGCAGAACTGACATTGCTAGTGGGGAAGGAGATCACAGCAGCTAAAGTCTTCAAATGGAGGAACAACATCAGGACTACCTTCTCAAAGTGCATCAGACCTCAACCTTCTGGAGCTGGCAGAAAGAAGATGTCCGAGCGAGACAAGTACATCCTGGCGAAGTGTGAATTCTTGAGGTCCTCCATCATTCCGAAGGGTGCCGTGGAAGTCTCCAGCTTCACTGGACCAGGAGGAAGTAACCGCCTGTCGTCCGATTCTGATGCCCCCATGGACTACAATCCTATGCCCGACCTTGATGACAGCCTCCCAGCCAGCCAGCAGCAGTCCTCCCAGGAGATGTCCCAGCAGTCCCTCCAGCCATCCCAGCAGCAGTCCCTGGTCTTCCCAGGACGAAAGCCATCCAAGAAGAGGAAGGACACAGACCAGGAGATGGCCTCTGCCCTGACTTCAATTGCTGGTCACTACACTTCAGACAGGCCCAGGAAAGCAGCACCACCTCAGCCGGCAGGACCATTCTGTGACATGTGCCCACAAACTGCTCACAGGCTGGATCCAGAAGTACACCAGTTGCAGAACATGTGCAGGAGTATCTTCACATCTGGGAAGAACATGAACCGTGCCCTGAGACTTCGCCTCCTGCACTCCTTGAGCCAGACGGACAACTACTTCGTACAGGTGGCCGTCCAAGATAAAATCCTGATGATGCAGCAAGAGAATGTGGAGATGATCCTAGGGCAGCAGCAGCACCAATACATCCCTCCTCCTGGTCCAGCTCCATCCTTTGTCAACGAGGACTTGCAGCAGCCTCCAACAACTCAGCATCAGCCCCAGCAGCCCCAGCAGCCAAGTCTTCAGATGCAGTCCCAGCCTCCACGCCAGCAGTTGCAGTCCCAGCCAAGCAGCAGCAGCCAGTTCCAGTCCCTGCAGCCAATTCGAAGCCAGACTCCAGCCCTGCAGCAGTCATCTTTAAGCTTCAGCCAGCTGATGCTTGACAGCCCCCAGAAGCTTGGCTTCCCCGGACCCTCTTTTGGGCAGCAGCAGCAGCCAGTACAGCAGCAGCCACTACAGCAGCAGCAGCACCAGCCTCTACAGCAGCATCAGCCACAACAGCAGCAGCAGTCTCTACAGCAGCAGCAGCCACCACTACAGCAGCAGTCTCTACAGCAGCAGCAGCCACCACTACAGCAGCAGCAGCCACCACTACAGCAGCAGCAGCCACCACTACAGCAGCAGCAGCCACCACTACAGCAGCAGCAGCAGTCTCTACAGCAGCAGCAGTCTCTACAGCAGCAGCAGCAGTCTCTACAGCAGCAGCAGCAGCCGACAGTTGTCCACCAGCGGCAAACTCCATTGTCGTTCCAGTGGAGCCAAGTCAACATGCCCTCTCCAAGGAAGTGATGCCTGTTCAAGTCGTCTGAAAAAAAAAAAACCCTGGCCCTTTTAAGGGCCACCAAATCCTCCAAAAAGAGCTGGCCACGTACACATCTTATGTTGACTAAAAAAACTCTGGCGATGACAAACAAGAGCAAAAATGAAAAGAGCCCCAAAAAAAAAAAGTTGACAAATTCCCCTAAAAAAAAAATCCGGTCCTGGCCCTTGTAAATTTTAAACACCTTCATAAAAGCAAGGTGCTATTTCCCTTCTTTTTTTTTTGGCCCATTTTCACTTTCTGCTTAACCAGTACAGGTGGCATTTCTGCTTTCTTAATTAAAGTTTTTTCACCACTTTAATTAATATAGATAGATAGATAGATAGATAGATAGATAGATAGATAGATAGATAGATAGTCAGACAGATAGTCAGATAGATAGATAGATGGATAGATAGGCAGATAGATAGATAGATAGATAGATAGATAGATAGATAGGCAGATAGATAGACAGATAGATAGGCAGATAGATAGCTATATAGAAGAAAATATTTGGACGTCGCATATACACTGCAGCAAAGAAAAACGAGTGATCGTCATTTTGCAGTGATGACACTTGGATAGATAGATAGTTAGATAGATAGATAGATAGGCAGATAGATAGACAGATAGATAGGCAGATAGATAGACAGATAGATAGGCAGATAGATAGGCAGATAGATAGCTATATAGAAGAAAATATTTGGACGTCGCATATACACTGCAGCAAAGAAAAACGAGTGATCGTCATTTTGCAGTGATGACACTTGGATAGATAGATAGATAGATAGATAGATAGATAGATAGGCACATAGATAGATAGACAGATAGGCACATAGACAGACAGATAGACAGATAGACAGATAGACAGACAGACAGATAGATAGATAGATAGATAGATAGATAGATGGAACACAATGCTCGTTACATATATACACTGCAGAAAACAAAAGCAGTTATCGTCACTTTGCAGGGATTGCACTTGCATAGATAGATAGATAGACAGATAGATAGATAGATAGATAGATAGATAGATAGATAGATAGATAGACAGATAGGCAGATAGGCAGATAGATAGACAGATAGATAGATAGATAGATGGAACACAATGCTCGTTACATATATACACTGCAGAAAACAAAAGCAGTTATCGTCACTTTGCAGGGATTGCACTTGGATAGATAGATAGACAGATAGATAGATAGATAGATAGATAGATAGATAGATAGATAGATAGATGGATAGATAGTCAGACAGATAGTCAGATAGATAGATAGATGGATAGATAGGCAGATAGATAGATAGATAGATAGATAGATAGATAGATAGAGAGGAAGTGAAAGTGATTTAAATGGGTTGTACAGATAGATACAAAGCTAAAAATTTGCTATTTTATGTACGTCACAAAATATGTAGTTGTTGCAGGGAGGGCTTTTTTTTTGGGGGGGGGGGTTTGTCAACATAAAGATGTGTACAAGGCCTGCTCTTTCTGGAGGAAGTGGTAAGCCCTTACAAGGGCTGGGTTAATTTGTGGTTTTTTAAGGGGGGCATTGAATTGCTGTTGCTGCTGCTGCTGCTGCTGCTCTGCTTCATCTTCAAATTCTGTCCATCTGCCAGGGGACACTTCCTGCTGGGCTGTTCACGTAGTCTCGTAGGTAGTCTCGGTACTGTTTGGCTTGTCTTGTGGCATTTCCATATGCTGGAGCGAATCCAAGGTCATGCAAGGGGTCTCCTCTCCACAGTCCTTCAGTGACTTCATGGGTTGCAGGATCTTCTCTGTCCATTACGTCGTTGTCCATGGCTCGATGAATTCCTATTCTGTCTCGCAGAAGATTGTGTAGAGTGCAGGCTGCCAGAGTGATGGCTGCCACTCTGCCGGGTTTCTGGGGCATCGTAGTTAGGAAGCATCTGAACCTGTGGGACAGGATACCGAAGGCATTCTCCACCACTCTCCTGGCTCTTGAAATTCTGTAGTTGTAGACTCTGGAGGGGATGTCAAGGTTTCTTCTTGGAACAGGCTTCAGCAACCAGCTCTTCAGGGGGAAGGCCTCATCTCCAACGATGAAGTATGGAAAAGGATTCCCAACTGTGCCAGGTAGAGGTTCAGCAGGGGGTAGCCCAAGTCGTTCTTCTTCCAGCAGGTCCCTCAGCCTTGTGTCCAGGAAGACTCCTCCATCCGATGAGCTTCCTTGGCATCCAGCCTGCACGTAGAGGAACTTGTAGTCAGAATCCACCAAAGCCATAAGCACAATGGAATGGAAGCCCTTGTAGTTGAAGTAGATTGACCCAGCTTTCCGAGGACATCTGATGCCAACATGCTTCCCATCCAGTGCTCCGATGCAATGGGGCATGTTCCACCTCTTCTCGAAGCCCTTGGCAACTTCCTTCCAGGATGCTGGATCCATTGGCAGGGCCAGCAGATGTTCGTAAGCTCGCATGATGGCAATGCAGACACTGGGGATAAAATTGCAGATGGTGTTGGGAGCCACTCTGAAACCGTAGGCCAAGGACTTGTAGCTCTCTCCTGTCGCCATGTACCGTAGGGTGACTGCCAACTTCAATCCAGGTTCCAGAGCCCTCCTCATGTTGGTGTCTTGTTTTGTAATTGCAGGAGCCACAGCAGCCAGGATTTCAGCAAAAATGTCAGGAGGCATTCTGCAGAAGTTGTAGTAGCCAGAGACATCATTGTTGGCCAATTCAGGCAGCAGCTGGTAGAAATGGCCATGTTGTTCCCTCTGCAGCAGCCAATTCCGAATCCACCATCTCTTCATCTTCCTCCTTCTCCGTATTCTTCTTAGATAATAAGCACCAGCAACAGCAGCAACAACAGCAACGTCAAGGTCTTCCCCAGCATCTTCATCAGCCATCATGTCTGTCCAGCATCCAGGAGTGTCCCCTTCAAAGGTCAAGCAGCAAGTGAAGCAAGGCGGCCCTCTGCGGCCCTTTTTATTGGCTTTCGCAGCGCCCTCCTCTGCCGCGGTGCCCTTGACAACGGCGTCATGCTTTTCATTCCCGGCGATGTGCCCTCGGGCCTACAGACATCCCCGTGGAGAACAAAACCATTCCCGCAGTCGTAAAAGCAATCCCCGGCGTTGTGAAAATATAGTCCGCCGCGGTGAAATAGGTTCACTGAGGGGCAGTTATAGGTTCCCTGCGGGGTACTTTTTATATCACGGGGCGATATAAAAGTATCCCGCAGGAGGAGGAAATTTCTTTCCCCCCGGCGAACTTTTGATGACGGCGTACAACTTTTCTTCCCCGCAGGGAACAAAAAGATCCCCGCCGTGGCTTTCGCTGCATGGTTATCGATTAGCCTTAATTGATTACATAATTGCCCTTCGCGCCGTCCTAACTGAAAATCTTGCAAGAATTCGTCTGGCTCTGCGCCGCCGTTGATAAAAAGCTTACCGTCATCTCCCGTGAGAATGGGGCATTAATTGGAGTTCGCTGAGTCTAGACCACTGCCGTAGTTCACACCACTCTCCAGACATGAACTATTGGCTATGGTACCCTGGGGACCTTCTTCTAGGAATTTATTTAACACAACAACACTACCATGCTCTTAAACGACAACAAATGTGCCCATTTTGCATAGGCTGTACAGAGAGGAGCCTCAGTTAACTGCAAAAAAAGTATTTTGACTGAAAACTTAGCCACATACATCGACATTTAAGCATGATAAACTCTTGAAAACCAATCTGTGTTGGTCAAGATCTGGCAAAGTGCTTATAATGCTCTACATTATGTGGTGCCCACTGCTAATTATCAGTCACAACCATGTTCACTTTCTTAGAATTTTTCACCAGCATGGCAATATCTTCTTGATAATAATCCTCTGTAAAGTTGATCCCTGAAAGATAGTTGATTATTAATAGTTGATAGTTTATTATTTTAAAGGCAACAGGAATGCCGGTATTGGGAAAATGTTCAACATCAAGTACAACTGATTTAGAAAGTATGCACAAATGTACTTGATTATTTTGATGGTTAAGTTCTTCCCTCAAATCTGGTTGCTTTTTATTCACATAAAAAATGAAAGTTGGCTGGCTGTGGTTGAAAACCAGAAAGACTGAGTCGCTAAAATAAGTTTATTTAGCACCATAAACCATGAGCTTGTCAAACGCATTCATGAGATATGATACACATATAGTACATCCCAGACCTGACTAGCCATCATGTATGTCATCCTGCACAAATGTCTATCTTTTCTCTATCATTGCAAGAACATTGAGCCAAACGGTGTCTAATACTGTGTCATACTTATTATAGGGTTGTAGCAGCCATTCAAGTCACATCAAAGCCCAATGAGTAATTTCATTTCCTCATTACTGCTAATGACATTGCTCTAAATGACTTATCTAACTATTCTGGGAATTAAGCTCGTGAGGCTGAACCTCTACTGATGGAATGTCTTACAGCATAAATATTCTCAGTAAAAGGACGAGTGTGCCTTAACATACTTTTTGGTTATCAATATTTGTGTGACGTCAGCGGTCCCACAGCCGACCAGGAACACATATGATATATAAGGAAGATTGGGTAGTCTGTTCTACACCACCTTCCGTGGTATCGAGCGACCTACCTATGGTCCATTTCTGGTTGTTCCATCTCATTATGCTTTTGAAATATGTGATATCATAACTTTTCAGAAAAGACGGTGTTTTCACAGTGGCATATACAACAGGGCAACTGCTAATATGTACTACGGAGCAGCCACTTGTCTTGCAAAAAAGTATTGCACAGACAAGATGTTGGTCTGCAGCATGTATGGTTGCAGAACTTCTTTGATAGAAGTTACTTTGGTGACTTGCAACAGCTCATTGAAAAAAAAGAATGGAACGCCCTTTCTTGCACCATCAAAAAAAAGATCAACCCTGGTTTAGACTTGCAAGGTCTGCCCTAACCACTTACCATGGCCATTGTTCACGCCAGTCTTCAGAAATGAACCATTGGTTAGTGCACTCAAGGGGTCCCCTCTCATAGAAATTTATACTACATAGTAACAGCATCAAGTTCTAAATGGCAAAAATATTTCAAATGTTCAGAATGGAAATCTCAAAATGTTTTAACCCAAAGATAAGCAGTAACTCATCATGACAGGAATGATATGCTCTAGAAATAACAAGATTGGTCCATGCTGGAAGTCTATTAAGTACATGAATTGTATTATTAAAAGGAAAATGAGAAGCAGCTATACAAGTCCTATTCAATGAGTAGTTCAAGCCTTTATTTAAGAAGCTCTGTCTCTTCAGCAGTTCAACACTTTTATTTGCTTGTCTCATTCTGCTTATGTGTATAAATATCCATTAGTAAACTACGTTAGTTCATGGCACTCATTGTTTATTTGTCACTATTCCATTCATTTCCCTGGCACTTTTCTTCAGCAAGGCAATATCCTCTGACACGTATTTCAGCTTTGAGGGACATGAGGTCATGCATGAGGAGTCAGAGAACACACTTAAGCCTGGATAGAATTTATGACACTGAATAAGATGCACTTGATCTACTGCAACAGACCAGTGAAAAAAAGACTTTAAAGAAGACTTCTCTCAAGAAGCTGGTGGGTGCACTAGACCGTGAAATCCTACCCAAATATCGCTCATGTAAACATTGCTGCTGAGTTGTCAAGATGACAGGGAGAACAGATGGTCAGTGCTGCCTAGAGACTTTGTGTAAACATGAAAGAAACAGAAAAAAGGCCAATGGGCATAATATACCTACAACTCAATGCTCTTTTTGCTACAGATCGTTTCATGATGACTGTGTGGGTATTGCTAAAGGTGAGGCCCCAGCAATATGGCCCTGCATTGACTGTCGGGAATTAAGTGCCCAGGTGAAACAACTGTTCAATTGTGTCACTACATTAACAACTAGTATTGAAGGAATTAAGCATTCTATGGAGATATCAAACGAACTTTGCACAAATATGTCTTTGAAGTGTGATACACTAATTACAGAGAATGAAGCTCTCAAGAAGTCAGTGGCTGATCTGCAGGTTGAAGTCCAGCACTTGAAGAGCAACAGTTTAGAGGACAGCTCAGAGGAAGATGACGATGATGAAGATGATGAAGATGATGTGGAAGCCAGTGGTGCACTTCTAATAGGAGACAGCATCATCAGGTCAGTCGAGTCAACTTGCAAAGAACTCAGCGTCACAAGCCTAAGTGGAGCAAAAGTGAGTGAAATCAAGCAAGAACTAAGGAAGATAAATCCAAAAAAAGAGAAATACAAAGACGTTTACATTGTGTGCGGCACTAATGACTCTTCAACAAAAAAGTCAGCTGAAAAGATAGCCAAGAGCTTACGTACCATGCTTCAAGCAGTAAAAGACAAAGCAGAAAATGTACATATATCCAGTATAATTCCTCGTGCAGATACAAAAGCTGACATGACAAAACTGGATAATGTAAATCAATTGTTGACTACTATTGCAAGTGACGAGTCTGTGAAATTTATTAATAATGATGTAAATTTCAAATACCAAGATGGATCCATTGATGAAAGCCTGCTTCATCCAGTTGACAAACTACACTTGTCGGCAAGTGGGACAAGGAGATTGATGCTGAATATGAAGTTGGGGGAGAAAACAAAGGTGAAATCTGGAAATTGGTGGAAAAACAGTGACAATGACGTGTCAGCAACAAGTGACCCACTTCCAGTTCCGGAAGCACCTCCACGATTCGTCCGCCAGAAGGAAAGTGAGACAAACTCTACACATCTTGTCAAGAACAACTCTGGCCTTCCAATCAGATTCAGAGGTATAAAAAACTCGTTTAGCAATTTTTATACCTCACCTGTCACCGTTTGGGGAATGAATTTCCCAACAAATGAACACGCTTATAACTACCGCAAGGCTATGGAAATGGGAAAAGGCCTTACTGCAGAAAAAATCAGACAAGCGGAAACTCCGAGGAAGTCGCAACTCATCGCTCGTGATGAGATTTCAACAGATGCTCGCTGGAAGGCTATGAAAAGAAGCGTCATGTACGAACTCCTACAACAGAAGGTCAGGCAGTGCACGACTTTCAGAGAAGAGTTAATTGCATCACAAGGTCGACCTTTGATTGAGGATACGACACATGAATATTGGGGGCGAGGTCGTGACGGAAATGGGCAAAATGTCCTCGGTCGTCTCCTGATGACACTTCGTGAAGCTGTCATCAAGGACAATGCCCATACTGCCTCCCGATTCTCAAGACCGTCACATGAAAGACCAACATTCCCAAGAAGTGGTGACGAGCAACCGAAATGTTTTAATTGTGGGGAAAAGTCCCACAACGTGAGAACATGCAGACACTCTGCTCCTATCCAGTGCTACTCTTGCCATAGTCATGGCCACAAACAAAAATACTGTCGATCTCGAAGGTACTGAGAATATGGCCATGACGAGTTGGCCGCTGCGGTTGATGTCATGAAGAACTGTAAATTTAATGATTATGGACACTCAAATTGTAACGTTGAAGATTACAAAGCAAATGTTACAATTGCTTGTTTTAACCGATTTGAAGTCTTTATAAATAATAATAATAATGATACTTGTCATGGTGCTACTTGTGAAATTGATGAAGTTTTTAATAATGCTGTTGACATTAATACTGAATGTATTTCTGGTGATCACTCAGTTGACTGTGTTAATTGTGATAAATCGATACTATGTGATGTTACGTTGGATGATGAGGTGTTTACTGAATGCGATGAAAATAGTGACAATAATACTCAATGTTCCAATGAACCCTGTGATTTTAATGTTTCGGATTTTATCAATGGTACCTCAACTAAATTTGATAATGGTTTTAAGATAGGCTGTTTGAATGTCAGGAGCTTGTATCCTAAACTAGTAGAAATTACATCATTTGTAATGTCACATAACTTTGATATTTTTGTAATCAATGAATCATGGCTTGATAGCTCTTTCACCCACACGGAGTTAGAAATTTGTGGTTATGATTTGTTTAGAAAAGACAGAAATAGGCATGGTGGGGGTGTATGTATTTATGTAAAATCACACATAGCCTGCAAAGTTGTATGCCAGACGACTGTCGACTTAGAGAGTTTATGGTTGACCCTATCCATTAATTATCAAGAATTTATCATTGGAACCGTTTATAGGCCACCAAATTCTGTAAATGAATATGATGATCGGATATTAGATGAAGTTGAGAAATTGCAGAATCAATATGAAAATATGGTCTTGCTTGGTGACCTTAACTGTGATTACAAAAAGAAGAACTCTTCAAATTCAAATATTGTCAGTGAAATGGAGGATTTGTTTTGTATGAAACAATTAGTTAATGAACCTACAAGAGAAACCTTAACAAGCTGCTCTCTTATTGATATTATCCTAACGACTGTTCCTGATGAACACATTAGTACAGATGTATTGAAAGTGTCAATGAGTGACCATTACTGTGTTCAAACAATCCTGAAAACTACTTGCAGTTCTAAAGTTAAACACAACTTAGTCACTTTTAAAGACTACAAACGGTTTGTTAAACAAGACTTCTTACAAGATGTTATGAATGCTTTCCCCGACTGCCAAATGACAGGAAAAAATATTCAAGATATGTGGAAAAATTTTAAGACAAAATTTATAGAAATTAGTAACAAACATGTGCCTCTTCAAACGAGACGTTTGAAAAAAAGGTTTAAGCCTTGGGTCACTCATGGGATCATTCAAATGATGTATAAAAGAGATTATCTGAAAAGGAAGGCAATTAGAAATAACAGTCAAACAATTTGGAATGACTATAGAAAATTAAGGAACAAAATTACCTACAAAATTCGGAAAGCTAAAAGGGATTATTTTCACAATGAAAGTTTGAAGTGTAAGAATAATCCAAAATCTACATGGAAATTAATAAGTAAAGCTCTAAATAACAATAGTAATATTTCACCCCCCAGTGAACTGACAGCGACAGATTTCAATGAATATTTTAGCACTATTGGTGAAAACACAGCTAAGGAATACTTTGACAATGAAAGTGATGGCTCTCATCCTTGGAAAGGGCCTGATTTCACAACTTCAAAATTTAAGTTTCATGACATTACAAATAATTCTGTTTTAAAATTACTCAAAGGTCTTGGTGAAGACAGCAATTGTGATATTCTTGACTTTGACAGCAAGCTGCTGTACTACAGTGCAGAAATTATAGCACCCTACATTACAAGTATGATTAATATATCATTAAAAGAGGGTAGGGTAGTAGATGACTGGAAGATATCCAAAGTAACGCCAGTTTTCAAAGGAGGTGATGACAAGTTTAGTAAAAATAACTATAGGCCGATATCGGTCATCAGCCATATAGCAAAATTGATGGAGAAAGTCGTCCAGAGACAAATTGTAAATTACCTAGTAGAAAATGAACTTATATGTGTAGATCAATCTGCGTATAGGAAGTATCACAATACTCAGACTAGTCTTCACAGATGTATGGAAGACTGGATTGATAATATTTGTGACAAAACTTTTACTGCTGTATGCTTCTTAGACATAAGGAAATGTTTTGATACGATCGATCATAAAGTGTTAATGAGAAAGCTATCAAGGTATGGTATAAAAGAAATAGAAGCCTTATGGTTTGCATCTTATCTTTCGAATAGGTCACAATATGTAAAATGTAATAGTGAAATGTCATCGAAGTGTTATGTCCCAATAGGTGTACCTCAGGGCTCCGTTTTAGGTCCAATATTGTTCTCTATATTTGTTAATGATATAAGTAGTCACACTTACCCCTGCAGTGTTAATCTATATGCAGATGATACACTTTTATACTGCGCAGGGAAAGATATTACTGATGTGAATGTAAAGTTACAGACAGCTCTGAACGAGGTCTCAAAATGGTATTATGGAAACAGATTGGCTCTAAATGCCAGTAAGTCGCAATGTTTGGTTGTAGCGTCTAAGCACCAAACAAGAAGCGATTGTCGGTTGGATTTATGTATAAGCGATACTGCTATTGAACAGGTAAATAATGTAAAATATTTAGGTGTTATTATTGATAGTAATCTTTCATGGAATGAACATGTTTCAGCCTTATGTAAAAAATTGTCTTATAAAGTGTCACAGTTGTCACGAACAAGGAATGTTATAACCAGGGACTTAATGTTAACAATATACAATTCTATAATCCAACCGACTATCGACTATGCAATTACTGTATGGGGCCATACCACTATGACTAACTTAAATAAAATTCAAAGACTACAAAATTTAGCCGCAAGAATAATAATGAACAACTTTGACTACATAAATGTAAGGGGAATTGACTTAGTTAAACAACTCAAATGGATGAATGTTTCGGAAAGAATTATGTATTTTGAAAGACTGTTAATGTTTAAATGCATACATGGTATGGCTCCAAACTATCTATGTGATCAGGTTACTATGGAAATTGAAATTAGAGATATTGAGACTAGAAGCCATGACACTAATGTGTATGTCCCTTTTCCTACTAATGAGTTTGCTAAGAAAAAACTTTATTACTCTGGTGCTAAAAATTGGAATAGTTTATCTAAAGAAACAAAAGATATTGTTAACATTGAAGGCTTTAAAAAGCAACTGAAAAAGGACATACATAAGGTGTGATTTTTATTTTTATTTCTATATTGATTTTATGATGAAGTTTTAAAGATTAATTAACTGTATAGAATAGTAATTGTTGATGCTGCTATACAGTGAAATATTTTTGTTATTGTATATAATTACTGTAAATATTGTATATACTTACTGTACATATATATATATATATATCAATTTTTGTTTTTTTTTAAATATTTTAAGGGCATTACTGAAAAACAGTGTTTTTATACTGAGTGATCACCCTTGTTAAATATATTTATAAATAAATAAATAAATAAACAGATATTCTTCCAAGCTGCAGACTTTCGACGTTATACTACAAAATACAACAGTTGGCTCATGTGGATGCAGCTATACGCATGTGTAAATGTATATAAAATATCAATTGTTTGATAAGTTACATTGTGTGAACCAGTGATCATTGCTTAGAAGAAACATAGTAACATAGATACAAAGGACATAAAAATTAAGCAGAGAGCTTCATTTAAAACCAGTTTTATGCTGCATTAGCAAGGACTTTATCAGCTTTAGTTGAACCGGTGGATCTCTCTGCTTGACTCCAGGTCACAAGGTTTGTTTGTTCTGCTGCTCACAACTAATGAAATTAACAAAATCAGATTTACAAATAATCTGTGCATGTTGTGAGAAAGGCCAGTCTACCATGGACAGTGTGAAGCTTGTTTGCAATCTTCATTTTACCCGATAAGCTCGCTCTATAGGGATTTTTCCTATTGCATTGTAACATTGCCCCAAGGCTAGCAGGTAGAATTGGTAGATGTATGCAATTCTATTCTGGCATGTTCTACTAGATTGGACGTATCCTAATGTTATGATGTAATGCAGAAAATTCATCTAATGAAGTCAAGCACACTTCATACATTTGTTTTAAAAAATATGGAAGTGAAACATAACTTTGTCAGGCAATTGTCTGTATCAGTTCTCTTGTTTTTGACTAAAGATTTGTAGTGTCCATCGACCCCATCCTGATGTGTCGCAAGTTGCGAATTGGGGGGAGATTGTAACAGACTGAGGCAATCCATATGATCTTGATAAGCACGGCAGATCCTCATCTGCATAAATAATTCAGGAGCTGTGAGCCACAGAGATTTCTGACACACTGCCTAGATGCATCTAAGTGGCATGGGGCACATTCTTTTTATAGGTGGATCAGGGAGAATATATACAACCAGACAGACCATCTGTACTCAGGGCGCCTGCAGGCATTTCTAGTGAGATGAAGCAATGCTCTTTTGACACATTGTCCAGAAGACTTCTGAAAGGCTAGGTGGCTCCTCCATATTGTAGTGTAGTCCTAAGCTCCAGATTGTGTTGTTGACTGTGGCCAGAAAAGATGATTACTTTGAAAGCAGTTTAGCCTTGCCCTGAGGCCCAATCATTTGGCTGACCCGTATTGAATCAAAATTGATCTACAGATTAAGTCAGCTCTAAGACCTGTTTCTGCATTTGTCTTGCACTTGCCCCACACTTTGCTATTTTAATTACAACTTTAGTAGTTGCTGAAGGGGATCAGCTGCTCCCCTGAGAACTGTGATTTAGCACCACCACAAGGATGACTCTGGCTGTTGCATTGGTCATCAAAAGTCTCAAATGAGTCTCGCTCTGCCTCAAATGGTCCCAGAGGACCAGCAATATGAGGCGGTGCACCATTGCCACCACCCTCTAAATTGACTATTGATTAATCAGCCCTAGTGATGTGGGCCAGTGAATGAAATTCTGTCATTGAGTTTTTCCCTCAGAAGTTCAGAACTGACAGCTTTGACTTCAACTCTTAAACCTGGAGAATTGTGACTGAGAACGAGGGCCTATTTGCCGAATCACTAAGGTCCGTAAAGCATTGTCCTAACCAATGTACATTAAAGGCAAATATAGGGTTGGCTTGAATGTATGTGCCACAGACATTTTCTGGAACCGTGGCTTGTCAACTCAATTTCACATTCACATGTCAAGCGCATTTACTTGAAAACATTGCTCTTATGACAGTGCAATGAGGTGAGATACGCCAATTTATTTTGGACTTCATCGGTCATCTACCCTCAACTGAATTCTGATGAATGATGGATATAATATAATGTTATTAGGCCTATATATCAAGAGACAAAATGATGAGAAGAAAGTTGCATGTATATTTGTAGTGCGAATGGTATTGCAGAATACAATAAACACAATGACAAAGAAAGATGGCATCCAAAATATTCCTTTCAGTATGAGCTTCTATCACAAAGAAGCTAAACAGGTTTATGAATTTAAAAGCAAAGGTCTCTGTCCCAAAGCAAAAAAACAAAAGCCTGTGGCACAAAAAAAATTCAAAAGTCTTTTTCACAAAAAGTAAAACAATTTGATCAACTTAAAATAAATTTTTTTGCAATTATTGAACTCCTTTGGTTCTTGTACATTTTAAAGCCTGAAAATCTTTAGTAACACTGAAAGTGTTCCTGGGGGAAATTTATATAAAAATGAAGGCAACAGTTGATTTAAAAACAAGCATCGCAAGTGTTGCTACTGGCCCATTAAAACCATTGGTAAGCCAAATCACTAGCCGGGCCATCTGAATATCGTGGAAGAAGGCCTCCACCACCTTTTTTTTCCGTATATCCAAATTGCTGCCCAAATATCTCAACTGTCCGTGGCAGTGTCCTGTCAGAAAGGTAGCCAGTTATCTAGCCTGCCATCTATCAGCTGACCATTATGTAAGAAGGTGTAGGCATATTATGCCTTCATTGTGGTCTTCCCAGATATCTTTGGGTCACATAAAATATATATGAGACGAACCAAAGTCATCAATGATCGACTATAAGCCAAGGTCCTGCAACTTCTATGGAGGCGTTTAGAAATGGAGGATATCAGCAAAGCTGCAGGCTTTCATTCAAGAAGAACTTCTAAGCCAAGGTGGGTAGGAGAGGGCAACAAGCACTGTGGTTAGAAGAACTTACCACTCAAGAGTCAGGAAGTCACAATGATGTCACTGATCCCTAAGGCTACAACCTAAGTGAATGCTCTTCATGTTCACGTCTTATTTGCAAATCGCAGCTACTCTACATATATCTCTCAGTGCCTCACAACTTTTTCAGATATATACTTGACAAGTCGTAAGTTTTAATTGCTACTGTCTAGTATCAACACAAGTGGTTCCTGCAGCTATAAAGTGTTTTCCATTAGCCCACTTGCAGCTCCCATTGGTTGTCATCATGTTCTTGTAACAAGTGGTGCTAAGCATGTCACACATTACCAAAGTTGAGGGACACTTTGCTGCCATTTTCCTTTCTAAATATTTTCTATGAAGAACTTCAAGACCTCAATTATTTGTTTGTTTGTTTGAGTTTGACGCCTCTGCAGCACTTTAGCGGGCTATATCGAGGCAGGCGATCGCCATATGATGATGAGATGAGGAGACTGTGAGTCCGGCACATACTCTATTAATTCAGGGATGCCCAGGGCCTTTCAGTTGTTCCAGCATAGAATACTGGATACAACCCACCTCCATTTAATGTCCCATGGGCTCAGAGTTCCGGAGGGTTAAGTCCTCAATAGATCAATCTCAAGTTCGTATTCAGTTTTTTACATTAGTACGCTACACGTCTGGAGATTTTGCCAGGCTGTACAACTATTGAAAGTGTTAATGATAAAGAGTGGATATTAAATGCAGGTTGGAATAAAGAAACAAGTTTTAAAGGAAGAAATTGATGCAGAGACCAATTTTTTTTAGCAAACATCGTAAGGCATTGATGAAGCCACGTTGCAGCCACAGGTGAGCCACATTGCTAAGAGGCCATCTGAATAGCCAGCCCGGATGACCCCCACCCTCTTTTGCATTCCATCTTAATCGCTGAAGACTACAACTCAAATCTTGCAGCTGTCCATGCAGCCGTCCAATCATCATTCTGGCCTGCCATCCTTAAACTGACCAGTTGTAAAGAGTTTAAAAGTCAGCAAATTCACACTATGACTTCATTTTGGTCTTAACGGAATCTGACTAAATATCCAGTGCCACTTCGAAATAGTTTGAAAAAGCTATATTGATTGGTAAAGCACAGAAACTAAGGTGACACGTCTTTGAAAGACTTGTAATTTTGCTGTGGCTGCTCAAAACATTAGCCATTTATATAAATCTCCTCAAGGAATTTTGGCAACTATACATTTATCACATAGTATATGAAACTATTTTGCATAATTCTACATCAATGTATCAGCTTACCAGCTCCCCACTCATTCCCATGATAGGGTGTGTCAATTTTTGATTTTTAAACAAATTCAAAAAGCACTAGTGCCCAAAATGTGCGTTTTGACCTGGGGAATCCAAATCTGTTCTCGAAATGGCGATACGACAATTCTTACCTACTTCAATTTTGGTTCAAAGTTTCAATGTTTTTTTAGTTTTTCACCATATTTACTAAGCCGCGGTTCTCTATAACTTTATCAGTATTTGTCATACAGCATTATAATTGTCATGGTTGGAAAGCTCTCAAAAATACCTACATTTTGCATACCAACATTAATGGTCTAGGACGATTTCTTGACTCCCATTGGCTCTTAGGCCTGCACTTTTTAGAAACGAAAATGTTGCAGACTGTCTAATCCTGTTAAAAAAAGGTTTTTGAATTTTTTTCACTGATAATTGCAGTGATTCACATTCTCCAAGTTCAAGAAAGAGCAAATAAAATATTTTAAAAAAATTTAGATATGGAAAACCCTGCTTTATGAGCTTGGAAGTTTTAATGCTAAATTTTGTCTGAAGTATTGCAACAAATCAAGGAGGGGCTGTTATATTTTGTATTTTAACTTCATAAGAATTAAATATAGGACAACATCACTGGTACCGTGAGAATGCTAAGAATATTTTCTATCATGTGGTACCACTCATGTTGCCCTGCAATAAATTCTGATGAAGATATGATATGAAATGCAACAGACCCCATCTCACATTTTACGAGTTTTCAACTGACATTAACATTAAAACTTCATCACTCACAAGCCAGGCACTCCCACCGTAAAAATCAAAAAGGTTTTTATATTTTGTCATTCTGGGACTTACAGAATGCAAATCACTGCAACTAATCAGTGAAAAAAATTCAAAAGCCCTTTTTTAACAGGATTAGACAATCTGCAACATTTTCATTCTAAAAAGTGCAGACTGAAGAGCCAATGGGAATCAAGAAATCGTCCTAGACCATTGAAGCTGGTATGCAAAATGAAGGTCTTTTTGAGAGCTTTCCAACCATGGCAATTAGAATGCTGTATGACACATACTGACAAAGTTATAGAGAACCGCGGATTGGCGAAAATGGTCGAAAACGAAAAAAACATTGAAACTTTGGACCAAAATTGAAGTAGGTAAGAATTGTCGTATCACCATTTCGAGAACAGATTTGGATTCTCCAGGTCAAAACGCACCTTTTAGGCACTAGTGCTTTTTGAATTTACATAAAAATTAAAAATTGACACACCCTATTCCCATGATGTTAAGGAAACATTTTATGATACTATGACACAGCCGAACACTAGTTGCATGTATCATATCACTGCAGGCAGTCTGAGACAAATTTCTACCCACAACAGTCACGCAAGAAAGTATGAAAGGTCCGGCAGCCACAGCATTGCAGAACTCCAGTTTTGGTAATTAGTTGTGCATGTCAGGTTACTTGGAATGGCATATTGCGACTCAGAATGGCACTTCATGAGAAAGGTGTGCGCTCCATTTGCCTCCTGTTTCAATGAATCTTTCTGACTCTCTGTGACCTCTCATACACCAAAGGATGACCCCGGGTCCATTAAGGGATCCAAATGAACAGCCCTTACTTCGACTTGTGAAGCCCGTGCTGGGAACAGATCACAGCCATTGTTCACAGGAGTATTCAGACAAAATTGCTGTTGCACCCTTGGGAACCCTCCCCGAAATGTTTGCATCACTGCTTTTTCAAAAGCTTTTGTGTATGCTCACTTTGCATGAACTCCGCAGAATGGGGTCTGGGTTAACTCAGTAAATGCAAAAACCAAACATATTTTGACAACGCTATATCAAGCCACAATGTAACAGATATGGAATATATATAATTTTAGATATACGAATACACCGTGCTGATACTGAATTTGGAAAGTCAATATATGGAAATGACAGACTGTTGCAGAAATATGCTTGTTGTCTCTATGAGTTACAGCACAGACTGGTGGAGATCGTAGATCGTAGCAAAGCATATATTTTTCCTGATCTGTTTCATATTTAAAATTAAATAGGGGTTTTGAGGTGCTTGTTATTAATTTGGGAGTCCAATTTTTTAAACACATGTATTATCATACATGTAAGGGCCTTCCTGTGGTGCCAAATAGGAAAAATGGCCTAAGTGTGACTTAGGCCAATTTTGCTTTAGGCTGATGATAATTACTTTAAGGATTGCATTTTCCTCAGGACAGTCATTTCCTCTTGACAAGCAGTTTAGCCTTACAGGGCATAAGGGCACCCATAAAGAATCAGGGAACATGCCCCAGCATAGATGGACTTCATGCACTTGATGTTCAAAATTTGATATGCTACTGGGCAGTAAACACTTGACATTGAACTACATGATCAAGTATTTGCAGCTTAGTAACTTTGTACTGTGTCCCAAATGGAAATGTGCACATGCTATTAACCATGGCACACAAATATTAATTTGGCAGAAAAGACAATGTTATTTTTAAAAAGTCCAAATAAAATGAGTTTATGCATGTTTTTTAACATTTTTACCTCGTTAAAATGTCTTATCTCCCTTAGAAGTGTTGTCAAAAATTAATACCCCCCTCCTTGAAAAACGTGTGAAAAGTTTGTACACCCTCAGCCAAAACTCCCAACTCCCCCCCTCCTCCCCAGTTATAATTTCTGAACGGTCACTAAGCAAATGAAATCTATATCTGTTTAAAAAATTAGGTGACATAGGGATATCTCACACACTTCCTGGATAGTTTCAAATGGCATGGGCACACTATTCATGCCAAAAAGATCAAAGATGACATCTACACTCAGAGTGACCATCTACATTCATAGATAGTAGACCCATGGGCATTGCACCTTGACCACTGGCTACCATTGGTCATAAAAGCTTCTTGAGGGTATTTCCAGTAGAATGGTTCAAAGTCGTTTTGACATTCCACTATAAGTAGACCAAATGGAGCATCACCATGAAAGCAATTGGGATGTAGAAGTAGCCATCTTCACAAGGGCTCATCTGGCAGCTGCGCTGGGGTCTACCCGGGGGGACGTTGTAGAAGTGAACAAGGACCTTGGTGATGACACTCAGGCGGCACCAAGTGATGGCAGCCAGGCAACCCATTATGAGCAGAGTCAAAATGAAACATTTCCAATGGAAGTCCCGCATCACGGATCTGCAGAACGGTTGCTTCACAAGCCTTGGCTGCAATATAATCACAAATCTAAATAAGTTTTCTCCTGCAACCTTATCTGACCCTGTCCAAATATATTGCATCCGTGACTGCTCATCTTTCTGCTTTTTGCATTTGCTTTCCACATGGGACTATATTATTGCTAAAGAGTGGTCACATTTCCATACATATTAATCTCCTTTGCCAACTTATTTCCATATGTTACTTTCTTGATATGCTTATAATTTTCTGATACTGTTCCCCTATGAATTCACAACTAACCATCCTTACGTGTCCTATCAGTAGGATTACAATTTGTTTCAGGATCAATTACCACAGCCATTGTACAGTAAACAAAAATTTTGCCTACAGTAAATAACTGGCAAATTACCATCCTGTATTTATGTCATTATAATTGTGAAATGCGTGAATGGCAGAATATGAAACAAGCATGTTTCACAGCCATTCATTTCTAAAGTAGTCATTATAACCTCAATATTCTGTAATTGGATCTGTAACATTCCAAGTCTTTCATCAGGCATCCACTTCAGTAGATTCTCTGGGTGCAGACATCAGGTCATGACAATGATAATACCATGGGTCCAGGGGCGTAGCCAAAAACCAGGAAAGATGGGAGATGGGGGGGGGGGGTTTGATAATACCATGGGTCAGATATATTTTCTTGCCTGTGAAAGGTAAAACTATAAAGATGTTACTTATAGGTTGAGAAACTGGTGATATTGATGGCCGGCTTGGTGTTTAATACCTGCAGACATTCTGCTTTACCAAACAGAAGTTTAATTGAAGTGTCGTCAAATTTCATGCAATAAGGCCAATAACAGCTAGAACAGCATTTCAAGCCTAAGAACTGCCTCTATATGACTAAGAAGCAAACTCTAAAATTAATGTACTGCAGTTACACCCCTACCAAAAACACAAAACAAAAAGAAAGCACACTTGTGTTTCAATTTTCTATTAAGATTAGTATCTCTTCCCCAGTGAAATGTGTCATTGCCAAACAATAAATTCTGTGGGAATGGGTCCACAATTTTACATTTGTCATTCTGATTTATTCTGGCACTGCTTGATTCTCTCCTCTGTCAGGGCTACCCCGGACTATGTAAATGGATCTGTCATGTGTAAATATTGTGGGGGAAATTTATTGTTTTGTGTAAAAACAGTTTCCGGAAAAGAAGCTCCTTTCAGTGTAAACAGATAAGTCAAGCTATCTCTCTGTATCTTCTCCTATCTTTTCCATCTCTAACTGGCAAGCTAGTGATCTGTGTATATGTTTATCTGTGTATCTGTCTATCTATCAATGTAATGTATTTGTTTTTTTATTCCGCTACCTGGTAATATAAAACTATAGTAGTACCTTCTTTGGAAAGCTATCTATTTTTTACTTTCCATTTTTCCTTTTTTCTGTTCTGTTCTATTCTATTATAGTCTATTATATTGTGTTCTGTTCTACCAATTCTCTTCAACATGTGCAAAAGTCTTCCAATCGGTTTTCAGATGACTGGAAGTGTCTCTTTCTTGTTTTTCCTTTCTTGCACTCAGGTCATGTCTTTCTTGACAGCTTCTGTTTTTCTTTACCATGCCATTTTGCTTTTACTTTATTTGCCCAAAGACAAACAAAGCGGAGCGGCTGCTTTTTCCTTTGAATGTCTAGTTGTTGAGTCAGTGCACTGCGAGGGATAAGAATCTTGACATCATTGGCATTCGGAGTGAGCAGTCAGGGATGCATATTGCATAAGGTTTGACAGAATGACAAGTCCAGCAGCTAGTTGCAAGCTCCTGGTCAGACTGACAAATTCAGCTACTTCAGCTAGTTACCTCAGCTGGTTAGTCACAGCAGGATAGCCTGTTGCACCAGCACAACCACTGCAGCATGGTATGAGGCAGGATATACTCCATCTATAAAGTGCATAATTTTCAAGATGTCACCTTCACCTTTCCACACCCCTTCACTTTCACTTCCTATTTGCAACATCTAGTCCTAGTTATCAGTGTGCTATGACTTTGATATACCATGATTTTGAAATGAGCTGAACTTTTTAATACTTTCTTTAATTTTTGTTCAGTAACTGCTTTGATATTAAATTGGAGTAGCCTTTGCTTTATATGTGATCCTTTGATGCCAATTAACCAAGATTAATTCCGAAACTCAATCCGAAATTACCTTATTTCTGAATGTCTTTTTCATACTCTAAAGGCCAAAAAGTTGCTGCAATGACAGTAGGAGCTGATAACATGCGCTACCGTGCTCTGTGGCAGAGCTTTGGTCCCAAAATTCATTTTTCAAGTTGATCAAAAAAGGATAGCCAAAGTGACCCATCTACACTCAGAAAGATTGCACCCAGATCATGCTGATAACTTGCAACCATTGGTCATCTGAAGTTGCCGGCATTTCCAGCCAAGCCCTTTTGACACATGTTCCTGGCAGCTTGGACTGAAAGCTCATGGGCTCTGCAGGCTCCTTCCTTTTCGCCATTCTGAACTATGGATCATGCATAGTTGATTGTCAAGATGATTACTTTGAAAGTATTTCAACTCTTAGAATATTGGATACTTCAATGATTGTCATTGACTCTCTTAAAACCTCATCCAAAATGTTGCTTGATATTAAATGTAAAAATGTACTTATTATAGGGTTGTAACAGCCATTCAAGTCACATCAAAGCGCAATGAGTAATTTCATTTCCTCATCACTGCTAATGACATTTATAACTCTAAATGACTTATCTAACTATTCTAGGAATTAAGCTCGTGAGGCCGACCCTCTACTGATGAAATGTCTTACAGCATAAATATTCTCACTAAAAGGACGAGTAAAGTCGAGTATGCCTTAACATACTGTTTGGTTATCAATTTTTGTATGACGTCAGCGGTCCTACAGCCGACCAGGTACACATATGATATGTAAGGCACATTGGGTAGCCTGTTCTACACCACCTTCCGTGGTATCGAGCAACCTACCCTACCTATAGCCCATTTCCTGTTGTTCCATCTCATGCTTTTGAAACATGCGATGTCATAACTTTTCAGAAAAAAAAGGCTTTTTCACAGTTGCATTTATTACAAGGCAACAGTCAATATGGACTACGGAGCAACCACCCATGCAAATGAGTATTGCACAGGCAAGATGTTGGTCTGCAACAGGTATGGTTGCAGAACTTCCTTGCTTCGTTGGCTTGCAACTGCACATTGCAAAAAAGAATGGAATGCCTTTTCTTGCACCATCATTTAACCCCTTTGATTCCTTATGACATCCCATGCTTTTTCTGGCATCATAATAAACTAACATACATAACATTCATACATAACTTGCAAGGTGTGCCCTGAGCACTTACCATGGCCATTTTTCACACCAGTCTTCAGAAATAAACCTTTGGTCAGTGCACTCAAGGGATCCCTCATAGAAATTTGTACTACACAGTAACAGCATTAAGGTCTAAATGGCAACAATACTTGAAATGTTCAGAGTGGAAACTTCAAATTGTCTTGACCTGAAGCTAAGCAGTAACTTACCATGGAAGGAACGATATGCTCTAGAAATAACAAAACTGGTCCATGCTGGAAGTCTATCAGGTACAGTAGTCCCTGTGTTATAAGACCGCCCCTTCTGCAGGCATGGAGCGGTCATTCGTGGGGTGCGGTCTCTCGCCGGGGTATGAATGTTGACATGTATTGAAATTTATTAATGCATGACATCCCGATATGAATAATACTATAGGGATAAATTATATCATGAATAGGCCCTATGGACTTACATAATTATGATAGGATTAAATAAAATGATAAAAAAATTAACAGTTTTGAAATTAGATATACAAAGTATTGTTGAGGCAGACCTACATACTGCATTTATTAATATGTTTAACAAGTTATTATTTTGGCATCATTGTAATCCATTGAAACTTAATGGGCCTATAGCCTAGATATAACTTGAGAACTTATAATCTTATTTAATGTTTCTCTATCTTTGTGAAAAAAATGTGTAAGAACTGGGTAAATCAATGTGATAACGTATTCATGATGCTCAGCTCTGTGAAAGATTTAAAACGAAAAATAAGGTATTTTTTATGAAATATATATCTAACATTTGTCACTAAACAAATCAAGGAAAGCACTGAATAAAGCAAAGAGGTAGTTTTAAGACCTGTTTTTTTTAAACCTCTGTTGGCAAGGCCTGCTTAATCAGCCTTAGTTGAAGTGGTGAGGACAAATTGGATCTCTCTGCTTGACTCCAGGTCACAAGGTTTGTTTGTTCCTCTGCATACAGCCAACAAAATCAGATTTACAAATAATCTGTGCATGTTTTGAGAAGGGCCAGTGTACCATGGACAGTGTGAAGCTTGTTTGCAATCTTCATTTTACCCGATAAGCTCACTCTATAGGGATTTTTCCTATTGCATTGTAACATTGCCCCAAGGCTAGCAGGTAGAATTGGTAGATGTATGCAATTCTATTCTGGCATGTTCTACTAGATTGGACGTATCCTAATGTTATGATGTAATGCAGAAAATTCATCTAATGAAGTCAAGCACACTTCATACATTTGTTTTAAAAAATATGGAAGTGAAACATATATTCATCTGGCAACTGTCCAAATTAAACAGGTTAATACTCCAGTATTAGTTCTCTTGTACTTGACTAAAGATTTGTATTGTTCATCGACCCCATCCTGAGGTGTCACAAGTTTTGAATTGGCGGGGGGGGGGGGAAATTGTAATTATAACAGCTGGGGCAATCCATATGATCTTGATAAGCCCAGCAGATCCCCATCTGCATAAAGAATTCAGGAGCTGTGAACCACCGAGATTTCTGACACACTGCCTAGATGCATCTAAGTGGCATGGGGCACATTTTTTTTATAGGTGGATCAGGGAGAATATATACAACCAGACTGACCATCTGTACTCAGGGAGCCTGCAGGCATTTCTAGTGAGATGAAGCAAAGCTCTTTTGACACCTGTTCCAGAAGGCTCCAGAAAAGCTTGGTGGTCCCTCCATATTGTAGTCCTAATCTCCAGATCACATGTTGACTGCGACCAGAAAGATGATTACTTTGAAAGCAGTTTAGTCTTGTCCTGAAGGCCAAATCAGTTCGCTGACCCATATTGAATCCAAATTGATCTGCAATCTTTTAGCTCCCCCCATGTAAGGCTAACGCACGTATCTTTGTCAGAGGTAGCTAATTGAGTAGATGGACTCATTGCCGGGGATCCTGCGGGAGACACCCTAGCACTTGCCACCACGAAACACCTACTCAAGAAATACCAGAGGCTCAACAGTTTAGTTTCACGTATCCATTTAATACAGAATTCATAGACAGTTACATTAAGAGTCATTCGAAGAACCGATGGTAACCAACTTATCAATACATTAAACAACGATCTTAACGAATTACATACATCATTAACTAATGCCATCTCAATCAACCATGACCTGAGGTTCCTTTAAGAGTAACCCTTGATCATACCTCTAACAACAATACCCTTACCTGACGAATCGTCACCCCGTCAGGGAGACAGGTAGCCCTCCTGCTGCCTCAGCGGGGAGCGGCTCTGTTCTGCCTGGGCAAACAAGCTTGCCCCCAGAGATTGCTACTAGGGTGTTCTGCGGCTGCGCAGAAACACCAGGGTAACTGTTGCCATGGAAACATGGGGTGAGTTCTACCCCGTTGCTATCATTGAATCTCATTACACAATAATATAATATATCACATTACTTCTATACAATAATAATACAAATGATATTACAGAATTAAGGTCTTGAGGTTCATGGCGATTTGAGGAAAGTTCCTATAAGAGGAAAGAATGAAGACACCTCTGAAGCTAAAGGCTCAGCGGTGACATCCCGACCGATCGAGGATTTTTTATAAGATGGTTTTTCTCCGGTTTGAAGAAAACATTATTTTAAACTTACAATCGAATACGGATTACATTCACGTAATAATGAATTAATATACACTGTGACTAATAACGTAACTATTCATTAAAAGCAAAGGTATTTCCTTTCAAAGATAGAAGCCTGAATGCTTCATGCTGATTAACAGAACGATGTAAAGACTTGTAAATAGATTTGTGTAACTATTGAGAGGATTGTTAATCGACTTTGTACATGATACCAATTTAGGTACGGACAGAGGAAACGCGTCTCATTGCACCTGAATTTTGTGAGTGCTTTAATGAAAGTTGTGGTGACATCAGGATGATGTAACCACTACCACCGGGCAGGCGGAAGGGGGGGAAAAATTTTAAGATAAAATCGGGCGTGTGCAATATGCCCATGAAAGACAATTCGGAAAAAGGAAAAATTTTGAAAGGGAAGCAAGAATATGACTTGCATCCGTGAGAGGAGAGGAACTGAATGACAGTTCTTTTAATGGTGTCAATGAGATGCTGAAAGGGGAGCTCAGATAGGAAAGTGAAATCTAAATTTTAATGATTGACAGAAAAGGACAAGTTATTCTTATGACCTATTTGCCAAATTTTTCAATTTTTATGAATCGTTGGTTCGTCGGCCAACGTTATTTTTGGAAATAGAGCCGCTAATTACATGGCTCCTCAGCAAAAGAGACTCAAGCACCAGGCGAGTCAAGTAGCCGTTTTTATCAAGGGCAGTTACGGGTATCATCCCTTGCGTGTCATTGGATATGCATAGAGCTAAACCAAAAGCATGAAGTGCATTAAGACAGGACAGCCTTATAATTTTAAATGGGCTGGTATGTCCGATACCCTAAACTACAAAAGTAAGTAAGTAAAATGACATATAAGCGATAAGCGATTTTAAAAGCAACAATTAAATCATAAACGAAATATAGTCGAATCACGAATATCAACAATAACATGGATTAAAGTGACAGTTATTAATTTAAAAGCGACAAGTAGCAGAATAATAATCAAAATGATGAAACAACAGTCCAGTATGGAGATAAAGAAGTCAATAGTGGACTATGGTTTCGTAGAACTTGTTACGTACACTCTAAACAATCCGAGTGAACTGTAGGCATAAGGCGTACAGAGAATGAAAACAATGCGAAAATAGGTAAACAGTATACTGGTGCAGTGGAGCAATAGTGAAAACATAGGTACATATTAATACACCTGAGAAAACTTGTATAAGAAGGCTGGCATGCATAATGCATAGACCAGAATAATTAGCAAATGAGATTAAAGCATAAATCTATTTGATGTTAAGCTTATAAGAAATGAGATCAGATGTTTACAGAGAAAGTTCAGTGCAAGAGTTGACTTGTGATAACTGTTCGTGGACGCGTTGAGACATAACCTAGTTGCAAAGGTTTGAGTACTGAATTGATCAATTTCAATGAAAATGTGGATTATATCATCTAAGTTAATTGTAATTTGTTGGTTGATGCATAAATGTCTAATCAGTGATGCGCTTTACACAATACTAGTCAAGAGTCAATACATGATGTCAAAGATAACATGATCTGTATACGTGTAGACGAGAAGATTGGAAGAATCATTGATTGAAGGAGTCAGTTGTATAAGTCATTGATATAGGGCGAAGGAGGCAACACCGACGCTTGGTGCGTGGTGCAGAGGGTGTGACGTTGGCAGCGATTGGCTTGTCAAGTTCACATGAGATGTGTTTGTCAAGGGCAAACGAGGTGTCGACAGCGATGTGTTTCTCAGGGTCGAACGGGGTGTTCGACCTGGCAACGTGAAAGATGCCGGACGTCGTGGACCTAACGGACGAGCTGCGAGAGTTCAAGGTCCTATTACCATCCACCCAAAACGATGAGTGGGTTGTTACTGTTCTAACAGATACAGAACAACAATGTCATCCTGGATGAGTGGTCCTTCCACCATTCTCAGCTGTACCGAAGTGGCGAAGTGAATGGAAGCCATGAGAGACTACCATTACAAGTCGGTCAATGTCATTTCGGAGGAATATTGTCTCTGTGAATGGAGCACAGGCGAGGTGCGAACCGGAGTGGTGGAAATAGCTTGATGTGGTGCCATAGGCACGACAACTTTAGCGGGGACAGGAAATGTTCTGAGCGAGTAACTGGTATTGTGGCGATTATGCTGAAGACTCGAGGGACTGATATAGCTGCAGTACTGCGAAGATTTGCCAGTCCGGCCTCGTTGCGTGACTAACCCAGGTTAGGGTCAGGCGGAGGAGGAGGTGGACTGATCTACACCTTGAACTGTTACTCACACTTTATGTTGGGGTCTGGCGAAGGAGGACGTGACTCGTTCGACACGACCTTCATGTTTTTATTCAGACAATCCCAATATCAGGTGGACCTTGATGGGTCATGGAGAAGAAGACGTCGTCATGAGTCTTTCGTGTATGCGCTTTCTGAGATCACAATGTTTATTATGTGTTATGTGCGAGCACAACTTTGTGCGAGAACGCTGGGGAATGCGTGGTGAGGAGACTCTTCTGAACTAGACACAATCCATATTAGTGTCTGTCGACGGTAACTGATAGCAGGGGCAATCCGTGTTAGCCACCTGAATAAGGTAGTTACCGAGAGGAAAAGAGTGTCATTAAGAAGATGCAGGCCGGAAGGTAGTTGAGACAATCCATATTAGTCACCAACTAAAATGAGGCCATGCTCTTCAAGCACGATTGTTCGTTGATGCTTGCTGTAGAAACAGAGGCAATCCAGATTAGCCGACTGTTAAGAAGCCAAGCAGGAGATGACATCACCATATCATCATACAATGTGAGCTCGGTTGTGAATGGTGACATGCGCGACGAAGACTGCACAATGCCAAGCCAGACACAAAAGTTCAAAGAAAGTTCTGCAGTAATGTAGCCCCATGTTGGAACCAGGTCAAGGCAACGATATGCTTGCCGTGGTTACGACGGAAATGGAGTGAAACGGAATGTTCACACTAGCGGTCGCCCCGAAATGGTGCCCTCTTCATATTGCCATGGGATGACGACAGGAATACGGCCGACTCGAAGTAGTCGCATGTGCTGTCGGAACGTGATCCCATACGCAAGCATGGTGCCCAAGGAGGTGGTGCCCCAATCGACTGACTTCCGGATGTTGAATCGGACGTGTCTCTTGATAGGGTGCCCGTAACAGTAGAAGTCACAGTGGAAGCACAGGCTCTGTAACGACTGTCTCAGATCAAAGATTAGAGAACATATGCATCGAATGTGTCTCTGATCATAGGTGCCCACAGCAAGTCTTGCACTGATGTTTGACGACCAGCCCGACCAGCAACTCGTGATCAAAGAGACATTCCCGCAAATTATGTGACGACACAGCATTAAAATGGTATGCAATAGTCATACTGAAATTACTTTAAGAAACAGGCTAGGAGCTCAACCAATAAGGTTGCTGCAAACAACATGTAAGAAAAGGCACGTGATATATATATAAAATATAAATAACTAAAATAAGAGATAATAAAAGGAATATCATAATTGGTTTAGATAAATAATCTGAATCCCAGCAAGATGCTGGTCGTTAAGTGTGTATAATTAAAAGGTAAAAAGAGATGTTTAAATGTAGATAGAAAGGTAGCAAGTCACGGCAAAATTTGATGCATCATCATGGTGATCAGCTCCCCAAGATCAAAATGAATCACATCAATAAAGGAAGAAGATCACTCTGCAACGTGAGTATAAGATTATGAAATTTTAGGATGAGAAAGTGTTGCGTAAGGCGTATGCACAGAATATATGCATACCTTCAAGCATATGTCAGTAAAATGTTACCCATACAATCGAACCAACAAGGCGTGACTCTTCACAGACTGACTAAAATATAAGGGCATGCAAGCGTGGGTATGAAAGGGTTAAAATGCAACAATACACATACAGATAGAAAAGGGAAAAAGAAATGCAGTTAGAATGCAGTTGTACAGGAAAAGTTATTGCACGAAAGTGCAGTGCAAAGGGAATTAATCATAAACATGCAGTAGGATCAATCAGACGCTGGTACTGGTACCGTCAGGAGAGGGGGGTGGTGGAAGGGGAGGGGGGAAAGTTGGGCGGAGCAACAGTGACGTAGGACGAGTGGGGCGTGGTTCCAACTCGATATCAACTACTGAGCGATTAGGGGGGGTATCAACTCGGGTACCCATGCGAGGGGCCGATGGTTGCCGGGGTGAGGTGGACCGGCGAGGCGGGGTAGTCCGCCTTGGTGGGGTTGTACTGGTCGGTATGCGAGTAGGGGGGGTCATTTTCTTTAATGCAGCCAGGCCAGAAGTGGTGGCATAAGGTTTTATCTGTACTGAATGGGTAGTATCCGGTTCCATAACATTGGTGGACCGAAATTCCATCTCCCTTTGACGAAGTTCTCTAATTAGAGCTGAGTAAGGATTAAGCTCTTGAGTATTAATAACTTCTTGCATGTTATGACCCAATTTGTAAAGGTGAACTGAGTCAGATGCGAGCATGGTCACCGCAAACTGTCCTTGCATAATTTGCTGTAACTTTTTCTGCTTGTATAATGGAACATTAATGAGTCTAGGGAGTTCTACGTTAAGTGAATCAATCTGCAAAGAGCATAGTGCAGTATCCCAGTTGGGTTTGAGGATACTGTATAATCTATGATGGTCGCACTTGAAACTATTTGGACAAATGACACCTTTAAGAGAAAGTGAAGAAAGGTGGGACTTAATAGTAAGAACATATAGAAGTAAGCGCTGGTGTCCACTATTCAATTCCATGAATATTTCGATCTGTGGAAATTTGCGGGTTTCAGGTGAGCGATGCATCACTCTGAAATCCCTACAACATTTATGTAGACAACGCTTAGCCAAGCTCACTACCATGTAAAAGACACAAATAGTAAGAAGGTGAAGGGTAGTGATATGTATAAGACTGACAGGACTTATAGAAACAGGGTAAATTACATAGTTGACTGAATCACAATTCAGAGGACGTCCTGGAATGACTAGGTTGGCGTGGGATGGTTTAAAATGAGTAGCCATAACCATAGAGGATAAAAGGCCACTAAGGTATCTACCACGACAATACATAAATATTACCAAAATTAGAGACAAATATCCAGCTATGGAACCGATGAAGGCAAATCCACGGATCCAATGGCGAAGGCTGAACCAAGCTGAAAGATAGAAAGAAGCTTCCAGCTCGGCCCATTTAAGCAGAAAATCGTCACCCTTTTGTTGAATAAGGCGACTAAGTTCCTTAAGCTTAATGATGCCATGTGTCATATTTGCAAGTGAGGTATTTGCTATTCTGGCAGCCACTGCAAATTTAGGCAAGGTGAAATTTGGCATGCCGTAAGATTCATATGGTGGTAGACTTGTGAAGTTGAATTCACGTTCAAAAGAATGCATCGCAATTGCGTTAATAGTATAGTTGATTAAGAAGGGTTTATATTGATTATTTTCGGATGCGGGGCATCCTGTAATACGCCTGGGAATAAAACCTGAAGGGGAGGAGAATTCGCAAAAACAAAACTGGCCACGCTGAAGCACAGCGTAAAGGCTACCAGGAACGGGACGTGCCACACGATCATTGGAGCAACGTCGAGTCCATGGGAGTGATAAGCCAGTAACTAAAAGCTGGTTACCTGCGTCTATTACACGAGGTGCTGCACGAAAGGGTTCAAAGAAGTAATCGACTTGACAGAGTTCGGAAATGACGTCTGCGGTAGCATTCGTGTATATTGCAGTGTTGCAGGATAATTGCGAGCTATCGATTTGGATTGTTGATTCTGTGCAAAGAAATTGATCGTCAATGTTGAGACATTCCTGGAGCTCTTCAAGACTGAGTTCCAAGAAGGAATCGTGCTGCACTCCTAGAAAAGGTTTTGGGATAGAGATACGAGTGTAATCATGGTTAGACTCGCGGTCTTGGAAAGCAGGAGTAGCTACCACAGGTACATGGAGTGACTCTGTGTGATACAAAGTGTAGGGTTTTGAATTCTTAGGTTGGATTGGCCATAGGAGTTGGAGTAAGAAACCATGTCTAGTAGGCATAAAGATTGGTTGTGATTTCTGATAGATATGAGCCAAATCCGTAAAAGCTAATTGATAACTATTGTGCCATGAATATAATACCGTTGATACTTTGTGAACTAATTTATGGACATATGAGGCTGGAAGAACATGTGGAGAGATTTTACCTGCAGCCAGGTCGTGGAAGGCTGTAATTAATTTATCAGCTTCATTTAAGAGGATATGGAGTTGCTGTATTTGTTGGGACCAAAGCCTGAGATATTTAGAGGTCAGCAAGCTAAGGATCCTTGTGGCTTGAATCTTACGTTGTAATGCGTTGATAGCGTTACTAACCACAGCAAATTGGGAAATAATTTCCTGATTGGTTTCGTTTAAAAGTGTATGAATTAGTTTAATGTTTCTGGAGGTATTGGTGAAGGTACTGGCTATGACGTCAATGGTGAGAACTAAATCAGAACGCATTTCAAGGAAAGCGTCCCTCATAAGATTCTGACGTGCAGACATAGACTCAATAGTATTTACAAAAATTTGATCTCTCTGTCGTCTAATATTAGCAGACATACCTGCTCCGGCTTGTGGGATAGTAACTGAAAGCCAGAAAGCAGTACTGTCTTCGGATTGCCAATCCTGTGTATTAATATTGACACGAAAAGTTTCATTAGTAGATTGCATTAATTGTTTAGTTGTATTGGATGTATCATCGGTATTAGGTAAGGCAAGGGGATCTCGAGGTGTTGGTGTACGACCCGCTCGTTTAGGACGACTGGGTGGCGAGTATTGATCAAAGAAGGGGGGCATGGTAGGTGGAGGGGAATATGAGAATGTGGGATGCGCAAAAGGTGGATCGGGAGCTGCCCTCTTAGCATGATGGTGGACTGCTGAAAGAGGAGGGGGGGCAATGGGGGTAGAATGAGTTGGAGGAGGTCGACGATATTCTTCAAAATGTTGTTGAGTGAAGATAGTCGATATGTGTGCTAGTTTAGCCTTTAAAGCTGTTTTATAAGAATCAACTTTATCGATAGTATTCTTTAAGAGTGGAGCGAAATCAGAACATATTGCAGCGATTAAATCATCAGGGGATTGACACATGTCTTCGAACATTGTGAGGTCCCAAGTGAATGTGGGAATATGGAAATCGGGATAGAAAATATTAGCATTGATGATAAAGAATTCAACACTGGGAAAAATTTGTCCTCGATAACTATAGCCAACGCCATAGTCTGGGCGGAGAAGCTGTGCGGGTGCAGAGCTCCAACGTGAAGCTGCGTCTGGTGGAAAAAGGCCAGAGCTGCTTGTGAGTGGGCGAGCATCCTTGTGATTGACAGATGCGAGAAGCTGCATATGGCGTAATTGGTCTCTAAGGGAACGGGATGAACGGAGTAAGGGAATGGAATCACATGCTTCGAACGTCATATTTTGAATTGGGAAAGACACGTTACTTTGACAAGTACCAGAAATCCTAGTGGTATCAGGCAACGTGTTCAGGAAGACTGCCAAATCGCAATTACAATTAAGGGGGTTAGATGTTAGGTCAAGTTCTTTCATTTCGGGTGAAGGAAAGTAAATTTGTTTGTTAACGCCATCTAAATACTGCAGATTGTTACGTTGCAAAAATATATATTCCAGATGGTCTCTAATAAAGAAAGGACCAGAAATTCTATACAGGGAGTTGTAACTAAGATCTATTACAGCTAACTGACGGATATCTCTATGTCTAATTTCAAAGGTATGAAGGTTATTATAGGATAAATTTAAGTAATAAAGTTGATCGACATATCTAAAATATGCTCTGGAAATAAGTGTTAGCTTAGAATGAGTTAGTTCGAAAGTGCGCAGATTTGGTGTGTTTGTTAACGGATCTCTTAATGATCTCGAAGTAGTAATATTTCTGAGTCTAAGTACTCTAAGAGATGTTGGATAATGAAGATTCTGTATTCCGCCAATGCAATCTAGTATAACTATTTTAGCCAAATTTAAGACATTAAATTGTTGTGTTTTCCGAAAATAGAAGCCCTGAAGAATAAGCGTTTGAAGAAATGGTTTTGGTCTTGTAAAATTAAAAGATTGATGTGCTGATAGATTGGGCAAGAGGTTGGAAACTTCGAAAGGAACATTAGAAGCTTGTAATTTTAATTGTTGTATATTATTGAAAGGCATAGAAGATGGGAGGCGGGTCATATCTGGTAGATGGAGTCTAAGAGATATCAGCTTACTTTGTGAAACGCCGAGATGGTTCCACTGAAAGGATATTGAACCGTGTATGGTAAGGTCTAAATGAGTTAATTGAGCTTGTGGTAATAAAGGTAGGGCAGGAGACGATAAATCCCTAAGTAAGGTAAGTTGTATGCGTCTCAAACGATAAAGGGAAGACCATGGAGCGAAGACTGAGGCGTCATCAAGGACTAAATTAGTAATAGCATGTAACTGTGAACGTGCTTGGACGTACTGTACATGAGTAACTTGAGTGTTTGGCAGATCTAAAAAATTGATCTCGGGAAATGAGTCAATAACGTCAGGAAACCTTACTGCAGAAGTAAGATTTTGTAAAGTGAGATATCTCATGAAAGGCATAGTGGTGAAAAAAGAGATAATGTCCTTAGTAAGTGCGCCAGAAGAAAGAATCAGTTTTGTGATACGAGGTGAATCGGGAGGCCATACACATGGAGGTGTAGAAAAATTGGCTCCCAAATCACATGTAAATATGTCTCGTTTGCGAGAACACCATTCATCAAACATAGAAACTCTACAAGAAGCCATAGGTTGGTCTGGTGTTTGAAGTAAAGTACGCTTGGCCCAAACGGCGGCCGTGTTTGGATTAATGGTAAATCCAAAATTCTTATAAAGAAAAGCGTCTTGCTCAGCAATTCGTTGCAAATCAGATGGAGGTGGTGATTGAGCTGGAACCAAGGGAAGGAGGAGGAAGGGAAAAAGGGCAATTAGCGTCATTGTAATGTTTATAATGAGGTAGCAAGGTATATAGTTGGCTAAAAGGTTTTAGCATCACTAGTAAAATCAGGTATTACTATAACTATTAACCAGTAAGGTGGTGAGAAAGACATGATTAAATGAATGTAGACATGCACATAAACAAAGATAACAGGTAAAAGAAGTTCATCCACAAAGAGACATAATGGTAACGATTAGCATACTAAGCGTGCAAAATTCATCAATCAGGTCGACATATCCTATGTAAAACCAATACGACTATCAATACACAAATAATTATCAACGGAAATAAGTATTCATAACAATTAGGCAAGACGAGTTTTCCAACTACTTTGCCTATCATATGAAAGAATGCTGTGTATGTCGACAGAAAATGCAAGAGATGTACTCTAAGATCATACTGAATTACTGAAATCGAGAGTCTCGACCAGACCTGAAAATATAACAATTGTCGTCAAAGAAATGTAAGTTAATAAAGTACCTTCCCTCGATTACACGCGTGTAAGAAAAATTGGGAGTATAATTACTGTGAACTTATCTCAATATAACACAACTTGAAACTTCATCAACAATACTCAATGCCTATAGAAATTCCCGGTTTACTAATTAGTAAACGTATATGCAGGTTAGTGGTCCTAAATGACCGGTAAATGACTCTTTGAAAAGGGTGTACTTACATAATGTTGCAAGCTGTATGTAGGACTGCTGCCTCTCTACAGGTGTAAAGATTAGAGCAGGTAAGCTAAGGTTTTACTGGCTCCGCAAGAGCTGGGCCCTGTGGGCTGAGCCGAAAATTTTACAGCAGGTAGCGTGCCATATAAGGTGCGAGGGTGCTACCAAAGCAACAAGAAACTGCTTCCCACGGCAGTCTCGGTGAAGCCATGGCAACACAGAAAGCGCCCCCTGCCGGGCTATGTTGTGATGCCATACCATATAATGAACTATGGAAAAGGAATTAGCTAGCTAGCTATAATTTGTGTATAATGAGTTGGTCATTTACAAAAAAAAAGTTTCTCTTTCCCCAAAATGCGAAGCGATGCTACAATCACTGGTTGAGCAAAATCCACAGAAACGCATTTAAAATTATGTGCTAAGATTAAACTCACGACCACATTGTCGGAACATATTAACATAACTACATCGGCATGAGCCGGAACACATGAAATAGCACAAGATATCCCCAAATTATGGTCGGGCTCCCAGTCCGACAGGCAGAGAACTTGCAACATACTGAGATACGTACTCAACGTAATATGTTGCACAATAATTATAAGAAAGGATGCTCAAAGATAATACTGTATCAGAGCAGTTATAGTAATGCTCAATCAAAGTAGTACCTACATGTCACGATGGAAAAGTAGTGGATAATTTGTAAGAAAACAGTCTATCAACAATGGCATATAATCACTTCTCAATTGGCAAGGTATTTGACGGCTAATATCTGCAATAAACGACACTCACAACATGAGCAGGAAATGCAGAAAAGAAACATATTCCATGTTTGAATATTACTGACTATCTACAAGATGCAGAATGGAATATGTACAAAATGCTAATGATACGAACGCGGTAAGCTATTGGATGAGAAGAGGAGAAGAGTCCCCTCACGTGTATCAAGTACTATTCGAGGGGTGCAAATAATAGACAAAAACCTTATCGGTGGCATGCAAGATATCATCGTAAAAATAGTTTCAGAACTAAAAGATAGGTAAGAAACAAGTCTTAAATAGTTACAAGAGGTTATAAAAAGCAATTGAAGGCAGAATGGCAATCAGATTTACTAAGAAAGGATCGTGATGGATCTCTGTGGAGAGTCTCTGTCTCTGAAATATGCGTACCAAATAATGGTGTTTACCGAGGATAAAATGATAAGCCAATAAAGTACTATATCAAGAAGGCAATCAAATGCAAAGAACAAGGGAATACGTGGTCAATGCTGCGAGGAGACAGTGGCCAACGTATGGAAATACTATCGATTGGTCACAAGGAACACAGTGATAAGAGATGGAAAACAATTCTTAACGAAGAATGGCAAGGTTTAAGAGCGTTGTTGGTGGGCTCAAAGCAGATGAATAATCCGGCTGAATGCTTGTGAGCTACAGAAAAGACTTAACGGTGGATAACCGTATTGGTCTGGGAACGAAATGAAGGGACTACACCCTCCTGGTGGCATGTGAGCAACAAGTTGGCGACGCAACAAATGCAAGATATCATCGCACATGTATTAAAATGTGCGGTTCGAGAACTCTTGTTGAGGTTTAAGGCCTGTTAAGGTGTGCTAATGCAAATATTTGAAGACTATTTGGTTATGAAGAATGGACGAAGAATATAATTGGGTAAAATTTGTAAATTTAATGAATAGGTGTATAAATCAGCATTGTAGGTAACACAAAAGTCAGTGATATAGCATTCACATTATATAGCATAATTGTTCGATTAACAGGGAGAAAGGCATTCGATGGGTCAAACTGTTTCTTGGTACATTGAAGTCTATATTTTTAAAGAAGTAAATGGATTTGAATGAGTCCATTAGTTCGTAAGGTTAAAGGAAAACCTGATTACTGTTGTTGTAGAGTCGACTTCAATTCGGTTTGTTGTTCGTCTGCGTCATTGAAATCTTCGGGTAATTCCTGTATGTAATGGAGACGCTGAGAAAGCATCAACAGTGGGGGTGATGACACCGGAGTTGACGTATACATCGGCAGTGATGGAACCATGCGTACTTCCTGTTCAGTGTCAAAGAAATGACGATGGTGAAAAGGCTTTGGACGCAATGGTGGCAAAAAATGTGTAGGCTGAGCAGCTGCTTCGGCTGACATGGTATAGCCCGGGAGATCTTCGTCTGTTGACCATGATGAGTCCGGTGTCGGTGTAGGACTAGGACAATCCGAGTCCCATCCATTGACCAGAGGTTTCTGTTGAGCATAAGTGCAAGCCACGTAATTGGCTGCAGAGTGGAAAGCATCAATATCGAGTGTTGGAGGTGAATGAAAGATGCATGTAGCCTCGGTCTGAGTAGCAACAGAAACCGTCTGCTTAGGTCCCTGGAACTGAGGAACTTGCTGCAGCTGAGCAACATTCACACGAGTTGCTGTAGACCATTCCATATTACTGTGTGAAGGAGGATACGACATTCGCCTTCGATGCATTGTTGCAAATACACTGAGGAACAGTAGTTGAGTCAACGGAAGACAAATACCAAATGATGGAGGGGCCATAAACAAGGGGTAGAGTATCACTGAGGGGAGGGGGGGGGGGTATAAGTGAGGAATCGCAGATGGTGTGAAGATAGGTCTGACTAATTTAGGTGTAAGTGATTACACATGTGTTCGGATTATGTAATCAGGATGAAACTGCTTGAATGTTGTTGGAACTCTGTGTTTTTCACCTTGGTGTGTCACTGCTTGCTGGCAGCTCGGTTGGAGTGATGAATTCATATGTCAAGAATTCATGTGTCTCATTAAGCCATATGAAATCTTAAAGGCAAGTACAAGTCTGCATAACAGAGGAGAATGATAACCAATTTTGTCCATGAGAAACGCATGAAGTATCACACAGACACATGTGGCATGAATATGTGCGAAAGAGGAATACGGCATAAGGAGAAGGTTATGACTTACTATTGTCAGATCTTCAAAGTGTAATTAATTGACAAATCAAATGATATTACTGTATATGACGAGGCTAATAAAATCTTAGGCCTAATTCTTATGTGTTAACCTGCAGGTGGAAATTTTGTCTTTTAATTGTAAAGTAAAGAATTGTTTAATTCAATACTTAAATTAGGGCCTGGAATAATTTACAAACATCAATTTAATGCCAAGATATGTGGTTATTCATAAGTTGAATTATTAAACTAATTATTAGCTTAAGAGAAGACTGATAAGGTGCGGGAAACTGATGTTGGGCTCCCATGGGTTCATGGGTGATAGCTAATATACTGAAATGATAACGTTTAGATGTTAAAGAAACATTCATTCAACGAGAACGGAAGTTATCAGTCCACAGTCAACTGAAATAAGTCCAACTATTTTTGGACAGAAAAGCTTGTGAAATTATGTTGGATATTAAATTAAATATCTGTTATTTATTTGAGATGAGTTGTGAGGCAGGATGTCGACGAAACAGGACATTGCAAAGGAACCAAACGTCGAAAAGATGCACAGGATGCTGAGCCACAATCGAATTTAATAATGTAGCAGGTTAAGACAATGCCAGTAACGACACACTCCGATACTTCTTGACGGAAGAGATTTTTGAGGAAAACATGTCCTAAAGGAAGGAGATGATCCTATGATAGGAGACAATCTCTGAGAGATCTTTGAGAGATATGTGCGTCTCAAGGGGAAGGCTTGGAGCAAGGAAACTTAGCATTATTTGTAATGACATTTATATAGAATACTCGGTATATTGTGTATAAAAGATTATCATGGAATATATGTAAATATGAAATCGAGAGACTAGGCATTTTGGTATAGCCAATATGCTAAGTGCGGACGACCCTTTAAATTGTGTATGGACAAAATATAAAGGTTAGGACTATTGAAGCCAGACACTGTCACTATGACACTTACTGATGATACTTTCCAGTGAGGTGGAAATAGACCACGAGCAGGTGATCCTTCAGTTGTTATTTGGCGATAATAAGCAACCTATGCATGATTTTGCTGACATACAGGTATGCACTTATACAAAGGTATCATCCATAATTCAGATTAGTGGACTTGTAATTTTTTTTTTTTTATTCATGTTGACCTAAGGTCAGTATTGTGCAGAAGAGAGTAGGTATCAAAGTACCAAAATAAGACCCTGATGTCATAGGATTGTGTTTCAATGGTATTTGGAGTACCTAGGATCATCTTGAAGTAACTCAAGGAAAATTAAATTGAGTCTTGTGTCTACCGATTTATTGACATGTCTATAATAACTGAAATTCCAATCGAACTATTGAAGATATGCATGTGGATATACCATATGCAAATGGACATAATTGCCAAAGTGACAACTGTTCAAGAATTGTGCTATTCAGGAGGGGTCGATTGCTTTATGAAGTGACCTCGGTCATTTTCTATTTAGCAAAATGACCTGAGCCGACTAGCTTAGACAGTGCCTAAGATGGACATCATTGCCAGAGCTACAACACTTAACAACAAAAGAGCCAGGAGATTTTCCTGTAGATTCCCCTGTATCTTTATTATTTGCAAGAGAATATTCTTCTCTATGGAACTGCTTTACTTTTATAATGGAAGAAGCCTAAATACAAAACAATTGTGTTACATAAGAGAAAGTGAAGGAAATGAAAGAAGGAAAACTTCTGTCATATTGTCACTGAAATAAACAAGACACAGTAATGAACACAAAAGCCTGGTTCGGACTTTGGAGGATAGGAGGTGTTTATCTTCAAGCGTAACTCACTGAGCCATTGCTTGTCTTTATATTGATGCCATTTATTTCTTGTTACGTACTCGAATATCCAGTCATATCCCTCATGAATTGAGGGGAAGGACGAAGTGACAACGGATTTCTTTCCGTGTCTCAAGATGTGGTTGTTAAGTTGGGAACTTGTCCCGGACGGGATTCGAAGCAACGAAGTTCAACTTCGTCTTGCGAGAGAGCTGGCTGGTCAATTAAGACGCGAAGACTTTACCCCTAGACCAAGGCCGAACCGGCCAACAGCATATTTTTAAGACTTCTAGTGACCGATGTATGCTGCTGAGCTGGCGGAGAGCCTCGGTTTCATTTCAGATTGAGAGAGTGATCTAAAAATAGACACTGAAGATAGCGAGTAATGATTCATGCACGTGGCCAAAATAAATGTACTGTAACAATCTAATTATTAAATTTGTATAAAAAGAGAGGAAATTAATGCAAACAAGTTGGACGATATGATATTAAAAGAGCTAAGAAGATACAATAAACTTCGTGCATTTGTCAGCTTATGACAACACTGAATGTGGAGGAAAAGGTGAAGTGAATTTGATGCAATTATAAGACCTACAAATCAGTGGACTCGGTGGCGACATAGGTAGCGCGTCCGGACACTAACGTTAAGATTTTGATTTTATAGGAAGAAAGGGTATGTGCGAGGTCGCGAGTTCGAATCGCAGGGACACTGCAATGAACTTCATATAAAGAATGACTTGTAATTGGAAACGGGGAAGCTGCTGTACTGTTCACTTCTATGCATGCATGATTGGAATATAATGTATTTATTGAATGGTAAGAGATAAGATGTACTGCATGTACAATGGTAACACGATGGTCAGCTTTGTAATGAAAGGAAAGAATACCTGAATATTGTTCTTGTATGCTGGTAACCATGAACATTTGTGAATGGTCAGCACAAAAGAAAACTTGTGAAATTTGAGGGAAAGTGCTTACGTGGAGACTTCACTTTTACTGCTATACATTCGTTGTTCCATGCATAGATTCCAGAGTAAGACCATGAAGGTTAAGTTAACACTGCTATTGTACAGTTCTGTTATCATTTTGTCGATATAGCATTGTCCGTATATTGAGTACTGTATTTCAATTAATTGCTCTTCGAACCTAGAATTGAAGATCCTAAACATGATCTCGAATTATATCGGTGGAGAGCTGTATACTTGTTTTGTTGGGAACTTGGAAGCATTCGATTCAAAAGGAGAGTGAATCTGTATTCCAATCAGAACAAGGACAATACCGAAAAGGATGAAACGGTGTGATTGCCCAAAGGACTCGTCAGGCACTCCAATCACTGATTGAACATAGTCGGATCCAATCTCACTACTATTATCAAATTGGCAAAAGACAATATGAAAGTACTGTAGGATGACTGCCGCCCTGTCTGGCAGGTCCAAAAGGAAATCATTGTCAGAGATCTCTAAATGGAAAACTATGGAAGAATGCTATAGTGAAGCTTTATGAAGAGGATATTTTAGTTACGCTGTTTGGGACAGCTGTTTTCAGGTGCTCTTGGTCTAAGTATCTAAACGTTGGATTGTTTGGACTGGATATGTCAACGGGTTGTTTTATTTCATTGGGTCATTTCTGTTTCCAATGTTGTGATCACTTGTTGGTACCACAAGAGGCTGAGATCTTGTTATTAGTGCACAAGAAATTTTTGGACGATGACCAAGCCAAGCGTGGCTGGAGGAAATCCAGACGATGACAATGCATTACGTACTCAAAAGCTAAAACAAGGAAGGAGGAGTGCATCGTATAAGCCTTGAGAAAACAAGAAAGAATAGCCCAATGCATCCATGGTTTTATGATGCGATTTTTAGGAGATCGTCGTTGTGTGCAAATGACTCATTTGTTCAGCGTTGATGCTTAAGAAGTTATCATTCATTATCATTAATTATCACTAATTATCATTAATTATCATGTTTAATAGCGACGACGGAGGGAGTGGTATATGTGCGGTGTAGTGGACATCGTCATTCGAGGATTACATATGAGTCGGTGCTTGTTACTGATATTTTGGTGGTCATAATGGACTTTGTGCACCTAGGCATGTGCGGTGGCAACTGTGCGTATTGATATGCGTCTATGGTGATTGACTTCGCCATATGGCTTGATATGTCCCAAGGAAAGATCAGTTGCAAACAGACCAGGAAAGTGATGCAAGTGCCTGTTCATTAGGCAAAGTTGAGGTTGCATCAGACCGCGTGGCGTTACTTAGGTATTATTGCAAAATGAAAGCCTGGGGGACCATGACATAAGTTATAGATAAGGAATTATGGAAGAAATGTTGGACGTTTATGAGACCATATGTGGCAGCATGTGGAAACATGCAGAAATGGCAATTAAAAACTTTACTGGAGACAACAGTTATTGCAGCCATTTAGCATTGATGAGACATAAAGCAATTTATAGTCGTTATTTTATCTTGAAAACTTACTTTGATATTTTTGACTTTTGATGTCTAAGTCAGGGTTTGTAATTGTGCAATTACTCTTAAGGATGTGTAATTCCAACACAAGGTGGCATCGCAGATAACAACGACTATAGTTGACTATGCAAGGAATGTTGACTGAGGAGTCTGACTGGTGTGTTATTCACATACCGCGGAGGTGACTGGTGAGACACTATAAAGTGTGTGTCTGTAGCCGATATGTGTTCTGGAAGGAATAATGTGTCATGTGGGATAAACACATGGAGGAGGTAAAATGCAAGACATGAAGTATCGTCTGGCAAATGGACAAACGAAACTACAGTAAGTTTAGCTTAAGTAAACATGAGGGATGGGGGAAGGCGTTTCTCAAGTAGGTTTGGCTAGGAAAACGTTTTAGCTTACTAAATCTGATAAATAGAAAGTAACTTTGGAAGGAGGGGTGAATAAACTTGTTTAAGGTGTGCCGTTCCTGTGAAAGGAGAGCAATGGAAACGTTTTATAGCACTACCTGGAGAGGTGTTTTTACTTACATAAGCAGATTCTGAAAAGTCTGCAAATTCCTTGCTAAAAGGTTATAGAGTAGTTCTAGGTATGTTCATGACGTACAGGAAGGAAGAAAGGTCACTATCCTTCTCGAATTTTTTGACTTTGCTATAAATCTGAGCTATGGTATAATAGGATAAAGGTTATATTGAAAATGAGACTTAATTGTTCAGAGATTATTATACAATATGGTACCACAATAAATTGTCAGCATAAAGGTATTACAGAAAAACTATATATATATTAGATGGATGTGTAGGGAAAAAAAATTCAACACGATGATTGCCGTGTTTAATAAAATTAGCAATTGGTCAATAGGGGAGGTATCAGGTGGGATCAGAGAGGAGTACTTTTGAGAGTGAGAGAAACATACACTTAGATGGTATGGTGGAGCCTTCATTTAGCCAAGGACGGAGAAGAGAACATTCCCCTGTATGTGTGAAAAACTGAACAGCTACATCGTTGTTATGAATTACTGAAAAAGCATATTGGTGGCATGGTATTGGTGCCATTTAAGCTCATCTTCACAATGGCCAAATAACTTAGTTCATAGGGAAAAAAGGTCGGCCTGTAGGTCGCAAGTTCGAAATGCAGTCGAACAATGGAAACAGACCATATTCCTGAAACACAAAATGCCAAGCAGATATACATGATATCTGAGATGGGTAGTTGATATATACTTGGAGATGACCGTCACGCCAACGGGCTGATGTTATCGTTGAGGTGACTGTACTGTCATCATCGAGAATACAGGGCCATTCATGAAGTGCAGACCCAGGGCCTGGTTGAGTATCATCTTGCCGAGTTTTAAAATATAAAAGAAGAGCATCAGGGTTAGAAATTGACATACTATAAGAAGGCTGGGGTAATGGATGCGAAGGGTGTGAAAGGTCATGGGAATCAAGCGATGATTGGGACAAAGAGCCAGGGTTGACCTGTGAGGATGGGGTAGGGACTTGTAATGGAGGCCCTCGAGATTCGTCGCTGTGTAATTGCATAGTGGCTGCAGCCACATCATCAATCTTGAGATTTTCGGACAGAATTTGAATGCGCAATTGTTGCTGGTTATAAATTGGTGAACCATTCTTAGAACGAACCATACAATGCTTCAATCTACCTATGTGAAATAGACCTGGTAAAGTACGGTCGTCAATTGTCTTAAGCAAAAATTGATTCAAAAGTGGCTCTGATGCAATATACAATGGGCCAATAAGCTTAATGCTTAATTTGGTAGAATATTGCACCCCAGTATATTTAGGTGCCAGTAATAAGACGAGGTCTCCTTCCTTAAATGAATGTAGTTTTGGCATACGTTTTGCGTGTTGCTGGGTCTGTCTAATCTTAATTTTATTATGAGAAACTACAGCTTGTTGTCTGACAAACCGCAATTTCTCTCTAATCGAAGATACATACTGATCGTAAGAAGTAGCAACCACAGAAAGTGCCTCGGGATTAATATCCACGAGATTGCGGTCTTCTCTAAGGAAAACAAGGAAATTAGGGGAATACTTGGTAACTGCATGAGGCAACGAATTATAGGTTTTACAAGCATATGGAATAAGGGAAGGCCATTGAGAATACTTATATTCTATCATAGTTAACAATAGGTTGGAAACAGATTGAATAGCCCTTTCAGCCATATTGCTTGAATGTATCATTGTAGGCACAAGGTGAACCTGAACATTCAACGATTTAAACACTGCTGTCATAATTTTACCAACGAAAGAAGCTTCTTTATCACAAGTAACCCTATGAGGTATCATGTATGGTAAACAAAAATGCTCAATAAATTTCTTAGCAATCTCATCAGCTTTTCTACTGCGTAACGGAATCGCTACGACATAACGGGAGAAAACATCTTGTAGAATGAGACAATGGATAATTTGAGCAGTAGCATGGGGAAAGGTTTTGATATCAAAATGTATATGCACAAAGGGAGTACAATCAGTAAGCAGTCTAGGAACGAATTCCCTTTGCTTATTTGTTTCAATAACCTGAGACGAGCGCTGGCAAATCAAACATGTTCTGGCATAATCCAAAATGTATTTCATGAGATTCTTAATGTGAAAGTTTGATGTAATGACATCATACAATTTATTAGACTTTACATGAGCACCTAAATTTAAGTGAAAGAATTCAATGATGTCGAAAATATAGATGTTAGGAATGGCCAATTTAAGAATGACGTCATGCCTTTTAGGACTAGATTGAACATAGAATAAAAGTGAATCGATTAAAGCAAAATGATTAGATAATACAACTGCTTGATTTGCCACTTGCTTACTAGTTGGTAACGTGCCATATGCTATGAAGTTATAAACCGGTCCCAAATACAAATCCTGCTTTTGAGCTTTTATAAGCTGGACTCTATCATGAGGTATCTTGACGTAATGAAATGCATCTGTGATGTATTTACGAATAGCTGGTTCTAAGTCAGCTTGATGAGGCATTTTAGTCAAGATAGTAGGTTGATTACTATCGATGGTCTTGTATTTCATTTCGGTAATAGGTAAGACTGGTCCAGTGGTATGGGTACATTCACTGGTAAGATGTGACAGCGGTTTTATAGGCTTTGTGGGCTGTGGGGTAGGGTGGGAGATACCATTATCTGAGTGTTCCTTGGCTTGTGCCCTTGTTGTAACACAAAATAGAGAATAACCCGAAAAGTTAGCATAGAGATTTTCATAGTAAGTTTGACGAGATGTCAAAAGGGGATGAGTATTAGTATCCAGGAAATTATAATAAGAATGTTGCTCTTCGTCATTAATGCTCCTATCTTTATCAGCCACTGCTATTGGAATAATGGGTTCAGCATCTGCTGGCCATTGGGTGTTATGATGACGAGATAACATATCAACCAATTTCAACTCAGTAGTGGTTGGTTTTACATAATAAATTCGATAAGGGTAATCTTGTAATTTCCAATAAAATTTTGCTATGCGAGGTGTTACAAAATGACTGGAAGATTTAAGAATTTGAGCAATAGGGGCGTGGTCCGTCAGGATCGTAAACCTACCACGTCCAGCTAAAAAATATTTAAATGATTGGACAGCAAAGTAAATTGCCATCATTTCCAATTCCGAAATGCTGTAATTATGGGTAGCAATATTACCATGTAATCGACTAGCATAACCTAACAAAACTTTTTTAGGTGTATCATCAATTCCATTAGTTTGTAACTGATAAAGAGCTGCACCGGAGGCGGTTCTGGATGCGTCAGACACCAGAATCATTTCACCTTCAGGTCTTGGGAATGACAAAATAGGTGGTGATGTAAGAATTTTCTTAATGGCATCCCAGGCAACTTGTTGTTCATCAGTCCAGAGAAATTCGTTAGCCTTGCGCAACAGGCGCGTCAAAGGTTCAGCTGTCTTTTGATAAGATGGTATAAACGAAGAAATGAATTGAATTGAGCCTAAGAATGATTTAATCTGTTTCCTATTTTGAGGAATCTGCAAGTTCATAATAGCATCAATTCTAGACTGTCTAATACGCAAAGTAGGTCCATTAGGTCCCTGTAAATCAACATCAAAGCCAAGAAATTGAAAGGTAGAATTAGAGGCAAAAGAACACTTAGCCAAGTTAAGAACCAGGCCGTGTTTATGAAAAAGAGCAAGAACAGCATCAATGAGAGCGAGATGCTCCTCAGAGGATTCACTAAGAAGCAAATAATCATCATAGTAGTTGTAAACACATTCTGCATAAATTCGTGGCAATTCTTCAGTAATTAAAGTCATTATTTCAGCGAATAGCGCCCCCGAATTTATATATCCCATCGGTAATCTAGTATAGGTTATGGACTCTGCATTATAGAATGTAACGACGCCGAGGTACTGACGAGACTGAGGAGTTACTTGACATGCAAAAAATGCCTGTTTTAAGTCAATGGCCGTAGCGAAACGAAAAGGACGACTGCCCATTTGTTGCTTAAAGGAATCAATATTAGCACAAGGCCTCTGCAAAAGCTGAAAGGCTTTGTTGACAGAACGCATATCTCCGACCAGGCGGGGATTTTCGTCCGTGCGTGATTTGCGGACTAAGAATAGTGCACTGGTAGCTTGTGTGAGTTCCTTTTTGAAAATTCCCAGTTGCAAAAGCTTCTGTACCTGTTTACGTACGTAGGCGATATCAGCTTGGGAAGTGATATAAGGGCGAGCTTTAAAAGAACAATCAGTGATAAGCTGTTGGGTGATATCACAAACGTATCGGGTGATGGTTCCTATCTGACCATATAAACTAAAAGCTGGAGTGTGCGATAAAATTATCTCACGAAGCTTATCTACTTCGTTAGGCTGAAGTGCACACTTATCGAGCTTCAATTGCTGATTAACTATATCGAATTCAGTCATGCGTATAGTTGGATCGTCAGGTTGAAGCCATGGATAATTGCGTAGTCTAGTCTGAGCACGAGTGTCAGGATCCATAGCATCATAATCTGGGTATGAAAGCTGTGAAATAGCATTAGGGCCATTATCGATGATGACGTAATTAGTGTTATCGAGTAAATTATCATCAACAGATTTGGTATCAGGCTGTTGGACCACAGAAGGTGCTGTTGTAAATGGGATATCCATAACTAGTGCTCCTAGAATTATATCAGCAGGCAAATATATATCTTCAGAATCTACATTATTAATTCTGATTGAACCAAAGCCACTGCGCAAATCGACAAGTGCCTTGTAGTTCTTTTCAGAAATAATGCGAGATATGTTAACCTCAAATGGACCATTAAAGTATTGTGCCAAATGATTTACACGAACTGGCACATCGCAGGATGTATTAGGTGTTATAGTGGTCGACTTATGTACGACAAGTAAAATTTGGTCGACAGAAATATCCATGCGTGATTCTGCTGAGCGAAAAACACATTTGTATCTAATTTGAGCGTCCAAGCCCATAACACAATCAATTGGTGAAGCCACATCTATAATAAAGGTCTTAATAGGAACTTTACAGTCGCCAAACTGAATGACAAAATAGATAAATTGAGAAATGGAAATAGAAGAACCATTGCCGACCATAAGCTTGATTGGATCTGCATCAACACGAGGAAGGCCCTGCAAAAAGGGACTACGTTTGATAAGAGACGTGCTAACTAAATTGTGTGAGCTGCCAGTATCAAACAAGGTAAAGAATTTGGTGCCATCGGGCAAAAGTGATGGAATAAAGTTGCAATCATGAATTTTGATAGATAAAGGAGTAAGAGGAGTAGGAGGCTGAAGTACTGCATATAAGATGTCAGGGAAGTCATCCCCAACAATAGTATCGGAATGAGAAAAATCATGAAAAGGAGAAGTCTGTACAGAAGTATTAAAAGTTTGGGAAGGAGCAGAGTTGGTAAGGTCATTAGATTCGATAGGAGACAAGTGGTGAGAATCTGAAGAAATGGCAGGTGTTGAGTTAGGACGAGACACGGCCGTGTCTGTGCACAGTCAGAATGATCCATTATGTCGTGGTTGCTGATGTGGTGGTCCCTGTGAACGATTCTGAGGTGGAGGTCGTTGATTACGAGGGAAAGGGCCAGCGCTCTGAGAGCGGTAAGCAGTTCTAATGCCATTAGGGTACTGAACACGTGAGTTATTAGGGGCATTACTGTTGTACTGCTGGTGCGCGGGATTTGCATTGTCATGCTGCCGATTATTGAAGTTTTGGTTATTCTGGGAGAATGGCCTATTGTTACCAGATCTGTTTGAATTAGCAAATCCATTAGCTGGAAGATTCCTGTTCGAGTTACCGAACCTATTAGGAAAGGGTCTGCTAGGTCGATTATATCGTTGATTGAAGGTATCATTTGTAGAATTGTCACGATTGTATGAACGTCCGGCAGGCTGGTAATCAGAAGATGTTGGTAGACTATATGGCTGATTGGGAATGAATCTACGACAATGAGTAGCTATATGACCTCGGAGTCCACAACGGAAGCAAGTAAGACCAGAAAAAGAAGATTGACCATAAGGCATTTGCTGAGAGACATATTGGGGTTGAGTGTCATCCATGGGAACATCGCGAGGTGCAAGCATTTGAGGCAGTTGCTGCAGGGATTGATTCAAAGCGCCCATAGATTCCTGTAAAGTGAGCAAAGTTGACTGCGAATTACCCGTGTCGAAGTTTGAACTAGGGATTTTAGTGACGTCAACGTGCTGGGCGATGACTTCGCGCTCCATAATGCTTTGGACTATTGGAATTAATTCGTCAAGAGGTTTGTTATCATCAATTAACTGAAGAGAATGCTGCAAGGTCAAGGGTAAGCCCTTACGGAAGTATAAAGCCACAACCGATTCAGGTAGACCTAAACGTGACACCAATTCCTTAATCTCATCCAAGTATTTGCCAACGCTATCACCATAGGTGATACGTTTCTGAGACAAAGCATCGAGGATAGATGCTCGACTCCTAAGCAATGAAAATTTATCTAAGAACAACTTCTCAAGTTTAGCCAAAGTCATAGGCTTCAAAGCATTACACCAATTGCGAGCGTGTCCTTCGGTGAACAGCTGCAGGCGATGCAATATCTGCTGGTCATTTAGATTATGTAATTGGACATGATCCTTGAATTTGGTGATCCATGCCTGTGGTGTCAAACTATCAGATTCTCCATTAAATACTGGAGGTTTCATCTCTGAAAAATTAAGAGGCTTAGTTCTAGGCTGTGTTTCAGGCATTTGGGTATTAAATGCTGCTGCAGAAAAAGAAGAAGGCAGGGAACCTGAACGAGACGTAGAAATTGGACCGTGAATAGATTGATTAACTCGGTAAGACGCATCTCTGGAATCCTGATAGGAAGGTGGGTAGGGCAGGGATGTGCGCAAGCCAGTAAGGTCTTGTGGCTGAGATCGAGCCTGGGAATTAAGATTATTAAAAGTAGGATCAAAGTTAGGGAGGTCTTGAAAAGTTTGATTGGTTGAAGCGGCTTGAGACTGGGTAACCTGTTGAGAAAAATGTGAAGGCTGATTAGCATGTTCGAATAATAATTGATCACCAGTGCGAGCTGCAGGTGTATGAGAAAAAGCGCCCGATGTAGCATTGTAATTAGAAGGAGTGGTCACACCCGGGTTGTGATTATTCGAAGCCATATTGGAGCCAGAGGGAGATTGAGCAGAGAGGCGATGCAAAAGTGTTTGATGGCTGGGATCAGTGTAACCTATAACTGGCTTACGACTAGAATGAGGAGTGTGAGAAGGGAACAGTACTTGAGTGGTTGTATTAGCTGCACGTGGTCTAGTGACAGTATTTACAGTATATGAGACTGTAGCAGACTGAACTGTATTCGTAAGAGAAGTCTGTGCAGAAGTGAAAGATGCGGGCTGGCTTCCCTGAGTAGATGTATGAGATGGGACGGGGGGTACAGAGAAAGCAGAGGGTCCTGGAGCAGGCCGGGTGGTGCTAGGCGACGTGCCAGTCCGCGGGGAAGGTTGTTGTGCGTGGCCCGGGGGAGACGATGGGGGGTGTTGTTGAGATGGAGGCTCCTGATAAGAGTGATTAAATTGAAAGTTATTAAGAGACTGGTCGAATTCCTGGTTTTGATAGGCGTTGTTGGAAACGTTATCAATCACAGAAGGGTCTTCGGGAGGAGGGACTTGATGCTGTTGGCGGAGACCTCCCAATGAAGGAATTTGGTCGTCGCTCAAATCTGATCCAGGTTCACGTGGAGGGGTCTGATGGCGGGGGGAAGATCGTGGACTGTCGTCTGGGGTGCGATGGTGATGATTATCAGAGCCGTGTAAAGAATGACTAGGAGAAACAGGAGGTAATTGGGGGTGTTCACTGCTGTTCACAGTAGACGTAACAGGAGGGGTTTGTGCAGCAGCACCAGGCTGTGAAACAGGCGTTTGTTGACCAGTATTATCAAATGATGATGCACCAGGTTGCTGAGAATCTAATTGATGTATAAGAGAGGCGTCAGACTGACCAGCCTGAGAAGTAGAATTATCCTCACCTGTTTCAGCGTTATTAGAATTTGCAGGAATGCCAGCAATATTAGATGGATGTTCCTGACTTCCAGAATCAGAAAGAGCTGGAGATCTATTTCTACCAAAAGACTGTTTATCAGCGTTATCACTATCAAAAGTATGGCCAGCAGAAATATTTTTATCGGAATTATCAACCTTATCCCTAGCAATCTTTAAAGCAAGATGTGAATTGTCTTCGTCAGAATCAGAATCGTGTCGGCCAGGTGATTCCTCACGAGATTTTAAGCTATCATGAGAAGGTGTGGAAACACGGGACCCGTCAATAATATCCCCAACTTTTACATGTAAAGGAACAGTCAATGAAGAATTATCTGGTTGTTGGGCAATGTGTTGGCCCGAGGTATTAGGCTGTTCACTTGAAAGCGATGTGTCAGTGTAAACGTCAGTTACATCGAGGTGTCCCTTATCGCCCTGACTTGTACTAGCAGAGGATGAGTCAGTTTCTGACATCATGAGGGTAAGAGGGTAAAGCCATACATTGGTAGGTTTTCTCAAATACGTTTTATAACGAGCAAAGGAAGCCTCACGAAACAGAGCAAGTTCTGGTAAGGGAAGAGACAAATAACCTAGCTGATCTAGTATCGACTCATAGACATGCCATTGAGTGTTCTTATCATTAGCAGCCAACAATAACCATTTATTAAAGAGAATAGTAGGGGTGTGATGTTTGATATAACGAGAAGCACGAGCAGACAAATATCCCTTATCAACCGCTGTCTGAGCTTCCAAACGGAACTTAAGTAACCACTGCTGAAGTGTCAACTGTGTCAACGGGACAGACATTCAGAGCGAAAATAGATGTAAGAAGAGCAAGCGTGCCGTGCATACTAGCACTTACTAGGGCAAAAATATAACTAATTTGAGGGAGATTACGTATAAAAAGAGAGCCTAAAATCAAAATAAGGGTAAAGGCTACAAAATGCCCCACAGCGATTCCTTGCAATAAACGTGGATGTAACTCATAACACATATCAACCGACGACCCGAAGAATAAGGGAATGAAGACATCACTTGAAAACCATATATCAGTAATAATGAAATAAGTAATCACTTGTCTTGCTTTAAATACATATATATAAAATGCAGGATTAACTGTAGCACGTCACCATACATGGAGAAAAAATGTCGACTTGTCCCTTCAAGTCAATAAGAAACTAAAATAACTAACTTTGGCTAGCTAAAAGTAGAACAGTAGACCTGGCACAACAAAATACAACACGATACACTATCAATGATCAATGCGCGCAACGGCAATAAATGAATGGAAACATGCATAAATGAAGAAGAGCATGCTGTTACTCAAGAAAACAATGATGGGATGACAATCAGTATGTGATAATCAAATTCTCCAGAGTGTTCGTTGGACGGGCAATAGCGAATTTGTAATTTTAAAAGTAATGAAATGTGACATATTTAAGTTGCAGAGTGAGGAAAAAGGAAGGCAGAATAGCGTGGCCATGAGACCAGGCTATTAGACCTTAAGTGCCGTGTATATAAAATCTAAATAGTATGCTATGTGTTTGGAAACAGACAGGCATATTGGTAATGTAACCTTAAAATGCAAGAATTAAAGTATAAGAGGAGATGACAGATAGCCTAAGAAAACATGATAAATTAAGGAAATAAGAATCAAGTGCCTTTCCTATTAATGTTTGCAAAATGAGCTCCTACCGTATTGGAAGATGTGCTGTGTTGCCAGGAAGGCCTAATGATGCGAGAGATGCCCCAGAGACTTGAGTGCGCTGTCTGGTCCGGGTCTGGATGAGGTGTGTAGGTAAAGTTGTGAGAAGTGTGGAAGATGAGAGGCAGGCATATCGAAGCTGAACATGGGCTAATAGGTAACCAAATAAAGATATGGGCGAAGCCCCTGAGCTACCTGATAAGAAAATTGCGCCCCCTATACTAGTAGGTGAATTAAGGTGGGATAACATGGCTCTGTAAAACTTCATGAATTTAATTTTAGGCTTTGGGCTCTGCATGTTTAGTAGAGCATATTAATCAATTTAATTAACGATATAGCAGAACAATAGCTAATTAGGAGACCAAAACAGCGACTAATGGCATGGCGTTGAACCAATGCTCTCTAGCCATAGCTGGCGAACCCGCTATGCATGATATGAAGTTGTGACATAATCGAATTTCCACATCAAGGAAGTGGACTTTCTTCATGCGAAGAAACCGTAGGCCCATAGCCCATAGCATTGCAAGGCTAGTGTTTCGGGAAGAAACGTCACTAAATGTGAATCTTACATCGTACGAACATCAAACATTGAGTTGCTATGTATGATCATTTACAGATATAAAGAATTATTCCTATGCTATCTCAGAGAGTTCTGCTTCTACAGTTCGACGTGTGTTGTCGATGCCTACGTTACCGTTGATAAGTCAATACATTTAATGGTACAAGAACTGAATATGTTTGCTATTCCTTAAATTTGAAAAACGTAGTAAATCAAGAGACAGTGTGACACAGCAGACAAGCGCCAAGAAGCCGCAGACCGGTATTCTCTCACCATGCCATCTTTTAGCTCCCCCCATGTAAGGCTAACGCACGTATCTTTGTCAGAGGTAGCTAATTGAGTAGATGGACTCATTGCCGGGGATCCTGCGGGAGACACCCTAGCACTTGCCACCACGAAACACCTACTCAAGAAATACCAGAGGCTCAACAGTTTAGTTTCACGTATCCATTTAATACAGAATTCATAGACAGTTACATTAAGAGTCATTCGAAGAACCGATGGTAACCAACTTATCAATACATTAAACAACGATCTTAACGAATTACATACATCATTAACTAATGCCATCTCAATCAACCATGACCTGAGGTTCCTTTAAGAGTAACCCTTGATCATACCTCTAACAACAATACCCTTACCTGACGAATCGTCACCCCGTCAGGGAGACAGGTAGCCCTCCTGCTGCCTCAGCGGGGAGCGGCTCTGTTCTGCCTGGGCAAACAAGCTTGCCCCCAGAGATTGCTACTAGGGTGTTCTGCGGCTGCGCAGAAACACCAGGGTAACTGTTGCCATGGAAACATGGGGTGAGTTCTACCCCGTTGCTATCATTGAATCTCATTACACAATAATATAATATATCACATTACTTCTATACAATAATAATACAAATGATATTACAGAATTAAGGTCTTGAGGTTCATGGCGATTTGAGGAAAGTTCCTATAAGAGGAAAGAATGAAGACACCTCTGAAGCTAAAGGCTCAGCGGTGACAATTAAGTCAGCTCTTAGACCCGTTTACTGCACTAGTCTTACACTAGTCTCACACTCAGCTATTTTAATTACAACTTTAGTTGTTGCTGGAGGGGATCAGCTGCTGGCCTGACAACCGTGATATAGCACTACCACAAGGAGATCTCTGGCTGTTGGAGTGGTAATCAAAAGCCTCAAATGAGTGTCTCTCAGCCTCAAATGGTCCCAGAAGACCAGAAATATGAGGCAGTGCACCATTGCCTCCACCCTCTAAATAATTATTGACTATTGATTAATCTGCCCTACTGATGTGGGCCAGTGAATGAAATTTGACTACTGAGTTTTTCTCTCAGAACTGACAGCATTGAGTTCAACTCTTAAAGCTGGAGCGCTGTGATTGAGAACCAAAGCCTTTCTTGCCGAATCACTAAGGTCCATAAAAGACCCTGAAGCATTGTCCTCAGCAATTAAATGCAAAAATAGGGTTGGCTTGAATGTATGTGCCACAGACATTTTCTGGAACCGTGGCCTGTCTCACAAACAAAATGCAAACGCCTGAGTCACAAAACAAAATTCAAAAGCCTTTGTCACTAATAGCAAAACAATTTGATCTATTTAAAATGGAAATTATTTGCAATTTATTGAACCTCTTTGGTTCTAGTACATTTTAAAACCAGAAAATCTCGAGTAACACTGAAAGGGTTCCTGGGAAAATTTATTCAAAAATGAAGGCAAAAGCTGATTTAAAAGCAAGCATTGCAAAGTGTTGCTACTGGCACATTAGAACCATTGGTGAGCAAAATCACTAGTCGGGCCATCTGAATATCCTGGAAGACGACCTCCACCACGTTTTGCCATATATCCAAATTGCTGCCTAAACATCCCAACTATCCATGCCACCGTCCCATCAGCAATCTAATCAGCTGACCAGTTGTGTAATAAGGTATAGGCATATTATATGCCTTCATCCTGGTCCTCCAAGATATCTTTGGGTCACATGAAATATATGAGACAAACCAAAGTCTTCAATGATCTACTATATGCCAAGGCCCTGCAGCTTCTGGGAGAGGACAATAATCACCGTGGTTAGAAGAACTCACCATTCAGCGGCAGGAAGCCACCATGATATCGCTGATCCCTAAGGCTACAAGCTAAGTGAATACTCTTCATGTTCATGTCTTATTTGCAAACCGCAGCTACTCTACATATATCTCTCAGTGCCTCGAGACTTTTTCAGATATATACTTGACAAGTCCAAAGTTTAAATTGCCACTGTCTAGGACATAAGTGGTTCCTATAGCTATAAAGTGTTTTCCATTAGCCCACTTGCAGCTCCCATTGGTTGTCATCATGTTCTTGTAACAAGTGGTGCTAAGCATGTCACACATTTACAAAGTTGAGGGAAATTTTGCTGCCATTTTCCTTTCTGAATATTTTCTACAAAGAACTTCAAGACCTCAATACATCCATCTCAAGTTCTATCCAGTTTTTTACATTAGTACGCTAAACGTCTGGAGATTTTCCCAGGCTGTAGAACTGTTGAAAGTGTTAATATAAGGGGTGGATATTAAAATGCTAGTTGGAGCAAAGGACCAAGTTAATAGATAAAAATTGAGGCAGGGACCAATTTTTTTTAGCAAACATCGTAAGGCATTGACGAAGCCACGTAACAGTCACTGGTGAGCCTGATTGCTAAGAGGCCATCGCAATAGCCAACCCCGATGACCTCCTCTCCCTTTTGCCATCCATTCAAATTGGTGAAGACCACCACCCAAATCTCCTAGCTGTCCATGCAGGTGGCCCATCAACATTCTGGCCTGCTGACCATAAGCTGACCAGTTACGAGGGGCGTTCAGAAAGTTCGAGGCTTTTTTTTATATGGCAATTTTTTTAATCTAGAACTATGAATTTTTCACAGGATAAAATTCAGCATATTTGGAATGGATTTCCAAAATTTTGGATGATTTGGACATTGTTAAGTCATTCAGTGGTTGCCGTGGAAACTGAAAGTTCAGCTTCTTGGGGCAGATAATACTGAAACCACCAAAGCCAATGAATTTTGGCTGTGAGAGACCTCTCTCTATCATTTGCATTAGTGACATTGACAATATTTCACACAAGAAATATAATATTAGCCTTAAAAAATACTCCCAAACTCACCAAAAGCATTGATTCATACATCTGACCCTTTGAAGTAAATGTTCCTTGAAGTCCTTAAAACAAAGTTCTTTGAAAGAATTTCGGTCATCCAAAGCCTTTTCTCCTCCAGTGCCTGAAACTATAGCCCCCATGGACTAAAGTAAGGGAAAACCAGGACTTATGTAAAGCAACATGTCACAGGAATAACTAGGATGGATAATGCTGTCCATTTTGGTCTCTTGTTCATACCAGTGAATCCATGCTTTCACAAGTCCTTTTGTAGTCAGGGAAACACACCTTTGCCTCCTGAATTTCCCTCGCCAAATCTGGCATGCAGGCGTGCTTTCCTACATGGGTTCTGTTTAAGAATACACATATTTGGTGTGCTTGAAAGTGTGTTTAGAAGCTTATGCCATATTTCTTGTGTCAAATATTGTCAATCTCACTAATGCAAGTGACAGAGAGAAGTCTCTCACAATCACCATTTCTTGGCATTCTTGGTTTCAGCGCTATCTGCCCCAAGAAGCTGAACTTTAGGTTTCCATGGCAACCAGAGAATGACTTAAAAATGTCCAAATTGTCCAGAATTTTAGAAATCCATTCCAAATATGCTGAATTTTATCCTGTGAAGAATTCATAGTTCTAGATTGAAAATAAGTTTCCATATGAAAAAAAGCCTCAAACTTTCTGAACGCCCCTCGTATAAAGAGTTAAGACAGCAAATGCACACCATGACTTCGTCTTTGTCTTAAGGGACACTGACTAAATTTCCAATGCCACTTCAAAATTGTGTGAAAAAGCCATGTAATGTTGATGGCGAAGCACAGAAACGAAGGTGAAAGGTCTAGTTGCATGTATCATATCACCGCATGGAAATGAAAAGCCCTTCCTTCCACTTGTGAAGCATGTGCTGGGCACAGACCATAGCCATTGTACAGAGTATTCTGAAACAAACCATTGGCTGTTGGATCCTGGGGAACCCCTCCTAGAAATTTATGCATCACAGCTATTCCTCAAAATGACAATAAAGCTTTTGTTCATCGGTACTATGCATGAACTCTGCAGAAAGGGGTCTGGTCTAAGTCGGTAACTGCAAAATAGCTAATATATTTTGACAGAAAGCTACATGTAGATTTGGCCACAATGTAACAGATATGATATATACACATATATCATTTCTGATATGTGTGCAAAGCTGTGGCTGAATTTGGCAATTCGAAATATGGAAATGACAGGCCATTGCAGAAATTTGATTGTTGTCTCATGCAGAGTTACACCGCAGACTGGTGGGGATCCTAGAATGTCTTCGTTATACAACATGGATCTGTTGCAAAATATTTTTTGTGTACACAATGCCATTTTGAAAATGTATTGTTATGACTGAGAGCTGATAACATGGTAACTATACATTAGCTCTGGCATGCTAAAGTAATTTTTTACCAACCTTCTAATGAAGAGGTGAGCTTTTAGGTAGACTGAAGAAAATACATAAAAAAGCATGAGTTAAAGCCTTTTTTTACACTGCGTTGTAAAAAACTCTTTTTATCAGCTTTTGTAGAAGCAATGGGGACCAATCGGATCTCTCTGCTTCACTCCAGGTCACAAGGTTAGTTTGTTCTGCTCACAGCTAATGAAATTAACAAATCAGATTTGCCAAATATGTGCTTGTCCTGAGGAAGGTCGGTCTGCTATGGACAGTGTAACCCTTGTTTGCACTCTTCATTCAACCTGCTAAGGTCTCCCAACAGGGATTGTCATCTGGGAGTTTTTCTAGCGGGATGGTACCAAGCCCTTTTCACACATGTTCCTAAAGGCTCCTTTCAATTGGATGTCCCAAACTCTTGATCATGGTTAGGTCAGCCTTAACTGAGGTCAAAAGCCTTGCCCGAAAATCCATGCACAGAAAATTTTAAGGCTGACCATAATTCAGTTTTATTCAGATTAGGAGTTGAAGTATATTGAATAAGGAAGTGCAGGCAAAAAGAAAGCTCTGTATGTCGTATGTACCACAAATTATCAAGAAAATTCCTTGCTAGGCAATTTGTTGTGTTGACTTAACAAAATGAGAGTGGTTGATTGACAGCATTTCCCACGGGTGTACTTGTACTTGAGCTCTCAAGTCAGCTCTGAGACCTTTTTACTGCACTTGTCCTACAACTTTAGTGGTTACTGGCGAGGATGAGCTGCTGGCCTGACAACCATGATATAGCACTACCACAAGGAGATCTCTGGCTGTTGAAGTGGTCATCAAAAGCCTCCAATGAGTCTCTTTCAACCTCAAGTGGTCTCTTAAGACCAGCAATATGAGGCAGTGCAACATTGCCCCCACCATCTAAATTGACTATTGATTAATCAGGCCTAGTGAGATGGCTTACCGAATGAAATTCGTTTATTACTATTTTCCCTCAGAACTGACTGCTGTTTGTTCACACTTAAAGCTGGAATTCAGTGAATGAGAACCAGACCCCTTCCTTGCCAAGTCACTGAAGATAGGTCCATAAACTACTTTAAAGCATTGACTTAGACACTGGACATTTTAAGCACAAAGAGTTTTGGCTTGAGTGTATGCGCCATAGACATTTTCTTGAACAGTGGCTTGTCTACGCAATGTTACATTCACATGTCAAGCACATTCATGCGAAAATGTTGCTCTGATCAATATGCAATGAGCTGAGATAAGCCAATTATTTTTTGGCTTCATCAGATATCTAAATTATGATGAGTGATGCATAAAATGTATATTTAGGGAGAAAGGTGAATGAATATTTCTGTTGCAAGTGGTGTTGCAGAATACAATGAACACATTGACAAAGAAAGATGGCCTCCAAAACACTCCATCTTGTTATGTTTGTTTGTTTGTTTGTGTTTTACGCCTCTGCAGCACCTTAGTGGGCTATATCGAGGCGGGCGACCTCCGTATGATGATGAGATGACTGTGAGTCTGGCACATACCCTATTAATTCAGGGATGCCCAGGGTCTTTCAGTTGCCCCAGCATAGAATACTGGATACAACCCGCCTCCATTTAAAGTCCCATGGGCTCGGACTAAAGTGAGTTCCCGGGGTGAGATTTGAACGCCCTCAAAGACAGTTGACAAGCGCACTTATCAATTAGGCCACGGGGGAACTCTCCCATCTTGTTATGAGCTTCCGTCACAAAGTTTATGAATTCAAAACAAAGGTCTGTGTCCAAAAGCACAAATTAGAAGCCTGTGTTACAAAACAATTGTAAAAGCTTTTGTTACAAATAGCAAAACAATTTGATCTGTAGCAACACTGAAAGGGTTCCTGGGAAAGTTACATAAAAATGAAGGCAAGAGTTGATATACAAGCAAGCATTGCAAAGTGTTGCTACTGGCACATTAGAACCATTGGTGAGCAAAATCACTAGTCGGGCCATCTGAATATCCTGGAAGACGACCTCCACCACGTTTTGCCATATATCCAAATTGCTGCCAAAATATCTCAACTATCCATGCCACCGTCCCATCAGCAATCTAGCCAGGCATCTAGCCTGCCATCTATCAGCTGACCAGTTGTGTAAGAAGGTATAGGCATATTATATGCCTTCATCTTGGTCCTCCCAGATATCTTTGGGTCACATGAAATATATGAGACAAACCAAAGTCATCAATGATCTACTATATGCCAAGGCCCTGCAGCTTCTATGGTGGGCATTGGTGGCATTTAGAAATGAAAGATATCAGCAAATCTGCAGGACTTCATTTAAGAAGCACTTCCAAGCCAATGTGGCTTGGAGAGGACAATAATCACTGTGGTTAGGAGAACTCACGAGGCAGTGGCAGCAAGTCACAATGATATTAAGTACAATAAGAAGTGAACATGAAGAGAATTCACTTAGCTTGTAGTCATAGGGATATCACTGATCCCTATGGCTACAAGAAAAGTGAATACTCTTCATGTTCACTTCTTATTTGCAAACCGCAGCTATGTGTACTTTACATATACCTTTTGCAGATATATACTTGACAAGTCCTAAGTCTTAATTGCTAACATGTAGTATCTACATAAGTTGTTCCTATAGCTATGAAGTGTTTGCATTATCCCACTTACAACCCCCATTAGTTGTCATCATGTTCTTTTAGCTAATGGTGCTGAGCATGTCACACATCGCCAAAGTTGAGGGAAATTTTCTTGCCATTTTCCTTTCTAAATATTTTCTATGAAGAACTTCAAGACCTCAATACATCAATCTTAAGTTTGTTGTCAATTTTTTACATTAGTACGCTAAACGTCTGGAGATTTTTCCAGGCTGTAGAACTATTGAAAGTGTTAATGATAATGGGTGGATATTAAAATGCAGGTTGGAGCAGTGAATCAAGGTAATAGAAAGAAATTGAAGCAGGGACCAATTTCTTAGCAAACATCGCAATGCATTGACAAAGCCACGTAGCAGCCACTGGTGAGCCCCATTGCTAAGAGGCCATATGAATAGCCCACCCAGATGACCTCCACCTCCTTTTGCCATCCATCCAAATTGGTGAAGACCACCACCCAAATCTCCTAGCTGCCCATGCAGCCGGCCCATCAACATTCTGGCCTGCCATCCATAAGCTGACCAGTTGTAAAGAGTTCAGTCAGCAAATTCACACTTTGACTTCATTTTGGTCTTGATGGAAACTGACTTAATATCCAATGCCACTTCGAAATAGTGTGAAAAAGCTCGATGATTGGCAAAGCAGAGAAACTAAGCTGAAAGGTCTTCGAAAGATCCTGGTGAACTGTGCCATGCTACAGCTGCACCATGAAACCTTTAATGATTTAATATAAATCTCCTCAAGGAATTTTGGCAACTATACATTTAAAACATATTATATGAAAGAAATTTCTACAATTCTACATCAGTGTATGAGCCTACCAGCTCCCGTGCAGTGTACCTACACATTCCCGTAATGTTAAAGAACATTTTATGATACTATACACTAGTTGCATGAATCATATCACTGCAGGCAATCTGCGGCAAATTTCTACCCTCAACAGTCACACAAGAAGGGAAGATAGCCTTTATTCAGGCAGCAACAGCATTTCAGAATGAGAGTTTTGGTAATTGCTTGCACAATGTGCATGTCAGGTTACTTGGAATGGCATATTGTGACTCAGAATGGCACTTCATAAGAAAGGTGTGCAGTCCTTTTACCTCCTCTAACGATGAATCTCGCTGGCTCTCTGTGACCTCTCTTACACCAAAGGATGACCCTGGGTCCATTAAGGGATGGAAATGAACAGCCCTTCCTTCGACCTGTGAAGCGTGTGCTGCGCACAGACCATAGCCATTGTTCACAGGAGTATTCAGACACAAACTATTGGCTATTGCACCCTGGGGAACGCCTCCTAGAAATTTATGCACCAGCGCCATTCCTCGAAGTGGCAGAAAAGCTTGTGTCTATCCTCACTTTGCATGATTTCTGAAGAACAGTGTCTGGGTTGACTCAGTAAATGTAAAACAACTAACGTATTTTGACAGAAAGCTAGATTAGGCCACAATGTAACAGACATGATATACATGAAATTTCTGATATGTATGCAAAGCAGTGGCTGAATTTGGCAATTCAAAATATTGAAATGACAGGCTGTTGCAGAAATCTGATTGTTGTCTCCATGAATTACTGTATGAGTTACAGCACATACTGTTGGGTATCCTAGAATGCAAGAAAACGTTTGGTTTCCCTGATCCGTTTTTATAAGTACTGTGCAATTAAGATAATATGATATAATAGGTATGCATTTTCCTCAGAATGGTCATTCTCTCTGACAAGTATTTTAGGTTTGCATGGCACAAGGGCACTCATAAAGAATGAAGGGACATTCCCCAGCCTGGACCAGAGTTATGCGCTTGATATTCAAATACATTCGTATATGCTTCCTAGAGGTAGAGTGGTAGACATTTGACATTGTGTTAGAAACGTTCCAGTTAATACTGTTATACGTGTGAGAGTAGGGGAGAGCGGGGCACAGTGAGACACTTTTTTTATTTTCGAGTGTTCCAAAATGTTGGCAGTAACGAGTTAATTGAGATCAGGCCCACGTTATAGGTAATGATGTTGGGTATATTGTCCAGTAGTTTCAGGTTCCTACCTTTTACAGGTTTGGAGAAATTTTGAGTTTTGTCCATGCTCGTTAAGTGTCTCACTGTGCCCCGTGGGCGGGGCACAGTGAGACAGCAGGCGGGGCACAGTGAGACATGGCATCTGCTGCCATAACCGCCAATCCCCGGAACCTGCGGAATTGTACTATCAATTGTTGCCACAGAAACTACTGTACTCTTATAGAAGCAGCTGGCTAGCTGATTTTTTAGGTCCATTTTTGAGCATGTTTCGAAACTTCATCGCACAGGACACATGCACGACTTATTTAACCTGCCGCACCTGTTACATACTAATCAAAATTCTTTCTGATGCTTCTCTTTGGATATGACTCACTAAAATCAGTAGTTTATTGCAGGCATTTTGTTTTTACCTTCAGCGAACAAAGTTCGAAGAAGGTATTGTTATCACTTTGGTCAAAAGTTGTCCGTCCGCTGGGCGGGCGTCCGGGCGGTCGGGCGTCCGGGCGGTCGGGCGGCGGGCGGATAGATAGTTTCCGGGCCAGTACTCAGCCCCTATTGAATGTATATGGATGAAATTTGGTACACATGTAGCCTATATGGTCTAGTTGTGCCTTTTGATGGTTTGATTGATGGAACTTTTGTAATTTTTGAAATATTGAGCAAAATATAAAAAAATAATTTTTTTCGTTTCCGAGCTAGGTCTCAGCCCCTGTTGCATGCACGTGGATGAAATTTGGTACATATGTAGCCTGTATGGTCTAATTGTGCCTTTTGGTTGTCTCAGGGATGGATATTTTGTACTTTTTTAAATATTGAGAAAAATATTAAAAAATCATTTTTTTCATGTCCGGGCTACAACTCAGCCCCTAATACATGTACATGGATGAAATTTTTTACACATGTAGCCTATACAGTCTAGTTGTATCTTTTCATGGTCTGATTGATTGATATTCCATACTTTTTGGAATATTGAGAAAAATGTATTAAAATTATTTTTTTTTGCATTTTGGGCCAAAACTTGCCCACAATTGCATGTACATGGATGAAATATGTTACACATGTCACCTATATGATTAATTTGTGCCTTTTATGGGTGTGATTCATCGATATTCTATACATCTTGAAATATTGACAAAAAAATATTAAAATTATTATTTTTTGTTTCCAGGCCAAAACTTGGCCATCATTGCATGTAGATGAAATTTGATATACATCACCTATATAATATTTTAGCGCCTTTTGTTGGTCTGCTTGATTATTATTCTTAATGCTTTTTCAAATATTCTGACCCATACCTCACAACTTATTCCTTGTTTATGCATGAAACTGGTCCATATTATATGTACATTGGTCTAGTAAGGGCTTTCCATCGGTCAACGTACCTTTGCCTGCAGGCGGGCATATGGCGGGGCGTATAGATAATTTCAGACCAAGATCGGGCCACTATTGTAAATACTACATGCAATTAGTTTCACATCACTATTATGGTGTAATGGTGTCCTTTTTAAATGTTGTTTTTTTGCTGAAGGTTTGCTGCTACGCAGCCTATGTTTAATATTGAATTGTAAGCTATGCCTTTCATTCAGGTCGTTCCGGGTGTATTTTATGATGTCTCACTGTGCCCTGCCTCCAACTGTCTCACTGTGCCCCACACAGCTCTCTTTATAAAATTTTTGAATCCTGGGGACCAGATTCTTGTACGGTGGTTCATCATCTCACTAAATTTAAACAAATAATCAAAGTTTTAATTCCTGGCAAATTAATTGCATTATACCATTTTTCTTGGGAATTATAACAAAAAGTTTTTTAGCAAAATTATTTACTTTTACTGGCTAAAAACCAAAATATTGAAATTCCACTCTCGATATTCTGTGTAGGCATTCCGGATATAGGTCAGACTCTCACTTACTTACTTTTTGTACTATACAAAAGAGGGTTGATCTGTAAACAGTACCAGCTAGACGCTACGGGCTTTGTCTCACTGTGCCCGCCGTCTCACTGTGCCCCGCTCTCCCCTACTTGCATCTCAGTAACTTTGTGCTGTAATTCAATTCAAAATTTGCGCAAGCCTTTAATAAGTGCTCCCTTAGGGAAGGTCAGTCAATAATGGTCAATGAAAGTCTATCCTATCCTCAGTCTTCATAAAACAACATGCAACTGTTGCAAAATATTCCGTGAGTCCACAATACCATTTGGAAAATGTATTGCTATGACTGAGAGTTGATAACATGGTAACTCTACATTAGCTCCTGCACGCTGAAGTACTTTTTCAACAACTTTCTAATAGTCAGATGAGCTTGTAAGTAGCCTGATGAAAATACATCTAGGAGCCTTTTTTAACACTGTGTTGTCAAGATCTGCTTTTGTAGAAGCAATGGGGACCAATTGGATCCCTTTACTTGTCTCCAGGTCACAAGGTTAGTTTGTTCTGCTCACAGCTAATGAAATTAACAAATCAGATTTGCCAAATATGTGCTTGTCCTGAGGAAGGTCGGTCTGCTATGGACAGTGTAACCCTTGTTTGCACTCTTCATTCAACCTGCTAAGGTCTCCCAACAGGGATTGTTTCCATTTAATTGCATTGTAGCATTGCCCCAAGGCCAGCAAGTAGAACTGGTAAATCTATTCACATCTATGTTTACCAGATAGGCTTTTCCAAATGACATATTATGCAGAAGATTCATCTGATGAAAAAGCTGTTTGCTTTTTGATATTTTTAAATTCAGAAATAAAATATCAATACATCAGGCAACTTAAAAAATTTAGCAGGTTAATAATTCAGTATCGATTACCTTGCATGAGACATTGATGTCATAGTGATAATAGTGGTCAGTGCCAGCCTGCATTGTCCATCACTGTCAAAAGAAGGGAAATTGTAACTTAGACAAATTAGGGTGACATGCATGTATGATCTTGATTAGCAAAGCAGATTCTCGTCCGCATGGATAATTCAGGGGACGAAGAGATTTCTGACATACTGCCTGGAGTCATCCAAGTGGCATGGAGCAGCATCCATATAATTCATACCAGCCAGATCAGAGAGGACAGCTTTGCCCAATGTGACCATCTACACTCTTGGGGAGCCAAGAGCATTGCAGCCGGACCATGTTTAGCACTGGTCATCTTTGGGTATTTCTAGCGGGATGGTACCCTTTTCAAACATGTTCCTGAAGCCTCATTTCTATTGGGTGTCCTAAACTCTACATCATGGTTAGGTCTTAAAACTGTGGTTAGAAAAGATGATTACTTTGGAAACAAGCTCAAGCCTTGCCAGGAGGTCCATGCATACATTGTACGGCTGACCATAATTTTGAGTTACAAAGACCATTGATGATCCTGCAACCTTGAGGTAATTTTGTTTCTGTAGATTAGGAGATGAATTATTTTGAATAAGGAATAGCATAAAAAAAGAAAGCTATGTATATACCACAAAGTAGACACAAATTATAAGAAAATTCCTTGCTGGGCAATTTGTTGTATTGGCTTTACAAAATGAGAGTGGTTGATTGACAGCATTGCCTAGCGGTGTACTTGACTTAGACTCTTTAAAAGTCAGCCCTGAGACCAGTTTACTGCACTTGTCCTGCACTTGCCCCACACTTTCTGTTTTAATTACAACTTTAGTGGTTGTTGGAGGGGATCAGCTGCTGGCCTGAAAACCGTGATATAGCACTACCACAAGGAGATCTCTGGCTGTTGGAGTGGTCATCAAAAGCCTTAAATGAGTCTCTCTCAACCTCGAGTGGTCCCTGAAGACCAGCAATATGAGGCAGTGCTGCTTTGCCCCAACCCTCTAAATCGACTATTGATTAATCAGCCCCGGTGACGTGGGTCATTGAATGGAATTCATTTACTAAGATTTTCCGTCAGAACTGGCTGCTTTTTGTTCACGCATAAAGCTGGAGTGCAGTGATTGAGAACCAGACCCCTTCCTTGCCAAGTTACTAAAGATAGGTCCATAAAAGACTCTAAAGCATTGACTTAGCCACTGCACATTTTAAGCACAAATGGAGCTGGCTTGAGTGTACGTGCCATAGATATTTTCCGGAAGGCTTGTCTGTGCAACGCTTTATTCGTGTCAAGGATATTATATGCAAAAATATTGCTCGGATCACAATGCATTAATAAGGTAAGACAATCCAATTTATTCTTGACTTCATTCGATGTCAACCCTCATTTTAATTATAATGAGTGATGCATAAAATATATATAACATTATATATCAAATGATAAAATGATGAGTTTGAATAGAGTTGCATTTATATTTTGTAGTGCAAGTTGCATTGCAGAATGAAATAAACAAACTGACCAAAAATGATGGCATCCAAATTATTTCATCTTGGCATAACATTCTGCCACTAGTTTCATGTATCATATCACCGCTTGCAATCTGAGGCAAATTTCTACCCACAACAGTCACACAAGAAAGTATAAGAAAGTCTTTGGTCTGGCAACAGCATTGTAGAACTCCAGTTTTGGTAATTATTTGTGCATGTCACGTTACTTGGAATGGCACATTGTGACTCAGAATGGCACTTCATGGGAAAGGTGTGCACTCTTTCCACCCCCTCTGACAATGAATCTTGCTGGCTCTCTGTGACCTCTCGAACACCAAAGGATGACCCCCGGTCCATTAAGGGATGGAAATGAACAGCCCTTCCTTCGATTTATGAAGTGTGTGCTGGGCAAAGACCATAGCCATTAGGGTGGCCTAAAAAAAAGGAATTTTTTAATTTCAAATCGCATACCCCTCAATTTTGTGTGGAATGGTAAAATAATCACGAGGTTAAAATTTTATAAAATTCCTGCAAGTCTAAGTGGTCCCCCAAAGCCACTCAATTTCAGCTCAAAGCTTCTAAAAAATGCCCGTTTGCGTAATCGCGGTTCTAAATATCTTGCTTATTATTTGATATACAGTGATAATATTAATACCATTGTTCTCAGGGGAAAATTAGCTTCAATTTGAGTATAAGGAAGCTATATTTATGATAACTTTGAAGCTGGCAGGATTTCAGAAAACTCAAAATTTAAGTTGTCGGGTGAAACCGCTGAAATAATTTGTCTAAATTGTCAGATTTTGCTGTATTTTTAAAAATTCTACTGAGAATAAAGTATAAGGAACAATTTGCTGTGGAAAGTTAGAATGTTTAAGGGTTCGCATGGTAGGATATCCTTGCAGAAGAGACGCATGATACGTGGCAATTAAGAATACATCTTTTATGAAGTTTGCCATTTTCTGACGACACCAAATGTCAATCAACGTGGTATTTTATGATCCTGAAAAACATTTTAACACTTTGGAGACTTCTCAGTGCCACATATAAATTTTATCTTTGAATTTAAAGATTTCACAACACCATTCAGAAAATTTCAGTGCACAGTCATTTTTGCCAGAAACTATTCAAGTTGGCATTCAAATTAAAGTTTTCTTTTGCAGAAATCCAGCCACGCTTGTAGTTCTACGCACCCTAGGGATTATTGTTTATATATAGTTATGCTGTCTCTCTCCTTCAAATCTATGTTCACCATCAGTGTGTATATACCCTGGCTGGCAATTTAAGGAAAAGATTTTCAATGCAATAGTGCACATTACCGCGTTACTGTAGTCCCTGCCTGTCCAAATAAGCTTGGTGCAATAATACGGGATGTAAAGCCCTGTCATCGAAAGCTTTTGGTGACAGGGCTTTACATCCTGTGTTATTGCACCCTCATCTCATAGTTTTGCTGTGTTATTCCCTTGTGCCATATTAAAAGCTCTCTAAATTGCTTGAAGTCTAAGATTGGCCCTGCAGCTCTGAAGTTTTTTGAGATGTGCCTTGCTTTGGTCATTCATGGTTACACATGAAACTGTGAATTTTCATATCCCAAAATTTTACTTTTTCATAAGTAGGATTATAAATTTGGGAAAATTTGACAATTTAGACAATTTATTTCAGCAGTTTCGCTGGACAACATGAAATTTTAAGTTTTCTGAAATCCTGCCAACGTCAAAGTTATCATAAATATGGCTTCCTTATACTCAAATTGAAGCTATTTTTCTCCTGAGAACAATGGTATTAATATTATCATTGCATGTCAAATAATAAGCGAGATATTTAGAACCGCGATTACGCAAACGGGCATTTTTTCAGATATTTTGGGCTGAAATTGAGTGGCCTTGGGGGACCACTTAGACTTGCAGGAATTTTATAAAATTTTAACAGTGTGTTTATTTTACCATTCCACACAAAATTGAGGGGTATGCGATTTGAAATTAAAATAATCTTTTTTTTTTGGCCACCCTAATAGCCATTGTCCACAGGAGTATTCAGACACAAACCATTGGTTGTTGCACCCTGGGGAACCCTCCCAGAAATTTATTCTTCACTGCTATTCCTCGAAATGGCAGAAAAGCTTTTGTTTATCCTCACTTTGCGTGAATTCTACAGAATGGGGTCTAGGTTAACTCAGTAAATGCAAAAAAGCGAACATATTTTGACAGGAAGGGGGTTCAAGCCACAATGTAACAGATATGATATATAATTTCCACCGTAGCATATATGCAAAACTTTGACTGAATTTGACAATTCAAAATAGAGAAATGACAGGCCGTTGCATAAATTTGATTGTCTTCTCTGAGTTACACCACAGAATGGTGGGGATCCTAGAATGTAGCGAATGCATTATTTTCCCTGATCAGTTTTATACATTCAACAAAATCATACTATACGTAGAGTTTATATGAGGATATGTAATGAGCATTTCTAGGAACGCATTTTCGTCAAGATTGAAATTTCCTCTGACAAGAATCTTAGCTTTCCAGTGCATAAAACCCTCATGAAGAATCAAGGAACATGCTCCAGCCTTGACCGAAGTTATGCACTTGATATTCAAATGTATATGCTACCTAGATGTAGACATTTGACATTATACAAATGTTCCAGTTACAAATGTTCCAGTTGTACTGTTTTACAGTACTTGCATCTCAGAAACTTTGTATTGTAATGCAATTCAAAATTTGCACAAGTCTTAAATAATTGCTCACTTGGGGAAGATCAGTCCATAATGGTCTATGAAAGCCTACATTATCCTATCCTTAGTCTTTATTAAACAACATGCAACAGGTGCAAAATATTCTATGAGTACACAATACCATTTGGAAAATGTATTGCTATGACTGAGAGCTGATAACATGGTAACTCCACATTAGCTCTTGAATACCAAACTAATTTTTTACCAACCTTCTAATGAAGATATGAGCTTGTAGGCAGCCTGATGAAAAACACATCAGCGGAGCACTGTCTGACTAAAAGCCTTTATTTTACACTGCATTGTCAAGATCAGATTTTGTAGAAGTGATGGGGACCAAATGGATCTCTTGACTCCAAGTCACAAGGTTAGTTCGTTCTGCTTACAGCTGATGATATTAACAAATCACATTTACCAACGCGATATGACTTATACACCAAAATGCTAATTTTTCAGGCACTAATGAGTGTGTTTATTATGATAGCAATTCATAACTGTTGATTATGATACATCATGTATATCAAATTCACACAAAAACTGAGAAAGCCTCATTGTTCATGGTTTGTCCACAGAATGGTTTTAATTTAACCCATGCATGTTTACTTTAGTAGTAGGAAAACAAACTGTTCCTCGCCATACTTCTGCATGTGGCTGATATTTGTTATCAAAACGACAGAAATGTCAGGATGTGAAATTGCGAGATATGATGGCACTACCATATCATATACCTTGCCAGGAACCAAGAAAAACCCACCGTCCCATTAGTGCCCCGTGGCCCAATGTGCCCGGTTCCCCCTACCAGAAAGGCAGTGCCGACACTCTGGCAAAGCACATGACAGTTGTCGAAGTCTTCACACTTGCTAGAAAAGCATGATGCATATTTAACCAAAAATAAACAAGATGTGAAATGTGAGCATCCATGCCTCATAGTGAAAGGAAACAAGGTAACAACTGCAGTCAATGTATTCATCCATCTAACCCTGCAATTTGGGTATTCTATATTCCTTTCAATTTCCAAGGCATGAGAAGTGTTTTCTATTCAGATCTATGACATGTATCACACTCACTTTCAATTTATCAAAATATACATTAGTCCTAGCGTTATAAGATTTCTGAGGTCATGAAGTTGTTTCTTGCGGGGGTCCGGTCTCTCATCGGGGTGCAAAATGCACAAAAAATATTTTGCAGGAGGAAGGCGGTCATATAAGGGAAGTTGGTCTCACAACAGGGGGTCTTATAATGCAGATAACACTGTATAAGGATTACATTACTCTGCTGGTTTACTTTCCACAGTCTATGTCTTTGAAATCTGCAGCCTTGTGATAGGAAGTAGTACAAGTCTTGTTTCGTGATAGAATTGAACAGGACTTTTCCTGTATGGCAATTTACAAGCAGTCTGTTCAATTCCAGGAAGTCGCCTCAAGAAAGTAGTCCTCTAGGTGACACTTTGCATTTCCTCACTGCCACAGGTTCGATCAAGCTGAATGTCCTGAATGCCATTCTGCCAAATAAACTAAACACCACACAGTCTATTTAGAATGTCCTTCGCAGGTAAGGCAACTGTCTCAGTGATCATCGATGGCTCAATGAAGGTAACCAGGAGATGGAAAATTTCCAGGTATCATTGTTTGGAGGCTTCCTCACTCTGATGTATATAACTATATAAATAAAGCCAACCATTTTCATCTTAGCAATAAAGGCAAAAAGGGCTTCTTGTATGGATCTATCATCATCGTTTTCCATATATAGAGAATTTCTTAAAGCGCATTTTACTATTCCCTGTATAAAATTTTTCGTCTTCATTAAATCCGTCAGGACTTCCATGAACAACCTATTCAAGGAGAGAATGGCTTGTCAAGTTAAATTCTCATAACCTTCACAGTTTTTTTTAGATTCTACCCTAACAGTAAGTATAACATGCAAGTAACGACTTCCTTAAGCCTCCCATATGTCACAGTGCCAGGATTTATAGCTGCTCTCTTAAGCTAAGTGGTCTCTTTTTCAGAAGTGCATTGAAGCACAAAAAGGCAAGAAATAACAGCTCTATACTTGATGTTTTTACACTCAGTAGTTTATATGCAGCTGCAGTGGCAGCCAAATTCTTCACGCTTCATGCATGGAAGAAAGTTGTTCATTTATAGTGTGTAAGCCAGTTCTAGGTGTGAAATAAATAAGGACAAGAACTGCTTTTACCCAAATTGAAATACTCGATAACTATTGGAGAGCTTCTTTACATACATCGTAAAGTAAAACTGCATAGTATCAAGTTTACAGCTCAGCAAAGAAACAACGATAATTCATTCACCAGTCAATGGAAAGTTCTATGAGATCCTCAGATTTTCAGAATGTTGAAAGGCAAAATAGAAACTGTATGTCAAACAATGAGCACTTCCAGTCATAACTTCGTTTGTTATTTACTTATTAAGTATACCACAAGATGGATCTCGAATTTTTCTAGATCCTATGAGATTTTGCAGAATTAAACAGGAGGTTATGTTGTCAGGTTTCATGCTGACCAATTTATCTGAGCTGAATGGGCTGGTAATCTAACAGAACTTTTTCAGGTTGCATAGATTTGCAGATCTGAAAAGTTTCCAAAAAAATAAAAACAGATCTCAGAAAAGAAATAGAAATATGCGCTTACACTGATTCTCTTTGCTGGAAAATAACATTGTCTTTTCTGCCGAATTAATATTCATTGATGGAACAGCTTTGGAATAGCAGGGCTCTTTGGATTGACTATATATATATATACCACTCCACCTGACTGCAGCAGATACACCAATAATATCAAAGTGATGTTTGATACTCTTCAGGATAAATATGGAGTCGAGAAGGCTTCGCTTCACAGAGAAGCAAGATAAACATTAATTATCTATCTATCTATATCTATCTATCTTCTTGTTCGTAAAGGTATATACATATTATCTGTACAAAATTACATGCTCTAGTAGCCGACCTGAAAGAAATCAGTCTCTGATTACTGCAGTTTACCCTGTTCTACTTGATTTGATATACATTTCCGTGGTAAATTTCATTTCCTTAAAAATGCACTGATTCAGGTGCACAGACCTTCAATCTTTGTTGCTGTAGTTTCAGCAAAAATATTATGAATATTTGATTTTGTTTGGCGGATGTAGATACTGGTCTGGAATATGCCCTTCCAAATGGACAAATTTTTCTTTTTTCCTATATTCCAATTGTTTTGGAATCAAGAGCTTTAACCAAATGACGACAGATTTACCATCCTTGACTCTCATTTATAAGCCCCTTGATACCCCCCTTGAGTTTCACACGGATTTTTAATAACCCAACCCTAAGTTTCACGGGTATTTTTATTATCCCCCCTCGACATACCAAGCAATAAACACATATATACCATTATACACGACCACACGTACAGATTCGCGTTATTTCGCGGACTTTTGCGTGTAAAAAAGTCCAAATAAAATGTGTTTATGCATGTTTTTTAAATTTTCTATTTGTTAAAATTTTTAACCCCCCTTGGAAGCATTGTAAAAAATTAATACCCCCCTTGAAACACTTGTGAAAAGTTAGTACCCCCTCGGCCAAAACACCCATCCCCCTCCCAGTCATAAATTCTGAACGGTCTCTAATCATCACGGAATGAGACCTTTTAGGTCCAATAGCCAAAAAAGTTTGCTCAGGACAATATTTTTGAAATCTAAGTCATATAATTACAGGTTTAATTAAGCTCAAAAACGAGTCAGTACGTATGAGATGCACACTCTTAAAATAGACTGGTTGAATATACCAATATATTGGTTGAAAACAACCAATTTTATATGTTGAAATAGGACCAACCAATTCATTGGTTGCATTCAACCAACCAAGATTGGTTAAGCTACCAACCAATTTGAATGGTTATCCTCTCTTACTGTTATTTCAACACATGAAATTGGTTGAACACTAACTTAATATATATAATAGTTGGTTTAATGAAAGAACCTTATTGGTTGATAAGGAATGGGATTATAGTTAGTCAACCTCACGGTCCTAGGACCACCCCTCCGTAGAATTCAGTCTGACAGCTGTTATCAAATAGCCATGGTCATAGATAAAGATATGTGGGGGAAAGAGAGAGGGAGAAAGTTTAGCTATCCACCAGAAGGCACTGGAGATGGCTCTAAAATCAGTAGACTTTTATTCCTTGTTTCACCAAGCAGTCTACAGTCCATTCACACACAACTAAGATAATAAAATACACTTACCTTGCATGGAAATGTCACTGTAATTCTATATTTAACTATGGGACATTGCTGTGGGATCCAGAACGATTGTATGTGAGTGACTGTTCAAGTTCTTGGTAACCATGATTCTTCAACAAAATTTTTAGTCCGCCTAATCTTAATATTTTAAAAGCTATTCATTTAATTTTTTTTGGAAACAGTGTATCTATAGTTATGTGACACATTTATTTAATTGACATGCCTGTGCATCCTGCAGGATTTTTATAATGTCAAAGTTACACATTGAACTTGACTTGAGAGTGGATATAGATGGCGACACTCGGCTCTCTATTGCTTATGATTCTTCTGTTGTGTTTTAAGAAAACATGTTATGAGCTCTGATCTTATTTATTACACTACCTTGGAATTGCTTAATTTTAAGTCAGCTGTGATGTGTAAGCTGGGATCATAGCATTAATTATCAGTTCATACACTGTTTGTTGCTACAACACAGTTATGCTTTTATTGTTGATAAGTTCAATGATTCCTTGCTGATCCTTTACTCACTTGTTCATTTAAACTTTTGTGTACCACATCAACTTGAATAGATCCACTCCCTCATCCCCTCCTCTATTTTAGAGCTATGGACCTTTGTTTCATGCAGCTTTCATGAACGTCTTTACATGTACACTATTACAACTTTTCCTGGCTGTATTGAGGGCAGCCTTTATTTTAAGGGGCTTCTATTCTGCTGGGTAAAGGAGAGATACTTTATTCAAATAAATATGACATAACCATTTTTCTAACCATTGGAGTTGGTTGATCAGATTTCAACCAATTCTAGTGGGTTGCCCTCAACCAGTCAAAATGGTAGTTTCAACCATAATAATTGATTAATTTTGCCTCAACCAATTGATTGGTTTGTCTTTTTCCCAAAAATCAACCAATCTGTTTTAAGAGTGCAGTTAGGAGTAACTTCATATTTCTGAAGGCAACGTAACCTGACTGAATGTATATGTCAAGAAATCTTTTCACAGACCATGATTTTAACCCAGAAATTAGATTTATATATTTGGACAATGGGTACTGGGTCTCCAGGTGCCCCCCTCCAAATGAACTCTCCAACTCTGGCTAAAATAAGACATGCATCACTTCTATAGTTACTGGTTTATTTCCTCAGGTGCCCAATGATAATCTATGCACCATTTAGCCAATGTGATAAGGTCTAAGAAGGGAAATATCCTGGCCAAGATACAGAACTTGGCGATGATAATAAGCAGCACTGCTAAGCCAAGGTGACTTGCAGGGGCAGGTGCCACTGGTAATGACAATCTACCAGGAAGTCACCATAATTCCACTGATCCCCATGGCTGCAAGGAAGGCAATCTAACATGTAATTTAATTTATGAGTGACTTGACCAGCTACATAATATGTTGCCTGAAAACATCTGAAATTATTAATCTTGGCTGTATGTTTTCTCTTTGTATTTGGAAATGGTTTCCTTCAGAGGTCAGAAATAAAACAAGGCCGATTTCAGTTTTCAAAGCCAAAGAATTAATCTTTGAATAATCAAAAGGCTTTGGCAGGGTGATTGTCTATGTTTGTTTTTCAAATTAAGGAATCTCTGCAGCCTCTTTATTTAACACATTTGTTAATGGGACTTACAGCATTACCTACAGTTGAGGTCAAATGTATTCATACAGCGAGGGCTGCTGTTTTCAAAGTTATGATTTGCAGTTGTTAAGAGGCTCTGAATTCAAAATGTCCAATATTTGGTGGGTCAAAAGAAATCATACACTAGGATATTTCTCCAATATATGAAAAATAAGCATGGGTAAACCAACTAAACAATGGAAATTGATGTCCGAAAGTAATGCTTCAATGTCTGATCACTTTGGTCAAAAGTTGAGCGTCCGCCGAGCGGGCGGTTGGGCATATATATTTTGAACGGAAAAAAAACACGCAGAAAATAAATCGAAATAATGGCAATCATATTCAGAGAGTCTTGGCACTGATATCAAGTAGGGGAGACCGGGGTTAGTTGGCACACTCATTTTTATTTTTGCTCTGGAGAGTAAACGGTACAAGATATTCACACCAAATTTTAGCATGTGATAGTGAGCGTGTTTAACTCAATGATCAGCCCAAGAGATATTGTAAATGATTATTGAAATTTATGTCACAGACACAAACTTCCAGAAAAAATTTTGATTCAACTAACCCCGACCCCGGGTTAGTTGAAGTGCCATAAAAATTTGGAAACAACTTCTTATAAAAAGGGTTTCCTTTGCATTACTGATATCCCTAAGATGACCACCAGCTTCAGAACAACACCCATTTGAAAATAAATTGTATACTGTAATTTACTAAATTTTTTGTCTATTTTTGGCAAAAAGGCTGGTTTTTCCGTATTTCCCTTCCAGGAATGCAAACGTGCACTGTAGTAGTTCTAAACCACAGTGACTCCAACTAACAATGACTTGCAAGGCAATTTGAACACTTGAAATCTGTGTTACGACCAACTCCGCCATGTATGATTCAACTAACCCCATCACGCCTGGAGCATAATATTGTCTTATTTTTCAGTCTTATCAAAGTCACACAACAGAAAGCTTCCGGGTGCGGATTAGGCATGGATTTGCTAATCTAGAAATAAGGTTAGTTCACCTGGATTAAAATCATAGTATACAATAACACCCCTCGAAGACTGAGCAAACAGGTTACTAGAGCACCAAAAAAACAAACTGTCTTGCCTACAAAATTAGCAATTTGAAATTTTGAATGAATAAAGGTATGATAACATGTTCCAATATACAGGGTATCTACCAAAAGTACCAGTTTGGCCAAAAATTTAAAATAAAGCTGATTTTAGGCCAAGTTTCAACTAACCCCGCGATTCAACTAACCCCGGTCTCCCCTAGTATTTGAACAATTTAACAGGACAATGTCTTCATGTAGATGACCATCAAGGGCTCTGCAGCCTATCGGTCAACAGAATCATGGCATAAACAGTAAATAGATGGGACCTATCTGCAAAACAAGAATGCATTTTGGTCAAAAAGGTGGATCTCACCCCAAAATTAACAAAGAAGGAGTTCTGTGGAGAGATAAAGGCATAGTGGACAGAGCTTTGGGCAAGCATTGTCAAACACACTTTGCCTCAACACAGCCTGATGGCCTTCAATGCAATAAAAAATGTCACTTCATCTGGTTTAAAGTACAGTCGAGATTCATAACTTATCCCAAAAATCTTTCTCCTACTTCATGAAGTTATCAGAGATGAAATTGGATGTTTTGTTTTGGTGCAGTGGCTCTTTGCATTGAGACCTCTTAGAGACCATGTTGGGGCAATGTTCATGGTTCTTGTTGACAGCTATGTCCCCTGTGCAGCTGTGTCCATAATTCTCCACAAAGCTCTTTCATTGTTAATTTGGGTTGTTTGTTACCATACTGACTAAAATTCATTGTCTGACTGACAGCCTCCATCCATTTCCCATATGTGCAGTGATTCTGTTGACCAATTTTCCACATACTTCTTCGTGGTGGTGTATATAGTGGACTTTGGTGTGTGAAATTGTTCAGATAATGCATGCAATTTGTTTCCTGGCCATTTGAACTCAATTATTCACCTTTTCATGCATTTGCCACATGCTTTTTCCTTAATAAGTTTTGAAAAATGGAAATATTATATGTAAGTAGGTTACTTATCACATCCCTTGAGAAAAATTAGGTCAGTGAACAGTTTGAATATCAGAAATTTACAAAACATAATCAGGCATTGAGGCATCCATTTCTGACGTCAATTTCCATTGTTTAGTTGGTTTACTAATGCTTATTTTGCATATATTGGAAAGAAATCCAAGTGTATGATTTCTTTTGACCCACCAAATATTGGACATTTTGAATTCAGAGCCTCTTAACAACTGTAAATCATATTTGATTCTGCTTTTTTAACTGCCATGAGTTGTAAAAACAATCACAACAAATAATCTGAAGTGTTTTCATTTCAATATAGGCAGATTTTACGATGCCACGTAGCTTTGAAAACAGCAGCCCTTGCTGTATGAATACATTTGACCTCAACTGTATCATATGGATGTAACATGAGACGTCACTTTCTTTTAAGGTCACAGGATATTGATTTATCTACCAAGACTTTCGAGACTCCATTTAGGTTTCTACTGAATAATTATTCCTGTCTATAAACAACTTCACATAAACTACATGGCCTTGAACCTCTATTGATCTTGTAGTGCAAGCCTTTCATGAATGACTAAATAAACACTATATTCAATCAGTGAGTGGCATTGGAGTGTATTAAAGACATCCAAAATCGATTTAGCAATCTGCAGGGCTGTGATAAGCTATTGAACAAGCCTCAGAAGTTGTATTCAGCTAGAATTCAGCGGGACTTACACCCAACTACAATTTACAAGCAGTCTCTCCAATTCTAGGAAGATGTCTGCAAAAGAAGTCCTCTAGACTACATTTTGCATATTTCCCATGAATACTATTAAAGCGGAGTCAATGGCAAATGCTGAATTTTACAACTCCGTTTGTGGAAGTCTTGTATTTCACAACAAATCTTATAAAAAGCTTGGTTGAGGAAGCTGGCATAAGAGAATGATATCCCTCCGGTTTCACTAATGGTTGGCCTGAATGCCCTGCTTTTTTTCACCAATAAAGCATTTTACAAGAGAGGCACCATGGTGCGGCATCAGTGCCTTGTCAGGGTTTGAACTTTTATGCTATACTAAGATGCTTTACTTTAAGCAAACAAATTCTCTCTTCTAGCCTTATATGTGTAATATGTTACAGTGAGGAGATTTATACTTGTAGCACAACAGGAAATCACTGTTTTTGCCTGAAGCATTTTTTTTTCGTTAATTTCAAGTACACTCTAAACACAGGGTAGTCACCATGAGAACTCTAGAGTGGTAATACCCTGGTGCCCAAACCGACAACTCCTTGAGTCAAAATTACTAAAGGGTAGTCAATGTGACATTACTTTGGGTTAGTAAGATGTACAACTTAGTAGTCAATGCTATGAGCCGGTGATCAAATTGACTACCTTACTGGCACATGCAATGTTTTTATAGTTGTCATTGTTACTAGGTTTAAATGGTCATAATCACTACCTTATTGGTAAAATTTACCCTTAATTAGTCATACCTGACTATTTTTTGAGTCAATCTGACTACACTGTAATCATGTCAACTGCTCAATTCCATCATGGAACTGACAAAGGATCGTCATTCTTATTACACCTGATAGTCAGCTTGACGACCTTCGTAGTAAGCATGATGAATGAATTAGTAATTCTGAACTGGTAACTGGTCTTTAGGAACCCACAGGCTAGTAATTCTAATCGGGTATCTGGTCTCTAGGACAACACAGGCTTGTAATTTTGACCAGATACACTGGTCTTTTGGACAACACAGCCTAGTCATTTTGACCAAGTAATTTGTCTTTTGGACAACACAGACTAGTAATTCTGACCAGGTAACTGGTCTATAGGACAATACAGACTAGTTATTCTGACCAGGCAACTGGTCGATAGTACAACACAGGCTAGTAATTTTGACCATGCTACTGGCCTTTTGGACCACACAGGTGGGACAATGTATTGCTTTAAAAATATATAGTTGCCCCTGCCCTGCCCTGCCCTGCCCTACCCTGCCCTTCGGAACTTCAGAACTTTTTATTTCACCAATAATATACAAGAGCGCTTGTTGACTAAAAACCAATATTACTATTAAAAGCCTTAGGTGAGTAGCCTTAAAGAGACAAAACAAATGTAGCTTAATCCTGCCCTGCCCTACCCTGCCCTGCCCTGTCTAAAAGGAAGAGAGCCTTGAAACAGAAGTATGCAAAACAAATAGAAACAGTTTATTTCATCATTCACAACTATTTAATTACATGAAAGTAAGTCATTATAAATACCGGAAAATCACAATTGATATCAACACAATATAGCAATAAAATACACTACCCTCCGGAATTTTAAACACAACAGAAAATGTGAGGTTTCTTTAAAATACTTCATTTCACTGGTTTTGAAATTACTGTTAAGATCATATCATAACAGTGAAAACATAAAAATCTACTGACTTTCATAAAGCTAGAAGACAACTTTGTTGAAACAACTTTTCATAGATAAGCATAATATGCTAAATCAACCAAGTAACTTTAGTTTAAGTAAGTAAAGAATAAAAGGTGCGTTAGAAAGGAATTATTTTTGAAGACACCCCACTTTCTCTGTTGTATTAAAAACTTTTGGTTGGTAGCATATTCAAACAAACAATCAAATGGCAACCACCGAACAATTGACATTATGTAACACAGTTTGCAAAGAAGATATCAAACACACAATCAAATGTAAAATACTGGCCAATTAAACACATCAACAAAAATCAAAGGGACCTGGACATTTCAGAAATTGCTCACCAGCTTTTATCATCAAATTTGATGTGAGACACCAAAGCTTCAACACATTTGATGAACATTATTTTTCTGCATTCAGTTGCTCACAGTTGTGTGCATCCTGTTTGAATTCCCTTTCTTCATGATCATTGATATTTTATAAATGTTTGCATCATGCTGGATTCATAGAGGAGACACACACAGCTACTTCGAATCCAGCAAATTTTGATTATCTGGCATGGCCATTGGCCATTAAAGTCAGTTTGACGGTATCCCCTTGAATAAAACTGACACACTCTTGTACATGGGTGTTTACGGAGAGTTCAATCAGGGACCTGCAATACAACAATGACACTGTGATAAAATCTTGAAACGATGAAATGAATCAACAGAAATGAAATTTTGAAGAATTGAATCAAGATACATTATGAAATAAACCATTGAATGTAATAAGTTATTTTCACAAAGGCAATTATCACATCCATTGAAATACCAACATAAACAATTTATAATGTTCACCTCTTTATGTTGTTATGAAGTTTGTGTTCAGTAGTGGATTGAGACAGGGTAGTCTGGGGGGGTGGGCATTCTCGGGCCCATGTGAGCATCGTATCGGCATTTGCGAACTGGTCTTGCATTAGGCCCTTCTTTCTTCAAAATGTTACTTCCATCTCAGTGGTCTGGGGGGGGGGCTGGATCCAACACTGGTGTTGGTCATACTTCATTAGGCATATTCGGCCTCTAATACACGTAGTTTGCTGGTATTCTGAAAGAGAAAGACAAATTTATGTTGATGCATGACTCTATTAGTTAATTACTCCAAAACTGAACATGCTAAAATTGGGATGAAAAAAAAAACCATACAAGTCACATATTATGGAATAGAATAGAATGGAATAGAATAGAATAGTATATGCTTTTATTTGTCTATTCATAATGACATCAATAGAGACTTAACACCATATGTGGGATCTTTTACTTGTTGGCACACAGTGTCACCTGCTGCAGCTGATGTTACCACTTTAATGTCTTATACATAGGACAAAGATAGATATTTAATCAGTCATTCAAAAACAAAAATGCTTTACTTTGCCCAATTATAGTGTGGTAATTGATACTCAATGAGAAGATGACAGGCTGTCTTAGTGTTCATATGAAAGTAATTGAATAATCATACTTACATGTAATCTTGTGTTTAAAAAGGTAAGTCCTGTCCAATTGCAGAGCAGCAAATGACCACTTCATCAGAAAAGTTCAGTGATCTTGGCCAGCTTAAGGAGATTAAGCATTAGTTTTGTTTGTTGTTTCATTCGACAACAACAAACGGATTTTCATTTACACCAGCCTGCAATTACTATGGAGTAGTAATACAATTACCAAGGGAATAGTCATTTCTACTAACCTTTAATACATTCTACAACTTTAGACTAGTAATACATTTCTGACTACTTTTAGTACAGTTTCCAAAGCTAATGTATGAACTACATAGTAATTTTGACTATGCCTGAATAGTCAAAATGACTTACCACTAGTTACCAGGTAGTCACCATGCAATTTTGCACCGATTACTACCCAAAAGTAGTCATGAACTAGTCACTGTGACAACCCAATGTTTAGAGTGTATGTATTTGGTGGAGCTGCAACTAAAAGTCCACTGGCTTTACTTCTCAAATGCCTGTTTGTCTTGGCCAGCCTTAATGAACTTAACTAATCTGATTTGTCCATCCTGTGAGTTTCCCCAGAGACCAGTCTAATGTCGAAAATATAAAGCATTTTCCTACTTCCAAGCATCATCTGAACAAGATTTTTAAAAGAGGAATTCTGCATTTTATGAAGTTATGCAACAACTTTTGGTATCTGACAAACAATGAAAACTAATATTTTCTTGTGATAAAAAAGGCAATGACACTACAGCTTTTCTATGCTTACCATAGCTATTAGTCCCACATCTGATATTTGTTATTAAAGTAAGGAATACTGACACTTAATTGCACTTTCCATGTCCATTCTTGTCTGGCTATATTATCATATATCCTGCTTTAATACTTTGGCAGTAGTATGGCATTGCATCTCCCATCTCCTGGCTAAATGTCCCATTCTAGCAACATGCTGTTGATATGGAACACTGTTTATGACATCTACTTGCTATATGGGACAGTATCAAGGCATTCATCTACAACTACGGTCATTGACTACAGTCTATATCCACTTCACAACGTTACCATATATACACAATGAACTCTTCCTGTCAGAGATGATATAATATCTCTTTGGCATCAACATGATAAAATAGAGCATATGGTTGGAAATATGTTTGCTTCAATATCGTTTATTTCGTAAGAGTTCTCTTGTACATTGACAAACTTCTTCGGGTAAGTATAATTATGTGACGGGAGAGTGGAAAAACAAAGTAAAAACATAGGCTGCGCAGCAGCAAACCTTCAGTGGAAAAACACCATTAAATGACACAATTACACCATAAAGGGATGTGAAGTAAATTGCATGTAAGTATTTGCAATAGTGGCCCAATCTTGGCCTGAATTATCGTATATATGCCTTTCCATATGCCCGCCTGCCTGCCAGGGTGTGTTGAACCATGGATAGGCCTCACTAGACCAATTTACACACATTATGGACCAGTTTACCGCATAAACAAGGAATAGGTTGTGAGCTACGGGTGGACACCAAATATATATTTATTTGTGTTTTTCTGAATATTTCAAAAAGCATCAAAAATAACATCAAGTAGGCCATTAGAAGGCACTTAAATATTATTATATAGGTAGTGTATTTCAAATTTCAGCTATGGACATGCAAAGATTGCCAGTTTTGGCCTGGAGACAAAAAGAATAATTTTAGTATTTTTTTTCAATATTTAAAAATGTATAGAATATCCAGGGATTACACCCACAAAAGGCACAACTTTATCATATAGGTGGCATATGTGCAACAATTTTCATCCATGTACATGCAATAATGGCCAAGTTTCTAGCCATAAATGAAAAAAAATATATTGTTTTTACATTTTTCTCAACATTTCAAAAGGGAGAGAATAACCGTCAATTAAACTATCAAAAGGCACAGCTAGACCACATAGGCTACATCTTTAAAAAATATCATCCATGTACATGCAAAATGGGCTAAGTCCTGGCTCGGAAACTAGCCATTCGCCCGCCGCCCCACTGCCCGACCGGACGACGGATGCCAAACCGCCCGCCCGGCGGACGCACAACTTTTGACCAAAGTGATAACAATACCTACTTCGAACTTCGTTCGCTGAAGATAAAAAGTACTTCCAGAAGAGTGCAAGCAAAGTCTCGCTTAACTACATCAGAAAGGGGTTGACCTTGAAACAAGAGATACCATTTCGATTGCACAAGTTCGTTTCAACTGGTTTTTTACTTGTTGAGCGCAAGTTCCATATTTTTACCAAAATTCTTGAGAGCTAACACATCTGTTAATATGCTGTCTGAATTCATCTCCATGCGCAATGCCATAAATGGATGCATTGTCTCTCTTTTTACATTTAACACAATGCAGTTGAGCTAAAATGATTGTCATTATTAATGGTCTCAACATGCAATTGATGCATTTTAACAATTCGGAAGAAAACAGCTGGAAATCTTACAAATGGAGATGATATGCAATGGAAGTCCTGCAAAAAGAATCACAATACGAAAATCATTTACAGCACAATAATCAGCATCCCTTCTATACCCTAGTAGTGACACTGACACAGCTGTACCTATATTCTAGATCAATTCAATATTACAAACTAGTGAACGATCCCAATCGCTTTGGTAAATTTCTAAAGGTACCAAGATCGGAAAACTGTTCCTTTCTCCTTCTTTATAGTAACTAAAGTATATCACGTTTTGAAGCTCCATAGCATTTACTAAATGTGTCTTTATAACATAAGAAGAATCTGCCTTTAAAAGGAAAGGCATTTAGGAATGTTTATCTTTGGCCCATTTGGTAAGAAAGCCTGCCAGGCAAAAGGTATTGCTGTTTGATAGTCTGAGGATGTCGGCCTATAGCAATAGTGAGATTCATACCTCAGCAAGTGAAGTGTTTTCACACTTGCAGAGACATTAGCAAGAATGCCTCAAGGCTAAGAGAGACAAAGCTGCTGCAAAAAGAAAGAAAGGCTCGTTTGAGTTTCTGGCATATAACAGAAGTGGTTCTTTAGGTACATCCTCAAGTCTAATTTCTTAAAATAATTCGGAAGGGTTTTGTGAATTGTAGAAATATTCTAGTCAATTTTAAAAAACTGATATTACAGAACAATAACTTTCAGACACAAAGTAACAAACAACAAAAGCCCTTAAATGGATGACACTCTTAAACATTTTTTCATTTTCTGAATTTAGAATTACGGCAAGAGAGAGCAGGAGAGAAGAGCATATAAATATATTTGAATCAATTATCCTTTTTTAATGCTTTGTTCTCCGAGTTTCGACAATAATTCATCATAACAGTGATATCACTCATTCTTGTGTGGTTTGATTATTGAATTGTTATTATAATTATAGCCAAAATAGCATTGCATTGAAGGGAAGCACCTGGCACTTGCATGTATCTAAACGTTTTCCATATGAAAAAAGCGTGCTTGACAAACAATTTCTTTGGTCCTGAAATGATTTTCGGAATAAAAAAAAAGATCAACAGGTCAGTTGGCAGTGGAGTGTATTAAGGATGTTCAGAATCAATCGGATCCATCCAACTCTGCTGTTTAGGTACTATTCAACAAGCATGATGTGTTCAATCTGCTAGTGCACAACATGTCTTTCACCCAGTTGCAACTTGCAAGCTTCCCCGGAAAATAGTCCTCAAGTCTGCCCTTTGCATTTTGCTCATGTCTCAATGTTTTCGCTTGAATACCAAAACAAGGGTCAAGCACATTCTGTGGGTGACAAGCGCAGCACTTTACAAGTGTTTTCGCCTTTGCAGTCTCTGTAGAGAATCAAATGCAAGACGATTAGAGACTAATAATAGCTCTCCAGCATTAAAAATACCCGAGAGACAAAACTGACACATCTGTGAGACTCATGACAGTTAGCAAAATCTTCACACTTGCTGAGCTGCTGAGAAAACATGACACATCTTGAACCTGGAATAAGCAAGATATGAAAAACCAGTAGTTAGTTATGGTCTGAGATAAAATGGTATTTTTCTGAGTTTAGGCGATGCAATTTGAGTAATTATAGTCTTCGAAGGAAAATCCTAATATATATAACAAAAGTTTGCATATAAATGAAATTATCTGACAGGCCTTCGATGAATAGCATGTGCAGTGAGACAACAGCTTTTGAAGTTAAGCGCTGTGTACCAGGCAAGTCCTTACTTTACAGGGGATTTCATTACCAAGCTATTCTGGTCATTCACAGTTGCCTCTGAGGAATTAATGCAATGTAGGCAATTACTACGTTTCATATATTAGCTGTGTGACGTTCTGTTGTTCCCGAACCAATCTGATTAAGCAAAAATACTGTGTATTTAGAGTATAAAGAATCTTAGAATCGTGTACTAATGAAATCGCCTGTTATAGACTTTTCTATTGTGTCCCATACTATATAACAAGTAAGTATTGACTTCCTTAAGCCTCGCCATATGTCACAGTGCCAGGATTTATAGCTGCTCTCTTGAGCTAAGTGGTCTCTTTTTCAGAAAGGAGTTGAGGCATAAAAAGCCATGAATAACGGCTCTCTACTTGATGTTTTTACACTCAGCAGTTTATTTGCAACTGCAGTGGCAGCCAAATTCTTCATCCACAAAAGAAAACCATTTATTCATAGCATGCGCGCCAGTTTGAGGCTGGAAATAAATAACTATACTTACTGTATTGGATCACCAGTGCACAAAATGTACAATGGATCCCAGATTCATAGCACAATTTTCATAGAAGCACAATATTTGCCAATTTTCTGATTACAAATTTCGGTTTATGTGGAGGGTACATATTGGACCTCCATGTTTGAATCCAGGTCACTAGGCTTATTTCTCTGTATTTGACGAACCAAGTGGTACTTTTGTTGTCCCAGGCAACAGTGGACAAAGAAGAATATGTTTGCAATCTAAGTGCAAAGACTGCTTTTATCCCATCTGAACTAGCAAACTTGAAGGCTTCTTTACACATGTGGTCTTGTTAGTAAAACAGCATAATATACAGTTTTCACCATGGCAAATAAACAGTGATAATTCTCTCATAATATGTCAAACACATAAGTTCTATGAGACACTTTAGCCTAAGGTTATCAGAATGTAGAAAGACAATATTGAGTCTGTAGCTTAAACAATGAGTGCTTCCAGTGATACCTTCAGTTTTGTTTGTTATTAGGCTTATTAGGAAGATGGAGCTAGATTATGCAAGATTTCGCAGGATTAAACAGAAGCCCTTGCCATCTTGTGTGTGTCAGGTTTCAGTCTGAAGAATTTATAGGCCTACGAGCAGATTGTGCTGGTAATCTAACTGAGCTTTTGAAGTGGATTTTAAATAAATTTTCTCCAGTGTGGGATTTATTGAGAATATTAATTTTAATGGCTTCACATCAGATCGCATTTCGCAGTTCATTTACTTGGCTGCTTAAGTTTTGCCTTGAACAGCCATCCTTTAAGGTGGCTCGATACTCATGAACTTTCCAAGATAGAATTTCTTAAAAATAGTTTAAAATGATCCAAAATATAGTTTATAGCATGGATATATAAACGAAAGTGGTCGCTACCAGCCTTTCTTTCAAAATATTTGAGGTTATGTAAAAGAAAGTCAGTCCACGCAAACCTAAAAAACTAAATTTTTTTCGTGAATTTTTTACTGTGAAGTTTTCCATGCCATTCAGTGGCCATTCATGCTATGTTAATAAATGAAGCATGGAATTAAAGAGGACAGTTTTATGGAAAAGATAATGACAGTTTCAGAAAGATATATTTAATTTAAAAGGATTTCCAAGGGGCTTGGAATAAAAGTTTCAATTTTGAAAATTTAATCTTTTTTATAAAACATAGTGCTAAAAAAAATTGACGAGATAGGATTTTGTATTTCTTTGTCATCAACTTCCAAAAATAGTGGTGAACAATATGATGATACAGACAAGCCTTCCTACCACACTCTAGATTCAGATTCAGATTCAGATCTTTTATTCGTAGCTCATATTAAACATCCTTTATAACGAAATATCAAAATTGTATAAAAACAAGCTACAGGACCTCCTCAAAGGCAAAATTATGCCGCTGTCGAGGAGGCCTCTAAATTGATATACAAATTTATTTATATCACCAAGTAATTTTTGAGAAATTGGACTTGCTTGACGAAAATCGCCTGTTAAAATGTTCTATTCTGAGTATCGAGCTGAAACTACGGCGGTATGAAGTACTCTTCATAGCGCATCTAATGCTTCAAACTAGAAGTCTCTAACCCAAAGAGAAGTGGCACAAATGGTAAATGAAGCGGCCGTCGCAAAAAATTCTCAGAACTTAAAATGATGCTGAAAATGTCTCAGCAGAGCCCTGCTGCTGTGGTGACGTCACGATAGATAGGGCCTGCCTGGCTGCGCGTCAATGTGCGCTTACAACCAACACAGAATTTCTGGGAAGTAACCTTTCTTTTGATTTGCAATTCAACTTATTGCTGCTTCTTCTTTGTGTGAAAAAAGAACAAGAATGGTTACAGCGGCGGATCCAGACCTGGTCATCTAGGGGAGGCCCGGGCATGTTTCGGCATTCGCGGGCCCGCGTCGTCGCATATTTTCTGCAAAATACTATTATCAATCTCAGTGGTCTAGGGGATCCCGGGCCCCGTAGGCCCCCATGTATCCGCCACTGACCATGCCAATGTACTGTATACTTTAAATTAAGTGGTAAATTGAACATATCCAGAAATTGTATTAGGCCTACTTAACTAATATTTTGTTGTGCAGCAGGAAAACATGAACTGCATGTTCTCAAACATAGCACATCTGAAACAAAGAGTGTATTATATCCTTTTTAATATTATTAACATCTTTTTGCCTCCTTGGCTAAATTGCAATATTAAATGTAAGATGATGACATCCTGGAAGACTGATAGGTCATGCTTATAAGTGTCAGAATTGATCTAAGCAGATTTTTTTGGTAATCTAACCCAGTTTTTGAAGTGGCTTTCTGTATTTTTAAGAAATAATCTCCATTGTGAGGATCTATTGTGGATGCTCTAACCCTTAACACCCTGGATTCCAGTTTTAGTTGTGCAAGTTTGTTCAAGTAAGTTTTGAAAATGTTTTGTTCTGAAGTGCGAGCGAAATCTTTGCATTAAAAATTACATGTGATCCAGCACATCTGCTAGTGCTTATGTCCCAGATTTAGAACAATGTAGATTTAACACTTCAATATAAATTGTGTCTTCCCAGGTTACATTTCGCACAGTTAAGCCACAAAATGCTGTCTATCATTCAAAGTTGGGTACTGTTCTTACTTACCCACACTTATATTTCTCATTCAGTATGAAACAAAGTCTGAAAGTTTCATCCACTCCTAGGAAGAAAAAGACCTGTTGAAGCAAGGCACATTTCAAACGAGGAATGCTTTGGTGACCTAACCCAGCTTTTGGAGTGGTTTTCTTGGTTTTAATAGCAAATAACTATCATTGTGAAGATCTATTAAAAAATTTACCACCATTGACACCCGGAATTCCAGTTCTAGAAGTTCTGTATCTGACCCAGTTTTAAATTATATCACAGCTTGTAGTTATTATACATATATAGCAATGCTAGATAATAGAGTCATCTCTGACATCACACTTCAACAGCATGTAAAAGACGTAAAAGATAATGTGTGTTCAAAAATATCTGCCAATTCTGACCGAGAACATCACAGCTCTCCCTCGGCATCTAAATGATGTCTTAGCTCTTATCACCATATAACTTTTGTATAATAAGGCTCATAACGTTCTTATTTTTCTTGTAGCAGAATATCTAAAGCAGCAAAAGAAATACACTTGATTTCCTTATTTAGCTGTAGCTGACATTGGAGGTCCCATATCTGATTAAATGCCAACAATAAACATCATCCCTGAGGAACTTCATTCTGCACTTTGCCTGCCTTATATTATTATCATCAACAGTGAATACAACTGACACTGTGTCTTTTCATGTCCAATATTTTCCATATCTTTACACAGCCTGGCATGCTGGATGCACCAACGGAACCATAATATTGCTGCTCATACAGCCTTGAATATTGTCCCATTCCTGCAATATTGCATTGTTATGGATCATGGTTCATTTTATACAACATCATTTCAAAAATTATGTCAGGTGGGGTTGTTAATAAATTAGCATGCCAACTGGCCCCTGACATTGAGCTTATAACATCCAGCATTTCCTGAATTATATTCACTTCCTTTCATGCACACAACACTTTAAGAGGTTGGATATACCTGAGATAACAATATGTTGTGTATGAGATAATAACTTTCCTCTGCACCTGCACAATGTTCTCCATTCAACATAATCATTTACAAACTCTTTTTTCATATTATTTTATGGCTATCAAAATAGAGGAAAGTGTAGACCTTAAGGTGACTCAAGCGTTGTACACTTCACATACTTCTGAGCAGCCTGGTTGCCTAGCATGCAACATAGCGTCACAACTGCTGCAGGCCCTGAAAAAGTTGTGACGTTACCATTTTCTGCTCTCTTTTTTTCAACAGCATGGCAGCCAGTAATTTGCTATTCAAATGAGATCTAATGCAGCTAGAAGCATAATTATTTTTTTATTGAATGCAGTAACACCTACTCTATTGCTAGTTCAAAGTTTCAACTTCTCATCTTTATCCAAAGAATTTCCTCTGTTAATTTCAGTCAACTGTGTCTAAAATTGTCTTTATTTCTTTAAATTGACATTGGCACAGTAATGGTACTGCAGCAAAAAAAATGACTCAGTGATTTTTTTTGATTTTTTGCCATTTGTTTGACAATAACTTGTTTATGATTTATAAAAAATATTAAAAAAAAATCTGTATGATAGGTGTTCGAAAATTTGATAACTGCCAAAATTGATGCATGCAAAATCCGCAATTAATTAATGTGTTGGTGCCCTTTTAGTTCTTACCGGAACAAGTATTTAACCTTTTTCTTCACATTTGTTGCAAATGTGTTGGTGTACATCCATGGGAAGACATTTATGACATTTTTTTGTGACAAATGCATGTAATGCTTTATTCTGTGTACATAACCAAAAGCTCAATTTATGACTTTTAAACAGTCATCAGGCCAAACATGCCATTACAATGGCAACCAAACGAGTCAGTGAAATTTTTTTGTTTTTCATTTTTGGAATGTATGGGTCCCATAGAGTACCTTTGCAGATTTTAGAAAAATCTGTATGACCAAACTACCATGCTTGAGTCACCTTCAGATTCACTTGCTGTTTATAACGAAGACAAAATAATATATAATTACCACACAAAAATTATTGTGCAAACATGATGTCAATGTTACACAGAGTGCATGCAGATACAATGAGAGTGAACTAATTTTACTGTTGAATAGTACCATTTTACGGTTAGATTCTGAGAGAATGTCCCCGTGTCTTGCTAAAGAGGAATATGTCTTTTTTTTAATGTAAAAAAAGCAGTTCTGAATTTCCAACGCACTGATTACACTTTGGTCAGCCAACCAGGAATCTGTAAGCATACCCTTCAGTGATCACGTCTATCAAAGAGATGTACTTCATTCAGTCTGTGATATTTCTTAGACTCTTTCATAATAGACCTGGGTGGTAGTGAAGGCGTCACCATTGCGATAACGGGTGACTTGTTGCTTCCTACGAACGTAATGATAACAGATTGCCTTCCACCAGACAACTGGCATGGCCTTGCGCATTGCCTGGATGCGCTCGTACACTGTATTGAAGTCCACTTTGCAATTCAGTTCGACCCTTGTGTGGCAATGCCAGCATTCCACCAGGTAGACCAAATAGAGCATCACCATGAAAGCAATTGGGATTTAGATGTAGCCGTCTTCACAAGGGCTCATCTGGCAGCTGCGCTGGGGTGTACCAGGGGGGGGGGGACGTTGTAGAAATGAACGAGGACCTTGGTGATGACACTCAGGCGGCACCAAGTGATGGCAATCAGGCAACCCATTATGAGTTGGAGTGAAACATTTCCAATGGAAGTCCCGCCTCAAGGATCTGCAGAACGATTGCTTCGCTCAAGAGCAGTCACAGTTTCATACATATTAATCTCCTTTGCTAGTTATTTCCATATATTGCTTTCTCCATGCCCTATCATTTTCTGTGGGCATTTTCCTATGTATTCATAACTAGGCATCTGTTTACGAATATATGTCATATCAGTGACATTGCAACTCAGTGAACTTACAGTAAACAAATATAAAAAAAAGTTGGCAAATGAACATCCTTTGTTTCTGCTCAGTAAATGTTGAAATGTATGATTAGCAGATCACAAACAGGCTATATTTCACTGTAATTCATTAAAAAAAAAAAGTCATAAAAAAGTTCTTTATTGAGCTGTTGTACACTGTATTCCAATTATGTCATCAGACATAATGTCATGATTTTGATGGTGATGAAACATTCATTTTTAGATACATGTATTTTCTGCGGATTGCTATAGTCCCAGAATATTTTTTATAGATTGCAAAACGGATTTTGGTCATGGCCAGCTTGGTTGTAGAGACCTATAGAGCCTCTGCTTCACAAATGTAAACATGACTTTGCAGCAAGGCTGACAACTGGAACAGCATTTTCAACTGTTGCACACTTCTGTATTTATAATAACCTGTCTTTAAATCAAATACAAGTGCCGGGCCTCCTTCTCTTCCCTCCCGCTAGCAACCAGCCAAATCTGCAAGATCAACAAAAAACAACAACTGCGAAACATATTGATCTTTTATTTTTTCATTAAGATGAGTGTGTCTCTCCTAGTGAAATGTGTCATTGACAAAAATCTAATTCTCTTGGAGTGGGCTTCACAATTTCACATTATCATTTTGATTTATTTAGGCTACGTCTGATTCTAATCTCTGTCACAGCTACCCTAGACAATGTAAATGGATCTGTCGTATGTAAATATTATGGGATAAATCAAAATATCCCTCCTCTGTATGGAGGCTGGATGTCTCATAGTTAAAGGTACAGTTTGATCTATGTGTATCTACATGTATCTTTCTATCTACCTACAAATATGCATCTTTCAAATATCTGCCTTTCTATTCTATTCCACATAACTTGCAGTCTCTCAGTTTAGATTCAGATGTCTGGAAGCTGTCTTTGTCTTGTTTGTCCTTTCTTGCACCCAGGTCATGTCTTTCTTGCTAGCTTCTGCTTTTCTTTACCTAGCTGTTTTCAAGTTTCTCTGGGTTTTATTTTTCTTTTGCCCAAAGACAAACAAACCGGAACGGTGGTGTTTTTCCTTTGAATGTCTAGTTACAGAGTCAGTGCACTGCGAAGGATGAGAATCTTGACATCATTGGCATTGGGCGTGAGGAGCCAAGGATGCATATTGAATAAGGTTTGACAGAATGACAAGTCCAGCAGCCAGTGACATTCAGAAAATTGCTGGCTACTTCAGCTGGTTACTTCAGTTAGTTATAGCTAGTTACCACAGCATGGTATGGGCAGACCATACTCAATCTGAAAGCGCTTAATGATTTTCAGAATGTTACTGGGGAACTCAAAATTTTCAGTGGATCTTCATGAGCAAAACCCTGGGTGTGTGTCTTCAGATGAAAAATTAAATTGGCGGCCCCTTGTATTAATCCACCCTCATGAGAATACTCTAAACGTTTTACACAAAAATATCATATAAAAAATTAAAAATAAGGAAATGTCAAAACGTTTAGAGGGCTGCACTTACCATGTCTATCTATTTATCTATCTATCCTTGATGGCACCACTCTTCTGCACCCTCTATAATATTGCTTATCGTTGTACCTTTACTCATTATTCACTACTAATTTATACAGTTTTGAAATCGGCTGAAATTGCATTCCAGTAAACGATGCTATATCTACATAATTAATAGTGTACAATTGTATATATTGCATTGATATTTAAGTGTTAGCTTTTAGTGCTGGATAGGTGTGACATTACAATGCATCACTTAGTCGTCTTTATTCTCAAAACAGACATCTTGTTCAAAGTGTAAGTGCTATTAGGAAGAGTAATGACACAATGTGTCATGGACACCATAATTTATTGTTATATTACTGATGATTTTATGATGTTGGATGTTTGATGATGGATGTTGTCAGTGCAAGCCTGCCGTGCACCACACACTATGTAGCAATGATGAATAATTGTAATTGAGGCAGACTGGGTGATCCACATGATCTAGATGAGCACAGGAAATTCTGGTCTGCATAAATAATTCAGGAGCCACAGAGATTTCTGACACACTGCCTGGATGCATCCAAGTGGCGTGGAGCAGCTCACTCATAATTCATACCAGGGTTAAACAGAGAGGACATCTTTGCCTCAAGTGACCATCGAAACTCAGGGAGAGCCAGAGGCCTTGCAGCATGACCATGTTTATAACTTGCTTCCATTGGTCATCTGAAGTTGCCTGAGGGCATTTCCAGCAGAACAATGCTTAGCTCTTTTGACACATGTTCCCAGGCCCCTCTTGAAAGTCAATGCTTCATTTTGACCAATCAAAAAGGGAGATCATGCTAAGTACCTGAGAAAGGCGATACTTCTGAAACTAGTCCTGTTCTTGCTCATGCAGGTTTAGAAGTCATGTTGGCAAACCATACAATACTGGAGAAGGTATTAAATCTTGAAATTAGGGCAAATATCAACCTCCCCACCCCCATAGTTTGGTGCTGTGTGCCACTGTGCCTGTTTGCCACAAACCTATGTAATATTGGATTGTTGCTTGTATTGAAACTCAATGAAATAATAAACACTTATGTTTACTTCAAGATAATGTAAATAAAAGATTTTCATCACAATTTGTTTTTCACACAATTTCCTTGTCAATTTGACAGAATCATTACACTCTTGATCAAAATGCTGGAATAATTTCCATTTTTTAGGTGTGAGTATTTCAAAGTTCTAAAACTGGTGATTGTATGTGTGGAATTGCAAAGAATTTTTCCTCAGACATTAGATTTATGTAGAAATGATATCATTTTTAGTTGCTGAGAATTACTTGAAAACTTTCTTTGGGTGCCTCAGAAAAATTGATAATTTTTAGTGAAAAATCATAAAAAATCGCATAGTGGCTCGACAACACAGACATAAAATTTCAATAAACGCAAAAAATGCCAACTTAATCTTGATGTGTAAAACCAGTAAACATAACATAACAAAAAAGCCTTCACTAAACTTGACATCTAGCCCACCAACCTGTTTTTTGCTTCTTTTTGACTGATATGGCCATTCTTCAGTGAAAGTCACTGGTACCTGGTCCAGAGTAGTTGGCTGGACCTCCATCTTGTGTGAGCAATGGTTAAAGACGTCCGTGTGATGTTATTTAGGTTCAGGTGAAGTTGCCAATAATGGCAAATTCTTTATTTTCTCCATTTTCAAGGTTAAGAAGGATTTGTGGTGCCCTGCAAGCTCGAGTATTACCATAAATGAATAAAATATGAGGGAGTACTTCTTTTACCTCCCTTTTCAATAAATCTTTCTGACTCTCTGTGACCTCTCATACACCAAAAAATTACCCAGGATCCATTAAGGGATGGAAATGAACAGCCTTTCCTTCGACTTGTGAAGCGTGTGTTGGGCAATGATCATAAAGATGTTCACACAAGTATTCTGACACACACTATTGGCTATTGCACCCTAGCGAACCCCTCCCAGAAATTCATGTATCACCACTATTGCTCAAAATTGCTGAGAAGCATATGGGGATACCTTTTATGCCACATAGATCTAAGATGACATTTCCGCTAAGAGTGACCATCCACGCTTACAGATCGAGAGAGCAATGGGGATTTGCAGCTTGACCATGCTGATCACTGGCTACCTTAGGTCATAGGCAGCTTCCTGAGGGTTATTCCAGTAGAATGGAGAAAAGGAGTCTTGTGACCTCTCCTGAAGGATTCAGAAAAAAAAGCTCATGAATGGATGGATGGATTGATATGGTAAGTGCAGCCCTCTAAGCCCAGTTCTGGGCACTCACGAGGGTTGATTGATGAGATGAGAGAGAGAGCAGGAGTCCTCAACATGTTACACATTTACCCCATGTGAGGGATCTTTTACTTGCCCAGCACAGACACTGATACAAGGGGCCGCCAATTTAACGTCTCATCCGAACGACATCCAGCTGGGATTTTGCTCATAAAGGTACACTGAAAATTTCGGGTTTCCCCAACCGGGAGTCGAACCCATGCACTGCAGGCAAAGACCTTCAGTGGAGCAGGCGGGAAACTTAACCACTACACCACCCAGTAGCTACTTCCACATGACTGGCCAAAACTATAGATAACTCAATATAACACAAAGGAATTTCAAAAAAGTTGATCAGTCTTTTTGAAATCAGTTCCAGCTGTATTCTAAGATGGATAGAAAGTTATATAGCAAGCATTTGTTAAAAGATCATAAGCACGCGACAGCCCACAGCATGAGTGATTCTTATTCAAATCTTTTAGGACTACATTGTACTTTACCTACATTCATGAAAAACATACAAGCACTTAAGAAAACTAGACATGCTAAAGCAGAGCTGACATTTTTAGCATATTGACAGAGGAGGCTATATGGATTCAGAGTAAAATTGACATTAATAACAAGAGGGATTAATTGACAGCCAAGCCCAAAGGTGTGCTTTTCCATAAACTTCTGGAAAGAATTCAACGTATATGGCAAATAGGTTGGTTCAGTTCAAAGCCCATGCACAATCAGCAGTAACCCTGAGGGACTTTACACTGTACTTTACCGGCCTCTTGTGTTTATCATCAACATGAATATGACTGTTTATTTTCATGTTGATCCCTTTTATGCAGGATTGCACGCAGTGTGCAAGAATAGACCCACTTTACTGTAGCTCATTGGTCTACGAAACATGGCTTTTCGGCAGTGCATAGATTGCTTTACTGAGGGACATGGTGTGCTGCACTCCTTTGCAGCATATAATACAGAATGAGGTATCAATCTATTAGCACCAGTGACCAGAGCTTTAGAAAATAACCTATGCCATATTTACACTAGCCAATATCAAGCTATCAGTGGAGATCACCTTTAAAGTGATTGTATTAAGGAGACAGATGATCTACAATCTGAACCTGCTTTAGAAAAACTGATCTCAAGAAACATGTGCCAGGAACAGTGTTGATTCATGGCTAGGAGAAACACAACTGTTGTCAGGAAGTCTGAATCATTAATTTTAGTTGACTCTCTTTGTGTTGGAAACCGCTTTCCTTTTGAAGGCCAGATATGAAATGAAGCCCATTTCAGCTTCCAAGGCAACAACAGAAAATAATGCCTTGAACACCAAAATGATTTCTCCAATTTCAATGAAGAGTTTTTACATTCTATGCTCAATCATTTTTATCTACCAAGAAAATTCTACTACATGTTTGTAAAAGTCCAATGTTAGACAACAGAGATGAAAACGAAACTGACTCTGACTAACTTGAGGTTGGCTATGATTTTCATTTGCCAGAGCAACATTGAAAAAAGTGACTGAAAAGAAAATAGCTGAATTTGTAATAAAATCTTTCTGCTCTTAATCATTTGATTGCAGATGATTTCATATTTGTAGACATCAGTGGTAAAGAATAAATCATTCTTCCTGCAATTTTCATTGGTTGAGAGAAGGTGTGACACCACTCTCTCCTGAAAAGTTGCATAGCGTTTTACATGGGTGACCAACTGACCATGGCATTCTAATCCATTGATATCCTGAATGGAACAGACACTAGCTGTTTCAAGTGAAAGTTTCTGTTTGTATTTCACACGTTCGCAACTGGCCATTTCCTGGATCTTTTAATGTTTATCATATCGTACACTATTTTATTCCATTCCTTTCATACACTCAGCATTTAAGGAGCTTGTATACAACTGACATGACAAAATACCATGTAGCTCCATGTCTAGGGAAAGTTAAAATAAGAGTTTGAGAAGCAGATCGACACCATGAAGTTGTGTTAGAAATGAGGACGATGCCTCCTGTTTTATAAAATATTTTACGACTCTTTCCTGATGAATGATATATACATGTACACTGCTCTTCGTGCTGGGGTAAAAAAAAAAGTTCAGAAGTGCCTATTATTATGAATTTCCAACACACTGACACCACTGTGGTCAATAATCAATAGTTTTAAAACCAACAGTTTATCCTCTCACCATTTTCAAGAAATTCTACTCGTTTGTGTAAGTTAAATAATGCCAGAAAATGAGAATAAAGACAAAGGCACTAACATGCAGATGGAATTTTCACTTTCTCTGTACTCACCATTATTGCGAGAACAACGATGAAGAGAGCAGTGACAACTTTCTTAGGTAAAACAGGATTGTGCAACTTCTGACAGAAGCCTTTCTGTTGTATTCAGCAATGATAATTTGATTAAAATTGAACAAGTGCCATTCAAAAGCCATTTCTGTTGCTTCTTCTTTGTGTGTAACGTAAAACAGAAACATGTCAATCTGTCATGTAACTAGTGAAATTTGAAAATTTAAAATCCGATAAGGCACTGCCGTCCAGATTTTTTATAATCACACTAAATGTGTGGTGTACTGTAGGAAATCAGTATAATATTCAATAAAGTTTTGAACAACACATAATTGTATTTCCTGTTTTCAGTGGCGTCTCTTTCGGGAGGTACGGGGGTATGGGGGGTACGTGTCCCCCATACTTGACATGTGCCCCAGGTGCCCTGCAGGTGCACCCCCCATATGAACTTTTAAACTCTGGCTAAAAATTACAATCTATATACTGGATTCCCCCCCCCCCCAGGGGAATCGTGTGCCCCCCAGGTGCCCCCCCGCCCCCCGCTCGAGACCCCCCAGTTACGCCACTGCCTGTTTTAGAGTGGAATGAAGTATGCAAATTTCATCCACAAACAAACTGCTGAAACCTAATGCATCTGAAACAAGGAGAGCATGTGTTCTTAATCATATCAACATCTTGTTCCTTATCAAGCCAACTGAGAATGACAAAGGCAAGATGATGTTCGGGCATGATACTGAGAGATTTGGTGGAATTAGGCAGACGCTCATGTCAGATTTTGTGTTGAAAATCTGTCCCTGCAGATTGCTTTGGGAACCTAACCCAGCTTCTAAAGTGGTTTTCGCCTTTTTTTAAAGCAAGTGATTCCTATTGTGAAGTTCTATTGAAAAATGCACAATCCTTGGAACCCAATATTCCAGTTTTAGTTGCGCTAATTGTTCAAGAAAGTTTTGCAAAATGTTCAGTTGAGAAATTCTGCAAATCAAATCTTTAAAGAGACAGTATGTGTGATAAAACACATGTGCCATAGTGTGCCCTTATTTCATAAATTCTTCTTCAACATTTCAATGCACTTCCCGTAGTACACTTTGCAAAATTAGCACATAAAATCATGCTGTTATTTTTCGAGTTTAAGTGCTTCTAAAAAGGTTTTCCTCACAAGCAGTGAGCAGTGAGCACTTACCATAGAGGTCCTAGGTAAAATTCAATATCAACATAAAACATCATCTTTGAGAGTCTGGGAGATTCCATTTCGCGCTTTGCTTGTCTCATATGGTTATTATCAACATGAATACAACTGACAGTTCCTTTTCATGTCCATCCGTTTACACAGGCTGGCCTGTAGTATGCATCAACTGAATTACATTATTGCTGCTCATGGAGCTTGATAAATATCCCATTCTGGCAAATATATGGATGGTATGAGGCATCATATACTATTTCACAGCACAGGCCAAGTTGAGGGTGACTGTCTTTATCAATTTTTATGGGCGATTTTAAAATTCTCTGCAGCAGATCCTAAATTATATTGCCTTCTTTTGATTTTCATAATTTTACATACAATGTACACAATATTTAAAGAGGTGGTATAGACCCACGGTGACAATAGTCCCCCCTTCGAACAATGATGCTAGACACTAGATGAGTATAAACATAAGAAATATTTCTTAAGAAACAGATCAGCAATATAGCATGTTCCAGTACGTCTTCTGTTGTCTAAACCATTGCTTTTTTTCTAAGATAATGTTTACCTTTTTTTTTCTAGTTTCTTTCATGACTAAGGGAAAAAGCTTCACTTAAGATTAGCATCTGAAATTGCTAAATATAATGCTGCAACTTGTTTTTCCTTTCATCCTTAGAAAATTATTTCCATCAAAGACCTGATATAAAACGAGGCTCATTTCGGTTTCCAAGGCACAGGAATCAATTCTTTTGCACCAATGTTCCTTGAAGAGTTTTACAATCCACAGTCATTCTTTTTTAGCAGCCAGCAAATCCTACTTACAGCCTGCTTGTTTTGTCAAAAGTTCGATGTCGAACTTCAAGAACAAAGGGCAAAACAGACAAACCTGCAGATGACTTGGATTTGCTGTTGCTCTGTAATCTCAAATTTGACATGGAAGGAGATGCAGGAAAAAGAAAGTTTTGGAATTCCTGCTTTGTTCTGCAAACGATGATTTGATTAATTTTGAACAGGCGTCATTTCGAAGGCATTGCTGCTGCTTCTACAATAGACTTGCTAGTAATGTAGGATATAAAAGTGGAGGAGGCGATGGAATAACAAGGTTTGAAGAGAATGGATGAGAGAAGAGAAGAACATGAAAGATGATGTTTGCAAGCCAGTTTCATTATGTCAACTGTAACATGAGGAAGAGGAAGTGGAAAAGCGGAAGAGGAGGAGAGTTGTGCGATGAAGGTATTGAAGAAAATGAGGATAAAGAGAATAAGGAAGCAAGGGAGATAGAGAAAAAGAGTCAGATTTAAATGTAGGAGTGTGAGGATGCAGGGGCCACAAATAACAAATGAGGAGGATGAGGGCATGAGTTGGATGGGATAAAGAGAGCAAGGATAATCTGATGGATGAAAAAAAGAGCAGTGGATGAGTGGTCATTGATGGCAACAGGGATGGAGAGAAAACAGCGAAGTAAAAAAACAAACATCCATATTGGCAAAGGTAAACCTAGAACGCAGTTACAATGACAATAACACTGGGAATGTTTTAGAGTATGGTTGTCATTGCAGTTTCATGAAACAGAACATGCTAGAGCAGGTCTTCTCTCTGCCTGAGTCATCTTAGAGCTGTAGCCTTGTAGCTTTCCATAAACTGTCTAACGACATCCTTTTTACAATGTTACTTGATGCAACTTTGCTACTGTGGGTCTCTGCCTGCTGCCGTTAAAGCCTCCAACAACCTGCATAAGCCTTGTTAACGTTGCCTCTGTTCCTTTCATACAACAAATGAGTCGTTATCCCCCAAAGGCTGCTACTAATATTTTGAGTAAAGACACCATGGGATTGCACTCATTCGAGGCACTATTCACCTTAATGCTTTCGCTTAATGAATAAGCTCTGAAACCTGTGTAAACTTGCTGAGGCATACATCTTTTGTGTGGCTCTGGAGGTTATAAATACAAGATGTATGGTGTCCACCTGCATTGTAATAGGACACAAACCACCTTCACATCTAAACACAGATTTACGCAATCCATTGCCCATGTAGAGTAAAGATAATCTACCTAAAAGATATAACAACAAGGTCAAATATCCATAAACAGAAGATCAATTGGGTGTGATGTCTTGCTGGGCCTCTGTCGACCTCGTTATTAAAGATATCTTCTTTGCCTGCTGTGATATAAAGTGATCTTTATGAAGCTGCCAAACTCTCCAACTGTTAATGTGTAGTGTTGATCCTAGAGTCAAAGGCTTTGACTGAAACGGTGATCGTCTCAAGCGTGTGTCCAAGATCTGATGCCATGGAAGAGCTGGTTCGACCTTTCAACTCGGAGCTCAAGTCCCTATGTGATGAACGTGGTACCAAGTTTGTTGACCATACCCCAAGTTTTACGCTCGGGGATGGCAAGATCAACGATGGCTATATATGGAAAAATGGACCTCATCTCACAAGACCAGGTGTGAACTGCCTTGTGCGTAACCTCGCGATGAAGGTCCGTCAAGGTGAACATGACGTGACGCATACGTTCCAACATCCCCAAAGAATGCAACATCAGCAGCCGAGGAATCTTGTCCATGCCTCGAATGATTCTGACATTCACATTCATTTTGATGGTTGCAGAAATTGCAATGAACGAGGTCATAACGTAAACAGTTGTAGACACTCAAGACCGGTTATGTGCAACATCTGCAAACGGCGAGGCCACAAGGCCAAGCATCACAAGACACAGGCGTAGGTTGTGAGCCATGAAGAACAGGCTGCCGCTTGTGATTTACCTGATGTCAATGACTCTCACATTACTCTTTGCAACAGATTTGCTGCACTGAATAATATTAATGAAAATGACTGCATTTTATCTGATAACGACTGTGTTTTATCTAGTGATCTTTTCAATTATGACTGTGAATTCACTGTAAATAATGACTATTCAAGGGTCCGTCCTGTTGATTTGAATTGTAATGTAACTGTGTTAAATGATGAAGTTGATTGTCATAATGTCAATATTAATGCTAAGTCTCTGTCTAAACTTAAAGGTTTTAGTGAAAAGTGTCATGGTCTGTCAGTGGGTCACCTAAATGTTCGTAGCATTCTTCCTAAAATTGAAGAAATCCGTTTTATACTTGCAATGTCAGAATTTGATGTGTTTTGTGTCAATGAAAGCTGGTTAGATTCCAATATTTTTGATCACGAATATTATGTACCAGGGTATACGGCTGTAAGTAAGCCTAGAAACCGCCATGGTGGTGGTGTTCTAATTTACATTAAAAATGAATTCCAGTTCAAACGAAGAATTGACTTAGAATTAAATGAAATTGAGTCTGTCTGGATTGAACTCAATATTGATAAAACCCTAATTTTACTATGTTCAATGTATAGACCCCCATCTGTGGGTATTGATTATTTTGAAAAAATGTGCGATACTATTGAAAAGGCATGTCTTGAAGATAAGCTTATCCTTATCACTGGTGATCTTAATAATATTATTAACTATATTATTGATGAAAATCTGCATAAAAATCCACTTTATATGATTGAATGTGCTAATGGTTTGAATCAACTTGTGAATGATTATACAAGGGTTACTTCTACAACCAATTCTATCATCGATGTAATTTTCTCCTCTCACAAAAACCTACATGAACGTACTGGAGTAGTAGAATTGAATTTAAGTGATCATTATCTTGTTTATACTATTATGAAAAATTTGAAACCAAATGTTAACAAACAGTCTCACAATCAAGTGAGATTTAGATGCTATAAAATTTTAATGAAGAATGTTTTCTTAATGATATTTCCCAGTCTTATGTACTTAACAATATCACTCATTCAACTGATGTAAATTATGTTTGGACAAACTTTAAAACTGAATTTCTCAAAATTTGTGATACACATGCGCCTATAAAAATTTTAAGAATGAAAAATCGTTACAAACCTTGGGTCACACATGATATTGTTAAACTAATGTGTCGTAGGGACTATCTCCATAAGCAAATGACCTCTACTACAAATCCTGCTCCTGAGATTGTAAATGAATTTAAAATGGTCAGGAATGAGGTAAATGTGCAAATTCAAATTTCTAAGAAAATTTATTACGATAAATTATATAACGAAGGCAAGGGAAACTCCAAAACTTTATGGAATGAATTACAAAAGTTGACGAGTAATAAATCATGTAACTATGTAAATACTGCATTGTCAGCTGAAAACTTCAATGAATTTTACAGTACAATGGGTCTTAATGTTACCAAGCACCTTCCTGACTGTGATGAAGTACTATGGAAGGGTCCTGAAAGTATTTATCAGTTCCATTTCTCAGATATATTAAAATCCGAAGTTGTTAAATTATTAAACCAACTGTTACAGCCGATAGGTCTACATGCCCGATTTGCTAATCGGGCTTTTTGCATGCCAGACACTAAAATAGGTCTTTGTCATAATATCTACTCCCCTCACCATGCTTTGCCAATATCCCTACAAAATATCCAAAAAGTGCAACCAAGCCACATTTTCTACTGAACTTTTCCATAAGTTCTAATGTGCTATGTTAGAAACTTTGTCCTAATATATTTGACAGCCATCTCTTCTACATCAAATAGTGACCAAATAGTGCCTCATGGTTAGAAACTATTTTGACACTATTTGTAGAAGAGATGTCTGTCAAGCACTGCCATCTCTTCTAACTACACAAGGGGGCAGCACTCCTCAAGTGTGCAGGCACAGGAGAGACACCTGGTGACAGGCGGTGAAATGACATCTATTTAGCCAAATTTACTTAAATTAGCCTGTCTCATGAAATTCCTGACCTTTTCTCAAAGGAAGTCAAGTCATTGTCAATCTGAACTGCCAGGGATGGGTTGAGTTCTAGTTCAGTGAAGCAGATATTGATAATTTCTGTCCAGATTCATTAAAAATTATTTCCCAAATGATGTGAAAATTTTTTTTTTTAAGGGGATGTTAATCCAATAATATTGAACAGCAAGCAAACAAAAGGCACTGAAAACGCTTGCAAACAAAACAGTCATTGCAAACGAAGTGACATCAGGCCAAGACGTCACTTGATGATGTCACTTGATGACGTCACAGGTTGGCCAGTTCATGTATGCCAAAAAGTCGCAAAACCAAAATATTCTTGGTGCAGAAAATCATTTCTTAAAAATTGCATTTTAATGCAATCGTCATGAAACTGCTACACGATGTAGTCAAGTGATGTCTGCATCTACGCTGTAAAGGGCGTGAAGATACATTGAACAAATTTTATTCGCCAGCCCTCTAAATTTAGACATGTGAAAAATTTGTTTTTCCACGGTCAGAGTGCTGTATAATAAAAACGGTTTACCCGAAATTAATGTCGTGTTCAGCGAAGACGCAAGAAGTACCCAGGAAGGTGCTCTATCAATTTCAAGGCTTTAACTGCAAAATTGAAGGGAGAGAGGTCATTTTTACTGTCATGGAAATAGTCTTTTTTCCATCTTTTTTTTCCCATGTCAAATGATGCTAATATTTTTGGGATTCCCCCCGGAATCCCCGTTAAAATTGGGTTAATTGTCCCTCACAACAATAAAAAGACCTTAACCAGTTATTTGTTGATACAACACAAGCCAATTTTGTAAATCCGGTTAACACAGAAATTCACTAACACAGGCTAGAGTTAACCCACTGGTAGATACAATCTAGTACAGAAATCACAGGCCCCTCGCCTTGGAGTAGATCTATATTGATAATATATGTCCAGATTCATCAAAAAATTATTTCCAAAGTATTCCCTGGCTTTCATGATTTTCCTATTGATAGTCTGTGTTCCATGGCTCTGAACATGGTAGGCCTATGTTTTGCAACAGAGAAATAAACACTTTCGGATCTGAAATTTGCGATGTTGTGTGTTTAAACTAATGAAGTATTCGGCTGCTATAAAATTCTTAAACAAATTCTGAAAACCAGGTGACAAAATTCAAGTATTGAATCAAGTATTCCCTTGCTTCCATGATTTTCCTATTGATAGTCTGTGAGTTTCATGGCTCTAAACATGGCAGGTTTTGTAACAGAGAAATAAGCTGTTTCGGATCTGAAATTTGTGACATTAGACTTTTTGGCCACAAAATAAATTGTAGAAAATTTCTGAAAACCAGGTGATAAATATCAGATATTGACTGAAATATTTCCCAACTTTCATAATTTTCCTATTCATAGTATTTAAGTTTCAGGTCTCTGAACATTGTATGTTTTGCAAAAAAGGTAGCAGCATGACGCACATGAAAATCGCGATCTGTTATGTTTTCAGAAACGGCCTTATTGACTGCTCAAAAAAATCGTAGATAAATTCTGAAAAGCAGGTGATAAACTTCAGATATTTATTGAAATATTTTCCAACTTTCATAATTTTCCTGCTCATAGTATTTGAGTGTCAGGTCTCTGATCATTGCATGTTTTGCAAAAAAGTTAGCAGCATGACGCACATGAAAATCGCGATCTTTTATGTTTAAAGAAATGGCCCTAATGACTGCTACAAAAATCGTAGATAAATTCTGAAAATCAGGTGATAAAATTCAGGTATTTACTGAAATATTTGCGAACTTTTGTAATTTTCTGATTCATGGCATTTGAGTTTCAGGTCTCTAAACATTGTATGTTTTGCAAAAAAGTTAGCAGCATGACGCAAATGAAAATTGCAATCTTTTATGTTTAAATAAATGGCCTTATTGACTGCTAAAAAAATCGTAGATAAATTCTGAAAATCAGGTGATAAAATTCAGGTATTTACTGAAATATTTTCCTACTTTCATAATTTTCCTGCTCATGGTATTTGAGTGTCAGGTTTTTGAACATTGTATGTTTCGCAAAAAAGTTAGCAGCATGACGCACGTGAAAATCGCGATCTTTTATGTTTAAAAAAATTGCCTTATTGACTCCTAAAAAAATCATAGATGAATTCTGAAAATCAGGTGAAAAGATTCAGGTATTGACTGACATATCCCCAAAGTTTCATAATTTTCCTGCTAGTCATAAGCGAGTGTCAGGGCTGCAAACATCACACGTTTTTCCTGAAAAAGAACAGCAACTCTACTGCATAGCATGGTAACGTCACAATAGGACTCAGAGAATAATTGGCAGCAGCCAAAGTACCATACGGCCAGCCAAAGCTTCAGATGGTAAGGCAAAGCATCTGATGGAATATCATCTGATGAAAAAGGGTCTGATGAAATATCCAAATAGCATCTTGGGGGATATTTGATCTTTTCAAATATCCTCATAGTGCAATTTGGAATATCCAAAGTCTTTTGAAAAGCACTTTTTGCTATTAGACACAATGGCAGTAGAGGCATTGTCACAAGCACCAACTCAGTTTCTGTAGCTCTGTTGATATTCTCAACTTTGACTGCAAGCTGCTTAGAATTGCAAATATTCATATTGCTGGACAACTTACTCACATTTTTAATTTGTCGCTAAGAGAAGGTACGGTTCCAAATGATTGGAAATATGCTCGAATCACTCCTATATATAAAGGTAAAGGTAATAAAGATGATGCTGTTAATTTCCGGCCAATTTCTGTATTGAGCCATATTTCTAAGCTTATTGAAAAAATTGTTCAATGTCAATTTATGTCTTTTATGATTAGTCATCAATTTATAACACTTGATCAATATGCATATCGTAAATTTCACTCTACCACGAACTGTTTACATACAACTATAGATGAATGGCTTCAGAATATTGATGATAAACTGTTAACTGGCGTCTGTTTCCTGGACATAGCTAAATGCTTTGACTCCATAAATCATGATATATTGTTACAAAAGTTAAAGAAATATGGTGTTAATGATGTGGAACAACTGTGGTTCAAATCATATTTATTTAATAGAACTCAGAGTGTTTTCTTCAAAAATGTATTGTCTAGTCCGGTTGATGTTAATATAGGCGTGCCTCAAGGGTCTACTCTTGGGCCGCTGCTATTTATGGTCTTTGTAAATGACCTCCCTATGCATGTAAGAAATGGAAGATGTACGATGTATGCAGATGATACAATGATTTATGTAAGTGATGACGATATTAATAATGTAAATAATACTATGAATGAAATTCTAGTTAATGTTAGCGAATGGTACAATGCAAATAAACTGGTGTTGAATATTGATAAATCAAATGCTATGCTAGTTACTAGATGAGGTGATGAAACTTGAGAAAAGAATTTTCTGTATCTTTATATGATTCACAACTTGAAATTGTACAACATACTAAATACTTAGGAGTTTATATTGACGAACAAGTAAAATTTGACACTCATATTAATGAACTTACAAAAAGGCTGTCAGCTAAGTTAGCATGGTTTTCAAGATTAAGACATATTGTCCCGAAGTTAGTACTTATTTTAACTTATAAGACTTATATTCAACCCATGTTTGACTATGCATGTACCGTTTGGGGTTGTTCTCATGTAAACATCAATCTGATTCAGAGATTACAAAATAGGGCTGTGCGTATTGTCTGTTCAAATTTTGACTTTATTAATGTAAGAGGTGTTGATCTTGTTAAAAGGCTTAAATGGCAAACAGTATCTGAACGTATAAATTATTTTACCTCTATACAAATGTTTAACTGTATTCATGGAAATGCTCCTGATTATTTGGTAAACTCTATTGTTATGGCCTGTGATACAAATGATATAAATACTCGTAGTTGTAATACAATGAATGTTGAAGTTCCCTTTTGTCGAACTGATATTATGAAAAAGTCGTTTTTGTACAGAGGTGCTATTACATGGAATGCTATGCCTAATCATGCTAAGAACTGTTTGACTATTGAGACGTTCAAATCACAGGCAAGGACCCTTTATAAGTAAAATTGATCTTTTTTGTTGTTATCAAATGTGATACATTTTTAATCTTTGTTTTAACCTGTTTTTATTGTTTTACTGGGCCAGGTGAAAAACCCAATCTGTTGGGATCCTGTTACCCAGCCTAAATATTTTTGAAAAAAAAAAAAAAAAAAAGTATAACTGATATAGCTGTCTGTCTGACTGTCTATCCCTCTATCTCCAATATAAATATCTCAGCTTGAGAAGACAGTAGATTATGGAGTTACTCATGGCTTGAGATCTGCATTACAAAAGAAATCTTATCAGTGACGGCTTAGGGTCATTGTTTTCACAAGTCTGGCTTGCTTGCCTGCAGTGCCTGTTGTGACAGCGGTATCGTTGGTGCAGCTGATTATGGTTTGGCTTGGTATGCTGCGTGCTGTTGGACTTCTCCGGAGAATAAAGCATGCTGCACTAAAAAGGGAGAGTAGATTATATAGAATTACATATAGTAGCTGAGATCCAAATTTAAAAAGAGATTGCATCAATGACAGATTATGTTAGTCAACATTACCACAATTATGCTTTCTAATTGTTTTCAGACGTCCTGGCTGACTGCAATTTCTTTGTTCCTGCGGTATCTTTAGCACTGCAGCTGATTGTTGCTTTGTCTCCCCTCTCCTCCTGTTCTTCAGCAGGACTTCCTGAGCTGAAAGCATGCTGCAGCCAGATGCAAGCAAGTTACAGGCAAGTCGCAGGCAAACCTCCGCAGATATTTGTACTGGGTGCTTCTTCATTTCAGTGCTAAGACTGGGCAATTCCGTAAACTCCGATTTACAGATTTGACCCTTTAGCAGCTTGTGTAGCTTTAGCATTATATCTCAGCTATTTCATTGTTAAAAAAGGGATGAGGCACGATGTACGTCCGAAACACTGATATTTTGACGTAGCTTGGCTCCTGTTGCACTTGGAGCTTTGGTTGATGGCTTGTCTGATACCCCTATTACCTGGCCTCATGCCTGGATAGCAATGAAATAGCTAAGTTATGGTGGTAGGGCTACACAAGCAGCTAAAGTGTCAAATCTGTACATCAGAGTTTACGGAATTGCCCGACTATTAACCTTCCTAAGACTGATATGAGATTTGCTGACAGCCTGACCTTCTAATACAGAGCTTTTAAGCTTCTACTCCAAAGCTTTTCGGAAGCAAATCCTCTGCTGTATTTTCCTCTTATAGCTAAACCAAATTCATTGCAATAATCTTTCTAGTGATACTATTCAGAAAAAAGAAAATATGAAATGTCACTTGTTACAAAACATTGATATAATAATAATAATAATAATAGGCATTTATATAGCGCTAATTCCAGTAAACTGCTCACTAGCGCTTGTGCATGCTGGATTTATCCGTAGAAACTTTTGAATAGGTAAGTCTTAAGATTTCTCTTGAAACCTTCAAGTGTTTTGGAGGCCTTGACTGTCTCTGGGAGTTGGTTCCACAGTTTCGGAGCGGCATGCGAAAAGGCTCTGTCTTCATATTTGTTTTTATTGTAGGAGGGTGGTTCATTTAACAGCATTTTGTGATTGCTTCTCAGATTACAGTTTCGTTCAGATTTTGGCTGAATCATATTTTGAATATACAATGGAGCTTGCCCGTTTATTGCTTTCCAAGTTGTTAACATGAGTTTGAATTGTATTCTTGCTGGAATGGGCAGCCAATGTAGCTGCTTCCTATGTTGGCTTACACTGTCGTGCTTTCTTAATTTTTCAATGAGTCGAACGGCTGAGTTTTGGGCCACTTGAAGTTTATACAGCAAACGACTCGATGTTCCATAAAGAAGACCATTTCCATAGTCTAGGTGAGGTGTGACAAGAGCATTGACCGCTGTTTTACAGGTCTCCTTGTCCAATGACTTCCTGATTTTTGAAATATTTCTAATATTGAAATAGGCATTCCGACACATTTTATTGACTTGTTTTTCCATGGTCATGTTTTTGTCAAAGATTACACCCAGATTTCTAACATGATCAACTGCATTAATTTTGACATTGTCGACATGGATTGATGATACTTGGAGTTTATTAAGTTGATGTGGACTGCCAATGAGTAGTAGTTCTGTTTTTTCTCCATTGTTACAAAGCTTGTTTTCATGGAGAAATTTTCTGATATCAGCAATGCACTTTTCCATTTTGACTGCGGCATTTCCTTGTTCTGAGAAAGTTGGTTTGAAAGAGAGTATAAGTTGCTCGTCATCGGCATACTTTTGGTCTTTGACTTGGTGTTTTTCAGCCACTTCACTTAATGGAGCGATGTATGAATTAAATAGGATTGGTCCTAATTTTGAACCTTGAGGAACTCCAAATTTGAGTGGCAGTCTGGTTGATGTCTTGTCGTTAATTATCACCGACTGTGACCTTTCAGAAATGTATGACTTGAACCAGCATAGCGCAGAATCATGAATACCGTATCTGCTTTCTAAATGTTTTAGTAGAATCTGATGATCAATTGTGTCAAAAGCTGCTGAAAGGTCCAACAGTACAAGCATTGTTACTTCACCTTTTGTCATATTCAACATGATATCGTCATGGATCTTTGTCAGAAGGGTTTCAGTGCTGTGGAATTTTCTGTAAGCTGACTGTTTCTCATCGTCCAGGTTGTTTGTAGTCAGATGGTCTGTGTATTGTTTAATAACAGCACTTTCAATAAGTTTACCAAGGAATGACAGGTTTGATACTGGTCTATAATTCTTTTTGATTAGATCCAATCCACATTTTTTCAACAAAGGTTTTACTAAAGCATGTTTCAACTCAAGAGGCATTTCTCCCTGTGTGAGTGACTTATTGACAACATTGGTTATAACTGGGAGGTATTCATCAATGCATTGGAGCAAAAGCCACGTGGGAATAGGATCAAGTTGGCAGTGTTTAACTGGCATTTCTCTGATCAGATTCTTTATGTCACTTTGAGATAGCCTTCTGAAGTGTCGGAGTGTATGAGGGGCAGTTTTGGTATTGTTAGCTGTGTCATTGTGTGTGGAGTCCAACTTAGACCTGAGTGTTTTAATCTTTTCATCAAAGAACTTATTGAAATCATTTGCCAAGTCAATTTCATTTGTGTGTGGTGGGAGAGGTAGTTCTTGTTTTCTGTTTAGACTTGAGTTCAGTAACTTGAACAACTTCTTAGCATCACCATTAGAATCTTTAATCTTGACTCGCAGATCTTCCGATTTGAGGTGACTCAGCTGCAGATTCAATGCATTTCTTTTTTCTTTGAATGACTCCCAGTCATTTTCAAGTCTGGTTCTCCTCCATAATCTCTCTGCTTTCCTCTTTTCAGATTTCAGAAGCTTGATATCAGCATTGTTGAATGGAGTGGGTGTGCGTAGAGTTACTTCTCTGGTTTTAATGGGAGCATGTTTGTCCAGAACCACTTCAGTAGAGTTATAGAGTCGAATAAGTTCATTGAGACCTTTCTGTTCCATCCCACTTATGGACAGATGTCTTTCAATGTCTTTTTTGAAATCTTGAACAACAATTTTACTAGTTTTTCTGAAACTGATTTTCTTCTTGGGTTTTTTTGCTTTCTTGATTGGAATGTCAAACAGAATGCAGTTATGATCAGAGAGCAGGTCACTGACCCTACAATTGTTCAGTATGGATTTTTCTCGAGTAATAACAAGGTCCAGTGTATTGCCATCTTTGTGTGTAGGTGCAGAGACATGTTGCACAAGACCAAACATTTCAAGGATGTCGTTAAATTTAATGGCCTTGTTATCATCCGGTTTATTCACATGAAAGTTGAAATCGCCAGTAATTATGATTTCATTGTTGAATGTTTGATAGTGTCCCAGAAACTTTGTGAATTCGGTGAAGAATTCTGCAATACTGTACTTATTTTTGTTGGATGGTTCTGGGCGGTACACTAGAAGAATTGTGACAATTTTCCCATCCATTTGGACTTGGATTTCCATGTGTTCAAAGGTCTTGGTCTTCATGCGATCTTTTTGAATTGCATGAATGCCAGATCTGACAAGGCAACCTACTCCACCACCTGGTCTTCCTAAACGAGGCGAGCTAAGAAAGAAATATCCACCATTTTGCTCCAACTCGCCGATTTCAACTTTATCATCATCTTTTAACCAAGTCTCAGTGAAAAGAAAGATGTCTAGATCATATTCATCATTGTAGTCCTTAACAATTTGCGTTTTCTGTCTCAAACTCTGAGCATTCCACACACAGGTTTTCAGAATATTGTTTGGTTTGAGAATAGTCTTGTGGGGATGAATTCTTATATGTTCTGCAGAAGCTGACATGGAGTCATTTTGTGCTAAAATCTCAAATCTATTTGAGAGTTTGATTGAGCTACTGTTGTGAATTACATGGTTTACCTTTGGCTGAGTTGCGGCTGTTGCTGGTTGTAGCCAATTGACATGTCTATTTAGACCAGTTCGCAAGGCATCAGAATAAAGCTTTCTATATGTGTGCATTGTTACTATCTGTTTGATGTGAGAATTCGATAAGCAAGCAATTTGTGACTAAAGAGAATGTGAAAATCAAGGATGACTCAATTTGTGACCGACCAAAGTTAAGAGTCAAGGATCAATTTGTGACTGACTAAAGGAGTTAGTTAGAATCGAGGATCAATCAATTTGTGATTGACCGAAGGAGATGGTTAGAATCGAGGATCAATCAATCTGTGATTGACCAAAGGAGTTGGTTAGAATCGAGGATCAATCAATTTGTGACTGATCGAGGGGTTAGTTCGGATCGAGGATCAATCAATTTGTGATTGACCAAGGGAGTTGGTTAGAATCGAGGATCAATCAAGTTGTGATTGATCGAAGGGTTGGTTAAGAGTCTAGATCAATCAATTTGTGATTGATCAAGGAGTTGGTTAGAATCGAGGATCAATAATTTATGACTGACCGAGGGGTTAGTTCCGATCTAGGAGCAATCAATTTGTGATTGACCGGATGAGTTGGTTAGAATCGAGGATCAATCAATTTGTGATTGACCAAAGGAGTTGGTAGATCTGTCAGTTAGTGACTAGATCAGAAAATTTAAAAGTGATCTGTCAGTTAGTGACTAGATCAGAACAATTTAAAAGTGATCTGTCAGTTAGTGACTAGATCAGAACAATTTAATAGTGATCTGTCAGTTAGTGACTAGATCAGAAAATGTAAAAGTGATCTGTCAATTAGTGACTAGATCAGTACAATTTAATAGTGATCTGTCAGTTAGTGACTAGATCAGAGCAATGTAAAAGCGATCTGTCAGTTAGTGACTAGATCAGAGCGAAGGAGTTGGTTAGAATCGAGGATCAATCAATTTGTGAAAATTTGAAAGTGATCTGTCAGTTAGTGACTAGATCAGAACAATTTAATAGTGATCTGTCAGTTAGTGACTAGATCAGAGCGAAGGAGTTGGTTAGAATCGAGGATCAATCAATTTGTGAAAATTTGAAAGTGATCTGTCAGTTAGTGACTAGATCAGAACAATTTAATAGTGATCTGTCAGTTAGTGACTAGATCAGAACAATTCAAAAGCAGTCAGATAGGTATGTTGAGTCTGTAGCTGGGTTGAGGGTTTGCTGCTGTGCACTGTATATTTTCTAGATGTTGAAATCTTGAGAAAACTGACTTCTGAAAAAAAATTAAATGTAGAATTTGATTTAAGATGATGTTTCTTAAATAAATACAGTCAAAACAGAATCCTTAAATGGAGCAGAATCCTTTGTGCTTCGTGAGATAAGTACTGATAGGCTGTTGAGTCCAATTTGCACCTTGAATGCTATGTAGGTCAGCTGATACAGTCAGGTGAACAGGGGGAATCCCCAATTCTCGTAGTGACAAGTCAAGTGAAAGTAAAAGTGAAATAACTTCCAAAATATGCAATGTGTGGCCACAAAAGTTGCCACGAATCTTCTAGAGGTTGCTTCCGACAAAAATACACCAAAATGAGCCACAAGACATGCAAGATACTTCAACAAGAACCTATATTATCTCAGAGCTCTTCACCAGTGTGTTGACAGTCTGACAGCGCCCTCTAAATTCCACTGATGTATTGAATTACTTTAAAACAATAAAGTTATGAAGTTTATTCTTGCACAATTATCTTTGCCATCTCTACCAAAATAATATCAAATACAATTGAATTATGAACAATGGCATTTTTACATTAGGTTACTGTCAAAATATGGGAGTTCATAGTTTGTTTCTCCTTTTCGTTGAAAATCGTATTCTCAGTAGATGACAACTTCACCTAAACTTGAGTCAAGAATAATAACATTTCCTGCATTAAGCATCATTAAATGCACGCAACCCTCCTAAATCACAGCTCATAACTGGAAATTGCTGCACTTAAACTAATAGTCCTTAAGCTTCATAAATTTAATAAGTGTTGTATGTTGACATGCACATTTGAAATTCTAAATAAAGGGACTTTGTTCAAACTATTTTCCAAAAGCAAAATAATGCTTTGATTTGATATGAGACTCTACATCACTTAAAGCTACGTGGACAATTTTGAAGGGACAAAATGCAGCATTTATAAATAAACTACCTGATTGTCATCACATAGAGGGACTGCTTCACCTGTGATTCCTCTTTCCTTTGAGTGATATAATCGGCATTTATTTTCCCACTCATTCTGAAGCTTTCTAACATTTTCTATGATGAGGAGAGAAAACCAAATGGTTGTGAACTAAAAAAGAAATTTGTCATTTTGTCCTAAAACATTCTGCCAATAAGCACCATATAAGATATACTGAGAAAACACTACCCTTAATACCCCGGGTCCCAGTTTTAGTAATGCAGGATTGTTCCACTCAATTTTGCGAATATTCGCTACTGTTTGGTTGATAAATGCAATAAAAATCTCTAAAATGTATGTGTGATCCGAACAATCTACTATTACTATGTGCCTGTTTGAAAACTTTTCAAATCTCATTTAACATTTCAATATAAATGGAGTCTTCCCAAATTACATTTGACAGAATTCAGTGATACAATGATGTACATTATCAATTTTCTGGTCCACTGCAGCTGTTCTAGTACTTTTAAATATAAATAATGATGCATGGTTTTCTAAAAAAATTTAAAAAAACCTGCCTGGCAGTCACAGGTTCATGTCTATGCCAACAATAAACACTCTTGGAGTTGGAGTACTCAAACAGTACTTCATCCTGCACTTTGCTTGCCTCATATTGTTATCATCAACATGAATACAACTGACACACTTTCTTTTAATATGCATTCTTTGATTCTGGCTTGCATGCAGGATGCACCAATGGAACCCCACTATTGCTGCTCATAAAGCCTTGACAAATGTCCCATTCTGGCAATACATTGTTGTTATGGGTCATTGTATATGACATCAATTCACAGCGTACTACAGGGTGGGGATGTGAATCAATTAGCGAGCCATTGACTGGAACTTTTAAGGTTCGGTATCCTTCAAACTGATAAAATCCTTTTGTAATACACAGATTTCTGGCACAACCTCCATTTTCAGAACTATGAAAACAAACTATACTGGTTTATATGAATTCTCAGGCTTTCTGAAATTAAAAACAAATCATCAATACTTCCTTTATAAACAGAATTTTAGGGTGTACCAAAGATTACAAAAGATCGTTCAATAAATCATTGTCTAAGAGCGGATTGAATTAGCATAAGCGGGATTTTAATGAACTTGGTCCAAATTTCTGATAAGGTTGATAGCGTCCTTTTTCTGTAATCTATCCATTCCTACCTCCTTTTTTAAACGTTTTTATTGCTCAGGAAATAGAGCATAAGATAGATTCAGCACATTAGCATCTGAAATTGCTCAACAAAGTTTGGTTTCGCTCTGTATGTAAAAAATGATATCCTTCAAAGGTTACAACATCATATGAAACATTGCTAATTCCAGTTTCCAAAGCAACCGAAAAAATTCTTCACACACCCAAGAGAAATTTCTCCAATGTTTTAAGACCCACAGTCATTCTTTTTTAGCACCCGCCAAATCCTACTTTTGTCAAAAGTTCAATGTCAAACTTCAAGAACAAAGGCAAAACAGAAAACTTGCAGATGACTTGGATTTGCCGTTGCTCTGTAATTTCACATTTGGCATGGAAGGAGCTGCAGGAAAAAGAAAGTTTTGGAATTCCTGCTTTGTTCTGCAAACGATGATTTGATTAATTTTGAACAAGCGCCATTTAGGAGGCATTGCTGCTGCTTCCACAAGAAATGGCTAATTATGATTGGTGAAAACAAAGAAGTGGAGGTAACTATGGTGTAGCAAGGCTTTCAAAGAGGATGAATGAAAGAAGAGTAGAACATGGAAATGACAACGTCAGACACAGCAGTGCTACAGTTTCTCTATGTCAGCTTCAGAAGGAGAAAGAGAAGGAGGAGGAGGAAAATCGAAGAGAATGAGGCGGTGACAAAAAACTTAAAAAACAAGCTATAACGTTTTAATGGAAAAGTTAAACAGTCATGCTTTAAAGATAACGGGAATACAGGAAGACTGAATCATTAATTGAATTTGGCTCTCTTTGTGCTAAGGAAATATCTTTCTCTTGAAGCCAAGAAATTAGATTTTCTCAGATGTATGCTATTGACTTTTGAAACCCCACCAAAGACATTCTACTAGTACTGGATAAACAAGAAAAGTACCCTTAAAAAAGGGTACTGTATCGATCTTACCATGAACCTAAAGGTATGTGGCATGCAATAAAAAGTTTAAATATCTTAAAGTAGGCATTTCTATGAAATAAATGCCCTTAGAAAAATTCCAAAGCCTCTCCCCTTGTTTCATGAAAATATCATATAGCCAAGGATGTGTAAAAAAAACTTTGTTATGTTAAACCACCTGTTTGGCTATTAGTTTGTTAATTGCTACATGCACAGTGTTCATTTTATTCAGTACTATTCAAGAGTGTGTGACATCAGGCCTGAAAGATACCCCGCCCCCCAAAAAAAAAAAATCATGAATGTGCCACTGGTTTGCTGTGGTCACTGGAACTTTGCATCATTGCAGCGTAAAAAAAGTTAATATTGCAAATAGAGCAAAATGAATAAGTGAATTGAATTTGGAGGCGTTTACTTGATACATGCAGGTTTTTAAATTTTGAAAATCGGACGTTTATTAAGGATTTTAGGCCAAGATTTGCATTGAGCCCCCTCTTGAAATTGTACACAATTTTTGGTGACGTTTCACACGGAAAAAATATCGCCAGAATGATTTCCTAACCTTGATGAATCGATTTACTGTTAAGTATACTTACATATAAGTTTTTTTACAGGTTAAGACATCGATACAAAAAAGTAGGTAGACAATAGGTATAAAGGCAAAACAGACTCAGACTGACTAGTAGGATTACTGAGACTTACAGCTGTCGTTATTTGTATTCTCACTGGTATGGACAACATTAAAGAGGGCAACATAAAACAAGATCTCAGAATTACAAGTAAGTAACCTTTCTACTGATGATAGTTAGATTAAAAACTAACATACGTGTGCCATTCAAACTAAAAAAACAACTGCGGTATTTCTTGGAGAATGGCACCAAGCTTTTCGACAACCTGCTTCTGAAGGATTGAGAAAAAGGCTCAGTAGCTCCTTCCACATGGTTGGCCCAAACCTTTTATCATGCAATATAACGAGAATGAATTAGATGTTAATCACTTTGAAACCAGTTTTAGCTTTTCCTTACGGCTAATAGAAAGTGACACAGCAATAAAAAAAAAAGCTGATCAGATGCTGAGATTTCAAAGTTGATCACAAGCTGAGATTTGTAAGAAAGTTATTTTGTCAGCCATCTTGCATACAATTTTGCCCCAACTAATATTCAACTCAAAACAGCCATAAATCCAGGTCAGCTAGGAAATCAAAATCCAGCCTCCTGACTATTTCACAAAATGTCATGATAAGATTGTATAAATGCAGGAGAAGGCTTTGGTCACAGTGTTTTTATCAATAAAGAAAAATGCAAATATTCATTTCATTTGAAAGACACTTTTTTAATAAACAATTGAATTATTCATCATTTTATTGGCACAAAGTATGCATGGCAAGTCTTATACTGTACAATAATAATCTTTGGTTTTGTAAACAAAATACAAAAGAATTGCATACTGCAAGGCAGCAGTTCCACGCTAATACTGTAAAGAAATGTGTGGGTCTGGCTCACACCAGAGCCTTTTTTGCATTCAGTGATTGTGCTGCAGAAAATGCAAAGAGAAAAAATGCTGTTCACTGAAGTCGGCAAGGCATGGGAAGCACGGGAGGCCAATGGAGCAACAACAGCTGAGTCAACAAACTAGCAGATAACTGATGGAGAGAATCCTATAATGATGGATCGGTGCTCGCTAAAAGTTTTCTTTCAAATTCACAATTGGATAAGTAGAATGTAAAGAATAATACGTAATTGATGGATGCACAGTCCATTTCATTTTAAGGAAAGGCCTACTACTCCCAGTGCTACTTACATTAGTGCTTGTTAGAAGTACATTATAGCTAAAATGTTGCCCTGTTGTTGCCCCAAGGTGGCTGTTAGAATATGTCAGAGGGATGTCTCTAGTCGACCAGTGTGCCTTGGACTTCCATTGCAAGCACCATTCTGGTTTCCCTGTGGCTGTCTTTGCTGATCTACCGGAGGCTGTGTGTTGGCCTCATCATCAGCCTGGTCAGGCTTGGGAACTGTAGTGAGCATGTATAGAGGAGGCTCTGCAATGCGCATGTGCAAGGCATCCTCATAGTCAGGAGGTGAATCGGGGACATGGGCCTGCGATTGGTCAAGGGACGCAGGTAATGAGGTGTAGGTGATGAGGCCCTGGGGAGGCGCAGTGGTCTGTTCAGCAGTATGGGTGGGCGGACTGAGTGATGGCTGGGACTGTTGCTGAGTGGGCACTGCAGATGAGTCTGGACTGGAGGGAAAATTAGTGGACTGGGACCTAGCGATGGACACTTCTCCTTCACTGCCTGTTCGCCGAACTTCAATCCTTTCACTAGTTCCTGTTAGATGGCGTCGTTGTTTCCGTTTCCTCTTGCGTCTGCGAAAACACATGCTGCGAGACAGTTCTCCTTCACCGGGTGGAACAAATATGGGACCATTGGGGAGGACTCCATTCTGTGCAGCCCCATTTTGTATGATATAGGCCAGATCACCAACTTGGCCTAAAATTACATGAGCATGGTTGTCAAAGTCAGCAAATCCATTGGAAAGCTGATCAGGGACGCAATTGTTAGCTATGACAAGGCAGCCTGCACTCATGTTGCTATGGACATTCTCTGAAGAGTTGGTGCAACCTTGCCTTAGTAAGGCTTCAGAGTAACTGGGAACAATAGTATAGTCGTTGGAAATGGTTATTTCAAAGTCAGAGCTACCTATTGTGCTCACTCTGCTTATCCGACCATAGTAATCCTGTGTGTCTGGGTAGTTGACACCAAAAAGCTTGTGGACATGATAATGCACATAGGCTGTTTTCTATTGCACTAAAACTCTTACAGGCCATGACAATAATAAAGCCGAAGCCACCCAAAATGCCACAGGGGACACATACCAAGGCAGGTGTCCTGAGTCGGCAAATGCCATGATATATTCTTTGAAATTATTGACACTGAGAAGATCAAGACCTTCCCTTGTCTCCATGTAATCATCCATTCGTTCGTATTCCTGGAAAAAATTGCTTCGTTGATCCTCAAATTCATTTTCAGCCTCCACATTTGAAAATGAAAAGCCTTTTGTGAGTCGGATCTTTGTTGCTGGGTAGACTTCAAGGTTGCAAAGGCTTCTAGAGATATCTCGTATTCCACAAGAAGCAAAATCAAAGGCAGAACTGGCAGTGTGTGAGATGACTCTTTCATAATAGACCTGGGTGGTAGTGAAGGCGTCGCCATTGCGATATCGGGTTACTTGTCGCGTCCTACAAACGTAGTGGTAACAGATTGCCTTCCACCAGACAACTGGCATGGCCTCGCGCATTGCTCGGATGCGCTCGTACACTGTGTTAACATCCACTTTGCAATGCAGTTCGACCCTTGTGTGGCAATGCCAGCATTCCACCAGGTAGACCAAATAGAGCATCACCATGAAAGCAATTGGGATGTAGATGTAGCCGTCCTCACAAGGGCTCATCTGGCGGCTGCGCTGGGGTGTACCCGGGGGGACGTTGTAGAAGTGAATGAGGACCTTGGTGATGACACTCAGGCGGCACCAAGTGATGGCAGCCAGGCAACCCATTATGAGCAGAGTCAGAATGAAACATTTCCAATGGAAGTCCCGCCTCAAGGATCTGCAGAACGATTGCTTCACCGGCCTTTGCTGCAAAATAATCAGAAATCCAAATTAGTTTTCTTCTGCAACCTTATCTGACCCTGTCCAAATATATTGCATCTGTGAATACTCATCTTTCTGCTTTTTACATTTGCTTGCTACAGAGGACTACATATTGCTCAATAGCAGTCACATTTCCATATATATTAATCACCTTTGTCTACTTATTTCAATATATTGCTTTCTTCACGCCCCTATCATTTTCCAATGCTATGCTCCTATGAATTCATGTCTAGTCATCGGAATATGAACATGTGTCCTGTCAGTGACATTGCAATTCAGTCAACTTACAAAAATTTGGCAAATGCACATCCAATATTTCTGCTCTGTAGATTTTGATGTGTATGACCAGAGTCATTAACAGGCTGTATTTCACTGTAATTAATTTCAAAAGGTGTTCTCATAACCACCATGTTCTCATTTGAGCAGTTGTACACTATATTCCATTAATGTTATCAGGCATAATGACAATGTCATGTTGGTGATAGTGATGAAACCTTCATTTTAGATACATGTATTTTCTGTGGATTTGTACACTTTCAGGATATTGCTTATAGATTGAGAAACTGGTATATCAATGGCCAACTTGGTTGTAGATACCTTTAGAGCCTCTGCATCATCAAAACAAACATAATTTTCATTGAGGCTCACAACTGAAACCGAATTTGGAAAGCATACCAAATTCTGTATTTATAAGAACTGATCTTTAAAACGAATGTATTTTGCCCATGGAGTTCTTCCATCACTTTCTTATAACAAACCCCCGAAGAAACAACAACAGAAAAGCATATTCACACAGTCTGATTCTCTCCTCTGTCACATCTACCCTGGATAATGTGAATGGATCTGTCATATGCAAATATTGTGGGGAAATCAAAATATATATCCATTGCATCTAGGGTGGATTTCTGGGAGGGATAGGTACAGTCTGATCTATTATCTGATTATCTTTCTATCTACAAATATGAATCTGCCAAATATCCACCTTTCTATATCAACCTTTGTCTATCTATTCTCTTCTTTCACTTCTAGTGCGTTCTTTTCTATTCCACAATCCACAAAACTTGCAGTCTCTCAGTTTAGACTCAGATGTCTCGAAGCTATTAAGCTTTCATTGTCTTGTTGGTCCTTCCTAGCACTTAGGTCATGTCTTTCTTGCCAGCTTCTGTTTTTCTTTACCTTGCTTTTTCTTGCTGTTTTCTGGTTTCTCTGGGTATTATCTCTTTGTCCAAAGACAAACAAAGCGGAACAACTGCTTTTTCCTATGAATGTCTAGTTATGGAGTCAGTGCACTGCGAAGGATGACAATATTGATATAATTGGCATTCGACTTGAGGATCCAGAGATGCATATTGAATAAGGTTTGACAGAGCGACAGGTCCAGCAGCCAGTGGCAGGCTCCTGCTAAGACTGACAAATTGCTGGCTACTTTACCTCAGTTGGTTATAGCTAGTTACTGCAGCTTGGTATAACGCAGACCATACTAAATCTGGAAAGTGCATAATGATTTTTTGGATGTCACTGGGGAACCTAGGGACACCACTGCCCCAGCTGAATGGCGTAGGGATGTGACATTAAATTGGTGACCCCTTGTATCAGTGTCTCTGCTGGTCGGGTAAAAGATCCCTCACATGGGGTAAATGTGTAACATGTTGAGGATTCCCGCTCTTTCTGAACTGGGCTCAATGAAAATAATATTAGTAATAATAAAACTATTTTCTGTAGCATAAACTTTATAAATACTCTTAATGTTTCACAATAATATGTAATATAAAACGTTAAAAGAAAGGCAATGCCAAAAAGCTTAGAGGGCTGCACTTACCCTATCTATCTATCTATCCATCTATCTTGATGCATCTATCAATCCCTGATAGCATCACTCTGCACCCTCTATCGCTAATTGTTATACCTTATTACACCTTATTTCCAAATTTCAGTACTAGTCGTTTGTACAATTTCAAAATGGGCTGAAATTGCATTCATGTAATCACTTCTATATCTTCATAATTTACTATGTATATAATATTGAATTGATATTTAGGTTTAGTGTCTTGTGCTAGATAGGTGTCCCATTGTAATGTGTAACACAGCAAAATGTGGGTGCTGTTAGGAAGAGTAATGATACACTGTGTCATGGACACCATAATTTATTGTTACATTGCTGATGATTTTATGATGTTGCATGCTTGGTGATTGATGTTGTGAATGCAAGCCCACAGTGCACCACACAGCATGTAACATCGAGGGAAAATTGTAATTGAAGCAGACAGGTTGATCTACATGATCTAGATGAGTGCAGGAGATTCTGTCTGCATAAATAATTCAGGAGCCAGAGAGATTTCTGACGGACTATCTGGATTCATCCAAGTGGCATGGAACAGCAGCCCCATAATTCATACCGGGTTAAATAGAGAGGACATATTCACCCTCAGTGACCATCTACACTCAGAGAGCAACGAGCCTTGCAGCATGACCATGTTGATAACTGGCTACCATTGGTCATCTGAAGTTGCCTGAGGGCATTTCCAGCAAGACACTGCCAAGCCCTTTTGACTTGCGTTCCCAGCTGCTTCTGAAAGCTCAGACCAACCCAAATGGGAGATCATGCCAAGTGGCTTAGAAAGATAATAACTTCGTAACTGGTCCAGGTCTTGCCTATGCACTCATAGAAGTCATGTTGCCAAGCCATATGCGTACCGGAGAAGAGTGTGTAATAATTGGGAAAACTGAAAGATTCAAACAAAAAGGCTGAAGAATTTGGGTGGACGATAAATTATGAAATAAAAAAAAAATTTCCGGCTTATCAACAATCTTGTTATACCATGGAAGCCATTATACTATATATTGAAAGGGCCAACCCTTGACAATTCGAATACAAGTTTTACTTGTGAAAGAGTGTTCAAGTAAGTTTTATAAAACGTTCTGCTGCAAGCTGCCTATTAAATATTTGTCGAATATGTGCGATCCAAAACATCTGCTAAACTGATGTGCTGCTAGAGAACAGCACAGCTCTCGCTCAACATCTTAATATAAATGGTGTCTAAAGTCATATTACTGTATATGTTTTATACGATAATGGATATAATGTTATTATTTTTTGGGTTCAAGCACTTCTAAACATGAAGAAAGTTATAAGGAGTAAGCAGCAGAGAATAGGGACGATACAAAATAGGGAGTAAAAATACTTTACAACAGAGAGAAACAGAACTGCTGTCAGGAAGTCTGAAACTATTAAACTGAGGCTACAGTTTGTGTTTAGAAAACGTTTTCCTTTCAAATGCCAGATATGAAACGTGGTTCATTTAAGCTTCCAAGGTAAAACAGAAATAATTCTATGTAGACTTGACAAAGGATTTTTAGATATTTCTCCTATGTTACCTCAAATTAGACTAAACCGTTTTAAAACCCACAGTCAATCCTGAGTACCTCCAAGGAAATTCTAGTGGTTTGTGAAAGTTTAATGCCAGACAACAAGGATGAAAATAAGGCACTTACATGCAGGATCCTTGAATTTTCACTTTCACTGTATACTCACCATTCTTGCAAGAATAACGATAAAGAGAATGGTGATAACTTTCTCAGATAAAACAGGCTTATCTAACTTCTGACAGAAGCTTTTCTATTGTGTTCAGCTAATGATAATTTGATTAAAATTGAAACAGTTCCATTCAAAAGCCATTTCTGGTGCTTCTTTGTTGTGTGACGTAAAACAGAAGCATGTCAATCTGTTATGTAATTTGTGAAATTTGAAACTTTTGAATCCAATAAAGTATAGCTGTCCAGATATTTCCCATTCCGCCAAATGTGTTGTGTACTGTAGGAAATTAGTATAATGTTCAAATAATGTTTTTGACGACATATACTTAAATATCCCATTGTAGCGTGGAATGAAGTCTGCAAATTCCATCTACTCCTATAAGGTGAAAAGGAACTCCTGAAATAAATTGCATCTGAATCAAGGAGTGCATGTGTTCATAATCATATCAAAATATGGTTTGTTATCAAGTCCACTGAGAATGACAAGGGCAGGATGATGTTTGGGCATGATACTGAGAGATTTGGTAGAATTAGGTGGACGCTCGTGTCAGAACTTGTCCCTGCAGATTGCTTTGGCAACCCAACCCAGCTTTTGAAGTGGTTTTCTCCTTTTTTTAAAGCAAATAATTCCCATTGTCAAGTTCTCTTGAAAATGCACAACGAATGACACCCGGAATTCCAGTTTTAATTGTCCTTGTTTGTTCAAGTAAGTTTTGCAAAATTTTCAGTTGAGAAGTTATGCAAGTTAAGTCTTTAAGGAGACAGTACGTGTGATAAAACACAACTGCTATAGCGCGCACTCATTTCATCAACTCTTCTTCAAAATTTCAATACATTGCCCATACTTGGTAATACACTTCTCGAAATTAGCACATAAAAATATGCTGTCATGTTTGGAGTTTCAGTACTTCTAACCTGGTTTTCCTCACAAGAAGTGGAGTGTCTACCATGGAGGTCATAGGTTAAATTGAATATCAGCATTAAGTCCGGGAGATTCCATTCGGCGCTTTTGTTGCCTCATATGGTTATCATCAACATGAATGCAACTGTCAGTTCCTTTTCATGTCTATCCCAGGCTGGCATGCAGTACATGTATGCATCAACTGAACCACACTATTGCTGCTCATAGCGCTTGATAAATGTCTCATTCTGGCAATATATGGATGGTATGAGACACTGTATACTGAACATACCAAGTTGGGGGTGACTGTCTATGTCAATTATTATGGACAAGGCTTTTAAATGCTCTGCAGCATATCCTAAATTGTGTTGACTTCTTTTAATTTTCATAATTTTATATACAATGTACACAATATTTAAAGAGGTGGTATGGAACCATGGTGACAATAGACCACCCTTTGAACAATGATGTCAGACACTAGAATAATAGTTCATAAGGAATATTTCTTAAGACACAGATTAGCAATACATCATGTTCCAGAATGTTTTCTGTTATCTGAACCATTGCTCTCTTATCTTTTGAGAAAATGTTGACCTTTTTTTTCTAGTTTCTTTCATGGCTATGGGAAAAAGCATCATTTATGATTAGCATCTGAAATTGCTCACATAATGCTGCAACTCATAATTCCTTTCTTGCTCAGAAAATGATTTCCATCAAAGACCTGATGTAAAACAAGCTCATTTCAGTTTTCAAGACAACAGAAATAATTCTTTGAAGCCAAAGGATTTGCACCAATGTTCCTTGAAGAGTTTTAAGACCCAAAGTCATTCTTTTTAAGCACACAGAAAATCCTACTTAAAACATGCTGGTGTTATTAAAAGTTCAGCGTCAAACATAAACTTTATAAAGAACAAAGGAAAAACAGACAAACAACTTGCAGATGACTAGGATTTGCTGTTGCTCTGTAATCCCGTATTTTCATCCATTCTCTTCAAACCTTGTTATTCCATCGCTTCCTCCTAAGTCATCTTCTCAATTTTGCACTGTAGCCTTGTAGCCTTCCATAAACTGTCTAACAATGTCCTTTTTACAATATTACTTGATGCAACTTTGGTACTTTAGGTCTGCGCCTGCTGCCGTTAGAGGGTCCAGCAGCCTGCATACGTCTTGTTAACGTTGCCTCAGTTCCCTTTACATACAATAAATGAGTCGTTATCCTCCAAAGGCTCCTACTAATATTTTAAGTAAAGGCACTCTGAAAAGGTTGGGATTGCCACTCATTCGAGGCATTATTGCCCCTAATGCTTTCACTTAATGAATAAGCTCTGAAACCTGTATAAACTTGCTGAGGCATACATCTTTTTTATGGCTCAGGCAGTAATTAATACAAGATGTATGGCATCCACCTGCATTGTAATGGGGCACAAACCACCTCCACATCTAAAAAAGACAGGTGGCGCGACTGACTGTAAACACCGTGTAAACATCAGCAGTGGATATTTTCATCTTTTAAAGAAGCTCTGGGTATATTTAACTGCTGTTCTGTGTGTGATTGTCGGCAAAGTGTTTCTTACCTGTTATTTACCATTTTTGAACCATTTCCAGGTGATTTTAGTGCAATAACTTGCAATTTAATTACCTCCTTTCTTCAACTTCGTTTTCTGGCTCCAATCCACATTGTTTTGACCTTGATTTTTGCTCATTTTACCTACGTTTTTGCACTTCAAACCCTATTTAATTGTCATATTTTCTATCTTCAGCACTCATACATTTTTCCAGATACTTGTTGTTGTCCACTGCACTTGACAACATTCATTATCGGGAATTTAATGTTCTGAAGGACCCCATACACTGCCAATACACATCTAAGAACACAGCCCAGCAGCCATTCCAGGAATCATTACCTACCAGACAGCAAACCCTCAACACAAACAATTTCTATTTTTGTGTAATACAAGCCTATTCTCTGTCAACTCAATTCTATTTTTACAATCAATACATTAATTGAAAAATCATTCATATTTTATTTATTCTGTAACTTGTCCTGTTATAATTTCATTGCCTTCAATTATTTTAAGTCTTTGCCAAGTTATTTGATTGTGTTGACCTTGATTTTTGCTCATTTTACCTACGTTTTTGCACTTCAAACCCTATTTAATTGTTCCCGCCTGCTCCGCTGAAGGTCTTTGCCTGGGGTTCGACTCCCGGTTGGGGAACCCGAAATTTTCAGTGTACCTTTATGAGCAAAATCCCAGCTGGATGTCGTTCGGATGAGACGTTAAATTGGCGGCCCCTTGTATCAGTGTCTGTGCTGGGCAAGTAAAAGATCCCTCACATGGGGTAAATGTGTAACATGTTGAGGACTCCTGCTCTCTCTCTCATCTCATCAATCAACCCTCGTGAGCGCCCAGAACTGGGCTTAGAGGGCTGCACTTACCATATCTATCTATCTATCTATCTATCTGTTACTTTTACATAACTCACATTACTGCCTAACAAACTAACCTGCTTGTGTTGCCCATAAGTAGCACTTGCAAACCAGCCAACTTGCCATACAGACTAACTTGAACCAGCCAACTTGCCTAACAAACTAACCTGCTTGTGTTGCTTGCACGTAGCACTTGCAAATGATCCAACTTGCCAAACAGACTAACTTGAACCAGCCAACTTGCCTAACAAACTAACCTGCTTGTGTTGCCCATAAGTAGCACTTGCAAACCAGCCAACTTGCCAAACAGACTAACTCGAACCAGCCAACTTGCCTAACAAACTAACCTGCTTGTGTTGCCAATAAGTAGCACTTGCAAACCAGCCAACTTGCCTAACAGACTAACTTGAACCAGCCAACTTGCCTAACAAACTAACCTGCTTGTTTTGCCAATAAGTAGCACTTGCAAACCAGTCAACTTGGCAAACCAGCCAACTTGCCAAACCGACTAACCTGAACCAGCCAACTTGCCTAACAAACTAACCTGCGTGTGTTGCCAATAAGTAGCACTTGCAAACCAGCCAACCTTCCAACAAACCTGAACCAGCCAACTTGCCTAACAAACTAACCTGCTTGTGTTGCCAATAAGTAGCACTTGCAAACCAGCCAACTTGCCAAACAGACTAACTTGAACCAGCCAACTTGCCTAACGAAGTAAACCTGCTTGTGTTGCCTGTAAGTAGCACTTGCAAACCAGCCAATTTGCCCATCAAACTAACTTGAACCAGCCAACTTGCCTAACAAACTAACCTGCTTGTGTTGCCCATAAGTAGCACTTGCAAACCAGCCAACTTGCCAAACAGACTAACTCGAACCAGCCAACTTGCCTTACAAACTAACCTGCTTGTGTTGCCCATAAGTAGCACTTGCAAACCAGCCAACTTGCCAAACCGACTAACTTGAACCAGCAACATTACCTAGCAAACTAACCTGCTTGTGCTGCCCATAAGTAGCACTTGCAAACCAGCCAACCAGCCAACCTGCCAACAAACCTGAACCAGCCAACTTGCCTAACAAACTAACTGTGCTTGTGTTGCCAATAAGTAGCACTTGCAAACCAGCCAACTTGCCGAACCGACTAACTTGAACCAGCCAACTTGCCTAACAAACTAACCTGTTGTGTTGCCCATACGTAGCACTTGCAAACCAGCCAACTTGGCAAACGAACTAACTAGAACAAGCCAACTAGCCTGACAAACTAACTCGCTTGTTTTCCCAAGAAGTAGCACTTGTCAACCATCCAACTTGCCAAACAGACATACAGGGTGGTCAAAAAAAAACTTTACAGTTGATATTTCATTTTCCAGGCTGCCATGATTGAGTCAGTGCCTCGGTACTTATTGTGTATACAAGCCAAGTATGTTAGATCTTTGGAAAATTGGTTAATAATCAAAACGGTTCATTACTTTTTTGATAGCGGACAAAATGGAAGCCGGGAGTGCTCCTGCGTTTTCACTACTCTGGGTTGTTCATGGCCCATCAGCAATTTTGAAGCTACTGAGCTTCACAGGACAAAATAAATACAACATAAAATGAAATTGAGAAGACAGAGGCACAATTCAGCACAAACCAGAAGGTGCTAGAGCAAGTTCATACTTCACTATGGCCATTATAAGATTTTAAAACAAAGCCGTCTGAAGGTGGATGATCATGGTTTTGAAATCACATGAAAAATACATATTAACATCTCGAAAGAGCATCTAAAGCCCTGGTTAGATAAGACATACAGTGCCACAGATAATTTGATCTTCAAACAAGACGGGGCATCAGCCACACTCCCTTTGAAAGCCCAGAACTGGATCAAGGTTCGCTCTGTCAAGTTTCTCAGCGGGACAATATGGCCCCTGTTATCACAAGATCTCAATCAATATGATTATTCTGGATGGGCAAACTTAGAGGCAGATCCCTGCAAGACACCACAGACCTTAGTTGCCCAATAAAGGCATCCATTACGTTTGTATGGGAAAAACGGACACAAAGTTACATTTTGGACACCTCTGCATCATTTAGGCCCACTGCAAAAAAGTCATCAGTCCAAAAGGACCTCCGAATGAATAAATTGTCTCTAGAAGAGTTATTCTTTGCTATACAAGTTGTTTTTGCATTGAAAAATAAGCATTTGTTACAATGAGCGTCATCCAAAAAATTATTCATAAGTGTAAAGTTTTTTTTTGACCACCCTGTACTTGAACCAGCCAACTTGCCTAACAAATTAACCCTGCTTGAGTGCTTGTGTTGCCCTTACATAGCACTTGCAAACCAACCAAATTGCCATACAGACTAACTTAACCAGCCAAATTGCCTAACAAACCATCTCAATACTCGAGCCGCCTTCCTTATATACAGCCACGCACATCTGTGCATCTCATTCAATACTCAAGCCGCCTTCCTGAAACACTGTCACAAATTGCTTGATCCTCGAACCTGACCAACTTAAGTGGCTAATTACTCTGCTCATAAGTAATTTCTTTAGACAAATAGTAACGATGCACAAATACAGAAAGCTTTACTCTGATGTTTTGAGGACTGGTCTCAACAAACATATCAATACTCTGCCAGCCTCAACTCCATTACCTCTGCCAAATAGGAACTTGGGATCAATTAAACTCTCAAACAGGTTTCAGATTTTAGCACAATCAGACTTCATGTCAGCTAGTACAAAAAATGCCAGAAATCCCTCAAATACTAATCTCAAATGTAACACTCTAAGAACCGGTGTATGGAACGCACAACGTTTGAGGCAGAAAACGCAATCAGTTAATGACTACAATGATGGGCATGATCTAGATATCTTTCTTTTCACTGAGACATGGCTTAAAGACGATGATACAGTTGAAATTGGCTTGATGGAGCAAAATGGTGAATATTTCTTCCTAAGTTCACCCCGGTTAGGAAGACCAGGTGATGGAGTAGGTTGCCTTGTCAGATCTGGCATTCAAGCAATTAAAAAAGATCGCATGAAGACAAAGACCTTTGAACACATGGAGATCCAAGTCCAACTAGATGGAAAAATTGTTACAATTCTTCTGGTTTACTGCCCAGAACCATCCAACAAAAATAAATACAGTCTTGCAGAATTCTTCACAGAATTCACAAAATTTCTGGGACACTATCAAACTTTAAACAATGAAATCATAATTACTGGTGATTTCAACTTCCATGTGAACAAACCAGGTGACAACAAGGTCATTCAATTTAACAACATCCTTGAAATGTTTGATCTTGTGCAACATGTATCGGCGCCAACACACAAAGATGGCAATACGCTAGACCTTGTCATCACAAGAGAAAAATCGATATTGAACAACTGTATGGTCAGTGACCTGCTCTCTGATCATAATTGCATTCTTTTTGACATTCCAATAAAGAAAGCAAAAAAACCCAAGAAGAAAGTCAGTTTCAGAAAAACTAGTAAAATCTTTGTCCAAGATTTTAAAAAAGACATTGGGAGACATCTGTCTGTAGATGGGCTTGAACAAAAAGATCTCAATGAACTCGTTCGACTCTACAATTCCACCGAAGTTGTTCTGGACAAACATGCTCCCATTAAAACTAGAGAAGTAACTCTGCGCACACCCAATCCGTTCAGCAATGCTGATATTAAAATTCTAAAATCATCAAAAAGGAAAGCAGAGAGATTATGGAGGAGAACCAGACTTGATAATGACTGGGAATCATTCAAAGAAAAATGAAATGCATTGAATTTGCAGCTGAATCACCTCAAATCAGAAGACCTGCGATTGAAGATTAAAGATTCTAATGGTGATGCTAAGAAGTTGTTCAAGTTACTGAACTCAAGTTTGAACAGGAAACACGAACAACCTCTGCCACCACATACAAATGAAATTGACCTGGCAGATGATTTTAATAAGTTCTTTGACGAAAAGATTAAAACACTTAGGTCTAAGTTGGACTCTACACAAAATGAGACTGTTAATGATACTAAAACTGCCCCTCACACACTGCGACACTTTCAAAGGTTGTCTCAAAGGGACATTAAGAAACTGATCAGGGAAATGCCTGTTAAACACTGCCAACTTGATCCTATTCCCACATGGCTTTTGCTCGAATGCATTGATGAATACCTCCCAATTATAACCAAGATTGTCAATGAGTCACTCTCACTCGGAGAAATGCCTCTTGAGTTGAAACATGCCTTAGTGAAACCTCTGCTAAAAAAAGGTGGATTGGATCTTATCTATAAGAATTATAGACCAGTATCAAATCTGCCTTTCCTGGGCAAACTAATTGAAAGTGCTATTATTAAACAATACAGACCACCTTACTACAAACAACCTGGATGATGAGAAACAATCAGCTTACAGAATATTCCACAGCACTGAAACCCTCCTAACGAAGATCCATGACGATATCATGTTGAATATGAGCAAAGGTGAGGTAACAATGCGCGTACTACTGGACCTTTCAGCCGCTTTTGATACAATTGATCATAAGATTCTACTGAACCGTTTGGAAAGCAGATATGGTATTCATGATTCTGCACTATGCTGGTTTAAGTCCTACATTTCTGATAGGTCACAGTCAGTGATAATTAATGACAAAACATCAACCAAACTGCCACTGAAATTTGGGGTTCCTCAAGGTTCAAAACTAGGACCAATCCTATTTAATTCATATATCGCTCCATTAAGCGAAGTGGCTGCAAAAAATCAAGTTAAAGACCAAAAGTATGCCGATGATGAGCAACTTATTCTCTCTTTCAAGCCAACATTCTTAGATCAGAGAAATGCGGTTGTAAAGATGGAAAAGTGCATAGCTGAAATCAGGAAATTTCTTCATGAAAATAAGCTTTGCAACAATGGAGAAAAAACTGAATTACTGCTCATAGGCAGTCCGCACCAGCTTAATAAACTCCAAGTATCATCAATCCATGTAGACAATGCCGAAATCAAAGCAGCTGATCATGTTAGAAATCTCGGCATAATCTTTGACAAAAATATGACCATGGAAAAACAAGTCAACAAAATGTGCAGGAATGCCTACTTCAATTTAAGAAATGTTTCAAAAATTAGGAAGTCTCTGGACAAGGAAACTTGCAAAACAGTAGTCAATGCGCTTGTCACTCCTCACCTAGACTACGGAAATGGTCTTCTGTATGGCGCATCGAATCGCTTAATAAATAAACTTCAAGTTGCCCAAAACTCGGCAGTTTGACTCATTGAAAAATTGAAAAAGCATGACAGTGTAAGCCAGCATAGGAAGCAACTGCATTGGTTGCCAATCCCAGCCAGAATACAATTCAAACTCATGTTAACAACTTGGAAAGCATTAAACAGACGAGCTCCCTTGTATGTTCAAAATATGATTCAGCAAAAATCTGAAAGAAATTGTAATCTGAGGAGCAATAACAAAATACTCCTAAATGTACCAACTTCCTACAACAAAAACAAATACCAAGACAGAGCCTTTTCACATGCCGCTCCAAAACTGTGGAACCAACTCCCAGAGAATGTCAAGGCCTCCAAGACACTTGATGGTTTCAAAAGAAATCTTAAAACTCACTTGTTCAAGAGTTTCTACAAATAGATCCATCATGCACAAGCGCTAGTGAGCAGTTTACTGGAATTAGCACTATACAAATGCCTACTATTATTATTATATTACATGCAGATGTCAGCAATCCATTATGCTGCAAAGTAACGAACCAGTATCTTTAGGAGAAGGATATATCGCCTAAAAGATATAGAAACAAGATCAAATATCCATAAACAGAAAATTGACGGCGTGTGACGTCTCGCTGGGCCACTGTCGACATCGTTGTTAAAGATATCTTCTTTGCCCGCTGTGTTATAAAGTGATTTTTATGAAGCTGTCAACCGCTCCCAACTGCTAATGTGTAGCACTGTGAACTGTATAATCTGATTTGGCTGTCTGTCTGTCCATCCCTATCTCCAATATGTAGGTAGTTCGTCAAGACTGGCTCAACTTGACGTGATAGAAGATCGTACAATAACGCCATGGCTAGAGATCCGCATTGCAAAATAGTTTGCATCAATAACGGATTAGATATCGCATCACAGGTCTTGCAATATCTGTTGTGATTACTGTATCTTTTGTGCAGCTGATTTAGTATGGACTGGCTCGCATGGTATGCTGGTTCCTGCAGGACGTCTCCCGGGATCAAAGTATTCTACTCCATCTACCTATGTCTCGATATAGGCAAACTGCAGGCAAACTGCTGCAGATGTTTGCATTTAGTACTTCTTCATTTCAGTGTTAAGACTGTGTCAGCCTGCCTAAGATTGATATGAGGTTCAAGGAGAAGAATAGCGAGAGGAGAAAGATGGCAAGGAAGTGGCAAAGAAGAGGGGAGAAGGAGGAGGAGAAGAAGAAGAATCAGATAGATGAGGGAAAAGGGCAGAAGATGAGGTATATCTCATGGTAATACAAATGGGGAGAAACTAGTACAGTGAAAAACATCTGTAATCAAAAGATAATGGCAAGTGTAAACTTATAAATTTTAAATTTTAATGGCTGTGTACCATAAGACTAATAAAACTACGGAATAATACGGATGTTTAATTTAATCCTTTTCATTGCACTTTTATTGAACAATACATCCTAGAGCAAGTCTTCTCTCTGCCTGAGTCATCATCTCATCTTAGTGCTGTGGCTTTGTTGCCTTCCACTTACTTTCCAATGACGTCCTTTTTACAATATCACTTTATGCAACTTTGGAACTACTGGTGATTGCCCACTGCCGTCAGAGGCTCCTTTTATGCACAACAAATGAGTCGTTTTCCACCAAATGCTCCTACTAATATTTTAAATAATGTCACTGTGTAAAGGGAGGGATTGCCACTCATTCGAGGCACTATTCACCTTAATGCCTTTACTTAATGAATAAGCTCTTAAAGGTATGCTATGGCAAACATCTTTTGTGTGGCTCAGGCGGTTATAAATACAAGATGTATGGCATCCACCTGCATTGTAATGGGGGCACAAACCACCTCCAAATTTTAATACAGATTTACACAATCCATTACCCTGCAAAGTAATGAGCCACTATCTTAAAAGAAGGAGATTTCGTCTAAAATATATAACAACTAGGTCAAATATGCATAAACAGAAAATTGATTGGGTTTGATGTCTCGCTGGGCCACTGTCGACTTTGTTATCAAAGATATCTGCTTTGCCCACTGTGATATAAAGTGATCTTTATGAAGCTGCCAACCTCTCCAACTGTTAATGTGTACTGTATAATCTGATATAGCTGTCTATCTGTCTATCCCTCTATCTCCAATATAAATATCTCAGCTTGAGATGACAGTAGATTATGGAGTTACTCATGATTGGAGATCTGCATTACAAAATCTTATCAGTGACGGATTAGGGTTTTCGTTATTACCCAAATGATACTGACTCATTGTTTTCACAAGTCTTGCTTGCTTGCCTACAGTGCCTGTTGTGACAGCGGTATCTTTGGTGCAGCTGATTGTGGATTGGCTTGGTATGCTGGGTGCTGTCGGACTTCTTCAGAGAATAAAGCAAGCTGCACAAAAAGGGACAGTAGATTATATAGAATTACATATAGTAGCTGAGATCCAAATTAAAAAAGTGATTGCAACAATGACAGATTATGTTAGTCATCATTACCACAATTATGCTTTCTAATTGTTTTCAGACATCTTGGCTGACTGCATTTCCTTTGTTCCTGTGGTATCTCTTGCACTGCAGCTGATTGTTGCTTTGTCTCCTCTCTCCTCCTGGTCTTCAGCAGGATTTCCTGAGCTGAAAGTATGCTGCAACCAGATGCAAGGAAGTTACAGGCAAGTTGCAGGCAAACCTCCACAGATATTTGTATTTGGTGCTTCTTAATTTCAGTGCTGAGACTATTAGCCTTCCTAAGACTGATATGAGATTTGCTGACAGCCTGACCTTCTAATACAGAGCTTTAAGCTTCTACTCCACAGCTTTCCAGAAGCAAATCCTCTGCTGTATTTTCCTCTTACAGCAAAACCAAATTCATTGCAATAAGCTTTCTAGTGATACTATTTAGAAAAAAAGAAACTATGATATGTCAGTTGTTACAAAACATTGATATTACCACTGATGTATTGAGTTACTTTAAAACAATAAAGTTACGAAGTTTATTCTTGCACAATTATCTTTGCCATCTCTACCGAAATAATATCAAGTACAATTAAATTATGAACAATGGCATTTTTACATTAGTTTACTGCCAAAATAACGGAGTTCATAGTTTGTTTCTCCTTTTCGTTGAAAATCTTATTCTCAGTAGAATTACAACATCACCTAAACTTGAGTCAAGAATAATGACATGTCCTGCATTAAGCATCATTAAATGCATGCAACCCTCCTTAATCACAGCTCATAACTGGAAATTGCTGCACTTAAAGTAATAGTCCTTAAGCTTCATAAATTTAATAACGGTTGTATGTTACATGCACATTTGAAATTCTAAATAAAGGGACTTTGTTCAAACCATTTGCCAAAAGCAAAATACTGCTTTGCTTTGATATGTGGCTCTACATCACTTAAAGCTACGTGGACAATTTTGAAGGGACAAAATGCAGCATTTATAAATAAACTACCTGATTGTCATCACATAGAGGGACTGCTTCACCTGTGATTCCTCTTTCCTTTGAGTGATATAATCGGCATTTATTTTCCCACTCATTCTGAAGCTTTCTAACATTTTCTATGATGAGGAGAGAAAACCAAATGGTTGTGAACTAAAAAAGAAATTTGTCATTTTGTCCTAAAACATTCTGCCAATAAGCACCATATAAGATCTACTGAGAAAGCACAACCTTTAATACCCCGGGCCCCAGTTTTAGTTATGCAGGATTGTTCTGCTCAATTTTTCAAAATATTAGCTACTGTTTGTTTGGTTGATAAATGCAATAAAATCTCTAATATGTATGTGTGATCCGAACCATTTACTATTGCCATGTGCCTGTTTGAAGACTTTGCAAATCTACTTTAACATTTCAATATAAATGGAGTCTTCCAAAATTACATTTGACAGAATTCAATGATACAATGATGTACATTATCAATTTTCTGGTCAACTGCAGCTGATCTAGAACTTTTAAATAATTATAAAGAATGATGTATGGTTTTCTAAAAAAAAAACCCTGCCTGGCGTTCACAGGTTCATTTCAATGCCAACAAGAAACACCCCTTGGGCTGGAGTAGTGAAATGGTACTTAATTCGGCACTTTATTATCATCAACATGAATACAACTGATACAGTTTCATTTAATATGCATTCTTTGACTATGGCTTGCATGCAGATTGCTCCAATGGAACCCTAATATAGCTGCTGATAAAGCGTTGACAAATGTCCCATTCTGGCAATATATTGTTGTTATGGGTCATTGTATGCCACATCAATTCACAGCATAATACACGGTAGGGGTGTGAATCAATTAACAAGCATAACTGGCCATTGCCTGCAATTTTTAATGTTCAGTATCCCTCAAGCTGATAAAATCCTTTGTAATACACAGATGTCTGACACAACCTCCACTTCAGGCTTTCTGAAATCAAAAACAAATCATTTTAAGTTGAATGTTGGAGAAGAATACTTCCTTTATAAACAGAATTTCATGGTGTACCCAAGATTACAAAGGATCATTCAATAAATCATTGTCTAAGAGGATGGAATTAGCATTAGAGGGATTTTTATGAAATAGGTCCAAATTCCTAATTAGATTGATAGTGTGTGTTTTCTGTAATCTATCCCTGTCTCCTCTTCTTATTTCTTTTTTTGCTTAAGAAATAGAGCATAAGATAGATTAAGCACATTAGCATCTGAAATTGCTCACCTAAGTTTGGTTTCCGTCTGTATGTAAAAAATGAAATCCTTCAAAGGTTGTAATGTCATATAAAACAAGGCTTATTCCAGTTTCCAAAGCAACTGAAATAATTCTTCACACACCAAAAGAATTTTCTCCAATGTTCCTTGAAGAGTTTTAAGACCCACAGTCATTATTTTTTAGCACCCGCCAAATCCTACTTACTGCCTGCTCGTTTTGTCAAAAGTTCAATGTCAGACTTCAAGAAGAAAGACAAAATAGAAAACTTGGTAATGACTTGGATTTGCTGTTGCTCTGTAATCTCACATTTGGCGAGGAAGGAGCTGCATGAAAAAGAAAGTTTTGGAATTCCTGCTTTGTTCTGCAAACAATGATTTGATTAATTTTGAACAAGCGTCATTTAAAAGGCATTGCTGCTGCTTCCACAAGAAATGGCTAATTATGGTTGGTGAAAACAAAGAAGTGGAGGTAATGTTCGAGTAACAAGGTTTCGAAGAGAATGGATACAACAAAAGAAGAACATGGAAAGGACAATGTCAGACTCAGAAACCTTACTGATGCTCGTAACTCAAGTTTCTTTATGTCAGCTTCAGAAGGAGAAAGAGGAGGAAACTGGCAGAGAATGAGGACCTGGTGCAGTTGATGGTGGGTAAAAATCAGCACAGTGAAAAACAAATATGCATAATGGCAAGCGTAAACTGATAATTTGTATATTTTGATGGTTATTTACTATTTGACTAATAAAACTAGGGTTGTTTCATTCATCCTTGTCATTGCAGTTTCATAGAATAGAACATGCAGGGGCAGGTCTTCTCTGTCCCTGAGTCATCCTCTCCTCTTAGTGCTGTAGCCTTCCATAAACTGTCTAACAACGTCATTTTTACAATATTACCTTACGCAACTTTGGTACTGCAGGTCTCTGCCTGCTGCCGTTAAAGGCTCCAACGACCTGCTTAAGCCTTGTTAACGTTGCCTCAGTTCCTTTCATACAACAAATGAGTCGTTATCCTCATAAGGCTCCTACTAATATTTTAAGTAAAGGCACCATGTAAAGGGTGGGATTGCCACTCATCTGAGGCACTATTCACCTTAATGCTTTCACTTAATGAATAAGCTCTGAAACCTGTATAAACTTGCTGAGGCATACATCTCTTGTATGGCTCAGGAGGTTATAAATACAAGATGAATGGCATCCACCTGTATTGTAATGGGGCACAAACTACCTCCACATCTAAATTTGGATTATGCAATCCATTACCCGGCAAAGTAATGAGCCACTATCTTTAGAAGTGGAATATATCACCTAAAAGACATAACAACAAGGTCAAAATATCCATAAACAGGGAAAATTGATGGGGAGTGAGCCACTGCTGACCTTGTTATCAAATATATCTTCTTTGCGCGCCTCGATATAAAGTGATTGTTATGAAATTGTCTCTCAAACTGCTATTGTGTACTGTATAATTCAATCAGGCTGTTTGTCTTCGTCATGATGTTGATCTCTCTAAGTCCCATCTTTACTTTTTTTGCTAAATCTAAGCCAAGTATACTATTTGCTGAATACATCAATTGGGTCAAGTGAATCTGAATTGGTCAATTGATTATTTGAAGAAAGAGATCGTATCAGTGAAGTATTAGGTTTGTTAACATTGCCCAAATCATGCTATCTGATCAATTTCACGAGTCCTCTTTGTTTGCAGTGTATGTTGTGGATGCAGTATTTAAGATGCAGTTGATATTGTTTTTTGATTCTCTTAGCTTCTGCAAGACTTCCCCAGAACTCAAAAGATCATATACTTTTCGATGTATAACTATCCCTCATGATCTCTCTATCTCTCAATCATTTACATCAATTGGAGCCCAAAAATCTTAAATGATCAATTAGTAAACATGTGGCAAAAACTAAATTAGAGACATCTGCTTACAGATCTGAGATATGCTATGCATCATGCATATAGTTGATGCCTTCAGACTAACTCAGCCCAAGACGGAAGCAGATTATATAAAGTTACACTGCAGCTGAGATCCGAATTACAAAAGAGATCGTATCAGTGACAGATTAGGTTTGTCATCATTAACCAAATGATGCTGTCTCATTGTTTTCACATGTCCTGCTTGCCTGCACTGTCTATTGTGGCCACAGTATCTTAGGTGCAGCTGATTATTGCTTTGTCTCCCAGCTCCTGCGGGACTTCCACAAAGCTGAAAGCATGCTGCAGGCAGTAGCAGGCAAACTGCTAAAGATCTGCAAGCAAACCCCCTGCAGATATTTGTATTGAGTGCTTCTTCATTTCAGTGTTAAGAACTTGTCAGCCTGGCTAAGACTGATATGAGATTTGCTGGCCGCCTGACCTTCTAATACAGAGCTTTTAAGCTTCCACTCCACAACATTTCAGAAGTAAATCCTGTCCTCGCTGCACTGTATTTTCCTCGTGAAGCTAAACAGAATTTATGGCAGTATTTTGGTGGAAAAAAAAACTACTATATATCAGTTGTTGTCAAAGATTTATATCCAAACCAATGCATTGAATTACTGTTGTATAGTGAAGTTATAAAAAGTTTATTCACCCATGATTATCTTTGACATAGCTAAAGAAATAATACCATTTAAATTTAATCATGACCCATGGAATATTTTCATTATTACATGTATCAGAATAATAGGGTAATGTTGTTTATTCCTCATTTCTTTGACAATGTTATTTTTCTGATAACATCACCCAGAATTGAATCAAGGCATTTCCTGTATTGTGTAACATCGAAAGAAGTCATATTTAAATCAGCTTAACTTTCATAAATCACAGCTCATGCAAGAAAAGCATCCACTTAAAGTAATATCCCCAGTTCTTTAAACTTCATAAATTGAATTCAGGTTGCATGTTGGCATGCACATCTGCATTCTGAATAAAGTGGATTTATTCATACTTTTCGCCACAAGCAAAATACTGCATTGCTTTGATATATAAAACTACATCACTTACTAAAGCAATGTGGAAAATTTTGTAGACTGAGAGTGCAGCTTCTACAAATGGGCTACCTGATTGTCATCACTTTGAAAAGGGCTTAGAATTCCTACAGGACTGTTACATCTGTCCGTCCTCTGTGCTTCGAGTGAGATAATTCCCACATTCATTTCCCCACTCATTGTGAGGCTTCAGCACACATGCCTTTTTGATGAGAAGGAGAAATATTGGCAGTGAACTGGAAAGAGGACATTCCTCATTATGTCCTAAGAGTGAAAATGAATGTTTGCGAGGCGTCCATGATTAAAATGGATGGGTCATTATTCGAAGGAGACGGAGACGCTAATGGTCTATATTTCATCCATTTCCACATTGGCCTTGCAAGATAGATGCCTTCCTCAGATGTAATGGCTGATAAAGTCATGTTTCCTTCTATAAGTGTAAAAGCTGAAAACTTCTGGATTCCCTACAGACCCTTGACTGCGATTATATCGCAGCCTTGAAATTTGTCCGCGCTCTTAAAGCACTACGTTTACTCCAAGAATGTCTTAAAGTGCTTCGCCCTTCAAAATGTGTCTGAATATTATTGAATGTTGGAAAATGAAAAGCAAGAGCTACTGCTAATTAAGATTGCTAATAACTTATTAAAATGGTAAATGGTGTTTCCTTTATGAGCTGTTATTGTGGGCAGAAGTTCTTTATGGATCACGTTTAAAGCAAAGTGGAATGGTTGTCACGGCTGACAGATTTTTGTTGAACATTGATTGGAGTTAGTGTTTTGTTGAAGTTTTTTTATGAATTATGGATTATAACTATAGCCTGTAAGAGCCATTGGGATTTGCCAAAACGTGTTCCTAATGTCAACTAATCAACTTCACTGAAGAAAATATATGGTTAAAGTAAAAATGTAACATTGTGTGAAATTACACTAAAAATGTCAATTTCAATATGTTTTCTTCATGTCTAAAAATTTGCTTACCTAATAATATGAGGAATATTAGCTTTGATTGGGAAAGAAAACCAAATGTTGGTGAACTGAAAAAGGAAATTGTCATTTTGTCATAAAACCTTCTGGCAGTAAACACCATATTGAAGATCTGCTGAGAAATCACAACCCTTAAAGTTAGACATCACCAAGATACTTATATCATTGGAAAAGCCGGTATCTAACTGACAATATTGCATGTTAGCGCCCAGCAAGGGATTAATACTATTAACAACAGCAAACAAACACTCAGATTATTGCCCATTTTGCAAAATTATAAGTTGAAATGTATAATAGAATAAGCATAATGTTAATGATGACAAGGGAACATTTTAACTCGTACTTGTTTATTCCAAACATGTTGCGGTTAACTGAAATAAAAAAACACACCTATAAATATTTTGTAACTCACAACATAATCACTAATAGTAATACAAGAGAAGTAGGTTTCTAAGATCGACACATTAGTGTCAATGAAAATATTAATAAACATGTATAAACCCCAACTAGAGTAATAAGAAACAACAATATAGCCTGCATTCCTAAATTTAAACAATGATACAATTGTGTACTTACAATCTAGTTTCCCCTATTCCTGTTGACATTCATATCTTGAGAACAGCTGATTTTCAACTGAACATTGAAGTTACATTTTGTGAAACAATGATTATCACAGGTATAACTGTAACTGACAGTGTCACATGAAAGCATGTCAAACATGAGTTTGTTTGGATGTCCACAGTAAAGTGTGAACCACAATAGTTCTGCTGCCCAGAGTGGCCATTCATTAACACAGTCATCAACAGTACCCCCTTGAGGACATGCAAAGGTGTCCTCAACATTATATATTTCCATACATGTTACACAAGGGGCATGAATGTAATGTCCAATTGTATTTTCCAGTGGATCTTTCAAAATTAATGCAATCATCAAAGAACAAACTAGTAAAAAGTACCCCCATGTCAAAAGGTGGTACCCCCATTTCAACTGATGAATAGTTTTTACTTTCTTCACAAGTGTTGGTGCGAAGCTTTCAGTACCTGCAGGAAATTCTTCAATGAGTAGTTCATTCTTGAAGTTACATGTCGGATGAATTTTCACATTGCTGAGCTTACTTTCATGACAAATAGAGAGGAGATTGACATTCATGGCCTGAATATTGTCACTGGCATTAGATGTAGATATGGTACCAAAAACACACCAACCCAGTGGAGTTCTTGTGGCTATAGGTTCCCCAGGCCGTCCTTCACGAATGTCCAACTGTTGATGGGCCTTTGGCACATTAGCTCCGATAAGTAACTTCACATCCTGGGGATTCACATCTACCATGTCTAGATTCTTTAAGTGATCATACACTCGCAGGGATGACGCCTTCAGAGGAGGGCAGCTGAATTTACCAACTCTGGTCCAAGCTGATTGGATCCACATTGGATCTTGACTTAATCCATCTGCTGCTTTCACTGCAAAACTGACACGCTGGGAAGAAAAGGAAACAGGTTCAGCCAGAGAATTCAATGTCAACATTTCAGGCCTTCCAACAAGATCAAGGTCCTTTGCTAGATCAGAATTTATCATGGAAATTTCACTTGCAGAATCCAATAGTGCAAATGTTCTAATCTTACGTCCATTGGCTCCATGAACAAATACAGGAAGGACTTGGAAACACAACGAAGTCCTGTTTCTACTCGAAGTGAAAGCTGTATAAGTGCTGTGAATACTTGCTGAAGGAGCTCTTTCCTGATGCAGTGAAGTATGATGTCGCTTCCCACACCCTTTGACTCTACAACTCACATTTGAAGTGCAATCTGTTACATGGTGATGCGGATAAATGCAATTGAAACAGAGGTTTGACAGTTTTACAAATTGATACTTCTCCTCAGTTGTCATCTCCATGTACTTGTTGCATTTGGATAAGTGGTGACATTCGGAACACGCCGGACAAGTCTTGAACTTCGGAACCTTTGACTTGTGCATTTCTAGGCTGTGAGATGATAAATTCATAGAGATGTGGGAAGAAGCTTGCTGAGGTCGTGAATCAGTTGAGACATTGCCACGTTGCACAGACATAACAGGTACAGCGTATGGATTGAAATCAGCGTCAACTTGTTCTTGGTGCCATGCTTGCAGATCAAGAAGAGATGGTTCTCTGGTTCTGTAGACATCTCGAATATATTCATTCCATTTACAAATGGAATCTTGTGTAAGGCACGTTGAAGGACATCACTGTTATTGAACTCTCTTACATAATTCATTTAGTGGAGTGTTATTATGCAATCACGAACTGCAATGTAGAACTTTCTTAGTGATGAAATATCTTTATCAGCAACTACACTCCCAGATGTAACAGAATTTATGTAGGCTCGTGCAACCATAACCTTGTGACCAAAGGCAGATTTCAGTTCTTTGAGACTTAGGACATAATTTCTGCTGCTAATAGTGCTATAACCCAGTCCTTGTATTAATTCCTTTGCTGAGCTCGTAACATGAGATTGTAAGAGATCCATTTTCCTTGCAGTATCCAGACCTGGTCGTGAATGAACTTGTACATAAAACTGTTCTGCAAAACGTGGCCACATTATGGCAGAGCCGTCAAATACAGGAAGTTCAACCTTTGGTAAATCGTAATTTAATCCAATCCTTGCAATGAGATGATCCGAATTGTCAGCAGGGTTTACTTTAACTTCCGTATCTTCACCAATCACTAACTTGTCAATCCAGTCATCAATTGCGGTACCTGAAGGAGCTTCACTGGGGGACTTGGCTGAATGGTCATCAGTAAGAGAGCTTGCAGATTGCTTGAGCTTCAGGTTAACTTCATTCAAACATTTTGTAGAGCGCTGCAAGATCTGATCCATTGCATTCTCGGTCTCATCAATGGCTTCAGGTTCTAATGGAGCAGTGATATAGCTATCATGAGATGACTGAAGTACTTGTAGTTGGCTTGTAATTTGTCTTTGGAAAGCTTCATATACAGCTGGTTAGGTTGAATTATCATCCAGACTTTCACACTGGTCAATGTAATGCTTCAACCATCTGTCATGATTGGATCGTATAGTCTTAGCTTTCCCAACAGTAGTAGGCAGGATAGATTTTAGATTTTAACTGTTAATGACGACAAGGGAACATTTAAACTCGTACTTGTTTATTCCAAACATGTTGCGGTTAACTGAAATAAATATAACACACCTATAAATATTTTGTAACTCACAACACAATCACTAATACAAGAATAAGTAGGTTTCTAAGATCGATACATTAGTGTCAATGAAAATATTAATATACATGTATAAACCCCAACTAGAGTAATAAGAAACAACAATATAAAGCCTGCATTCCTAAATTTAAACAATGATACAAATGTGTACTTACAATCTAGTTTCCCCTATTCCTGTTGACATTCATATCTTGAGAACAGCTGAGTTTCAACTGAACATGGAAGTTACATTTTGTGAAACAATGATTATCACAGGTATAACTGTAACTGACAGTGTCACATGAAAGCATGTCAAACATGAGTTTGTTTGGATGTCCACAGTAAAGTGTGAACCACAATAGTTCTGCTTCCCAGAGTGGCCATTCATTAACACAGTCATCAACACATATGATGTCTAAGTCAGTTAGACACCTCTTTGTCCGGTCCTAACCTGCATTTTTGTCAGTTAGATCCCTCCCTCCGGTCGGGATCTGACTGACAAAAATGCATGTTAGAACCCTCCAAATCGGTGTCTAACTAATACTTAATCACCCTAAAGTCCCAAAGTAGTCCGGTAGGTCCAATTCAATTTAAATTAAAATGTTAATAAGAATCCTAGAATTATTAGTGTTTACGAATAAAAAAATAGCTAGAGTATTACCATGTTTTTTCAAATTCTGACGAGATGATCCTAGCTTTATTAACTGTAAATTGGTAAAAAAATGAAGTGGCCCATCCGCATCCGTTTTTGAGCTGTGGTCAGTCAAAGGCACACACAACAGGCAAATGTAGCTGTTCAGTCTCCAATCCACCAGGGGCATGACGTCACAATGGAAGCTTGGCTACTGTGACCTCATCAGCTATGGTGACGTCACAATTGAACAGCAGATAGTCATGTGATTATGTAGCCTTTGTTCATAGCAACCAGTCAAGCTCAAATAAACAATAGATGTCTCTGGCGTACTTCAGGGTGATTAACTTTATACCCCATGTTTACAATACCACATGAAAAAGCAGTGGATATATCCCATGTGGTATTGCGTTGTAGGCCTATACTCAATGGATTGTTGTAAGCTCAATGGTTTGATCATTGTTGATGATTTCATTGCATTGTTTGCCATTGTGACGTCATGCCCATGGTGACGTCACAACATTGTGACTTCATCAGTTGAGCTGCTATCTGTGCTCTGATTGGCTGAGACCACTGTTGAGTATTGATCATTTGAGTGAAGTTAAGCTTTCTTGGGGTACAGAGGACTCAGGATATCTTCAACTCGTGGAGTACATCTCAAAATACCACCATACCCATTTGGTCTTATTATAAAACCCCTGGTGCCAGTTTTGGTTATGCAGGATTGTTCCACTCAATTTTGCAAAACATTTGCTACTGTTTGGTTAATAAATGTAAGTTAAAAATCTGTGGGATCCAAATCATTTGCTATTACTATGTGCCTGTCTGACAACTATGCAAATCTCATTTTTACATTTCATTATAAATGGAGTCTTCCCACGTTACATTTCACAGAATCAGTGATACAATAATGTACATTATTAATTCTCTTGTCTACTACAACTGTTTCAGTACTTTAAATATGAAGAATGATACAAGGTTCACTGCAGCCGCATGTTTCTGTATGTAAATGTAAATATGATGAATGATGCGATGTTTTCTCAACAGTGACCGGTTTTTTCAATGCCAACAATAAACACCACTTGGGGCTGGAGTACCCTAATTGTACTTCATCCTGCACTTTGCTTGCCTCATATTATTATCATCAACGTGAACCAACCCTGAAATTGAAAAATAAGTCTAACCATATTTGAAATGCACATAATGCTGAAACTTTTTCAGTTACATATATAACAATTATAACAACTTTAATGTGGTTTTATATACTCAAGTTTTGGTAATTGAAATGTATGTAACTGAAGGAGTTTCAGAACCATGAGCATTACAAATTTGGTTCAACCTGTTTTTGAATTTCAGGGTTGGTTCACTTTGCCTCCGTGGGATCCTAATTCAACTGACACAGTTTCTTTTAATATGTATTCTTTGACTTTTGGGCTTGCATGCAAGATGCACCAATGTAACCCCACTATTGCTGCTCATAAAGCCTTGACAAATGTCCCATTCTGGCAATATATTGTTGTTATGGGTCATTGTATACCACATCAATTTGCAGCATAATACACGGTGGGGTGTGAATTAATTAGCGAGCCATTGACTGGAGGTTTTAATGTTTTGCATCCTTCAAACTGACAAAATCTTGCGGTAATACACAGATTTCTGACACAACCTCCATTTTCAGAGCTATGAAAGACACACTATATACTGGTTTTATATGAATTCTCAGGTTCTCTGAAATCATGATTGAATCATTTTAAGTTAAAGGTTGGAGAGAAATACTTCCTTTATAAACAGAATTACAGAATTTTAGGGTGTACCCAAGATTACAAAAGATAAGCTTGATAGTGTGTGTTTTCTGTAATCTATCTATTCCTGTCTCCTTTTTAAATGTTTATATTTGCTTAAGAAATAGAGCATAAGATAGATTAAGCACGTGAGCATCTGAAATTGCTCACCTAAGTTTGGTTTCCATCTGTATGTAAAAAATGACATCCTTCAAAGGTTACAATGTCATATGAAACGAGGCTTATTCCAGTTTCCAAAGCAACTGAAATAATTCTTCACACACCCAAAGAAATTTTTTAGCACCCGTCATATCCTACTTACAGCCTGCTTATTTTGTCAAAGTTCAATGACAAACTTCAAGAACAAAGGCAAAACAGAAAACTTGCAGATGACTTGGATTTGCTGTTGCTCTGTAATTTCACATTTGGCATGGAAGGAGCTGCATGAGAAAGAAAGTTTGGGAATTCCTGCTTTGTTCTTCAAATGATGATTTGATTAATTTTGAACAAGCATCATTTAGAAGGCATGGCTAATTATGGTTGGTGAAAACAAAGACATGGAGGCAATGTTCGAGTAACAAGGTTTAGAAGAGAGTGGATGCAACCAAAGTAGAACATGGAAAGGACAATGTCAGACTCAGAAACCTTACTGATGCTCGTAACTCAAGTTTCTTTATGTCAGCTTCAGAAGGAGAAAGAGGAGGAAACTGGCAGAGAATGAGGACCTGGTGCAGTTGATGGTGGGGAAAAAACAGCACAGTGAAAAACAAATATGCATAATGGCAAGTGTAAACTGATAATTTGTAAATTTTGATGGTTATTAACTGACTAATAAAACTAGGGATGTTTCATTCATCCTTGTCATTGCAATTTCATGGAACAGAACATGTAGGGGCAGGTCTTCTCTGTGCCTGAGTCATCCTCTCCTCTTAGTGCTGTAGCCTTCCATAAACTGTCTAACAACGTCCTTTTAACAATATTACTTGATGCAACTTTGGTACTGCAGGTCTCTGTCTGACCGGCTTAAGCCTTGTTAACGTTGCCTCAGTTCCTTTCATACAACAAATGAGTCGTTATCCTCATAAGGCTCCTACTAATATTTTAAGTAAAGGCACCATGTAAAGGGTGAGATTGCCACTCATCTGATGCACTATCACCTTATTGCTTTCACTTAATGAAAATGCTCTGAAACCTGTATAAACTTGCTGAGGCATACATCTTTTGTGTGGCTCAGGAGGTAATAAATACAAGATGAATGGCACCCGCCTACGTTGAAACGGGGCACAAACCACCTCCACATCTAAATATGTATTTACGCAATCCATTACCCGGCAGAGTGATGAGCCAGTATCTTTAGAAGTAGAATATATTGCCTAAAAGATACAACAACAAAGTCAAGATATCCATAAACAGGAAATCGATGTTATTGAACGTAGCTTTTGCTCCCCGTGATACAAATTGATTGTCAGGAAATTTTCTCAAACTGCTATCGTGTATACTGTATAATTCTGTTAGACTGTTTATCTGTATATCTCTTCCTCATGATATCAACCTCATTGAGTCTCTCCATTGCTTTTTCGCTAAATCTAAGTCAATTACTGGCTGAATATATCAATTGCGTCCAAAGGATCTGAAGTAATCAATTGATTAATTGGTATGATGCTGTAGCAAAAACCAAATAAGATACATGTACACTACTGTTTACACAAGACATGCTCCAGAGATATAATTTACATCATGCCTAGTTGATGCATGCCTTAGGACTGGCTTAGCAAGAGATGGCAGTAGATTACACCAAGGCCAAAATTACAACAGAGATCGTATCAATGATGGCTTAGGTTTGTCATCATTACCCAGATGATGCTATCCGATTAAGGTCACTGGTCCTGCTTGCTTGCAGTGTATGCTGTGGATGCAGCATTTAAGGTTCAACTGATTTTGTTTTCTCCTAGCCCCTGCACGACTTCCACAGAAAACAAAGGATAATATATGTATTTTTTTAATAACTACACCCTCTTGATCTCTCTAACTCTCAATCATAATGTTCACATCAATTGCAGCAAGAAACTTCTAAATATTAATTTAGCACACATTGTGGCAAAAAGACAATCAGAGACTGCTGCTTATATAATAATATTTGCCCACAAATCTATCAAAAGATCTGATTTATAGTATACTGTGCTTTATGCCAAGTTGGTGCCTTTGGACTGACTCAGCGCGAGATGACAGTAGATTATATTAAGTTACACAGCAGCTGAGATCATAATTACAAAAGAGATCATAGTAGTGACACATTAGGTTTGTCATCATTACCCAAATAATGCTTTCTCATTGTTTTCAAGTGTCCTGGCTGACAGCAATTTCTTTGTTCCTGCAGTATATTTTGCACTGCAGCTGATTATTGCTTTGTCTCCTAGCTCCTCGTGGACTTCAGCAGGACATCCTGAGCTGAAGCATGCTGCAGCCAGAGGCAAGCAAGTTACAGGCAAGTTGCAGGCAAACCCTAGGCAACCCTCTGCAGATACATGTATTCGTATTGAGTGCTTCTTCATTTCAGTGCTTAGACTGCGTCAGCCTGCCTAAGACTGATATGAGATTTGTTGACAGCCTAACCTCATAATACAGAGCTTTTAAGCTTCTACTCCACAGCATTTCAGAAGAAAATCCTCTGCTGTATTTTCCTTTTATAGCTAAACCAAATTCATTGCATTATTCTTTCTAGTGATAGTCTTTGAAAAAAAATATGTACATTTCAGTTGTTACAATATATTGATATTACCACTGATGAATGGAATTACCATAAAACAATAAACTTATGAAGTTCATTCTTGCATGATTATCTTAGACATCTTTACTGTAATGGTATCACATAAAATTGAGTCATGAACAATTGCATTTTTACATTATATTACTGTCAAAATAAGGGAATTAGATAGTTTGATTCTCCTTCTCTTTGACAATCTTATTCTCAGTAGAATTACAATATCACCTAAAATTAAGTCAGGAATAATGATATTTCCTGCATTAAGCATCATTACATTAAGTCAAAATTCACCCAAACCTCCTAAATCCAGCTCATACTGGAAATTGCTGCACTTAAGTAATAGGTAGCTAGTTCTTTAAGCTTTATATGGGTCGCATGTTGACATGCAATTTTTGAAATTCTACATAAAGTGACTTTATTCTAACCATTTGCCATCAGCAAAATACTGCTATGTGGAAAGTTTTCCAGATGCATAGTGCAGCTTTTATGAATGGGCTACCCGGTGGTTATCACTTGGCAAAGGGTTCAAAATTTCTGAGGTACTGCTTCATCTGTGAGTCTTCTATGCTTTGAGTGAAATAATTCTGCATTTATTTTCCCACTCATTCTGAAATTTTGTAATATTCTTTATGATGGGGAAAAAGGGCATTTTTTCATTTGTCATAAAACTTTACGCAAATAAACACTTTATTGAAGATCTGCCAAGATATCACAACCCTTATAACCCCTATCCCAGTTTTAGTTATGCAGGATTGTTCCACTCAATTTTAGAAAATATTCGCTACTGTCTGGTTGATAAATGTAAGTTAAATATCTTTAAAAGTATGGTTGATCCCAATCATTTACAATTTCAATGTGCCTGTTTGACAACTATGCAAATCTCATTTTACATTTCAATATAAATGGAGTCTACCCATTCTGCATTTCACAGAATTCAGTGATGCAATAATGTACATTATTAATTTTCTGGTCCACTGCAGCTGTTCTAGTGCTTTTAAATGTAAAGAATGATGCAAGGTTCGTTGAAGACCCATGTTTCTGTATGTACATGTAAATATGACAAATGATGCAATGGTTTCTCAACAGTAACAGGTTTACTTTTCAAGGCCAACAAAAAACACCCCTAGGGCTGGAGTACTCTAGTGTTACTTCATTCTGCACTCTGCTTGCCTCATAGTATCATCATCAACATGAATAAAACTGACACAGTATATTTTTATATGCATTCTTTGACTCCGGCTAGCATGCAGGATGGGCCAATGAAACCCCAAATATTGCTGCTCATAAAGCCTTGACAAATGTCCCATTCTGGCATTATTTTATTGTTATGGGTCATTGTATTCCACATCAATTCACAGCATAATAAGGCTTTGGTCATAGTGTTTTTATCAATGAAGAAATATGCAAATATTCATTTCATATGAAAGACACTTCTTTAATAAACAATTGAATTATTCATCATTTTATTGGCACAAAGTATGCATGGCAAGTCTTATACTGTACAATAATAATCTTTGGTTTTGTAAACAAAATACAAAAGAATTGCATACTGCAAGGCAGCAGTTCCACGCTAATACTGTAAAGAAATGTGTGGGTCTGGCTCACACCAGAGCCTTTTTTTGCATTCAGTGATTGTGCTGCAGAAAATGCAAAGAGAAAAAATGCTGTTCACTGAAGTCGGCAAGGCATGGGAAGCACGGGAGGCCAATGGAGCAACAACAGCTGAGTCAACAAACTAGCAGATAACTGATGGAGAGAATCCTCTTATGATGGATTGGTGCTCGCTAAAAGTTTTCTTTTCAAATTCATTATTGGATAAGTAGAATGTATAGAATAATACGTAATTGATGGATGCACAGTCCGTTTCATTTTAAGGAAAGGCCTATAGTCCTTGCCCTGGGGGTCATTTGTGTGACCGAGAGAGGGAGAGCGTTTGACTTCATATTCTGTTACTATATGGTCTGGCCTTCAAAAAAAATCAGGGTAGACATCTGGCGGCATGGCAGGTTAGGAGAAATCCAAGATGGCGGCCAATATGGCCGCCGTGACAAGGAAAATGGGTTAAATTGCTCACAGTAACACTACAGAGGCGTGTAATACATCAAAATAGGGGTTTTCTGGGATGCTGAATCCAAATATGTACAAACAAAAACTTTTACTACTTTTTCTGGTGAGATATTCAAGATGGCTGCCAAATCAAGCTAAAATGGCTGCCGTGAAAGGAAAAACACTATTTTACGGAACAACAACCACTGTACAGGCAAATGCCACATCAAAATAGGGGTTTTCAAGGTTGCTGAGTTCAATAATGCACAAATAAATTCTCTAGCTCCCTTCTAATTTGAGAAATCCAAGATGGCCACTGATATGGTGGCCAAAAAGTCCTAGAAAAACACCTAAGTTGCCCCCAACAAACACTAAACAGGTGTGTGATACATTATGACAGGGGTTTTCAGGTTGCTGAGTTCAATAATGCACAAATAAAACCTCTAACTCCTTTCTAATTTGAGAAATCCAAGATGGCCATTGAAATGGTGGCCAAAAAGTCCTAGAAAAACACCTAAGTTGCCCCCTAACACTAATAATGTGTGATATAAAAAATAAGTGTATTTAGGATCACTCAGTCCTCATTTGTGCATGAAACCTCTTAAGATTTTCCATTTTGAGACTTTCAAGATGGCTGCCATTTGAACCCCTGAAAAAAAAACCTGTTTTGCTCACAACAAACATTTAATAATACAGCAAACGGGCATTTTCTGGCATGATGAATACAATCGCCTGCGTGAAACTTCTTTCGATTTTTAGAATTCAAGATGGCTGCGGCTTCAATGAAGCTTTGGAAAACACACCTTTATAAGAAAGGCTTTAAATTATTGTTGCTGAGCAAAAAGTTGTCAAAAATGTAGAACATCAAAATCTGGGTATTCGAGTCCAGTTGTGAAGAGGAATATTCTTACCAGAAACAATGCAGCTGTGAATACATGAATCCGTCTTTGAAAGAGTGTCACTGACTTCACATAACTCTTTATAGACCATGTTGACCTTGGGACTATAATAGTGTTTGAGAGAAATCCAAGATGGTGCAACACTCCTGCCATGAAGGGAATATGCCATATGGATGAATTGGTCACACGGAACTGGAGGTGTGTTATACATCAAAATAAAGCTTATTTTGACCTTTTGGAAGCCAATCAAAGGGGGATGTTGTCCCACATGTATAGTAAATGATGCTTCATAATTAATAAAAAGAAAAACCAGTGTTAAACATTGAATGGATTTTTTGTAATACAGTGATTAAAGCCAAAAAGCAATACATTCATAATTAATAAAAAGAAAAACCAGTGTTAAACATTGAATGGATTTTTTGTAATACAGTGATTAAAGCCAAAAAGCAATAAATTCAAGTTTGAAATGTTCCATAATATTTTTTGCTGAGTCCAGCTAAGCTATTTTAGCTCTAAGCCTCTTAGACAAGGAATCACAGGATTTTTGTGAACTTTGTGATTCAAATTTTGACACTATACAATTGTCAAAGTATCCACAGACCTTTTGATTAGTGGAATATCTTAATGAGGAAATTCATTACCAAATTTCCCTTTATGCCCAATGCACACTTGGATATTTTATGGGTTTTCAGGGGTTTCTCTAGTGTGCACTGACTTACGACACCATCGCAGGCTAAACAGGGGGGTAAACAAGGATGGAAGCACTTGATATACATTAAAATACCCCAGTTTTAATGAGGGGTTGCAACAGAACTGTCCATTGTGTATCAACTTGCGACCTTGTAGCAGAAAGGGGTTGCCCTCGCATGCGATGCCAGTGTGCATTGGGCATTAGATTTAGTGTGGTTCTTGCACATGTGAAAGGTAAGCAATTTCATGTGAGTTACTTTGATTTTGCTTAATTAATTGTTTGCCCGAATAGTTTTCAAATTTGAGCAGATTTGTGGTCTTAATGGCACTTGCTAAATGCCCAAAGAATATGTAGAACTTAGCATTATCTTCAATATATTAACATGACAAAAAACATTAAACCGTGAAAAGTGGGTTAAATGCAATGTAATGTGGATCATGTTCCTTTATGATCAGAAACTATTGGGCTGGGTCAACCAGAGAAGTCAAAGCATTATCAGAATGTGGAACTTTTTCTGTAAGTGACAATCTGATACCAAATGATCATTTTTGTGGGGGAAATAATAATTGCAGACGTGGACACTCATTAGCCCCAGTTATTGGAATAGATCTCACAGTGAGGATCTGGTGAGGAATAGTGCCACAGGAACCATGCAAGGGAAAAAACTGCATGGAGTAAATCACTGAGACTCTTATGTATTCATTGTTGGATTTTGAAGTTGGAATAGTGCCTCACGTCGACCAACTTTGTGAATAGTTACGATTGAGGTATCTTGGTCATTCACATAGTTTTTTGTACTATGAATTCAAAATGTGAAAGTGTGACCAAAATAAAAACAATTTGTCTTGTTCTTTCTCTCTTAATAGGTGTGTGTTCAGCTATAGTTCCCCCCACAAAGATAAACTAAGGACTAAATGATGCAGGTGATATTTTGTCTGTCATTGAAAATGATGTTGCCCTATCTCAGACGAGTCTTTTTTTTCACAACTTTACTGAGACACCTCTGAACAGGTATCTACACTGGTTCTATTTAGTTGCAGCTATCTAACAATGGAAAATATGAAGAATTTGCATGGATACAGCAACCCTAAAATCTGCCGTATTGATGCATTACACCCTAAACGGTGTGTATTGTGAGCAACTTATGTATTTTTTCAGACCTTCACAGCAGCAATACCAGCAATACCATAAGCCAATTTGAATTACTAAAAGTAAAATAAATACAAGAATTATCATGTATGCTTATTTGAACTCTGGGGCCTGGAAAAACCTTATTTTGCTGTATCCTTGTAACCCTTTTTATGTGTTGTTTGGGACAACAAACTTGTTTTTCCAGGACTTTGTGGCTGCCATATCAGTGGTCATCTTGGATTTCTCAAAATAGAAGGGAGATAGAGGTTTTATTTGTGCATTATTGAACTCAGCAACCTTGAAAACCCCTATTTTGATGTAACATATGCCTGTGCAGTGTTTGTTGTTCAGTAAAATAGGTGTTTTTCCTTTCACGGCAGCCATTTTGGCTTGATTTGGCAGCCATCTTGAATATCTCAATAGAAAAGGTTGTAAGAGGTTTTATTTGTACATATTTGGATTCAGCATCCCAGAAAACCCCTATTTTGATGTATTACACACCTCTGTAGTGTTACTGTGAGCAATTTAACCCATTTTTCTTGTCACGGCGGCCATATTGGCCGCCATCTTGGATTTCTCCTAACCTGCCATGCCGCCAGATGTCTACCCTGATTTTTTTTGAAGGCCAGACCATATAGTAACAGAATATGAAGTCAAACGCTCTCCCTCTCTCGGTCACACAAATGACCCCCAGGGCATGGACTACTACTACTCTCAGTGCTACTTACATTAGTGCTTGTTAGAAGTACATTATAGCTAAAATGTTGCCCTGTTGTTGCCCCAAGGTGGCAGTTACAATATGTCAGAGGGATGTCTCTAGTCGACCAGTGTGCCTTGGACTTCCATTGCAAGCACCATTCTGGTTTCCCTGTGGCTGTCTTTGCTGATCTACCGGAGGCTGTGTGTTGGCCTCATCATCAGCTTGGTCAGGCTCGGGAACTGTAGTGAGCATGTATAGAGGGGGCTCTGCAATGCGCATGTGCAAGGCATCCTCATAGTCAGGAGGTGAATCGGGGACATGGGCCTGCGATTGGTCAAGGGACGCAGGTAATGAGGTTGAGGTGACGAGGCCCTGGGGAGGCGCAGTGGTCTGTTCAGCAGTAGGGGTGGGCGGACTGAGTGATGGCTGGGACTGTTGCTGAGTGGGCACTGCAGATGAGTCTGGACTGGAGGGAAAATTAGTGGACTGGGACCTAGCGATGGACACTTCTCCTTCACTGCCCGTTTGCCGAATTTCAATCCTTTCACTAGTTCCTGTTGGATGGCGCCGTCGTTTCCGTTTCCTCTTGCGCCTGCGATAACGCATGCTGCGAGACAGTTCTCCTTCACCGGGCGGAACAAAGATGGGACCATTGGGGAGGACTCCATTCTGTGCAGCCCCATTTTGTATGATATAGGCCAGATCACCAACTTGGCCTAAAATTACATGAGCATGGTTGTCAAAGTCAGCAAATCCATTGGAAAGCTGATCAGGGACGCAATTGTTAGCTATGACAAGGCAGCCTGCACTCATGTTGCTATGGGAACGGGGGATAACATTGTTGCTATGGACGTTCTCTGAAGAGTTGGTGCAACCTTGCATTAGTAAGGCTTCAGAGTAACTGGGAACAATAGTATAGTCGTTGGAAATGGTTATTTCAAAGTCAGAGCTACCCATTGTGCTCACTCTGCTTATCCGACCATAGTAATCCTGTGTGTCTGGGTAGTTGACACCAAAAAGCTTGTGGACATGATAATGCACATAGGCTGTTTTATATTGCACTAAAACTCTTACAGGCCAAGACAATAATAAAGCCGAAGCTACCCAAAATGCCACAGGGGACACATACCATGGCAGGTGTCCTGAGTCGGCAAATGCCATGATATATTCTTTGAAATTATTGACACTGAGAAGATCAAGACCTTCCCTTGTCTCCATGTAATCATCCATTCGTTCGTATTCCTGGAAAAAATTGCTTCGTTGATCCTCAAATTCATTTTCAGCCTCCACATTTGAAAATGAAAAGCCTTTAGTGAGTCGGATCTTTGTTGCAGGGTAGACTTCAAGGTTGCAAAGGCTTCTAGAGATATCTCGTATTCCACAAGAAGCAAAATCAAAGGCAGAACTGGCAGTGTGTGAGATGACTCTTTCATAATAGACCTGGGTGGTAGTGAAGGCGTCGCCATTGCGATATCGGGTTACTTGTCGCGTCCTACGAACGTAATGGTAACAGATTGCCTTCCACCAGACAACCGGCATGGCCTCGCGCATTGCTCGGATGCGCTCGTACACTGTGTTAACATCCACTTTGCAATGCAGTTCGACCCTTGTGTGGCAATGCCAGCATTCCACCAGGTAGACCAAATAGAGCATCACCATGAAAGCAATTGGGATGTAGATGTAGCCGTCCTCACAAGGGCTCATCTGGCGGCTGCGCTGGGGTGTACCCGGGGGGACGTTGTAGAAGTGAACGAGGACCTTGGTGATGACACTCAGGCGGCACCAAGTGATGGCAGCCAGGCAACCCATTATGAGCAGAGTCAGAATGAAACATTTCCAATGGAAGTCCCGCCTCAAGGATCTGCAGAACGATTGCTTCACCGGCCTTTGCTGCAAAATAATCAGAAATCCAAATTAGTTTTCTTCCGCAACCCTATCTGACCCTGTCCAAATATATTGCATCTGTGACTGCTCATCTTCTGCCTTTTCATTTGTTTGCTACAATAAGCTACATGAGACTACATTATTGATCGAGAGCAGTCATATTTCCATACATATTAATCTCCTTTGCCTACTTTTTTCCATATATTGCTTTCTTCATGTCACTATCATTTTCTGTAGTTATTTTCCTGTGAATTCATAACTTGCCATACTTTTTATGATATATATGTCATATCAGTGACAATTCAGTCAACTTACATAATAGTAAACAAATATCAAAAAATTTGGCAAATGCACATCCTGTCGTTCTGCTTGCTTAATTTTGATATGTATGCAGAATCAAAAACAGGCTATATTTTACTGTAATTCATTTTAAAACTAGTTGTCATAACCACCATGTTCTCATTTGAGCTGTTGTTATCAGGTATAATGAGTGAGTTTTTTTTTACGCCCCATCAACATCAAGTACAATGGAATTGTCATGACGGTGACAGTGATGAAACCTTCATTTTTAGATACATGTATTCTGTGGATTGTTGCACTTCCAGAATTACTTTTAGAGCGTCTGCTTCACCAAAGCAAGCATATTTTGCATTGAGGCTCACAAAGTTCTGGAACATAATCTGCAAAGCAGACCTAATTCTGTATTTATCAGAACCAATCTTTAAAACAAAATTTATGCCAGTAGAGTTCTTCCATCTCTTTCGTCTAACAAACCACTGAAGAAACAACAACAGAAAAGCATATTAATCTTTTCATCTTTTCTTAAAGATGAGTATGTCTTTCCTAGAAAAATGTGTCATTGCCAAAATGAATTGTCTCATGTAGGTCTCCAAATTTTCGCATTATCATTACGATTAATTCACTCATTGTCTGATTCTCTACTCTGTCACAGCTGACCTGGACAATGTGAATGGATTTGTCATTATGTAAATGTTGTAGGGAAATCAAAATGTCCCTTGAGGCTGAATGTCAGGGAGGGATAGGTACAGTCTGACATATCTGTCTGATTATCTTTCTATCTAACTACATGTGTGCATCTACCAAATATCCACCTTTCTATATCTGCCTTTACCTATCTATTCTCTTCTTTTCACTTCTATTCCTTTGTTCTCTTCTATTCTATTCTATTTTATTCTATGCTATTCTATTCCACATAACTTGCAGTCTCTCAGTTTAGATTCAGATGTCTGGAAGCCGCCTTTGTCATGCTTGTCCTTTTTCTTGCACCTGGGTTATGTCTTTCTTGCTGGCTTCTGCTTTTCTCTAGGTTTATCTTTCTTTTATACCCAAAGACAAACAAAGCGGAACGGCTGCTGTTTCCTTTGAATGTCTAGTTGCAAAGTCAGTTCACTGAGAAGGATGAGAATCTTGACATCACTGGCATTCTGCGTGAGGAGCCAAGGATGCAGATTGCATAAGGTTTGACAGAGTGACAGGTCTAGCAGCCAGTGGCAAGCTCCTGCTCAGACTGACAAATTGCCAGCTACTTCTGCTGGTTACCTCAGTTGGTTATAGCTAGTTACCACAGCATGGTATAAGGCAGACCATACTAAATCTGTAAAGTGCATAATGATTTTCCAAATTTCAGTAATAGTTGTTTGTACAATTTTGAAATTGGCTGAAATTGCATTCATGTAATCACTTCTATATCTTCATTATGTACAGTGTATATACCATTGCATTGATATTTAGTTTTTAGTGTGTTGAACTAAATAGATGTGACATTGCAATGTCTCAGTTTGTCAACATTATTCTCAATACAGCAATCTTGCTCAAAATGTGGGGTCTATTAGGAACGGCAATGATGAACTGTGTCATGGACACCATAATTTATTGTCACGTTGCTGATGATTTTATGATGTTACATGCTTAATGATAGATGTGGTGAATCCAACCCACAGTGCACCACACAGCATGTAGCATTGATGGAATATTGTAATTGAGTTGATCAACATGATCTATATGAGTGCAGTAGATTCTGGTCTGCATAAATAATTCAGAAGCCAGAGAGATTTCTGACATACTGCCTGGATGCATCCAAGCGGCATGGAACAGCACCCCCATAATTCGTAGCGGGTTAAACAGAGAGGACATCTACGCCCTCAGTGACCATCTACACTCAGGGAGAGCCAGGGATATATGCAGCCTGACCATGCTGATAACTGGCTACCATTGGTCATCTGAAGTTGCCTAAGGGCATTTCCAGCAGAACACTGCCAAGCCCTTTTGACACATGTTCCCAGCTGCTTCTGAAAACTCAGAATATCCCAAATGGGAGATCATGCCAAGTAGGTTAGAAAGATGATAACTTTGAGACTAATCCAGTTCTTGCCCATGCATTCATAGAAGTCACACCCCCCCCCCCAAAAGTTTGTGTGTGGTACGCCTGTGTGCAAAACCAACATAAAATTGGAATATTACTTGTATTTCTAGGTATTAGGACAATTTAGGTCTAGTAACTCAATGTATGTATGTATGTATATATGTATGTATTTATTTTGTATATAGTGACAGGTATATATCAACAGAACAACAAAGCTATTACTATTACAAAACGATGTCACCCAGCCTTCTAAGGCTTATCAACAATCTTGTTACACCATGTTGCTACTTCCAGACAAAAGTTTTTACCTTTACGTACAAAAATAGCCTAGAAATGCAACTGATTAAATAAGATTTATTTCCTTTTAGTCGACTCATTTTCTATATATCCCCTGTTTCAAAAGGCAAGTACTTCATTTTACGTAAATAAAAATATCTTCTAATGACAAGCTTTCAACATTATCTACCCTTGTATAATGATAAAAATGATTTAACCGAGTAGATAATATGGAGAATATGTTGTTCTTGGTCCCAGGTAAATCTATGTATAAAGATTTATTATTCACTGGAACTTACTTTTTTTGCCATAACGTTTCAGCCTCTCAGCTGGAGGCCCTGTTCACATGTGAATGGAACACAGGATGGCTTGTTGTGTTTGGTGTTGTTGACACTCAAAAAGCCATCCTTATCAATAGGGGCGGACTGGCCTATGTGGCAAAGTGGGGGCCAATGCAAGATGTCAAAAAATAATAATTTTAAGAAAAGAGTAACAGGTTCATGACTGTGTGTTGCAACTACTGACAGGAGAAGGATAGAACCCTCTCATGTGGAGGTCCCCCAACCTAATATTAACAATTTACCAACTCTGGCCAGTAGTATCTTCTATTTTTTTTATTGGAAATAATGCCGACAGTAGAACATAGGGGCCCATTGACTCATTTTGCCAAGGAGCCCGAAAGGCCGCCAGTACACCCCTGCTTATCAAGCCAACTGAGAATGACAAACCATTGACAAGGGCAAAATTATGTTTGAGCATGATACTAAGAGATTGCTCTCTTATCTTCTGAGAAAATGTTAACCTTTTTTTCTAGTTTCTTTCATGACAATGGGAAAAAGCTTCATCTGAGATTATCATCTGAAATTGCTTATGTAATGCTGGAACTTGTTTTCCTTTCATGCTTAGAAAATGATTTCCATCAAACACCTGAAAATACGAGGCTCATTTCGGTTTCCAAGGCAATAGAAATAATTCTTTGAGCCCAAAGGATTTGCACCAATGTTCCTTGAAGAGTTTTAAGACCCACAGTCATTCTTTTTAAGCACCCAGCAAATCCTACTTAAAACCTGCTGGGGTTGTTAAAAGTTCAATGTCCAACTTCAAGATTCAAGAACAAATTCAAAACAGGCAAACTTGCACATGACTTGGATTGGCTGTTTCTGTGTAATCTCACATTTGGCATGGAAGGAGCTTCAGAAAAAATAAAGTTTTGGAATTCCTGCTTTGTTCTGCAAACGATGATTTGATTAATTTTGAACAAGCGTCATTTACAAGGCATTGCTGCTGCTTCCGCAAGAGGCAGGCTAATTATGGAGGACGAAAAAGTGGAGGAAGCGATGGAATAACAAGGTTTGAAGAGAATGGATGAAAGAAGAGAAGAACATGGAAAGGAATATGTCAGATTCCACAACCTTACTGATGTTTGCAAGCCCGTTTCATTACATAAGCTGTAGCACAAGGAGGGGGGAGAGGAGGGAAGTTATGTCATAATGGGATTGAAGGAAATAAGAAGAAAGAGAATAAGGAGGCACAGGAGGTATAAAATGGCCAGAATTAAATTTAGAAGAGTAAGGATGAAACCTGAAAAATAGTCACAAAGGTAATTCAAAATTAGAATAAAACTGGGAATGTTTCAGAGCATCCTTTTCATTGCAGTGCCATGAGACAGAATATGCTGGGGCAGGTCTTCTCTGTGCCTGAGTCATCTTCTCAATTTAGCTCTGTAGCCTTGTAGCCTTCCATAAACTGTCTAACAATGTCCTTTTTACAATATTACTTGATGCAACTTTGGTACTTTAGGTCTGCGTCTGCTGCCGTTAGAGGGTCCAACGGCCTGCATACGACTTGTTAATGTTGCCTCAGTTCCCTTTATATACAATAAATGAGTCGTTATCCTCCAAAGACTCCTACTAATATTTTAAGTAAACGCACTTTGTAAAGGGTGGGATTGCCACTCATTCGAAGCACTACTCCCCCTAGTGCCTTCACATAATGAATAAGCTCTGAAACCTGTATAAACTTTCGGTGGCATACGTCTTTTGTACGGCTCAGGCGGTAATAAATACAAGATGTATGGCATACATCTGCATTGTAATGGGGCACAAACCACCTTCACATCTTAATACAGATGTAAGCAATCCATTACCGAGCAAAGTAATGAACCAGTATCTTTATAGGAGAAGGATATATCGCCTAAAAGATATAACAACAAGATCAAATATCCGTAAACAGAAAATTGATGGGGTGTGATGTCTCGCTGGGCCACTGTCAACCTTGTTATTAAAGATATCTTCTTTGCCTGCTCTGTTATAAAGTGATTTTTATGAAGCTGTCTACCTCTTCCAACTGCTAATGTGTGGCACTGTGTACCGTATAATCTGATCTGGCTGTCTGTCGGTCTATCCCTACCTGCAATATATAAATAGTTCTTGACGACTGGCTCAACTTGACGTGACCGAAGATCATAGAGTTACACCATGGCTAGAGATCTGCATTACAAAAGAGTTTGGATCAACAACGGATTAGGGTTGTCATCATTGTACCAAAATGAAGCATTGAAGCTATCTCATTGTTTTCACAAGTCTTGCTCACTTGCAGTGTCTGTTGTGATTACCATATCTTTTCTGCAGCTGATTTAATATGGACTGGTTTGCATGCTGGCTCCTGCAGGACTTCTCCAGAGATCAAAGTATGTGTATTCTGCACTATCTGCCTATATCTCCATATAATATCTCATCACTCATAATCTTCATTGTTTACATCAACTACAGCCCAAGAATCTTAAATGGTCAATTGATACAGTACATATTGTGACACCTCTGCTTATATAATAACTTCAGCCCAGAGATCCAAAGTGTAGTAAGCATTATGCCTATATGTAGTTGACACCTTTGGACTGGATTATTGGATTAGTAAGAGATGACAGCAGATTATATAGAGTTACCAACCAGCCGAGATCCAAATTACAAAAGAGATTGTATCAGTGACTGATTAGGTTAGTCATCATTCAGCAGGACTTCCACAGCAGTTACATGCAAGTTACAGGCAAGTTGTAGGCAAGTTGCAGATATTTGCATTGAATGCTTCTTTATTTCAGTGTCAAGACTGTGTGTCAGCCTGCCTGAGACTGAAATGAGATTTGCTGACAGCCTGACCTTAGAATACATAGCTTTGAAGCTTCCACTCCACAGCATTTCAGACGCAAATCCTCTGTTACATTCTTTCCAGTGAAATTGCCTAGAAGAAAATAAACTATATATGTCAGTTGTTTCAAAACATTGATATGAACACTGATACATTGAATTTCCATAAAATAATGAAGTTACAAAGTTTATTCTCGCATAATTATCTTTGACATCTCTAAAGAAATAATATGATGTAAAATTGAATCATGAGCAACGGCATTTGGGCAGTTTTACAGTATTTGCACTCAAAGTGTCTCATGGGGGGTCAAAATAAAGTTTGAAATTTGAGAATTTCCATCATTGTATCATAAAATTAACATATTACTGTTTCTATAATCAAAGAGGACTGAAGTGATTTGGTGGTTTACTACCAAAATACCGCTACTTAAAGTAGGCAAGGGTTTATTCTTGAAAAAACTGTTTATCAGGAAAAATATTCGTCCAGAAACAATTTTCACTCATTCTTATTCTTGGAAATCAAGCCACATTGTTGCATAGGAACATCAAAACCCATACAAAACTTAAATTTTGATTAAACATGCCACAATTTTTTTTTTAACCATTTTAATTACGAAATTACAGAAATCTGGCTTGCCATTACCCTGAAAGTTGAGAAGGGTACTAGTCTCAAAACACACATGTTTTCCATGGTTAATAATCCCTAGGTATCCTATTAACCCCATGTCAAGTTTTGTTACTGTACGATTGAAACTCATGGTGTTCGGCTGTGTCAAACATAGTGTTTTGGAACAAAAAACCGCCGAAAATGACCAAAAATCAGGCGCCTTTCGAAAAATCATCTTTGATGGCTCCATTAACAAGATATTTGGTTATTATCCTTTAAAGTCATTCAGTTAATACCGAAAAATTACAATTATATTGATATATGACACAAATAAATCAACTTTTTTCTCAATTTTGATTTTCTCAAAATAGTGTAATAGATAACGAAAGATAATATATTTGACATTTTCGATACGTATAAAAACCCTTTTTAGGCATCCAGGTTCACTTAGTTTGTATAACCATGGTCGTTTCTTCAATGAATCCAGTGTTAAAACGCTCGAATCAGAGCAAAATTTCTGATGGGTTGGAGAGGACATTTTTTTGACATTATGAATTTTAATTTCTAAGAAAATGTATGAACGTGGCCTGGATATCTTTTTAACTTGTATTTGTCACATACTTGTCAAGGCACATGATTGAGCAATAGATACACAAATAGCTTGTTTTTCCTACAAAACACTTCGTGTTTTTTCTATGGGTTGGAGAGGTCATGCTTTTTTTGACATCACATTCAAGCCTCACATTCTGAAAACCTATTATGGTTAGTGAAACAAATGTTCCTGTTTTACCTTGAGATATGTCTCAACCTTCGAAATTAATACAAACAGTATACACATTCTTTGATACTTACTCATAACAGCATATAAAGCAACTGATGGTCCATTGAAAACAAAATTTTTGACATCTGCCATTTTTTACATTTTAGGACCCAAGTCATGTTGTATTTAACTTATTCACATGAAACCTGTTGTATTTCATACCCAAGCCGTAGGTCCAGAAAGGAATCATTAACATGAATCACTGCTGATTGAATATTTTTTTCTGTTCATCCATTAAATTGAAAAAAAAGTCTGTGAGACATGAAAATGTGTCAAAATATGCCCTAAATTCCTTACAGCTTCAAAACAAAGCATTGCAGAAGTGTAAAATATGGTGCATTTATATGTCAGTGTAGGACAAGATTGCCACTGCCCGAAATTTCGATATACCTATCATACTTTTTTTGTAATAATTGCATAAATATGAAAAATCTGCTGAGTGCAAATACTGTAAAACTGCCCATTTATACAACAAGGTCAAATATCCATAAAGAGAAAATTGATGGAATGTGATGTCTCGCTGGGCCACTTTTGACCTCATTATTAAAGATATCTTCTTCGCCCGCTGTGATGTAACATGATTTTTTTATAAAGCTGTCAACCATTCCAACCACTAATGTGTGCTGTATAAACTGATAAGGCTGTCTGTCTGTCTATCCCTCTATCTCCAATATAAAGATATATTTCTTCAAGACCGGCTCAAGTTGGGATGACAGAAGATTATGGCATTACACCATGGCTGGAGATCTGCATTACAAAAGTGATCTTATCAGTGACGGATTAGGGTTGTCATCATTACCCAAACGATTCTGTCTCATTGTTTTCACAAGTCTTGCTTGCTTGCAGTGTCTGTTGTGACAGCGGTATCTTAGGTGCAGCTGATTATGGATAGGCTTGGTATACCGGCTCCCGCATGACTTCTCCAGAGATCAAAGCATGTTGCACTGTCTGCCTACATCTCAATATATATCTCATGATCTCCATAGTTCATATCAACTACAGCACAAGAATCTTAAATGGTCAATTGGTACAGTACGTATTGTGACACCTCTGCTTATGTAATAACTTCAGCCCACAGATCCAAGATATAGTAAGCATTATGCCTATATGCAGTCAACGCCTTCGGACTGAATCAGCAAGAGATGACAGGAGATTATATGGCGTTACCAACCAGCTGAGATCCAAATTACAAAAGAGATTGTATCAGTAACTGATTAGATTAGTCATCATTCAGCAGGACTTCCACGGCAGTCGCATGCAAGTTTCAGGCAAGTTGCAGGCAAACTGTCGGGCAGATATTTGAAATTGAATGCTCTTTATTTCAGTGTTAAGACTGTGTGTCACCTGCCTAAGACTATTATGAGATTTGCTGACAGCCTGACATTCTAATACAGAGCTTTTTAAGCTTCTACTCCACAGCATTTCAGAAGCATATTGTCTGCTGTATTATCCTTTTATAGCAAAACTAATCTGTGCCATATTCTTTCTAGCAATATTCTTTAGAAGAAGAGGAACTATGATATGTCAGTTGTTGCAAGACATTGATATTACCACTGATGCATTGAGTTACTGTAATACAATAAAGTTACGAAGTTTATTCTCACTTAACTATCTTTGACATTTGAAATAATATATTGTGAAATTGAATCATGAACAATGGCATTTTTACATTAGATTACTGTCAAAATAATGGAGTTGTGTAGATTATTTCTCCATTTCTTTGACAATCGTAGTAATTTTCTCAGTAGAATTACAACATAACCTCAAATTGAGTCAAGAACAATGACATTTCCTGCATTTAGCAAGATTAAATTAAGTCAAAATTCACTAAACCCTCCTAAATCACAGCTCATGCTAGAAATTACTGCACTTAAAGCAATATTTAGCCAGTTCTTTAAGCTTCATAAATTGAATATGGGTTGCATGTGGACATGCACATTTGAAATTCTAAATAAAGTGACTTTATTCAAACTTTTCGCCACAAGCAAAATACAGCCTTGCTTTGATATATAACGCTACATCACCTGAAGCTATGTTGACAATTTTGTAGACAGAAAGTGCAGGTTTTACAAATGGGCTGCCTCATTGTCATCACTTTGAAAAGGGCTCAGAATTTCAGCGAGACTGTTTCATCTGTGTGTACTCTATGCTTCAAGTGAAAGAATTCCTGCATTCATTTTCCACTCATTCTGAAGCTATAGTACACACGCTTTATGACAAGGCAAAAGCAAATAGCAGTGAACTGAACAAGGAGATTGGTCATTTTGTCGTAAACCTTTTCCCAATAATCGCGCTGTATTAAAGATCTACGAAGAAAGCACAACCTGGGTCCCAGTTTTAGTCATGCAGGATTGTTCAACTTAGTTTGGCCAAATGTTAACGAAATGCAAGTTAACACTAATAGTATTTGTGATCCGAAACATTGCTAATAATATCTGGCAGTTTGAAAACTATGCAAATCTCCTTTAACATTCAATGTAAATGGAGTCTTCCCATGTTACGTTTCATATTGTTGTCATTGGTTATTGTAATAGCCAACACTCACTCCGAAAATACAAAATACCCCATTGCAAATGGAAAAGCCTAGGTCAGGTTTCTAAACTAAGCTTGTGAAATACCACATCAATTTCAGAGCATAATACAGGGCGGGGTTATCAATTAACAAGCATAACTCACCATCATTGACCGCAGCTTTAATGTTCAGCAGCCTTCAAACTAACAAAATCTTAATATAAAACATATTTGTGACACAATTCCAATTTTCAGGGCTATAAAAACACACTATACTGGTTTGTAAAAATAGTGAGGCTTTAACGATTTAAATCTAAATATTGGTGACAAATACCAGGCTAGGGGGGCAGTTAATAGCCAATTGAAGACTTTTAAATTTGTGTGACTCAAGGAAACATTATCAGACATAAGCAGATATCCAGCTCAAGGAATCTTACCCTATACAATATACACTGCAAAGAAGAGAACAGGGATGTTTTAAAAAAATCAACTACTATGGTCAATGGATCAGAATATACCATTATATTCACTTGCTGTATTATGTACACAGTCTTTATGGGAGGACCAAATATGACAAAAGATTATTCAGTAAATCATTGTCTAAGAGGATGGAATTAGCATAAGAAATTATTTTTATGAAACAGGTCTGAAATTCTGATAAGTTTGATAGAGTATGCTTTCTGTAAACTATCCATTACTCTCTTCATTTGAAAATGATTTTCACGGCTAAGGAAATAGAGCATTACTTCAACTTAAGCGAGGATCATTCCAGTTTCCAAGGCAACAAAAATAATCCTTCACAAATTTCTCCAATTTTCCTTGAAGAGTTTTAAGACCTACAGTCATTCTTTTTTAGTACCCACCAAATCCTACTTATATTGCAGCCTGCCCTCCCAAGCAGCAACGTAAATCAAACCAATCACTACATAATTATTTTGGTTTGAATCAAACGTTTGGCCAAACGACGTATGACAAAGGTAGGGCAAAGGTAATTTCCAAACGTTGCACTCAGATGGAAAACCATACGTAGGTCGCAACCTTAGTAAGAGGTTGGCAGATAGTTGGTTTTATAGTTTGGCCTAACGTTCGAGTCACACGTAAGTCATACCTTTGGTTGAGACGTTGGAAGACAGTTTAGTTGTAACGTTTGGCTAAACGTGTCAGTCATACGTAAGTCTACCTTTGGTTGAGAGGTTTGAAGAATGTTTGACTATTACCTATGACCATACCTTTGATTCATAGGTTTGTTGAACATTCATTTGAGAGGTTTTTAAAACCTTACACTATTACGTATGACCATACCTTTGATTCATAGGTTTATAAAAGGTATGGTCGCGCATTTGGCAATACGTAAGCTCCAACATGTTTTTGATATGTATGGACAACGTTTGAAAGTAATGTTCAGGACAAACGTCTGAACATACGTATCTGCCAAAGGTTTGTTGAAGGTTTGCACAAAGTTGCAGAACCTAGGATCCGGATTCTCAGAGAGCCTTGTAGCGCCATCTATTCCATACCTATTCCAATCTATCTGGTAACTTGGAGAATATAAAAACTCCAACAGGATGCTTGCTGGTGATGATTGAATGAAGCCATGAAAAGATAGTAGATAAACCAGTAAAAAAATTTTCAATATATATATCTGTTAACATGCGAAAGATTAGATAGGCAAAAAAAAATTTCCCAAGTACTGCTCAACCAAAAACGAGCAAGAGAGAATCAGTTGAGACCGGAGTTGAACTGAGCCTACTTGCAACAGAATGCCACCTATCCAGCAGGCCAATTTGGATTGGGATTTTTCCAACTCTTCAGAGTTGCAGCATTAATCCCTTACAAGGTAAGTGAATATTCTCATTTATTTCAGTCTTTAGATGGACTGCAGACTGCTTGGTAAAACAAGGAAGAAAAGTCTGCTAATTTTGGAGCCACCTTCAGTGCTTGCTGCTTGGCTCTGCTCTCTCTATCTCTCTCTGTTTTTCTCTTCTCTTCACTGCTTTAATTTATGTTTTCTCTTTGCAGATTTCCAACCAACCATCCATCCCAAGACCTAAAAAAAAAGAAAATTCTTGAAATCTGCCCCCCCCCCTAAAAAAAATCCTGCAATAAAATGAGAGCATTCTTTATTCAACCATAATGAGGGCCAATATTCAAGGGCTTTATTTAATTAAATTTAATTCATTTTTTCTGAGGGGGCAGGGCAGGCCGGGTGGCTGGGTCCGCCTGAAGCAATGCGGCAGTCCCCCGGGCCATCCGAGCGCTCCGCCCTGGCCGGCGCCTCCCTGCTTGCTGGTTGACATGGCGAATTCATGTAACTGGTTCACATTAAGCAATCAGTCCAGAACACGAGTAATCCACCGTAGCACTTGAATATCAGTATTTCCTCGATATTATACATGACATCCACCCTCAAACAAGTGATTTCAGACCATATTTCACTAGATATAGTCCGTTGTATTCCGAATTGCAAGCGCTTACAATGAATCCACATATTCCACATCCCCGATTGACAGGATGATTGTGAAGCATTCACACCACCTAGAGTCCATCCGAATGGGTCATTTGACTGGCATACATCCTAAAATCAATCGGCCACGGTTAAATAAATTGTTACGGTGGTATAAATGGTGTTCTAGACCGAAATAAATCTAATCCACACGAGCGTTGTGCCCAGCCATGGCCGCCTCCCCGACTTCTGCGCATGCGCTGGCCTGCCACACCCAACGCCCCAGAGGCCTATAACGACCGATCCTTCAACGTTGGATGTACGTTAACATCAGAGGTTGGAGAAATAACCAATATTTACGAAATATACGTACATAACAATCTCGTAGTCATTTGTCAAACAAAATGCGTAGTTTTCAAACGTTGGGTCCAATGTGAATAGGAGGTTTAATGCTTCCTTAGACCAACGTTCCTCAAAGAAAATTTTCCACAAGGGTGCTGGTGTAGTTAAAATTTCAATGTCAAACATCAAGAACAAAGGCAAAATGGAACACTTGCAACTGACTTAGATTTGCTGTTGCTCTGTAATCTCAAATTTGACATGGAAGGAGATGCAGGAAAAAGAAAGTTTTGGAATTCCTGCTTCTTTCTGCATACGATGAATTCATTAATTTTGAACAATTGTCATTTAGAAGGCATTGCTGCTGCTTCCACAAGAAATGGCTAATTATGGTTGGTGAAAACAAAGAAGTGGAGGTAATGTTCAAGTAACAAGATTTCGAAGAGAATTGATACATCAAAAAAAGAACATGGAAAGGACAATGTCAGACTTACTAATGCTCATAACTCAAGTTTCTTTATGTCAGCTTCAGAAGGAGAAAGAGCAGGAAACTGGCAGAGAATGAGGACCTGGTGCAGTTTATGGTGGGAAAAAACAGCACAGTGAAAAACAAATATGCATAATGGCAAGTGTAAACTGATAATTTGTGAATTTTTGATGGTTATTTACAATTTGACTAATAAAACTAGGGATGTTTCATTCATCCTTGTCATTGCAGTTTCATGGAACAGAACATGCAGGGGCAGGTCTTTTCTGTGCCTGAGTCATCCTCTCATCTTAGTGCTGTAGCCTTCCATAAACTGTCTAACAACGTCCTTTTAACAATATTACTTGATGCAACTTTGGTACTGCAGGTCTCTGCCTGCTGCCGTTAAAGGCTCCAACGACCTGCTTAAGCCTTGTTAACGTTGCCTCAGTTCCTTTCATACAACAAATGAGTCGTTATCCTCGTAAAGCTCCTACTAATATTTTAAGTAAAGGCACCATGTAAAGGGTGGGATTGCCACTCATCTGAGGCACTATTCACCTTAAAGCTTTCACTTAATGAATAAGCTCTGAAACCTGTATAAACTTGCTGAGGCATACATCTTTTGTATGGCTCAGGAGGTTATAAATACAAGATGAATGGCATCCACCTGCATTGTAATGGGGCACAAACCACCTCCACATCTAAATACAGATTTACGCAATCCATTACCCAGCAAAGTAATGAGCCACTATCTTTAGAAGTAGATTATATCGCCTAAAAGACATACCAACAAGGTCAAAATATCCATAAACAGGAAATTGATGGGGTGTGAGCCACTGCTGACCTTGTTGTTGAAGATATCTTCTTTGTGATATAAAGTGATTGTTATGAAATTATCTCTCAAACTGCTGTTGTGTACTGTATAATTCAATCAGGCTACTTATCTGTACGTCTGTCTTCCTCACGATATCGATCTCTCTAAGTCTCACCATTACTTTTTTGCTAAATCTAAGTCAGGTACTGGCTGAATACATCAATTGTGTCAAGAGAATCTGAATTGGTCAATTGATTAATTGGACAAAGAGATCGTATCAGTGTAGGATTAGGTTTGTAATCATCACCCAAATCATGCTATCTGATCAATTTCACAAGTCCTGCTTGTTTGCAGTGTATGTTTTGGATGCAGTATTTAAGATGCAGTTGATTCTCTTAGCTTCTGCAAGACTTCCCCAGAACTCAAAAGATCATATACTTCTCGATGTATAACTATCCCTCATGATCTCCGTATCTCTCAATCATTTACATCAATTGGAGCCCACAAATCTTAAATGATCAATTAGTAAACATGTGGTAAAAACCAAATTAGAGACATCTGCTGACAGATCTAAGATATGCTATGCATCATGCATATAGTTGATGCCTTCAGACTGACTCTGCCCCAGAGGACAGTAGATTAGTTAAGTTACACCGCAGCTGAGATCCGAATTACAAAAGAGATCATATCAGTGACAGATTAGGTTTGTCATCATTACCCAAATGATGCTGTCTCATTGTTTTCACATGTCCTGCTTGCCTGCACTGTCTATTGTGGCCACAGTATCTTAGGTGCAGCTGATTATTGCTTTGTCTCCCAGCTCCTGCGGGACTTCCACAAAGCTGAAAGCATGCTGCAGGCAGTAGCAGGCAAACTGCTAAAGATCTGCAAGCAACACCCCTGCAGATATTTGTATTGAGTGCTTCTTCATTTCAGTGTTAAGAACTTGTCAGCCTGGCTAAGACTGATATGAGATTTGCTGGCTCCCTGACCTTCTAATACAGAGCTTTTAAGCTTTCACTCAACAGCATTTCGGAAGAAAATCCTGACGTCGCTGCACTGTATTTTCCGTGTGAAGCTAAACAGAATTTATGGCAGTATTTTGGTGGTAAAAACTACATTACATCAGTTGTTGTCAAAGATTTATTTCCGAACCAATGCATTGAATTACTATCATAATAATGAAGTAATAAAAAGTTTATTCTCCCATAATTATCTTTGACATCTCTACAGAAATAATACCAATTAAATTGAATCATGAACATATTTACATTATTACATGTTTTAAAATAATAGAGTAATGTTGTTTATTCCTCATATCTTTAACAACATCACCCAGAATTGAATCTAGTCCGGCAGTGGAGGGGTGGTACCCAAAAGTTTCGGTTAAAGTTTTTTTCTCTCTTGATCCTGTATCTATATGGTCCAAGGAACATTTTCAGGGGGGGTGTGAAACTCTCACCCTTGAGCATTCCGAGAAATCCAAGATGGCGTCCAAAATGGCCGTCGGACCCGAAATTGGTCATAAATTGGCTCCTAATTCAGCTAGGATGATAAATAAAACATCAAAATAGGGGTTTTGAGGGTCAAGGATTCCAGAAATAGATAAATCAAACTTATAAGATCGCAATTTCTAGCTTAAATGGCCTAAATTATGCATTTAAACTGTAAAATTGGCGTTGAAAATCAAGATTAGGCATATGTGACCTGCTCCACCAAAATGTGCTTAAAGAAGCAAAGTATCTATTACTGTGGCTTCCTCTGAATCTACTTGAAAGGTGCTTTCAAATGATGGGTCATATGTGGGTACATGTTAATTGCATCAAAAGAAAAAACATGGCAAACATGCTAACTATGAAGCTCCGGAAACCGAATAAATGACTGTTAAATTTCAAGCAATCGACATCAAAATATGTCAAACTAACACAGGTGTGCTATTTGTTTTTCTGGTGTATATGGATAGCCTTTGATGTCAGCTTTCATTTGACACCTTGATTTCATTGCTAATATAACTGTCAACCTACCAAAAGCTAAATGAAGGTTGCTATCAGTGTCAAAAATCTCATAGGAAACACAAAATCCTCCCATGTATTTTCAATTCCACCTATCCTATTCATTAGATAACTCATTCCTAATTAACCAAAATGGATGTGGAAGGATAGCCCTTGATGTCAGCTTTCAATAAAACCTTGATTTACTTGTTACTCCAACTGTCAACCTTCCAAAAAGCTAAATAAATTTAGACATCACCAAGATACTTATACCATTGGAAAAGCTGGTATCTAACTGACAATTTTGCGTGTTAGCGCCCGGCTAGGGATTAACTCCGTTTACAACAGCAAACAAACAATCAGATTAATGTTATTTTGCAAAAATTAGAAGTTAAAATGTATAATAGAAGAAGCATATGATGTCTAAGTCAGTTAGACACCTCTTTGTCGGGTCCTAACATGCATTTTTGTCAGTTAGATCCCTCCCTTCGGTCGGGATCTAACTGACAAAAATGCATGTTAGAACCCTCCAAATCGGTGTCTAACTAATACGTTGCAGTCATTGTCGAAATTCTCCTCCGAAACACAAAATCCTCCAATGTATTTTCAATTCCACTATCCTAATCACTAGATGAATCTTTCCTGACAAACCAAAATGGATGAGGATGGATAGCCCTTGATGCCAGCTTTCAGTTGGCACCTTGGTGCCCTCGTTACTACAATTGTCAACCCTCCAAAAGCTAAATAAATGTTGCTGCCAGTGTCAAAAATCACCTCGGAAACACAAAATCCTCCCATGCATTTTCAATTCTTCCTGTCCTAAACACTGGATAATTAATTTCTAACCAACAAAAATGGATGTGGATGGATAGCCCTTGATGTCAGCTTTAATTTGGCACTTTGGTTTCATTGTTAGTACAACTGTCAACCCTCCAAAGGCTAAATAAATGTTGCTGTCAGTGCCAAAAATCTCGAAAACAGAAAATCCTCCCATGTATTGTCAATTCCCCTGATCCTAATCACTTGGTAACTTAATCTGAACCAACCAAAATGGATGTGGATGGATAGCCCTTGATGTAAGCTGTCTTTTGGCACCTTGGTTTCCTTGTTCCTCCAACTTTCAACCTTTGAAAAAGGTAAATAAATGTTGCAGCCATTATCGAAAATCTCCTCGGAAACACAAAATCCTCCAATGTACTTTCAATTCCACCTATCCTTATCATTAGATAAATCCTTCCTAACTAATCAAAATGGATGAGGATGGATAACCCTTGATGTCAGCTTTCAGTTGGCACCTTGGTTTCCTTGTTACTACAACTGTCAACCCTCCAAAAGCTTAATAAGTGTTGCTGTCAGTGTCAAAAATCTCCCCGGAAACACAAAATCCTCCCATGTATTATCAATTCCCCCCATCCTAATCACTTGGAAACTTAATCCCAACCAACCAAAATGGATGTAGATGGATAGCCCTTGATGTCAGCGGTCATTTGGCACCTTGGGTTCCTTGTTAATACAATTGTCAACCCTCCAAAAGGTAAATAAATGTTGCTGTCAGTGTCAAAAATCTCTTCAGAAACACAAAATCCTCCCATGTATTTTCAATTCCACCTATCTTAATCACTAGATAAATCCTTCCTAACTAACCAGAATGGATGTGGATGGATAGCCCTTGATGTCAGCTTTCAGTTGGCACCTTGGTTTCCTTATTACTACAACTGTCAACCCTCCAAAAGCTTAATAAGTGTTGCTGTCAGTGTCTCAAATATCCCTGGAAACACAAAATCATCCCATGTATTTTCAATTCTGCCTGTCCTAATCACTGGATAACAAATTTCTAACCAACCAAAATGGATGTGGATGGATAGCCCTTGATGTCAGCTGTCATTTGGTACTTTGTTTTCCTTGTTACTACAACTGTCAACCCTCCAAAAGCTTAATAAATGTTGCTGTCAGTGTCAAAAATCTCCTCGGAAACACAAAACCAACCCATGCATTTTCAATCCTGCCTGTCCTAATCACTGGATAACAAATTTCTAACCAACCTAAATGGATGTGGATGGATAGCCTTTGATGTCAGCTGTCATTTGGCACCTTGGTTTCCTTGCTAGTAAAACTGTCAACCCTCCAAAGGCTGAATAAATGTTGATGTATCAAAAATCTCCTCGGAAACAGAGTTCTCCGTGGCCTAATGGTTTAAGGTGCTTGTTTGTGCTACCAGTCTGGCTTTGAGGTCGTGGGTTCAACTCCCACTCCTGGAACTCAATTTGGTCCGAGCCCATGGGACATTAAATGGAGGTGGGTTGTATCCAGTGTTCTGTGCTGGGGCAACTGAAAGACCCTGGGCATCCCTGAATTAATAGGGTATGTGCCAGACTCACAGTCTTCTCATCAATCACCATCATACGGCGGTCACCAACACTGGAGAGTGCTACGGCATGGGAACCTTGGGCAATGTTCCTCTAGTCTCTGCCCATGGGCGCCGTTCTATGGCCGCCCTGAGCTGTATCATTGTGGAAGGCTCACCACGAATTTCGTGCCTGCATTGCAGCGCATGACTGAGAGTATTTACAATTACAAAATCCTCCCATGTATTTTCAATTCACCCCATCCTAATCAGTTGGTAATTTAATCTCAACCAACCAAAATGGATGTGGATGGATAGCCCTTGATGTCAGCTGTCATTTGGCACCTTGGTTTCCTTGTTAATACAATTGTCAACCCTCCAAAAGGTAAATAAATGTTGCTGTCAGTGTCAAGAATCTCTTCGGAAACACAAAATCCTCCCATGTATTTTCAATTCCACCTATCCTAATCACTAGATAAATCCTTCCTAACTAACCAAAATGGATGAGGATGGATAGCCCTTGATGTCAGCTTTCAGTTGGCACCTTGGTTTCCTTGTTACTACAACTGTCAACCCTCCAAAAGTTAAATGCATCTTGCTGTCAGTGTCGAAAATATCCTGTGAAAAACACAAAATCCTCCCTGATATTCTCAATTCCACCAATCCCAATCTCTGGATAATTCATTCCCAACCACATTGACAGTCCTGTTTTTTTTGTTCAAATGACATTTAATTATTCTAAAAGGTATCAAAAAACTTGAAATACATGGATACAGAGGGGCCCCTCAGACCTGCTTTAATTGTTGTCTTTTGCAACTTTTGTGAGGGCAGAGTTAGTTTCACGTGAATGAGTCAATTGGCTTTGACCTTAACAACAACAAATTAACCCTAAAATTCAAATCCATAAGTGGTATCAACCCTAATCCTTTTGTCAAACCTATTATCTATCTAACTGGCATCGATACCTTCCATTAACAATAAAGCCTCTAACAGTACAGAATCATGTACATCGGCTGGTCCACTAAAAGAAACAAAAGTGACTGAAGTTCTCAAGAAGGCAGAGATGGTCTGGATAAGAGCAATGTGCATTGCTCATATAACTCAAAAGTCATACTTTAAGGATATTTTTACTATTGTAAGAGGCATTATCTTAGTGCATTTTAATCCATATACTTCAGAAAACAATTAACCAACCTGTTCGTTTGACATTGTTTGGCTTGAAATGTAAAGGCCACTTTCTCAAATTCTGCAGCTTCATTATTCACATTGTTCACGGTTTTTGACATGTCATTACTTTGGATGCAATTGACATGTACCCACATATGACCCATCATTCGAAAGCACCTTTCAAGTAGATTCAGAGGAAGCCACAGTAATAGATACTTTGCTTATTTTTTAAGCACATTTTGGTGGAGTAGGTCACATATGCCTAATCTTGATTTTCAACGCTAATTTTACAGTTTAAATGCATAATTTAGGCCATTTAAGCTAGAAATTGCGATCTTATGAGTTTGATTTATCTCTTTCTGGAATCCTTGACCCTCAAAACCCCTATTTTGATGCTTTATTTATCATCCTAGCTGAATTAGGAGCCAATTTATGACCAATTTCGGGTCCGGCGGCCATTATGGACGCCATCTTGGATTTCTCGGAATGCTCAAGGGTGAGAGTTTCACACCCCCCCTGAAAATGTTCCTTGGACCATATAGATACAGGATCAAGAAAGAAAAAAACTTAACCGGAACTTTTGGGTCAGGCCCGAAAATGGCATTTTACTGCCGGACTAATCAAGCCATTTCCTGTATTGTGTTACATCGAAAGAAGTCATATTTAAATTTCATTTTTAACTCTCATTATATACAGCTTATGCAAGAAAAGCATGCACTTAAAGTAATAGTTATCCCCAGTTCTTTAAACTTCATAAATATGATATGGGTTGCATGCTGGCATGTACATCTGCATTCTGAATAAAGTGGATTTATTCATACTTTTCGCCACAAGCAAAATACTGCATTGCTTTGATATATAACACTACATCACTTGCTAAAGCAATGTGGAAAATTTTGTAGACTGAAAGTGCAGCTTCTACAAATGGGCTACCCGATTGTCATCACTTTGAAAAGGGCTTAGAATTCCTACAGGACTGTTTCATCTGTGCGTCCTCTGTGCTTCGAGTGAGATAATTCCCACATTCATTTTCCACTCATTGTGAAGCTTCAGTACACATGCTTTTTTGATGAGAAGGAGAAACATTGGCAGTGAACTGGAAAGAGGACATTCCTCATTTTGTCTTAAGAGTGAAAATGAATGTTTGAGAGGCACCCATGATTAAAATGGATGGGTCATTATTCGTAGGAGACAGAGACGTTAATGGTCTATATTTCATCCATTTCCACATTGGCCTTGCAAGATAGATGCTGTTCTCAGATGTAATGGCTGATAAAGTCATGTTTCCTTCCATAAGTGTAAAAACTGGAAACTTCTGGATTTCCTACAGACTGCGATTATATCGCAGCCTTGAAATTTGTCCGCCCTCTTAAAGCACTACGTTTACTCTAAAAATGTCTTAAAGTGTTTTGCCCTTCAAAATGTGTCAGCATATTATTGAATGTTGGAAAATTGAAAGCAAGAGCTGCTGTTAAATTAAGATTGTTAATCGCTTATTAAAATGGTTAATGGTGTTTCGTTTATGAGTTGTTATCCGGGGCAGAAGTTCTTTATGGATCACATTGGAAACAAAGCGGAATGGTTGTCAAAGCTGACAGCTTTTCATAAAAACATTGATTAGAGTTAGGTTTTCTGTTGAATTTTTTTTAAATGAATTATATGATTATAACCAGAGCCTGTAAGAAGCATTAGGATTTATCAAAACGTGTTCATAATGCCAACTTATTAACCTCACTGAAGCAAATATATTGTGAAAGCTTAAATGTAACATTGTGTGAAATCAATTTCAATTTGTTTTATTCATGTCTGAAAATTTGCTTACATAATAATATTAGGAATATTATCAAGACGTGACATTTAACAGTAGAGTTATGCCTACAAGTATCCACATATTCAGTGACAAAACTAGAAATGTCAACTAACTGTAAGCTGGCTTATCAGGAAAGCAATATATGGAAATATCTTTGGGAGATCTTTGGAAATATGTCAGAGAAATATTGGGTTTACTGCAACTGACACACTGTGTGACACAGTAATTTCGAGTTCAGCTTCTACAAATGGGCTACCCGATTGTCATCACTGTGAAAAGGGCTTAGAATTCCTACAGGACTGTTTCATCTGTGCGTCCTCTGTGCTTCGAGTGAGATAATTCCCACATTCATTTTCCACTCATTGTGAAGCTTCAGCACACATGCTTTTTTGATGAGAAGGAGAAACATTGGCAGTGAACTGGAAAGAGGACATTCCTCATTTTGTCTTGAGAGTGAAAATGAATGTTTGCGAGGCGTCCATGATTAAAATGGATGGGTCATTATTCGAAGGAGACAGAGACGTTAATGGTCTATATTTCATCCATTTCCACATTGGCCTTGCAAGATAGATGCCGTTCTCAGATGTAATGGCTGATAAAGTCATGTTTCCTTCCATAAGTGTAAAAACTCGAAACTTCTGGATTCCCTACAGACCCTTGACTGCGATTATATCGCAGCCTTGAAATTTGTCCGCCCTCTTAGAGCACTACGTTTACTCTAAAAATGTCTAGAAGTGGTTCGCCCTTCAAAATGTGTCGGCATATTATTGAATGTTGGAAAATTGAAAGCAAGAGCTGCTGTTAAATTAAGATTGTTAATCGCTTATTAAAATGGTCAATGGTGTTTCGTTTATGAGCTGTTATCGTGGGCAGAAGTTCTTTATGGATCACGTTGGAAACAAAGTGGAATGGTTGTCACAGCTGACAGATTTTCGTTGAACATTGATTGGAGTTAGTGTTTTGTTGAATTTTTTTGATGAATTATAACAACAGCCTGCAAGAGCCATTGGATTTGTCAAAAGGTGTTCATAATGTCAACTTATCAACCTCACTGAAGAAAATATATGGTTAAAGTTAAAATGTCACATTGTGTGAAATTACGCTAAAAATGTCAATTTCAATATTTTTTCTTCATGTCTGAAAATTTGCTTACCAAATAATATGAGGAATGTTATCAAGACGTGACATTTAACGGTAGAGTTATGCCTATAAGTATCCAGATATTCAGTGACAAAACTAGAAATGTCAACTAACTGTAAGCTGGCTTATCAGGAAAGCAATATATGGAAATATCTTTCGGAGATCTTTGGAAATATGTCAGAGAAATATTGGGTTTACTGCAACTGACACACTGTGTGACACAGTAATTTCAGAGAAGGGAGAAACCATGGGACAGATATTGACTGAATTATTGAGTGGAAGTAAATTGCTGAAACTCTGGGTCAACCTAATTGACAAAGTTGAGAAAGGCTATGGACTTAACAGGATGTTTTTTCTGGTAAGCAGACTCACCTCTTCTGTGCTGGGGTCGACATCTAGCCTCATAATGGGTAGAGCAGGCCTGGTAGAGGCTCAGGGGTCTCTCATGGTCTCCAGTAAATGACCCCATCAGTAAGTATTCCTCCTTGTGCCAGCCCTCTTGGTAGTGGTGGCAAAGGCAGTTCCTTGGTACATTTGCTCCTCCATGTAACGCCGTAGCCGTCCCGACCGATACTGTGTCGTGCGAGGCCAACGAAGACCTTTTTCACTTTGTGGCGTCGCGGCCGCAGTTGGAGTTGTTGAAGCAGCAGAAGTTACAAAGGAGAGTATGGGAGCAGTTTAGGCACTCTCCGCAGCTGCAGCAGCACACAGGCCATCCACATCCAAGCAGGCATCCAGAGACATTTGCAGGCAAGCAGGCCAGTAAACCAAGTAGTGCAGCTAGAAAAGTAGATAGGACAGGCAAGGCAAACCTGCAGCTGGCTTGCTCCCTTCCCCTGCAGGAGCACACTGCATACAAGACGTCCTGCAGATCGATGTAGGCCTGTAGCTCAGCAGCTGGGACTGGCCTGCAGTCACTGGGACACCAAGGCCTACTCTTCAGCCCACCCATTGCCCACCCTGCCTCTGGGGGCCTGACCCATTCTTACAACAGTCGGAGCCCACTCCTTCCAAACACTTGCAAACATACCAAGGCATTGTGTTACAAGCCTTCCCTACATCTTACGCACTTGAGCGTCATATTAATGCTGTCCTATCAAACGGTCCATTTCCAAGGGTAAATACTGGGCCAGAAGTATGTTGTCTTACAGACATGTTTGCATGAATAACCCATACACGTTCATGTAGATGTAAATTAGATAGATAGATATGGTAAGTGCAGCCCTCTATGCCCAGTTCTTGGCGCTCACAAAGGTTGACTGACGAGATGAGAAAGAGATCTGGAGTCCTCAACATGTTACACATTTACCCCATGTGAGGGATCTTTTACTTGCCCAGCATAGACACTGATACAAGGGGCCGCCAATTTAACGTCTCATCCGAACGACAAATTGGTGCATTGGCCAAAATATTAATGCGCTTTAAGTGGCATTTAAACGTTCATTTTTAATATGGCAATTGGACTGAGATTTTGAGAGGACCGACCTTATAACATACAAAAGGCTTGTTTGAGCCAAAAATGGAGTGGCCATTTTGGGTAGTTTAGACCTTTTATGGTTATTCAACCGTTATTGAACCACGATAGGACTCATTCTGGGCACTAGCATGTCTGGCATGCTAGATTTATATATGAAATACAATATTAACATCTTTAAGTCTGATGTTCCCAGGGGCGGACTGGCGACATTTTGGGCCTGTGGGAAAATTAGTTTAGGGCCGCCAAAGTTCCTACCATCAGCATTATTTCAAAAGAACAAGGAAGATACTACAGCATAGTATGGTTTGGTAAAGAGTTATTAGGATGGGGCCCCATGTAAGAGGCTTCTGTCCTATTCAGATAATTTGTTTCATCACGAAGTCATGATGAATCTAATAGTCAAGTATCGCTTTCAGTGTCTTTCTTGAATTTTTGAATTTTTTACATCCCCCCCCCCCCCGAGTGGATGGGCCCGTTGCAGCTGCCACTCTGCCACATAGGCCAGTCTGCCCCTAGATGTTCCTTGTATGAAAATAAATGATCACAGTGAGTTCCAAGCAGGAGATGGTACTCTCTAATTCCTTAACCAAGATATCAGTAGTTGCATTATGGTTCCCCGGGTGAGAATGACTCTTGAAATTCATCAACTTACAAGCTATTTGTTTTAGAAGCAGAATCGTTTGACACCAGCACAGGCTATACTGGCATAGCATTGTGCAGTTCAGTACTCTTTGTATAGGATAGAAGGTGGATTTCTGCAGCGCCCCTGGCGAGTATGTTATTGGCAAACTAGATTCAAAATGTTATAAATAATTTATCTTGGGAATCACTTTGTAAGAAGTTCAATTAAACAAATGCATATACATCACAAGGGAATCCCCTTGACAGCCTATCAGAACTCAAGAAATGGGAATATCCCCTAACCTATCCTGCCAAGACGAGTTGGGGATACACCATCTCTTAAGTTCTGATTGACTGTCAAGGGAATTCCCTTGTGATGTACATCTTTGCCCTCTTAAGTTCATGCCTTTGATTTCCAGTAGAGGGTGCTTGACATGCTCATGTTCCATATTAGGCTTATCATACAGATAGGGTAATACTACCAGTGACCTGTGATACCAGAATGAATATTATCCATGAAATGTGATCTCCCATGCTAATGCTTAATATCCTGAGTCCAACAGACTCCACCTACACAAATAATCCATTTACTGACCATATGCCAGGTCATGCAGCATTTGTTTGAACAAAGAATAGGACAGAATGTTCCATGCTGAATACATCCATGTGAATGTGTACGCTTTTGCCCCTTGAGTCATGTCATTGGAGATGTTGCTGAGGAAGGTCAAGTCTCCACGGAAGTGATAAGAATTTGAATAGGCATTGGGGGCTGTTCAAAAATTACGTAACGCTGGAGGGGGGGGGGAGAGGGTATGAGATAGTGTTATGTTTTGTTACAGGGGGGAGGTGGGGTGTAAGACTAGATGTTACATAACACAACAAATTTTTTTCAAACATGAAAAATTTGTAATCACAGCAATGACGTTCGGCATACAAAAATTGTGTTCAATTGTTGTTGAATTTTTTTTGGAACATGACTTATGAAAAGACCTAAAATTTGAAATGGTGTGAAATCTGGATCTTTGAATTCAGTTTAATATTGTGAGCCCTCCGGTCGCGGAACACCAGTGCTCGTGCATAACTTCCGAGATTTTAAGGGGGGGGGGGTATAGGCCTTGTTATGTAACTGGGAGGGGGGTATGGACTTGTGTTACAGGCTGTTACAGGGGGGAGGGGGGGTGTCAAAAATGAGCTATTTTTGCGTTATGTAATTTTTGAATGGCCCCTTGAGCAATTTACCTTCAGAGGAGCGATGGTTTTAACTTGGGTGGCCATTTGGTAAATACAACAGTAGGGGGAACCGGAGCACATTGGGTGCCTGTGTTTATATCCCAATGAATATGTTCACTCCCTTAAGACTTAGTTGTTCGGCTTTTGAAATACTTTTACTGTCCATATTACCCGTAGGGCTCCAAAACAATTCTTGCCCAATAATTGAAGCGTGGACAATAAGGATATTATTATTCATTAATATGATAGCTTATACTTATTTCTAAATGTCCCTATCTTCTAGTAATTTTTCAAAGAACTAACAAAAAGTTCAAAGAATGCATTTTTTGAACTTCGACACACATCGCCTGAATATTCCTCAAAATCCCTTGGTAATTTTTCAAAGAACTACCAAAATGTTAAATGAATGCATTTTTTAAACCTTGACACACATTGCCTAAAATTCCATCAAAATCACTTTACTGGCAATTTTTCAAAGAACCAATAAAAAGTTCTATGAGTGCATTTGTTATACCTTGACATGCATTACCTGAATATCCATCAAGATCTCTTGACAATGTTTCTCAGAACTTTGAATTTTGTGACAACTTGTTCCAAATGAAGAACAACAATTATTGAGCATCCCAAGAACAAAATATCATACGATTTCACGAACAGACAAAATGCATGATCTGAATGCAAATGCCATTAAAAGATGGAACAGTCACAATCATGTTCGCCCTGACAATTTCTGAATACCTTCATATGGAGTGACTTCATTCACAGGAAAAACACTAAGGTCACTGAGTACATTGTTTGATCCATGACCTAAACACGCAGGTCCTGCCTGGATATCCATCTGTGTCAGAGTGTACTCTATTCATTAGCCTACCATGTACAGGTCACACAGTATGCTGCCTTATTACCTTCTGCCTACCCTGCCTGTCAGCCTTCTCTCTTCTTATGGATTTATTGGCCCTGTTTTCTCAAGCAAAGCAACTGAGCAAACTCGTTTTAACTGAGTATTAGGCTCATGTATAATATTATGGACAGAGAAAGGGGATTATCAGAAGATTTGAGGCTGTGCTGAATAATGTAAGCCTGAATGGAATTTCAAAGCAGTTATTATAATTAGAGACCATCTCCATCCTTGCTAAACTTACTAATTCTCTCCTCAAAGGATGACGTTTTGGTTATTCAATTCACATCGCCGCAAAATTAGAACCATCTTGAGAAGGAGAATGCATGTCAAATATGTGTAACGTCTGCATACTTCACCAGAAATGTGGACATTTAAAAAACACTATCCTGCACATTACTGCAGACGATGAAATCTTTGGAAGATCCTCCGGGCCAGATGGCAGCATTTATCCTTGAGGGTGTAAATATTTTATGTACCTGAAACCATTTCAAGAGATTCTTATTGCATAAATAATCTAATACGCACAGAAGACATACGTCACAAATCTTAAAACAGAAGGATTGTGTTTTTCCTGCGTTCATCATGAGATGAGCAGAGCTTAGCAAAGAGGACAACCTAATATTTCTTAACACACAAATGGATGTGCACTGTCTTATTTTGTTTCAAACCATTAAAAGAGAAAAAAGCCAAAAATCTATTTATACTTAACCAAGCTAGATTTTCAATGTTATTGAATGGCATTTAATCTGGAAGAATGTTTATACACGATAGCTAAATGTCATATTTCCAATCGCCGATGGTTTTAAAGAATTCTACAAGTAGACGTTTCTTGTCCATGGAGACCTTGGTGCCACCTCATTCTTAATAATTAATATAATAAATTTAGAAGGAGACAGTGCTCAGAACTTTACTTCACCTTGCAGAATGAAGATAATTTCAGTGCTTGTTTCAGCCAACAGTTTCCCTCCACATTCAAACCTTTGCTCCCTTAGGACTGAGAACTTGCTTTACACACTTCTACAATTTCCACGAGTGAGTCAACACATTTGGGAAGAAGGCATCAGGAAGGACACATCATTCAACTCCTCCTTTAGCAGTTAAAGTGAAAGGAAATTGGAGTTGTGAGAAGCATATGTGATTCTCTGAGGGAGGAAGACAGAATTACGAGAGAGTGAAGCTGTAATGACTGTCAATAGACACAAACAGAATCGCAGCTCTGAGCAGATTAGCTCTTTGTCACAGAACTATCAAGTTCTCAAAGCGCTATGGGGATCATACTGATCGGTATCAAGAGAGCAATAAGTATCTACACTGTATGGTGTCAGTAATTGGCTCCAAGGAATCATTGAACTTGTGGGAAGTTACAAGTACCACCACGGTATTCTGTACTGTAACCAACAAAAACTTTAAAGGATAAATGTTCACTGATTTGTTTGTTTACACTTTTCAAGAAAACAACCATGGATACTATTATTAATTTTACATTGTCAAGTTTGACAAAAATCTGCAGATATTCCACCTTTAACTTCACATCTTATTAGACAATATGGAAAAATGATTGTTATCAGCCTTTGGATGTAAAAATAAGCATTGTGCATTGTGTAATACATATGTGTCAGTTTACCTTTTCCAATAACATAACTCACAATGACTGACCAGAAATTGAGTAATGCATGTATTAACTTATAACCTGCATAAATATTTAGCAATTTTGCCACTAGTGGTAATATTGTACTGCAGATTGTCGCTGCACTGCAGAACCATGACTCAAGCACATCCCAAATGCCAAAGGGACAATCTTGAGTCATATCAGCAAATTTCCAAAAGATAAGTTGTAAGTTTGATGTAAAAGCATTCTTTAATTTACAAATAAGCAGGTAATTTAGGTATTCATTACACACTTCAAAATTACATTTTATATAAAAACTGATATATGTGATTGAAAAAGGATATGATAACCGTTCCACTGAAAGCAGTCCATTTTTTATTCTTTTTGCATGACATAACATCTGCTTATATGGGTCTACAGTGAGTATTATATCCCCATGCCATAACATCTGCTTATATAGGTCTACAGTGAGTATTATATCCCCATATAATTATGCATTTGTGATCTTGTGACTGAATTTCCAACCCGATAAAATTATATTTAAATCCCTATTATGTACAGGAATATGTCCCTCCTTCTTGGTGTTTAATTAAGATATGATAGTCACAAAGAAACATTTATGATGAGGTCTGAGTAGGTAGTTTGTGGTCTTCTCTGCTGATTCCTGAAGATCTGAACACATTCACAAGAAATCCCAAGGTAAATAAGTCAGTGACATTATTTGGATAGAGGGCTCTAAAGATTCATCACTGCATATTCTGTGTACACTGGACTAATACCAGCTCAGCAAAGCAACTACCAACAGAGCAAATGCCAAGCTGAAATAATCTAGGAAGATCATCACTGCAAAGTCACATTCACCAAGGTCTTAGGATAACCTACCTTTATGCCGCCAAGACAAGTAGTGTTGCAGCCTAGTTCTCCAGATTGGAATGGAACTCTTGACATTGATCATAAGGCCATTTGTTATACCAACAGACTTCGATTATACAAAATATACACGAACAAATATGCTCAATGAAATGTGATCTCCCATGCTCTTGCCTAATATCCTTAGCTCTTCTACACAAATACTCCATATATTGACCATATGCTAGGTCATTCGACCCAGATCTGGACAGAATGTTCCTTGTTGAATACATGCATGTGAATGTGTACACTTTTGCCCCTTGAGTCATGTCATTGGAGATGTTGCTGAGGAAGGTCAAGTCTCCACGGAAGTGATAAGAATTTGAATAGGCATTGAGCCATTTACCTTAAGAGGAGCAATGGTTTTAACCTGGTTGGCCACTTGGTAAATACAAGAGTAGTATAAATGTAAATGCCTGTGTTTATATCTCTATAGATGCGTATTTGCTCCCTGCCGACTAGGGGATATTTGGGATTCGGTTGTTCCCTGATCAGTGATTTCACTTTTGACCTTTGCGACGTGTTTAAAGTCTTACTCATAGGGCAATAGAAAAATGTGTTCACACCAAATTATATATATATATAGCAGTATAGCCTAATGTTTGGATATTCATATAACGTGATATTTAGTGTTTATTCCTTAAACTTGCACAGTCTTTGGTAATTTTCAAAGAACCACCATTGATGTCAATAAAGCCGGACCCGCCTTGACTGAATATCCATCAAAGTGTTGACCATCACCAATGCAAAATGCCTACTACTTGGGATGTAGACAAATGCTTGATATATCATTCAAAAGGGAAGATGACAAACATGTTCGCTCAATCCAAGACCTAAACACACAGGTCCTGCCTGGATATCCATCTGTGTCAGAGTGTACTCTATCCATTAGCTTGCCATGTGTAGGACACACGGTATGCTGTTTTATTGGCCTTCTGCCTTAACAGACTCAGACTCAGACTCAGATTAATTTAATTTTCCCCAAAAAACAGTTATAGTAAATATATTTAACAGTACAGTTTTAGAAGTTGGGGCACGGGAGACCTCTCAAAGATAGGTATCGCTGCAGAGAGGCCACCCAGTATATTGAAATACAAAAGTTATATGTTAATCTACATAGAATAAAAAAGGAAAGTTAAACCATTGAAATTATTAAAGAAAGAATCGAAATCGACTAATCACAAGAAATACAAGCACATGTTCGAGAATTTATGCCATTGCAAACTGCAGGAATGAACTGTCTGGAGGCAGTGAAGGCACTAATGACCACAAATATAGCAATTTTGAATTGTACACTCTACTTGATACGAATTAATAAAATCATTCTTCACATACAATTTGAAGCCATCTAGGCTATGAGTATAAATTTTACTTTTGAAATTACATTTCATACTATTAAAGCAAGCTGGAAACCTGTACCTGATAGAATACCTTGCGAAGTCATGTCTCACAGCATGCAAGCGAAAGTTTGTATGTTGTCTTGTCCAATGATGATGGAATTCTTCGTTTTTTTTAAAGATAGTGCTAAAATAATTTGGAAGCAAGTTGTTCTCATATTTAAAACAAAACTTTAAGTCGTGTACCACAAGTATATCACTTACTTTTAATAATTTCAGCCGCTTAAATAGTGGTTCTGTGTGAGCTGTATAGCAACTATTTGTAATTAAACGGACTGCCCTTTTTTGTAATTTATAGATTCTGCTTAGCTGCCCACCCCATATAAGTATCCCATAGTTTATATGTGAGAGAATGAGTGCATTGTAGATATTCAATAAAATTTCTGTTGGAAGAAAACGTTTCAGTCTGTTTAGAATTCCAAGTGTCTTTGATGCCTTCTTTGAGAGAATTTCACCATGCACTTTCCATTTGATATTTTCATCGATTCTTATGCCTAGATAATTGAAATCTCTAACAAATTCTATTTCATGGTTATCTATTACCAGATTTGGATAGGACACTCTTTTCTGAGGCATGTGGAAAAGTATTGCTTTAGTTTTGGAGACGTTAAGTGATAGTTTGTTTAATTTTAGCCATACACTAACTAAACTAAGTTCTCTATTAAGTTCAGTCTCAAAGTTATAATTAGTTGTATTTAGAGTAGTCGACAGGGCAGTATCATCAGCATATATAATGGCATCAAATAGGTTAGTGGCTCTGTTTATATCATTAATGTATATTATGAATAGAAGGGGCCCAAGAATGGAACCTTGGGGAACCTCACATTTAATTTTTCCTAAATCAGAGTTAGTACCATGAAAGACTACATATTGCATTCTATTCGATAAATAGCTTGTAATAAGCTGAGGTGCTTTCCCATGAAAGCCATAATACTTCAATTTATAAAGAAGTATATCATGATCCAGTGTATCGAAGGCCTTCGAGAGATCTAAATAGATATTAATTGGAAGTTTGTTGTTATCCAAATCTTGAGTAATTCTATCAACAAGTTCAAGAGCTGCCAATTCTGTTGAATGATTTTTACGAAAGCCATATTGGCTATTGAAAAGTAAATTTTGCTCAGTGAAGTATTTGTACATTTGGTTATGCATGATTCTCTCAAAGACCTTCGATACACTTGGTAAAACCGACACAGGTCTGTAGTTACTGAACTCATCTACAGGACCCTTTTTATAAATAGGAGTAACCTTCGCTATTTTTAATAGGTCTGGAAAGATCCCTGAATCTATACTTTGATTTATTATATTAGTAAGTGGAACACAAAGTTCATCTTTTATGTGTTTTAATAATTTGTTTGAAAGTCTATCACATGCCGTACTGACTTTGGGTTTTAGTGAATCAATTACTTTTAGAACTGCTGTATTTTCAACCTCATCAAATTTAAAACTACATTGATATTCTGAGTCTGAATAGTCTTTAAAAGTCTTATGTGTACTTATGTTTATTTTTTCTGCTAAGTCTGGACCAATATTAATGAAGTATTTGTTGAATTCATTCGCAATTTCTAAGTTACCAGTAATACTGATTCCATCTACTGAGAATACTTTTGGTAAGTCTTGCTTTTTGTTTGTTTTATTTATAATCTGGTTAATGAGTTGCCAGGTTTTTTTAATGTCACTTTTGAAATTCCTAAAACACTTCTGGTAGAAATCTATCTTGGCTTGCCGAATGCATTTCTTTAAAATAGTATTGTAAGTTTTTAAGTTACACTTCTTCATATAATATGAAGGATCATCAACTGATGTAAGTTTTAATTTCTTATACAACTTGTCACGGTAGGAGATAGATTTAATTATACCATGTGTTATCCATTTACATTTTTTATGTTTGTATTTTTGGAATCTGACATATTTAATTGGGAAATGCTTATTTGTAAGTTTCTCAATAATTTTGCTGAATTTATTATAGTGCAGTAGCTTAGCCCCAAAAAACCAACCGATTGTTCACTTTTATGGTAAAAGCACCAAATTTTGCATATAGGTACTTTTGAATATGCTCTTTCAGGAACAATGGAGTACCAAAAGATATCTGGCCCGGAACGGCGGCCATCTTGGATTTAAAAATGGCCGCCAAAATTTTGCTATTTTCCCTTTATCTCAACCATTTCTGAAGATAGAGAGATGATATTTGGCCAAAACATGTATTTTAAGGTATATTTCGATATCACATTTACTTTATGTAAATACTTCGGCCATATGGCGGCCATGTTGGATTTAAAGATGGCCGCCACCATTTTTGCTATTTTCTCTTTATCTCGACCATTTCTGTAGATAGAATGATGAAATTTGGTCAAAACATGTATTTTGAGATATATTTTGATATTATAATAAAATCATGTTAATCTTTCACCATAGTGGCGGCCATCTTGGATTTTAAAATGGCCACCGCTGTTTTGCTAAATTTTCTCTTTATCTCAACTATTTTTAGAGATATAGAGATGATACTTGGCAAAGTCATGTATTTTATGATATATTTTGATATCATGATCACTTTTTGTCAATCATTTTGCCACAATGGTGGCTATGTTGAATTTAAAGATGGCCGCCACTATTTTTATCATTTTTGCTTTAATCCCAACCGTTTCTGCAGATAGAAAGATGATATTTGGTCAAAACATGTATTTTTAGATATATTTTGATATCACAATCACTTTGTGTTAATACTTCTGCCATGGTAGTGGCCATCTTGGATTTTAACATGGCTGCCACACTTTTGCTAATTTTCCTTAGCTTGTTTATACTTGGCCAAAACATGTTTCATTGTTAAATTGTACAAATCAGTGCATTTTACATTATAGTATCCATGTTTCTATATATTGAGGCTGCTGGTCTACTATGAATAAAGTCATTTAATAAAATGACATTTATGCCTTATAAATTATGATTTTTCTAATCTCAATAATTAATTGATTAGGCCATGCACAGGCAGCCATGTTAAATAAGAATAATAGTAGTTAGAGTAATATATAATATGGTGTAATGCACATCTTCAAACACATCATGTGTTCATTAATATGGTTTTCCAAAAATAAAATCTGGTCAATTTTTAAGATATTCAATTTGACTGCCTAAAAATATAGGCACAAACTGTACTAGATGGTCTGTTTTCCGTATAGCATAGCTACCGAAGCAGGAACGCTGTGATACACACTTGAGACTAACTTTGAAGCATTTGCAAAGATTTTCAACAAGCTTCTTGAAGCCACCGTATAATGTATATCAGGCCATAACATTCCTTCCCAGCTTCGGCCAGATCTGTCCAATGTGGAGCCCAGCCTTGTGCACTGTGTTTCCATCTGTATGGTCTATTCTCCAGGTGCTATATTACGTAACTGGATTGGCGCTTAAAACTTGTCTAAGTGCATCCTGGAAATTGGTATTTTAAGATATTGAATGACGACAGCATGTGCTAGCGTATTCTTTGTAAGAACCCTGGGCAAAAAGCCTTTGCCCGGCCTCGTTACCAACTGGACTTGAGTGCTCATGTCTTCGAGCAGTGAAGAACAGCAAAACACTCAATATGCCCGAAAACCTCATACATGTATATTGAGTTTGTAACGTACATACTAACCAAAAATAGCAACAACAACTGATGTTATATCTCAACACACAAAGTAAGTTTCTCATGCAGTAATTTCTCTACCCAAAACTGATGTTTTATCACATCTGAAGCTGTGAAAGAACAGGAGTGCTCAGGAGTGAAGTGGCTCTTACTTCCCTGATCGACTGCACCATCAAATGCAACCTCCAATCTCTCTCACTAGTAGCTTGTGAAAAAGGCAACTAACAACACAACTTCATCAGGATCCAAGGCACACACAGAGTACTGTCATCTGGTGATCCTGCCTTTCTGCATCATGTGCATGGGCAGCATCAAGCGTGAATCTGCCTCCACTTGTGTTTATGGTTGAAACAAGCAAGACTGGTCACCTACTTCCAGGCCTTTTCCAATCAGTCCTTTGTCGCTAGAAGTGACATATTGCTGTTGTGCCGCACCTACACAAATATTCATTAGCTTCTCAGACACAAACAGATATATACAGCTCTTCATTGTTGCTCGAATTGTAAATTATATATGAATCAGTGTAACATCCCTGCATGGTTTATTCCTTTAAAGCAGCCTGGAACAAGAAATTAGGTCTGACTTTTTGGTCAGTCTTAATCTTGCTTTATATTACCATGGTTTGAATACACCTCCTCATATCTTTGCCAGACTCACATGCAGTAAAAAGACAAGAAAATGTCTGGTCTCTCTTGGATGCATCAAGTGGCAAGGATGATTTTGCAGTTTTTCTGCAAGAGGATTTATTAAGCAGGACAATTAGTTGATGTCTTCCTCATGATTTCACTAACATGCTGTTTCCTTTTCTGCAGAATTTTAGAAACATACGACCCATAATGTCTCTCACCAGAGTCCGTAGATGATCTTACAGCTGGCATGAATTGCCCATGTTTTCGAAAACAGCAATCAGAGACATCCGGGACAAAGAGAGTCTCAAATAAACAGACTCCTCATAGTGAGTGTGACCAGATCTTAAGCACATGGACAGCTCCTCAAATTCATAAATTGACCTTAAGACTTCCAGACCTATGGCTTTCTTGAGATCTGTGTAATATATGCATCTAAATATATGACATACCAGCGTAGTACAATCTTGATAAAAGCGTTTTGGCCATTTTGGCAGTAATTCTAGTGCAGGATGTTGCAGCACTGTAGAACCATGTATAGGATTCATTTTGAACTCCTAAAACACAATCTCAATGAAATCTGCATGCAGTATTAGAAAAAATACCTCGGAATCGGTATTCGTCAGATGACTGCAAACTATATTATTATGCCCATTCCAAAAAGAAGCAAAGGTTTACGACAACTGCGAATTTCGACCCACATTTTACCGATAGGTAAGATTTCTTGATTGCATGTCCTATTTGATGTTTTTACATTTTATTTGCAAGTAAGAAGAGTCACATAACTGACATACAATTCGAGACAATTCTTCTATCACATTTTGAAGTAAAACAATCCAATTGAAGAAACCATCTCCACAGAGAAACGCTCCATATATGCTTACATGTTTAAAAGATTATGTTTTTGAAATATCCATATAAAGCATTTTTTTCCAGGATCATCAGCAATATTCTGTAGGTTGAATCATTAAACCATTACATAGCTAGGAAAAATACTTACCTAGACATTGCATGTGATAAAATAGCAGACAATAACCATGGTCACAACTCTCTTAATATCCTGAAATAATCGTATGTACTGTCTCTAAATATTCGTGCATGGATATTACATTTCTTCTGAATAAATTGAGTTTTGAGTCCAATTTATTTTTGCATGTAAAAAGGTTCTTTACTGTAAAATTTGTAGTTTCGGGTCAGCTTAAGGTATTAATGATTGAGTGAAATGATTGCACATCTCCTTCGAGCTAATACAGCTTGTTGTTTTAAGTTATGATAATTCATTTAAGAGATGTCAATGGGGATTACTTGGTTCGAAGTAAGAAGTAATTTGATCTTTCATTGTTAAGCTTCCTGAACAAGTCCCATCAAAGCAGAACCAAAATCTTGCATTCTATTTACTTTAGTATTCGCTTTTTTCTGTCTGAATTGTTTCCTGAGATGTCCTTATCTCAAGGTAGAACTGCTACAAACAGGGAGAGGAGCACCTGCCTGGCCTTGGTTAATTGTCCAGTTAGTGTGTGCTACAAAAATCTGGCTATGCAAAATAAGTATATGAACAAGAAGAAAATTTTTTTTCTGACATACAAAAAATAGCAAAGAGTCCCAAAAAGTCTCATCTGGTCTGATGTTCAGTCACTTTATGAAAGCAACTGTGCAGATTCTATCCTGTAATCCAGAATTAAATTACAGTCAAGGTAGAGTATTTCATTGACTTCATCTGGGCGGGCTGACACATCTGTAATGAACTAAATATTGTTTTGGAGATGAATGAAGAACCTTTTCAACAAGAAACAGTTTTTAGTTTGTTTCAACACCCAGTTTCAATCCACATTTAAAATTTTGCGCCCTGAGAACTTAGAACTCGCTTGACATGCTTATCCAATATCCATGAGTGAGTCAACAGATTCAACACTTTGAGAGAAAGACATCAGGCAGGATGCATCTTTCTACTCCTCCTTTAGCAGTTAACGTGAAAGGAAATTGGAGTTGTGAGCAGCATATGTGATTCTCTGAGGGAGGAAGGCAGAATTACGAGAGAGTGAAGCTGTAATGACTGTCAATAGACACTAACAGAATCGCAGCTCAGAGCAGATTAGCTCTTTGTCACAGAACTATCAAGTTCTCAAAGTGCTATAGGGCTCATACTGATCTGCATCAAGAGAGCAATAAGATATCTCTGGTGTCTGTAATTGGCTCCAAGGAATCGCTGACACTTGTGCTTGTGGGAAGTAACTGATGCCTGCTGGGTATTCTGTAGTTATTCCTGTTGGTAAAGCTGCAGCCTATTTATAAGTCATATACAGCCTATTTATACGTCATATGAAGTCTATTTATACACCATATGTTATATTAATATGCTACTACAATGGTTTATCAACTCTCATCATAAAATTGAACTTCTGTTTCTTATGTTTGAATATTCAAAGGTGTGCCGAGCCTTTCAAAAGAAATGTGTGAGTAAAAAATTAATACTTAGGTATAACCAGTGAGATTTCAGAATATTCCATGTTATTCTAATTACAAAGACCATGTTTCAATTTACTCCATTAAAAGCATAGTAATTCACGAACACCTATCAATTAAGTAAATATATGACATTCATTATGGATGCCCCTTTTTGCTAAGGACGGCAATTCGATTGGTCTCTGCACTGCAGTACAGAATCATGAGTCAGGTTCATTTGAAATACTAATCACAGAACCATGAGTCATATCTGGAGATTTACAGGGAAGTCAAACTGACTCCTGAAGAATTTCCGTGGCTCTGTTGTGAGTGGGAGTAATCAGATGATTTCATCTGGCTATGTCGCCACACCAATGACTGGTAGGTATACAAGCACAGTGTCTCTCTAAAAAGTTTTGGATTTTCGAAATGAATCTGAAAAATTAAAAGTGCACGATTGACTTTTGCCTCAGTAGCAGCTCATTAAATTACCTCTATTCAATCTACCTGGATTCTGTTCCCCCACCCCAGCATGAAAATGAGAGTGTGACAAAACAAAATCTTAAAATTTACATTACTCAATATTCTCCCACTAGAATATTTTCGTTTTTGTCTTAAAATGTTCTCCTGACCTTGCTCTACAATCATGCACTTTCAGTTTTTGGGCTTATTTCACAAAACGTTTACGTTTTTAAGGGAAAGTAAGACATCTCCATATGATTATAAAGTGCTATCTGATGTTGTTATAATGTTTTTAAGTTTGCCAGTAAAATACATACACGCTATAAATGACAGAAGAGATTTTATTAACAAATTCTATGATAGTGAAGTTGTGAAAATAATATAATTGTTTGTATTGTATAGCTTTATGACCAAGTGACATCAAAGCAAAACTGAAATCACTCATTCTCTTTTATTTCATTATTTATTTTGAGTCTGTCTGCGAATGTTTCCTGAGTTTTTCTTATCTCAAGGTGGAAGTGCTACAAACAAGGAAAGGAGCACCTGTCTGGCCTAGGTAAATGTCCGATTAGTGTGTGCTACAAAACTCTACACAAAAGAATTATGCAAATGACAAGAAATTAATTTCTTGGTATGTCAGGAAGAGCAGCTTATATAGAGTGTTGAATGATTAAAGTAAATTGGGTCTAGTGCTGACTACTTTATCGCATATGGGTAATTTGCTGCAATCTGTTGCTGCACTAGAGTTGGAACCATGAGTCAGGCTCATTTGAAATACCAGTCACACCACCATCAGTCTTGTCTGCAGTTTTACATGCAGGAAGTCTCCAATGACTCAGAACTTCAGAAGCTAGTTTCTCTGTGGGAGTAATCAGATGATTACATCTGCATATATGGCCATACCAATTACAAGTAAGCCAGGGTGAAGGGAAAATATCTGCATATACAGATAAGTAAGACATCTCCATATCTTTACCAAGTGCTATCAGTTGTCATTATGATATTTCTCATTTTGCTAATAAAAAGCATACACATCAAAAACCTTTGTATTAACATTACCCAATATATCAAAATGATGTGACTTTTTGCAAATTTTGGCAATTTGTGAGAAATTCAGATTGCTTCCTTTAGAAGCTCTTTGAACTGATCATTTATCATTCAATGTAGTGCCTATATTTCTACTAATTTACATTATGGGTAAAATTATGAATAGCAAACTTCTGATGAGAAAAATTACAAACCGTCAGTCTGACCTGTATCACATAATTTATGAAATTGATATTTGTCTGTTAGCAAGTTACATAAAAAAAGTCTTTCCTTTTGTAACTCTGAAATCAGTTTTTATAAGCTATCCTTACGTCAAGGTAAAAATGGCAAGATCCTCAATTCATCCCACATGAAAGATGTGCCCACTTCGCTTGGATGTACCAGGTAAATCTCTGTTGCTTTTGAATAATAAGTATGCAGACCAGAAAGGAGACCAACATCACTTATAATATAATATGTGACATGCATAACACCACATGAGCTCACATGTTTCAGCAATATGATGAGAATATGATGAGAATCAGCGGGCGCTGAGAGAGGGCTAATGGATAACACTTTATAGCTACAGGAACCACTTATGCAGATAGTCTATAGCACTTAAAAGTTAGGACTTGTCAAGTATATCCTTAAAAGTCTTGAGGCAATACCGGCTATCTAGAGTAGCTTCTGTAAGACACAATTCAGCAGGCAGTAAATAAGAGGTGAACACATCAGAGCATTCACTTGGCTTGTAACCCTATGGATCACTGATATCATGGCAACTTCCTGCCACAGTCTGGTGAGTTCTTTGAACACAGTGATACCTGTCCTATTCCAGCCACCTTGCCTTAGCAGGGTTCTTTGCAGCTACTTCTGCAGGTTCATTGTGACCTTGCATTTCTGAGACATATAATACACTCTTGACGCAAAATATTCTTTATGATATCGAACTTACAACCAAAAAAATGTTCTAAATATTTTTAGGGTTCAATTGAATTGAAAACGTTCAATACTTGGTGGTAAGGCCCTATGATAGGACCCTATGCTCCCAACTTAAGAGAAAATGTTCCATTGTGGGAGTTCAGTGTGGCTGGATTATCTAAATGTGTTTTTGGTCGCTGTTGGAAGCTTTTTAAAGTTCAGTAATGAACCTTTTAGGGTTCCTTGTCTATACTAGCTTATAGAACCCTTTTAGGGTCCATATAAAACCTTTTTGTAAAGGGTGTAGTAGCTTCAAAACCTGTTGGCATTTGGGGCACTGGTAACGTGTGTGTCTCCTATATATATATATATATAGAATTTTATTTGACATCTGGATATCATCAAGATACATGTGTCAAATATAGAAGGTGACTCTAAGTTAACTTGGAGGACCAACATGAAGGCATAATATGCCTCTACAACTGGTCAGCTGATGGATGGCAGGCTAGATGGCTGGCTAGATTGCTGACAGGGAGGCGGCATGGATAGTTGAGATATTTGGGAAGTGTGTCTCAAGAAATTTGGATATATGGCAAAACGGGGTGGAAGTCGCCTTGCTAGCCATTCAGATGGCCCTTCTAGCAATTGGGGTTACCTATGCTCTAACCTTCATCTTTATACATATTTTTTTCTCCGATACCGTTGCTGTGTTATTAGAGACTTTCTGCCTATAAAATGTCCAAAAACTTAAAGAGGTTTTGAAACAAATTGAAAATAATTGTGCTTTTTTTTATTCATGAAATTGTTTACTTCTTTGTGACACAAGCTCATACTGAGATGGGATCTTTGGGAGGCCATTTTCTTGGTCAATGTGCTTACTGTAATCTACAATACCACAAGCACTACACATATACACGTACAAGCAACTTTCTTCATAAATGTAATTTTTCTTTTGGTAGTGCATATATACTGCTTCGTCCCCTTGTTTATTTGCGACAACAATTAAAATTGTTAGATAATTGGAAATGTCCTGCAGGTGAAATACAATATGCTCCCTTGGATGAGTTGCAAACAGTTCAAAATCAGGAAGAATTAGCATGAATTGGAATCACAGAGAGGTGATAGAAAGAGAGTCCATTGAAACACCTGATAATGTTACATAGAATGGGACGATTCCAACAGCCAGAGATCTCCTTGTGGTGGTGCTAGATCATGGTTGTCAGGCTAGCAGCTGACCCCCTCCAGCAACTACTAAAGTTGTAATTAAAATAGCAAAGTGTGGGGCAAGTGCAGGACAAGTGCAGTTAACAGGTCTGAGAGCTGACTCAAGAGCTCAAGTACAAGTACACCCCTGGGCAATGCTGTCAATCAACCACTCTCATTTTGTTAAGTCAACACAACAAATTGCCTAGCAAGGAATTTTCTTGTTGATTTGTGTAAACTGAGTGGTACATTCATATATCTTTCTTTTTCTATACTCTTCCTTGTTCAAAATAATTCAACTCGTAATCTGTATAAACAAAAGTGGTCAAGGTTGCAGGATAATCACTGGTTTTTAACTCAAAATTATGGTCAGCTGTAAAATTTTCTATGCATGGGCCATAGGGCAACGCTTTTGAAAGCTTGTTTTAAAAGTAACAAATTTTTAGACAAAGTTAAGACCTAACCATGATCTAGAGTTTAGGACACCCAGTAGAAAGGTGCCTTCAGGAACATGTGTGAAAAGGGCTTGGTATCATCCCACTAGAAATACCCCAAGATGACCAGTGTCATAGTCCGCAATGCTCTTGGTGTAGAATCTGATGGTCACATTTGACATCGCTTCCTCTCTGATCTAGCTAATATATTTCTCAATTTAAAAAAAATCAGGAAGCAAACAGCACTTTCATCTTATGAATCTTCTGCATTATATTATGCCATTTGGAAAAGCCTATCTGGTAACACATGCCAGAATAGATGTGCATGAATTTACCAGTTCTGTTTGCTGGCCTTGGGGCAATGCTACAATGCAATTAAATGGAAACAATCCCTGTTTTGACTTAGCAGGGTGAATGAAGAGTGTGAACAAGCTTTACACTGTTCATAGCAGACCGACCATCCTCGGGACACGCACAGATTATTGGTAAATTTGATTTGTTAATTTTATTAGTTGTGAGCAGAACAAACTAACGTTGTGACCTGAACAAGAACAATATATCATACCATTTCACCACAGACAAATGTTTGATCTGAATGTATACTATTATTGCTTAGTAGCAAATGCCATTAAAAGATGGAACAGTCACAATCATGTTCGCCCTGACAATTTCTGAATACCTTCATATGGAGTGACTTCATTCACAGGAAAAACACTAAGGTCACTGAGTACATTGTTATATAAATGGCCTAAAGACACAGGCCCTGCCTGGATATCCATCTGTGTCAGAGTGTGCTCTATTCATTGGCCTGCTACGTACAGGTCACACTGTATGCTGCCTTATTACCTTCTGCCTACCCTGCCTGTCAGCCCCTTCTCTATTCTTATGGATTTATTGGCCCAGTTTTCTCAAGCAAAGCAACTGAGCTAACCCTGTTTTTAACCGAGTATTAGGCTTATGTATATGGACAGAGAAAGGGGAATAATGTAAGCCTGAATGGAATTTCAAAGCAGTTATTATAATTAGAGACCATCTCCATCCTTGCTAAACTTACTAATTCTCTCCTCAAAGGATGACGTTTTGGTTATTCAATTCACATCGCCGCAAAATTAGAACCATCTTGAGAAGGAGAATGCATGTCAAATATGTGTAACGTCTGCATACTATACCAAAATATGGACAGACGGCAGCATTTATCCTTGAGGGTGTAAATATTTTATGTACCAGAAACTATTTCAAGAGATTCTTATTGCATAAATCTAATGTGCACAGAAGACATACAGCACAAATCTGAATATAGAACGATTGTGATTTTCCTGCGTTCATCATGCGCTGAGCTGAGCTTAGCAAAGAGGACATCCTCTTATACTATTTTTTAACACACAAATGGATTGTGCACTGGCTGATTTTGCTTTAAACCATTAAAAAAGCAAAAAAGCAAAAAATCGATTTCATATTCAACCAAGCGAGTTTTTCAGTGCATGTTATTGTATGGCATTTAATCTGGAAGAATGTTTATACGATAGCTAAATGTCATATTTCCAATCGCAGATTGTTTTAAAGAATTCTACAAGTAGACCTTTCTTGTCCATGGAGACCTTGGTGCCACCTCATTCTTAATAATTAATATAATAAATTTAGAAGGAGACAGTGCTCAGAACTTTACTTCACCTTGCAGAATGAAGATAATTTCAGTGCTTGTTTCAGCCAACAGTTTCCGTCCACATTCAAACTTTTGCTCCCTGAGGACTGAGATCTTGCTTTACACACTTCTACAATTTCCACAAGCGAGTCAACACATTGGGAAAGAAGGCATCAGGAAGGACACATCATTCAACTCCTCCTTTAGCAGTTAAAGTGAAAGGAAATTGGAGTTGTGAGAAGCATATGTGATTCTCTGAGGGAGGAAGACAGAATTACGAGAGAGTGAAGCTGTAATGAGTGTCAAAAGACACAAACAGAATCGCAGCTCTGAGCAGATTAGCTCTTTGTCACAGAACTATCAAGTCCTCAAAGCGCTACTAGCGGGGCAGGTATGTAAAAAAATAGTGCATTTATACATAGAAGCATGAAACTTGGCACACACCTAAAAAACATCTATATGAATATATTTGGATAGGGAGCCACCTCAAATTTAGCTTAGGTGGCTACTGGCAGCCATTTTCCAAAATGGCGACCAATTCTTCCATTTTGCTGCTTTCTATGTAGTTCCTACAATTATATTACATGCAAATTGTGTTTTTTATTTATTCTCTAGGTATTCAGTACATTACTATAAAATTTTTTGGTAGCCTGGACTATTTTCAGGCTTTTTAGAATCCATTTTGGTAGAAATATTGATTCAAATGCTGGATTTCGCGGTTATGCATGGTTACGCCAATTCTTTATAAATCTCAAAATTAGTTACATATTTGAATTCCTTGCAAAAAGAGCTTTCAAATGAGTACCCGCATCAATGGGTTTCGAAAATTTTGTATGAAAATGGAAAATGAAAATAAAATGTTTTTTGAAGATTTCGGTTTTAGTTTAATCTTTACAAAAAATTCACGGAAACTATTGATGCTACCATTCATTTGAAATATCGACTGAGATCCCACAAAAATATGGGAAATCGCGAAAATGCTGCATTTCTTCAACAGGTCTGACAAAATGGACCCTGACCACCCTAAAATTCCTTAGTTCAATTCACAAATCATTTGAAAATGTTTCTTAGATCTGTAGAAGGAATAATTAGCACTGTTTTCATACAGTCAAACTATAGGCACTTCACAGAAAGCAGGAAAATGAGAAAATTAGCAGCCATTTTGGAAAATGGCTGCCATGGGTCAACCAGGTCAAATCTCACAATGACTGACCAGAAATTGAGTAATGCATGTATTAACTTATAACCTGCATAAATATTTAGCAATTTTGCCACTAGTGGTAATATTATACTGCAGATTGTCACTGCACTGCGGAACCATGACTCAAGCACATCCCAAATGCCAAGAGGACGATCTTGAGTCATACCTGCAGTGTTGCAGCAAATTTCCAAAAGATAAGTTGTAAGTTTGATGTAAAAGCATTCTTTAATTTACAAATAAGCAGGTAATTTAGGTATTCATTACACACTTCAAAATTACATTTTATATAAAAACTGATATATGTGATAGAAAAAGGATATGATAACCGTTCCACTGAAAGCAGTCCATTTTTTATTCTTTTTGCATCTGCTTATATAAGGAGAGTGTTATATCCCCATATATGCATTTGTGATCTTGTGACTGAATTTCCAACCCGATAAAATTATATTTAAATCCCTATTATGTACAGGAATATGTCCCTCCTTCTTGGTGTTTAATTGATTATGAGCATCATGAAGAAACATTTATGATGAGGTCTGAGTAGGTAGTTTGTGGTCTTCTCTGCTGATTCCTGAAGATCTGAACACATTCACAAGAAATCCCAAGGTAAATAAGTCAGTGACATTATTTGGATAGAGGGCTCTAAAGATTCATCACTGCATATTCTGTGTACACTGGACTAATACCAGCTCAGCAAAGCAACTACCAACAGAGCAAATGCCAAGCTGAAATAATCTAGGAAGATCATCACTGCAAAGTCACATTCACCAAGGTCTTAGGATAACCTACCTTTATGTCACCAATACTTGTAAGTGCTTAACATCAGGTCTAAGCAGTGTTGCAGCCTGGTTCTCCAGTTTGGAATAGGTATCTTGACATTTATCATGTCATTTGTTATACCAACAAAATGGTTTGAAACAGGAACAAATATGCTCAATGAAATGTGATCTCCCATGCTCTTGCCTAATATCCTTAGCTCTTCTACACAAATACTCCATATATTGACCATATGCTAGGTCATTCGACCCAGATCTGGACAGAATGTTCCTTGTTGAATACATGCATGTGAAATTGTGAATGAGTACGCTTTTGCCCCTTGAGTCATGTCATTGGAGATGTTGCTGAGGAAGGTCAAGTCTCCGAGGAAGTGATAAGAATTTGAATAGGCATTGAGCCATTGACCTTCACAAGAGCAATGGCATTTACCTGTTAGGCCGTTGGGCAAATACATGCGAAGTTCAAATATAAATGCCTGCGTTTACATTTCTTTAGACGTGCATTTGCTACCTGCTGACTTGGGGATATTTGGGATTAGGTTGTTCCCTGATCAGGGATTTCACATTTGACCTTCGTGACATGTTTAAAGTCTCTTACTCATAGGCCAATAGAAAAAAGTATTCACACCAAATTATATATATATAGCAGTATAGCCTAATGTCTGGATATCCATATATTGCATACGAATGTGATATCTAATGTTTATTCTTTAAAGTTGCCCAGTCTTTGGTAATTTTCAAAGAACCACCATTAATGTCGATAAAGCCAGAAAAACCTTAACTGAATATCCATCAGAGTGCAAGGAGACCTTGGAGAAATATCCCAAAGGAAGTTTGGAAACCTTGACCATCACCAGGGCAAAATGCTAACTTCTTTGGATATAGACAAATTTATGCTTGATATATCATTCAAGAGGGAAGATGACACACATGTTCGTTCATGGTAATTCCTCAATCCAAGACCTAAACACACAGGTCCTTCCTGGATATCCATCTGTGTCGGAGTGTACTCTATTTATTGGCTTGCCATGTGGGGGACACACAGTATGCTGCTTTATTGGCCGTCTGCCTTACCAACTAGTACTTTCTCCGTTCTTATGGATTTATTAGCCCTTTTCTCTCAAGCAAAACAACTAAGGAAATCCATTTGGAACCATGTTTTAGGCTCATGTACATTATAACCCAAGAATTTTTCCTAACTCCCATGCCCTTATATGGAAGATGCTCACCTTACAATGCCCTACCGCTGAATAAATTACGGCTAAAAGTAATCCCAAGCCTGTTGTAATTATAGACCAACTATATCCATCCTTTTAATATTGCTAATTCATTCAACAATGAAAGAAACATGTTAATAGTTAAAATTTTAAGTCAATTAAAACACCTTTACAAGGAGGATGAATAATAATCATACATGTGGCTGAAATGTGGACATCTACAAAGAGTTATTCAGTGTCTATGGTATGGCTTTTAATCTTGAACCATCTGTAATGTTCTATGAATGACTAAACTTTACTTTTCACCAAAAAGATGGTTCAAAATTGAAAATGTTTTTTCACAGCTGCGTGTCTTTTGAAAACTTCGTTTTGCAGTCGTCGATCTGATTGGTCTACTCTTCAACCTGTGACACTCAGTTTAGAGTTTGATATCACAGTTAATGCCAAAGGAATTTAAACTGCCAGGCAATGTTATTTTTTGTGTACAACAACAACAATCAAGTTCTGTCTCTGCTTCAATATTCACCTTTAAAAGTATGTTTTGTTGTTTTTCACAAGACACTAATATAAATTGTCATCACAATTTCAAACCACTTTTATAAAAATTGTGGTCAGTCATTGTAACTTTCCTTTGAGCATAAGTATTCTGTTTGAAGCATGTATCAGCCAGTAGAGGTATTAAAGCCCATAGGCGTATGGGAGGGGGGGGCAGGGGGGGCAGGGGGGGCAGGGGGGGCGATCGCCCCCCCAAAAGTTTGGGAAACAGTAAGGCTAAAAAATGTGGGCAGATGATTAGGCAAAAACTATTTTAGATTAGCAATGCTAGAACCCACTAGGTGCGCTGTCGTCTTTTTTCTCTCAGCCTCCCCAAAAGCTGATCCCGCAATCTTGGAAAACTGAAGTCAAATCACGGCTGTTTTTTCACAGAAAAACCTCATAATTTGTCCAGGAAAGATATGGAATGGATAGCTGAGGTTGTTAGGCCGTGGTATAACACACTTTAATCATGGTAGACATTTATTTTGTTTGTTAAAGATCAATTTGAATGTTTCGTTTTACCTATTTTGGCCCAAAACCGCTCTATACCACCTTCATTGTAGCACATGGATTTAGAGAATATTCTTGGGAACATTTTGCCGTTTAGTTTGTGAAGATAGGTGGTGGTAGAGAGGAGAAAATCCACTTTTAGTGAGTGAACGTTGGTGCATGTTGCCATTGGATCAATGCATTTACACACCCCGACCCCCCATAATAAAATATGCCACTGACCTTGCAGGATACTAAATCATTGAAAATGGGACACTAAAGGGTCTAAACATGCTAAATTGGTTTAAGTATCATGATTGGATGCTTTTGAAAGTGAATTGTAATTCCTGCGGTGAATTTTGTCAATTTTCAACCTCAATTTCTGAACTTTAAAATTTTATATTTGGAGTTATATTAACATTATAGACTAAAAAAACGACTGGGTTTGATTGCAAACAACTAGGAGAATATTCCTATACGTTTATTTCAGTGATATGTCTCATATTAAGGCAGTACAGAGCTGGATCACTTTTTGTCCATTTTTGGCCAAATTGGGACTCTAGCTTTTTGGTAGAGATACCCATATGGAGACAAACCTGCACAAGAAAGGTCACTTTTGCCACTTGTTTTGTCAATGAGGGACCAGAAGGAAGATATCTACGCAAAGAAAAATTAATTTATAATCTTTATTGAAAAAGTGCTATCATTGCTATTTAGATTAGTGATTTCCAGGCTATTTCATTTGAAATGGTATTAAATTTAGATCTCGAAATTCGGGCAAATGCCGCTCGCCCCCCCAAAAATCACGCGTCCCGTACGCCTATGTTAAAGCCAACCAAGTTAAACATACCTAATCCTTTTGTGGATGCATTTCAGTTTCTTGAGATCTGTGTAATATATGCATCTAAATATATGACATACCAGCGTAGTACAATCTTGATAAAAGCGTTTTGGCCATTTTGGCAGTAATTCTAGTGCAGGATGTTGCAGCACTGTAGAACCATGCATAGGATTCATCTTGAACTTCTCAAACACAATCTCAATGAAATCTGCATGCAGTATTAGAAAAAATACCTCGAAATCGGTATTCGTCAGATGACTGCAAACTATATTATTATGCCCATTCCAAAAAGAAGCAAAGGTTTACGACAACTGCGAATTTTGACCCACATTTTACAGATAGGTAAGATTTTTTGATTGCATGTCCTATTTGATGTTTTTACATTTTATTTGCAAGTAAGAAGAGTCACATGACTGACATACAATTCGAGACAATTTTTCTATCACATTTTGAAGTAAAACAATTCAATTAAAGAAACCATCTTCACAGAGAAACGCTCCATATATACTTACATGTTTAAAAGGTTATGTTTTTGAAATATCCATATAAAGCATTTTTTCCAGGATCATCAGCAATATTCTGTAGGTTGAATCATTAAACCATTACATAGCTAGGAAAAATACTTACCTAGACATTGCATGTGATAAAATAGCAGACAATAACCATGGTCACAACTCTCTTAATATCCTGAAATAATCGTTTGCACTGTCTCTAAATATTCGTGCATGGATATTACATTTCTTCTGAATAAATTGAGTTTTGAGTCCAATTTATTTTTGCATGTAAAAAGGTTCTTTACTGTAAAATTTGTAGTTTCGGGTCAGCTTAAGGTATTAATGATTGAGTGGAATGGCTGCACATCTCCTTCGAGCTAATACAGCTTGTTGTTTTAAGTTATGATAATCCATCTAAGCGATGTCAATGGGGATGGTTTGTTTCGAAGTGAGAAGTAATTTGATCTTTCCCATGTGTGTGTGTCTTTGTGTTTTTTACGACTCTGCAGCACCTTAAACAAGTCCCATCAAAGCAGAACTAAAATATTGCATTCTCTTTTACTTTAGTTTTCCCTTTTTTTTGTCTGAGAATTGCTTCCTGAGATGTCCTTATCTCAAGGTAGAAGAGCTACAAACAAGAGGAGGAGCACCTGCCTGGCCTTGGTTAATTGTCCAGTTAGTGTGTGCTACAAAAATCTGGCTATGCAAAATAAGTATATGAACAAGAAGAAAATTTTTTTTCTGACATACAAAAAATAGCAAAGAGTCCCAAACAGTCTCATCTGGTCTGATGTTCAGTCACTTTATGAAAGCAACTGTGCAGATTCTATCCTGAAGACACATAAATGTAATCCAGAATTAAATTACAGTCAAGGTAGAGTATTTCATTGACTTCATCTGGGCGGGCTGATGGTTTAAACTTTCTGCCCTGAGTACTTTAACTCACTTGACATGCTTATCCAATATCCATGAGCGAGTCAACAGATTCAACACTTTGAGAGAAAGACATCAGGCAGGATGCGTCTTTCCTACTCTCCTTGAGCAGTTAAAGTGAAAGGAAATTGGAGTTGTGAGCAGCATATGTGATTCTCTGAGGGAGGAAGACAGAATTACGAGAGAGTGAAGCTGTAATGACTGTCAATAGCCACTAACAGAATCGCAGCTCCGAGCAGATTAGCTCTTTGTCACAGAACTATCAAGTTCTCAAAGTGCTATGGGGATCATACTGATCTGCATCAAGAGAGCAATAAGATATCTCTGGTGTCAGTAATTGGCTTCAATGAATCGCTGAGACTTGCGGGAAGTAACAGATGACTGCTGGGTGTTCTGTAGTTAATACTTGCTGGTAAAGTTACAGCCTATCTGTACATCATATGTTATATTTATGTGCTACTATAATGATATATCAAATCCCATCATGAAATTGAGCTTTCATTTCTTATGTGTAGAATATTGAAGGGTATGCCGTACATTACAAAAGAAATGTGTGAGTAAGGAATTCATATTTAGGTATAACCAGTGAGACTTCGGAATATCCCATGATAATTTGTTTAAGCTTGGCTTAAATCACAAAGATCATGTGAAAAATATACTCTGTTGATGGAATGGTGACTCACAACCACTTACCAATTAAAGTAAATTTGACATTTATTATGGATGCCGCTTTTTGCCAAGGATGGTAATTTGCTGCAATCAGTCACTGCATTTCAGTTCCGAGCCATGACTCAGGTTCATTTGAAATACCAATCACAGTACCTTGAGTCACATCTGCAGACTTACAGGGAAGTCCCTAACGACTCAGAATTTCCGTGGCTCTGTTCTGAGTGGGAGTAGTCAGATGAATTGGACTCCTAAAAATTTTAGGATTTTCGAAATGAAGCCCGAAATTTAAAGTGTATGATTGACTTTTTGTCTCAGTATCTGTCGCATTAAATCACCTCAACCCAATTTACCTCATTACTCAAAATTCTTCAATATAATTTTTTGTTTTTGTCTTAAAATGTTCTCTTGACCTTGCTCTACAATCCTGCTTTTTTAATTTTAGGGCTTCATTTCACAAAACTTCTACTTTTTTAAGGGACACTGTGAGAGATAAGTAAGACATCTCCATGTGATTACCAAGTGCTATCTGATGTGTAATAATGTTTTTAAGTTTGCCAGTAAAATACATACACGCTAAAAATGACAAAACATATTTTATTTACAAATTCTAGAGCATGATAGTGAAGTAGTGAAAGTAATAAAAAGGTTTGTATTGTATAGCTTTATGACCAAGTGACATCAAAGCAACACTTAAATCACTCATTCTCTTTTATTTCATTATTTATTTTGAGTCTGTCTGCGAATGTTTCCTGAGTTTTTCTTATCTCAAGGTGGAAGTGCTACAAACAAGGAAAGGAGCACCTGTCTGGCCTAGGTAAATGTCCGATTAGTGTGTGCTACAAAACTCTACACAAAAGAATTATGCAAATGACAAGAAATTAATTTCTTGGTATGTCAGGAAGAGCAGCTTATATAGAGTGTTGAATGATTAAAGTAAATTGGGTCTAGTGCTGACTACTTTATCGCATATGGGTAATTTGCTGCAATCTGTTGCTGCACCTCAGTGCAGAACCATGAGTCAGGTTCATTTGAAATACCAGTCACACCACCTTCAGTCCTGTCTGCAGTTTTACATGCAGGAAGTTTCCCATGACTCAGAACTTCAGAAGCTAGTTTCTCTGTGGGAATAATCAGATGATTTCATCTGCATAGCCTATATGGCCATACCAATTACAAGTAAGCCAGGGTGAAGGGAAAATATCTGCATATACAGATAAGTAAGACACCTCCATATCTTTACCAAGTGCTATCAGTTGTCATTATGATATTTCTCATTTTGCTAATAAAAAGCATACACATCAAAAAACTTTGTATTAACATTACACAATATATCAAAATGATGTGACTTTTTGCACATTTTGCCAATTTCTGAGAAATTCAGATTGCTTCCTTTAGAAGCTCTTTGAACTGATCATTTATCATTCAATGTAGTGCCTATATTTCTACTAATTCATATTATTGGTAAAATTATGAATATCAAACTTCTGATAAAAAAATTACAAACCGTCAGTCTGACCTGTATCACATAATTTATGAAATTTGATATTAGCAAGTGATATCAAAAAAGTCTTTCCTTTTGTAACTCTGAAATCAGTTTTTATAAGCTATCCTTACGTCAAGGTAAAAATGGCAAGATCCTCAATTCATCCCACATGAAAGATGTGCCCACTTCGCTTGGATGTACCAGGTAAATCTCTGTTGCTTTTGAATAATAAGTATGCAGACCAGAAAGGAGACCAACATCACTTAACATGAGGAATCCTGAGAAGTGTACATTTCAAATTTTCAATGCTCTAACCTTCATTTTATAGTGAAACTGAGTATAATAATTATTATGTGAAACTCTCCTTAGAAGATATGCACAATATCATTCCAATACATTACGAAAAATATTTTCAAAGACAATATGCCTTATATTTCCTTGCGAGGTGGAAAATGGCTGTAAAATTCCCTGCATAATTGGCAATATGTGACATGCATAACACCACATGAGCTCACATGTTTCAGCAATATGATGAGAATATGATGAGAATCAGCGGGCGCTGAGAGAGGGCTAATGGATAACACTTTATAGCTACAGGAACCACTTATGCAGATAGTCTATAGTACTTAAAAGTTAGGACTTGTCAAGTATATCCTTAAAAGTCTTGAGGCAATACCGGCTATCTAGAGTAGCTGCTGCAGGACACAATTCAGCAGGTTGTAAATAAAACGTGAATGTATCAGAGCATTCACTTGGCTTGTAACCCTATGGATCACTGATATCATGGCAACTTCCTGCCACAGTCTGGTGAGTTCTTTGAACACAGTGATACCTGTCCTATTCCAGCCACCTTGCCTTAGCAGGGTTCTTTGCAGCTACTCCTGCAGCTTCATTGGGACCTTGCATTTCTGAGAAATAGAGTGCGCTCTTGACGCAAAATGTTCTTTGTGATATATATAAAGAACCCACAACCGAAAAAAAATTCTAAATATTTTTAGGGTTCAATTGAATTGAAAAGGTTCAATACTTGGTGGGAAGGCCCTATGATAGGACCCTATGCTCCCAACTTGAGAGAAAAAGGTTCCATTGTGGGAGTTCAGTGTAGCTGGATTATCTAAATGTGTTTTTGTTTGCTGTTGGAAGCTTTTTAAAGTTAAGTATTAAATTGACATTTTAGGTTTCCTTGTCTATACCAGCTTATAGAACCCTTAAAGGTTTCATATAAAACCTTTTTGTTAAGAGTGTAGCAGCTTCAATCCTTTTGGCATTTGGGGCATTGGCAATGTGTGTGTCTCCTATATATAGAGTCAGACCAAGAAATACTCAGACGCTTGCTGTTTTGTTATTATTTTGAAGGAATTACAAAGTAAGCAATGAAACATGCAGTCAAAATGAGCTTTGGTATAAAGTGTAACCTGTCCAATATGAATTTATTGCAAACTGATTCAAAATCAGATGAAAATAGCTAATTTGTCGATTTCAGGAACCAGAAATTATTCAGACACCTTGACAAAGTTGTAGAAAGTGAACTATTTACCAATATTTATCCCAAATATTGCTAATAAACATTCATGGAATCATTGTGGCCATATTGGAAGACAGATGCGATCATCAGTTAAAAAAATTTGGATGAATATGTGAGATAAACATCTTATTCAGTTTATCACATTTTCTTGACTAATATGGCTGAAATCTGTAAGATATCAATTGGAAATATTTCAGAATAGCATAAAAAGACAATTGTTAACTGCTCTATCTTAGTAAAATCGAAATACAGGCTTACTTGAAAAATTGTATGCACTTTGATACTTTCCTTATGTTTTTGGCTCCAACTGCTCTCTGAATCCTTGACCATTGAGCCACTGAAATCCGTCAAATCACTTAAAATAAAGTTGCATGGCCTTCCTAAGGTTGTTCACTCTATTGCTTATACAGGATAGCCCATTCACGCCAGTTGTTTACAAATGTTGTGCCATAACAAGACTATAGTGTGGTGTGCTTTCATGGAGCAATCCCCATTGGAATAGCATTGAGTTCGAAGAACCACATTTTTGCCCCCTTCCCAAATGAATTTAAAAGTGCCCCTTTAAGTTGCTGTTCGGACTATGCATGGAATATAGCTTGAAATAGATAATGAATCTTGCTTTCCGAAAATTTGTTAGATTTTAGTGCCACATGGACATGTCTTTGTTTTGGTAAAATCGGACAAATCAATTTAGCTTTTTTCACCAAATTTCTTGCGAATCTGCAATAAATTTGATTTGTGGAGGTTACATGAAACACCAAGGATGTTTTCGATTGCATGTTTCATTGGTTTACTTGGAAATTCCTTAAAATATTAACAAAGCGGCAAGCGTCTGAATAATTCTTGGTCTTACTGTAGAAGGTGACTGTAAGTTTACCTGGAGGACCCACATAAAGGCATAATATGCCTCCACCTTCTTACACTACTGGTCAGCTGATGGATGGCAGGCTAGATGGCTGGCTAGATTGCTGACAGGGAGGCGGCATGGATAGTTGAGATATTTGGGAAGTGTGTCTCAAGAAATTTGGATATATGGCAAAGCTGGGTGGAAGTCGCCTTGCTAGCCATTCAGATGGCCCTTCTAGCAATTGGGGTTACCTATGCTCTAACCTTCATCTTTATACATATTTTTTTCTCCGATACCGTTGCTGTGTTATTAGAGACTTTCTGCCTAAACAATGAAACATATAGACAATCAATTTGCTTTTTTATTCATGACATTGTTTTGCTTCTTTGTGACACCAGCTCATACTGGTATGGATCTTTGGGATGCCATTTTCTTGGAAAATTTGCTTATTGTAATCTGCAATATCACAAGCACTACAAATATAAAAGTGACTTTCTTCATAATTGTGATTTTTCTTTTTTTAGTTCATATATACACTGCTTCTTACCTTGTCCCCTTGTTTATTTGCGACAACAATTAAAATTGTTAGATAATTTGAAATGTCCCGCACATGAAGTATAATATGCTTCCCAGGATGAGCTGCAAACACAGTTCACAATAAGGAAGAATTGAGCATGAATTGGAATCACAGAGAGGAGATAGAAAGTGAGTCAATTGAAACACCTGATAATGTTACATAGAATGTGACAACTCCAACAGCCAGAGACCTCCTTGTGGTGGTGCTAGATCATGGTTCTCTGTCCAGCAGCTGACCCCCTCCAGCAACTACTAAAGTTGTAATTAAAATAGCAAAGTGTGGGGCAAGTGCAGGACAAGTGCAGTTAACAGGTCTGAGAGCTGACTCAAGAGCTCAAGTACAAGTACACCCCTGGGCAATGCTGTCAATCAACCACTCTCATTTTGTTAAGTCAACACAACAAATTGCCTAGCAAGGAATTTTCTTGATATTTTGTGCCAACAGTGTGGTACATACGATATACATTACTTCTTTTTGTACACTCTTCCTTATTCAATATACTTCAACCCCTAATCTGAAGAAACAAAAATTAGCTCAAAGTTACAGGATAATCACTGGTCTTTCTAAACTCAAAATTAGGCAAGGCTTGAGCTTGTTTCCAAAGTAATCATCTTTTCTAACCACAGTTAAGACCTAACAATGATCTAGAGTTTAGGACACCCAATAGAAAGGACCCTCAAGGAACACGTGTGAAAAGAGCTTACCAGTATCATCCCGCTAGAAATACTCCCAGGTGACCAGTGGTTAACATGGTCAGCGGCAATGCTCTTGGTTCTCCAAGAGTGTAGAATCTGATGGTCACATTTGACATCGCTTCCTCTCTGATCTAGCTAATATATTTCTCAATTTAAAAAAAATCAGGAAGCAAACAGCACTTTCATCTTATGAATCTTCTGCATTATATTATGCCATTTGGAAAAGCCTATCTGGTAACACATGCCAGAATAGATGTGCATGAATTTACCAGTTCTGTTTGCTGGCCTTGGGGCAATGCTACAATGCAATTAAATGGAAACAATCCCTGTTGGGAGAGCTTAGCAGGGTGAATGAAGAGTGTGAACAAGCTTTACACTGTTCATAGCAGACCGACCATCCTCGGGACACGCACAGATTATTGGTAAATCTGATTTGTTAATTTCATTAGCTGTGAGCAGAACAAACTAACGTTGTGACCTGGAGTCAAGCAAAGGGATCCGATTACTCCCCATTGTTTCTTCAAAACCAGATCTTGACAACACAGTGTAAAAAAAACTCGCTATTAGAAGGTTGGTGAAAAATTACTTTAGCATGCAAGAGCTAATGTAGAGTTACCATGTTATCAGCTCTCAGTCACAGCAATGAATTTTAAAAATGGTATCGTGTACTCATAGAATACTTCAACAATTGCATGTTGTTAAATGAAGACTGAGCATATAATAGGATAGGCTTTCATTGACCACTATGGACTGATCTTCCCTTTGTCAGCAATTATTAAAGGCTTGTGCAAATTTTAAATTGGATTACAACACAAAGTTGCTGAGATGCAAGTACTCCCACACTTAAAACTGTATAACTGGAACGTTTGTAACACAATGTCAAAATGTCTACTTCTAGTAGCATATATGTATGTATTTGAATATCTAGTGCATAACCTCCGTCTTGGCTGGAGCATGTTCCTTGATTCTTTATGAGCGCCCTTGTGTCCTGCAAAGCTAAAATACTTGTCAGAAAAAATTACCATACTGAGCAAAATGCATTCCTTTTACATCGTATTACATTAATTGCGCAGTACATATAAAAATACAGGTCAGGGAAACGCTTTGCTACATTCTAGGATACCCAACAGTGCTGTAACTCATGGATACAACAATCAGATTTCTGCAACAGCTTGTCATTTCCATATTTTGAATTGCCAAACTCAGCCACTGCTTTGCATACATATCAGATATTATATTAAAAAAATATATAGATCATATTTGTTACATTGTGGCCCAATCTAGCTTTCTGTCAAAATATGTTTGGTTTTTGCAGCTATGAACATAGACCAGACCCCATTGTGCAGAGTTCATGCATATATTACTGATGAACAAAAGCTTTTCTGCCATTTTAAGGAGTAGCGGTGATGCATAAATTTGTGGGAGGGTTCCCAAGGGTGCAATAGCCAAACGTTTGTGTCTGAATACTCCTGTGAACAATGGCTACGGCCTGTGCCCAGCACACGCTCTACAAGTCGAAGGAAGGGCTGTTCATTTCCATCCCTTAATGGACCCGGGGTCATCCTTTGGTGTATGAGAGGTCACCGAGAGCCAGCGAGATTCATCGTTAGAGGAGGTAAAAGGACTGCACACCTTTCTTATGAAGTGCCATTCTGAGTCACAATATGCCTTTCCAAGTAACATGACATGCACAAGTAATTACCAAAACTGTTGTTGTACAATGCTGTTGCTGCCAGAACGAAGGCTTTCTTATGTGACTGTTAAAATTTGCCTCAGATTGCCTACAGTGATATGATACATGCAACTAGTGTTCGGCCATGTCATAGTAGCATAAAGGTGGCAACCTGATTCAGTGATGTAGAATTGTAGAAATCACTTTCATATAGTATGCTACAAATGTATAGTCGCCTAAGTTCCTTTTGGAGATATATATGAAATCATTTAAGGTTTTATGGAGCAGCTTCAGTAAGACGCAGTTCACCAGGATCTTTCAAGGATCTGTCACCTCAGTTTCTGTGCTTCTTCGACCATCATACCTTTTTCACACTATTTGGAAGTGGCATTGGATATGTATTCAGTTTCCCTTAAGATGACCACGACAAAGTCATGGTGTGCATTCGCTGACTTAACTCTGTACAACTGGTCAGCTTATGAAAGGCAAGTCAGAATGATGATGGGCCGGCTGCATGGGCAGCTAGGAGATTTGGGTGGTGGTCTTCACCAATTTGGATGGATGGCAAAAGGGGGTTGAGGTCATCTGGGTGGGCCATTCATATTGCTTCTTAGCAATCGGGCTCACCAGTGGCTGCTACAAGGCTTCGTCAATGCCTTACGATGTTTGCTAAAAAAATTGGTTCCTGACTCAATTTCTATAAATAAACCGGGTCCTTTGATCCAACCTACATTTTTATATCCAGCCTTTATCATTAACACTTTGAATAGCTCTACTGCATGGAAAAATCTCAAGACGTTTAGCGTACTAATGTAAAAAACTGGATAGAACTTGAGATGGATGTATTGAGGTCTTGAAGTTCTTTGTAGAAAATATTCAGAAAGGAACACGGTGGCGAAATTTCCCTCAACTTTCGCAATGGGTGACGTGCTTAGCACCACTTGTTACAAGAACATGATGACAACCAATGGGAGCTGTAAGTGGGCTAATGGAAAACACTTGATAGCTATAGGAACCACTCATGTTGATACTAGACAGTAGCAATTAAAACTTACGACTTGTCAAGTATATATCTGAAAAAGTTGTGAGGCACTGAGAGATATATGTAGAGTAGCTGCGATTTGCAAATAAGACGTGAACATGAAGAGTATTCACTCAGCTTGTAGCCTTAGGGATCAGTGATATCATGGTCATGTCACTGAATGGTGAGTGATTATTGTCCTCTCCAAGCCACATTGGCTTGGAAGTGCTTCTTAAATGAAGTCCTGCAGATTTGCTGATATCTTTCATTTCTAAATGCCACCAATGCCCACCATAGAAGCTGCAGGGCCTTGGCATATAGTAGATCATTGATGACTTTGGTTTGTCTCATATATTTTATGTGACCCTAAGATATCTGGGAGGACCAAGATGAAGGCATATAATATCACAAGCATTCATACCAAATATATGTCCTATAAGACAATACAAGCGTATGCAATTCGAATTTGGATTTTTCAGAAGCAGGGTCATTTTGCAAATAACATACAGATATGGTGCAAATGCAATAGTTGAACATGTACATCTCACTTATTTTGATAATGTTGTGGCATGCAAATAATTTTTAACATACATCAACAGGTGATCACAAACTGTTATACATCACTTGTTACTATTTGTGCTCTTAGCAGTTTGACATAAGATAGAAGTAAATAAGTATCTTCAACTTATAGAACAAACAAAACCCAACAATAACTGTAAATTTTGAGACAATGTTTTTCATAATCAACTGCCAAACTGGATGAAATCTGTGACAAATATATCAAAACACATATGTCTTGGGCATTTCTTTGATTTGTCATATGCTAGTACATAGGTGGACTGAAGCCATTTGCATGACCTGATACCTTTTGTCGCTCAGCATAGGCGTATTTCACAAGAGGTCAGAGGGGGCTGCAGCCCCCCCCCTGGCATCAGGGCAAATGGCTCATCAGCGCAAATCCTGACCAATATCAGGGCAGCTCCACTGCCCCAGTCACATCCATGACACGTTAAAATTTCAGGGCAAAACAGTCACAGCCCCCTCGCGACACAGCTGTCCCGTACGCCAATATCGCTCAGTGATTAGTATGGCCGCCCATGTAAAATATGCCTATACCTTCTTACATAACTGGTCAGCTGATAGATGGCAGGCTAGATGCCTGGCTAGATTGCTGATGGCATGGACAGTTGAGATATTTTGGCAGCAATTTGAATATATAGCAAAACGCGGTGGACGTCATCTTACAGGCTATTCAGATGGCCCGACTAGTGATTTGGCTCACCAATGGATCAAATGGGCCAGTAGCAACACTTTGCAATGCTTGCTTTTAAATCAGTTCTCACCTTCATATTTATATGAATTTTCCTGTGCGGGAACCCTTTCAGTGTTGCTACAGATTTTCTTTCTTTTTAATGTAAAAGAATCAAAGAATTTCAACCTAGTGCAAATAATTTTTATTTTAAATTGATCAAATTGTTTTGCCTTTTGTGACAAAGGCTTTTGCATCTTGGTTTGTGACACAGGCTTTTTGTTTTTTGCTTTGGAACGCGGGCTTTCACCTTTTGAATTCATAAACTTACTTTGTTTATGTGTTTGTTGTATTCTTCAATACCACTCACACTGCAAAATATACATGCAACTCTCTGCATACTCATTATTTTGTTACTTGATACATAGGCCTGATAACATTTATTATATGCATCACTCATCATAATTTAGTTGAGGGTAAATATCCGATGAAATCAAAAATAAATTGGCTTATCTCACCTCATTGCATTGTGATCAGAGCAATATTTTCAAGTAAATGTGCTTGACATGTGAATGTGAAATTGAATTGACAAGCCACCATTCCAGAAAATGTCTGTGGAACATACATTCAAACCTACCCTATTTTTGCTTTCAGCATACATTGATGAGGACAATGCTTTAGGGTATTTTATGGACCTTAGTGATTCGGCAAATAGGTCCTCGTTCTCAATCACAGTGCCCCAGCTTTAAGAGTTGAACCCAGTTCTGAGGGACAAAACTCAGCAATCGAATTTCATTCACTGGCCCACATCAGTAGGGCTGATTAATCAATAGTCAATTTAGAGGGTGGGGGCAATGCTGAACTGCCTCATATTGCTTGTCCTCTGGGACCATTTGTGGCTGTGGGAGACACATTTGAGGCTTTTGATGACCACTCCAACAGCAGGAGTTCTCTTTGTGGTGATGCTAGGTCACAGTTGTCAGTAACTGATCCCCTTCAGCCACCACTAAATGTAATTAAAATAGCAAAGTGTGAGACAAGTGCAAGACAAGTACAGTAAACAGGTCTCGGATCTGACCTAATCTGAAGATCAATTTGGATTCAATATGGGTCAGCCAAATGATTAGGCCTTCGGGCAAGGCTAAACTGCTTTCAAAGTAATCATCTTTCATGGTCGCAGTCAACACATGATATGGATTTTAGGACTGCAGTATGGAGGAGCCAACATGCCTTTCTGAAGTCATCTGACCATGTGTCAAAAGAGCTTTGCTTTATCTCGTTAGAAATGCCTAGATGCTCCCTGGGCACAGATGGTCAGTCTGGGTTCATTTATTCTCCCTGATCCACCTATAAAAAATGTGCCCCATGGTAGTGTGTCAGAAATCTATGTGGCTCACAGTTCCTGAATTATTTATGCAGATCGGGATCTGCTGTGCTTATCAAGATTATATGGATTGCCCCAGTCTGTTGTAATTTCACTTTACCCTCAATTCGCAACTTGCGACACATCAGGATGGGGTCGATGGACACTACAGGTTAACATTGACCACAGTAACCATGAAATCTTTAATCAAGTACAAGAGAACTGATATTCACACTGCGAAGCAGCCGAAGGCTATTTCGCGAAGCCAATTGAGCACAGGAGAGGACTCAAAAATCTTTACAGTGATGCTCTCAACACCAACTGTCCACAGCAGGGATTTAGGTCAAGTTTGGCCAGCTTCTTATCAATGATTTAGTTTCATATTTAACAAAACATAACGTATTCATCTTCAAAAGTGTCTAAAAATTTCAATTTTCTCCTGTATTTTTAAATAATTAACACATGATTCATTTCATTTCAAAACAGACAACAAGAAAACATAGCAAAATTAATGTAACATAATCTATATAAACTGATGATTATCTAACAGTAAGCAATAAATCTACAGTTAAACCTTGTTAAATGTTTTTTTATTGCTATTATACTATTATTTGATATCAACAATCGAACATGGACTTGAATTTGGCTGCTTTTAGTGTTGTTCACTTTTGTACCACTTAGCTGATTATATATCAATCTAATTTTTCTAAAATATATTATCTATTAACAATCAATTTATCTGTCTAAGTACAGTACCTATCTATCTATCTGTCTATCCATTATATATTTTTTATCTATATATCTTTCTACTCTAAAATTTCTCAGCCTTTCTAGATATCTGTCTTTCTAATTTTTTTTAATCAGTTGCACAACTGCCTTTCATGCATACATTGAATGCGAAATGAAAATGAAAGTTATTGCAATGCTATAAGTCCAACAAAAACTTTTAAGGGTTGTGCGAATTTCTTGGCTGTGCCATTTATGTATTACTGAAGTATAAACCTGTTTAATTTCGACAATTGCCTGAGGAATTTATGTTACACTTTCATATTTTTTAAAAACAATTGTATGAAGTGTGCATAACTTTGTTAGATGAATTATCTGCATTACATTATAACCCAGGGTTAGACATATGGATACGTCCCATTTAGTAAAACATGCCTGAATAAAATTGTGTGCATCTACCAATTCTACCTGCTAGCCTTAGGGCAATGTTACAATACAATAGGAAAAATCTCAAGAGAGAGCTAAGCAAGTAAAATGAAGATTGCGAACAAGCTTAACACTGTACATGGTAGACTGGCCTTCCTCAGGTCATGCACAGATTACTGGTATATCTGATTTTGTTAATTCCATTAGCTGTGAGCTACAGAGCAAACAAACGTTTTGACCTGGAGTCAAGCAGAAAGATCCGATTGGTCCCCATTGCTTCAACTAAGGGCTCATTAAGCAGGCCTTGCCAACAGAGGTTTAAAAAAAACAGGTCTTAAAACTAGCTCTGTGCTTTATTCAGTACTTTCCTTGATTTGTTTAGTGATGAATGTTAAATATATTTGATCAAAAAAGCCTTCTTTTTCCAACATGAACTATGATTATGTCTCTTGCATCTATGGCAGTTAGTGTTGGAGTCCTCGTAGGGGCAACTTTCGATGGCCTCGGCGTTGGTCTCGATCTCTGATGACCAATCCTTGGCCTTGTACTAGGTCTCGGACCCTCAGGCCTCGGATATTTGTCTGAGGCCAGCAAAATTAATAAAGTACAATATTGAAAGAACAAAATTTTCCTGTCAGTTATAATAGGACCCTATCATCCTTGCTGGGGAAATGTGCTAGGAAAATGAATGGAAAGGCAACTAATGAACAAATGAAGTGCATTAATGGATATTATACACATTAGCAGAATGAGACCTAGCAAATAAATGTGCTGAACTGTAGATGAGACAGAGCTTCTTAAATAAAGGCTTGAACTACTCATTGAATCGGATTTTTATAAATGCTTCTTACTTTAATTTTAAGCATACAATTCATGTACTTGATAGACTTCTAGCAAGGACCAATCTTGTTATTTCTGGAGCACATCATTCCTGTCATGGTGAGTTACTGCTTAGCGTTGGGTCAAAACGTTTTGAGGTTTAAATTCTGAACATTTGAAATATTGTTGCCATTTAGATATATGGCAGACCTTGATGCTGTTGCTGTGCTGTATAAATTTTTGTGAGGGGTATCCACTTACCAATGTTTCATTTCTGATGACTGGTGTGAACAATGGCCATGCTAAGTGCTCAGGGCACACCTTTCAAGTCTAAACCAGGTTAAATTAGTTTGATTATTTTTTTTTTGCTTATTGGACCCCTAGTCATCCTTTGATGCATAGGATGTCGTAAGGAATCAGAGGGGTTGAATGATGGCAAAAAAAAGGCATTTCAATCTTTTTGTAAATGTGCTGTTGCAAGTCACCAAAGTTGCTTCCATTATGGAAATTCTGCAACCATGCCTGCTACAGAGCAACACCATGCTTGTGCAGTATCCATTCGCAAGTGGTACCTCCGTAGTCCGTATTACCTGTTGCCTTGTCTTAAATGCAACTGTGAAAACACCTTTTTTTTAAATGAAAAGTTATGATATCACACGTTTCAAAAGTATGATGTAATTAAAGAACAAGGAATTGACTAGCAGTAGGTTGCTCTATACCAAGGAAGGTGGTGTAGAACAGGCTAACCAATAGGCCTTATATTATGTGCTTTTCTGGTCAGCTGGAGGACCGCTGACTATATACCACCTATATTTTTGTGTGATTATGTGTGTATATGTTAATTGTACCTGTCACTATAAAATAAAAGTCAATCAATCAATATACATACAAACAACAATACCTACGAAGTATTTCTGTCATACTTCACTGTGAATATTTATGCAGCAAGAACTTCCATCAGTAGAGGTTCGGCCTCTTGAGCTTGATTCCCAACATACGTGTAATGAGATAAGTCATTTAGAGCAATGTCATTAGCAGTAATGAGGAAATGAAATTACTCAATAGGCCCTTGATGTGACTTGAATGGCTGCTACAACCCTATAATAAGTATGTTTCAGTTAATATTGCTCTGGTCTTTATCTGTAAACTATATGTTGTTGCAATGACAGAGCAAAGACACATGTATTTATAGGATGACCCACAAGCTGGCTGGTCAGGCTTGGGATGCACTACAAGTATTTAAATCTCATGAATGTCTTAGACAAGCTCATGGTTCTGGTTCTAAATAGACTTATTTTAGCAACCCAGTCTTTCTGGTTGTCAACCACATCCACCCTACATTTTTCATTTGAATAAAAAGCAACCAGATTTGAGGGAAAAACTTACTAATTAAAATAATCAAATATATTTATGCATTTCTAAATTAGTTGACCATTCCAGCTGCCGGAGGTCACCTTGTGGTGAGCTAATGGTAGTTTTTGCAGTACATGTCCATTTCATTACAGTAAATCAAGTGCAGCGTATTTAGGGTCAAAAAATCCATCCAGGCTGAAATATGTTCTCTCATTCTTTATGGGGATCGCATGCCGATATTGCTTTGCTGGAGAAAAATGCTAAGAAAATGAACATAGTTGTGATTGACAATTAGAAGTAATTACTGTCCAATGAGATCTACAATGTACAATCATGCTTACTGTAGTGCAAGCACTTGCCTGCTAGAAACTGGTGTAAAACCAACTGTGTTGTAACAGTTACAGCATGATCTCAATTAAGATCAGCATATCAAGCAATTGAAAAATCAGCATGGTCTGGATGCAATCTGAGTATAGATGGGTCACTTTGGCTATCATTTTTGATCAACTAGAAAAATGAATTTTGGGACCACAGCTCCAGCACTGAGTATGGTAACTTATGTTACCAGCTCCTACTGTCATTGCAGCAACTTTTTGGCCCTTAGAGTTTGAAAAGACATGCAGAAATAAGGTAGGCCTAATTTCGGATTGGGTTTCGGAATTAATTTTGGCTATTTAGCAGCAAAAGATCACATATAAAGTAAAGGTTACTCCCAAAATCCAAATATCAAAGCAAATACTGTAAACAAATTTAAAAAGCATTAAAAAGTTCTACTCATTTCAAAATCATAGTACGGTATATCAAAGTCATAGCACACTGACGACTGGGACTAGATGTTGCAAATGGGCAGTGAAAGTAAAGGGGTTTGGAAGGTAAGCAACATCTCGAAAATCATTATGCACTTTACAGATTGATTATATTCTGCCTCATACTACCATTCTACGGTGGTTGTGCTTGTAGCAGCATGCTATCCTGCTGTGACTAACTAGCTGAGGTAACCAGCTGAAGCAATCGCAATTTGTAAGTCTGACCAAGAGCTTGCCATTGGCTGCTGGACTTGTCATTCTGTCAAACCTGATGCAATATGCATCCCTGGCTCCTCACGCCGAATGCCAATGATGTCAAGATTCTCATCCCTCGCACTGTGCTGACTCTATAACTAGACATTCAAAGGGAAAAGCAACCGTTCCGCTTTGTGAAGATAAAAACAAAATAGCATGGTAAAGAAAAGCAGAAGCTGGCAAGAAAGACATGAGTGCAAGAAAGGACAAACAGGACAGAGACTCTTCCAGACATAAGAAAAGTGACTGGAATAATTTTGCCCAAGTGGAAGAGATAGGTAGAACAGAACACAATATAATAGACTAGAAATAGAATAAAAACAGAACACAAAAAGCAAAAATAGGAACTAAAGAATAGATAGCTTTCCAAAGAAGGTACTACTATAGTTTGATATTACACAGATATCGGAATGAAAAAATAAATACATTACATTAATAGATAGACAGATACAAAGATAAACATATACACAGATCACTGGATTGCCAGTTAGAGATGGAAAAGATAGAAGAAGATACCAAGAGATAGCTTTGACTAATCTGGTCACACAGAAAGGAGCTTCCATTCCATAAACCCAAAACAATTAATTTTCCCCACAATATTTACACATGGCAGATCCATTTACATAGTCCAGGGTTGTTCTGACAGAGGAGAGAATCAAGCAGTGCCACAATAAATCAGAATGACAAATGTAAAATTGTGGACCCATTCCCACAGAAATTATTGTCTGGCAATGACGCATTTCACTGGGGAAGAGATACTCATCTTAATAGAAAAAATGAAAGCAATGAGTGCTTTCTTTTTGTTGGGAGGAGCTGCAGTGCAGTCATTATAGTGTTGGCTTGTTATAGAAGTAGTTCTTAGGTTAATTGAAAATGCTGTTCTAGTTGTCAAGGGACCATTCAGAATTTATGACTGGGGGAGGGGCTGAGAGTTTTGCTGGAACTTCACGTCAAAAATTGTTCCCCCCCACTGAGTTTCATGTAATTTCTATTACCCCACAATTAGCATATTTTTGGTACCTCCTCCCCCTGGACATACAAAGCAATACTTACATATATACTGTTATACACGGCCACGTGTGCAGATTCGCGTCATTTCGCGGACTTTAGCGTGTAAATAATCCAAATAAAATTAGTTGATGGGTGTTTTTTAACATTTTTTCTTTGTTAAATTTTCTTACCCCCCTTTAAAGTGTTGTCAAAAATTAATAACCCCCCCTTGAAACACGCGTCAAAAGTCAGTACCCCTCGGCCAAACTCCCACACACCCCCAGTCATAAATTCTGAACGGTCCCTTATTGTATGAAACTTGAGGACGCTTCAATTAAATATCTGTTTGGTAAACAGATTGTCCTGAAGTAACAAAAACCAAGCCTGCCAATATCACCAGTTTCTCGACCTATTCGTAATAACTTTAAAGTTTTACCATCCGCAGACAAGAAAATACATCTAATCTCATGGTATGATCATTGTCATGCACCCAGAGAATATACTGAAGTGGATGCCTGATGACAGATTTGGAATATGACATATCGAATTATGGAATGTTGAGGTTATGATGACTACTTTAGAAGTGAATGGCAGGGAAACATAGCTTGTTTCATATTCTGCCCATTAACACATATCACAATTATCAAGGCATGAATACAGGATGTTCATTTGCCAATTTATTCATTTCAGCCAAGATACATGTTCACTGTACAATGGCTGTGGTAAACTGATCCAAAAACAAATTCTGATGTTACAGATAGGACATGTGCTGCATGATGGTTAGTTATGAATTCATAGGAGAATAGCACCAGAAAATTATAGGGATATCAAGAAAGCAACATATGGAAACAAGCAGGCCAAGTAGATGAATATGTATGGAAATGTGACCGCTCTTGAGCAATAATGTAGTCCCACGTAGAAAGCAAATGCAAAAAGCAGAAAGATGAGCAGTCACAGATGCAATATATTTTGACAGGGTCAGATAAGGTTGCAGGAGAAAACTAATTTGGATTTGTTATTATTTTGCAGCAAAGGCCGGTGAAGAAATTGTTCTACAGATCCTTGAGGCAGGACTTTGATTGAAATGTTTAATTCTGACTCTGCTCATAATGGGTTGCCTGGCTGCCAGCACTTGGTGCCGCCTGAGTGTCATCACAAAGATCCTCCTTCACTTCTACAACATCCCCCAGGGTACACCCCATTGCAGCCGCAGATGAGCCCTTGTGAGGATGACTACTTCTACATCCCAATTGCTTACTGTTGATGCTCTATTTGGTCTGCCTTGTGGAACCCTGTCTCAAAACATATTCCAACCATTCAACTTGAAATACCATGAGGAAGCCGCCTGTGACCAATGGTACCCAGTAATCAGCATGATCAAGCTGTTATGCCCCATTTGTCTGTCTATGAATGTAGACAGTCACTCTGAGGGACAGGTAAAGTAGATGTCATCTTTGATCTTTGTATTTTTTATACAGACCGAGATGCCCCGTGCATATTTAGATCATATGGATTATCTTCCATAGTTACATGTACAGTTCCAACTTTTATGCAGAATCTGCAAGACATTATGTAGAACATTGCAGGTTGTAACCGGCCACATCAATTTTGTCATCAATGATGCAGCACGACAATGGTAAATCTTTCAGCAATATTTATGTATAATGCTTGCTGAGACAACTCAACAGATATTTATCCAACATTGACCTGCTGGGGTCATCATTATTGCACCTGCTGTGTAAAGTGACCACACTGTTGATGCATTTTGATCTGGCTGTTTGCATGTTCATCTCAGTAGAAAGTTAGTAGAACATGACTGTAGCATACAAGTACTTATATAGAGTAACATTGTTGTCAGCTCCAAGTCTAAGCAATACACTTTAGAATGGTATGGTGATCTCCCCTCAGTGTGCCATGATTAAAACAAAGTTACTAAGCTGCAAGTACTTCTGTCAAAATAAGTTTGTTGTTTTACAGTCAATGAGTTAGCCCTGACCCCATTCTACAGAGTTCATGCAAAGTGAGGATTAACAAGAGCTTCGTGGGCATTTTGAGGGAATAGCAGTGAAGCATAAATTTCTGGGAGGGTTCCCGAGGGTGCAATAGCCAATAGTTTGTGTCTGAATATTCCTGTGAACAATGGCTATGGTCTGTGCCCAGCACACGCTTCACAAGTCGAAGGAAGGACTGTTCATTTCCATCCCTTAATGGACCCGGGGTCATCCTTTGGTGTATGGGAGGTCACAGAGAGACAGCAAGATTCATTGTCAGAGGAGGTAGAAGGAGTGCACACCTTTCTCACGAAGTGCCATTCTGAGTCACAATGTGCCATTCCAAGTAACGCGACATGCACAAGTAATTACCAAAACTGGTATTCTACAATGCTGTTTCCAGACCAAAGCCTTTCTTACTTTCTTGTGTAACTGTCAGAGGCAGAAATTTGCTTCAGATTGCATACAGTGATAAAACGTAAATGCCAAAGCATGAAGACCGAACTGCCTGGGCCTACTGTTTTAGGAAATTTTTTAACAAACTCAGTTATAGTAAACCTAAACTTTTTCTGAAATACATGTACAAATTGTTCATTACCTTAGAGTACATGTACAGTGTCAGAGCACTCTTGAGTATCAGAACTATACTGCAGGAAAGGTCACAGAAGAACTCCCATAAAATTTAAAATTATATTATATTTTATTTTGGCACTGACAAAAGTGAAATTTCTGAACGATATCGTTGATGTTTCCAATTACATTTTAAACTTTCATTTCGGCTAGTGGCATCCATCATTAACGTACAGAAAAAGCTAACTTCTTTGAATCCGGCCAATCAGAGAGCGTCGGAGAGCCGCGTCTTACCCAAAACAAGAACTGAAAACAGCACTAGATGTGTTGCAAAGGCCTAACAGAACCAATAAACTTTCATTGTGCAAATTGAAGATCCAGTTTTCTCAGGAAGACATGACTGCTGAAAAACTGACTGGCGAGTTCATTTCTATGTTCACATCATTCTGGCATTCGAATAACATGAAATTACGGTTACAAATGGACAATTAATGTCCTTCCATTTATTGAATCACGATGCCCAATATTGGACCAGTGGTCCAATATGCGGCACCATTAGTGGTCCAATAAAATACAATATACCAATATGCGGCAGTTTTTGCAATATAAAACAACTACTCCATGCATCCCCTGTAATTTCAGTCATTGACTTCCGGGAACACTTCCGGGAAAACTTCATTGACTTTTATAAGAAATATGGTAAAAATCAAATGATTCCCACCTTTTCCATGTTTGTCGTCTGCAAACTTACAGTGCCAATTATGGAAGTTGGTGTTCTTGAAGTATCCACCACCAGCCTCACCTGTTTTTTGTGCGTTTTGACAACCGGTCCAATATATGTACATGTACACTTCCCCTACATGAAGCACCCTCTTGTGTAGTATAAAGAATGGTAAAAAAATGTCATCTGACAAAGTGTCTCATGACAAAGCTTCTCATGAGAAAGCATTAACCAAATATCTTCCGCATTATAAACAAAGATGCTAAATCAGACATTATAACCCAACAACCAGTCAAGATATCAACTTGCCCATTGTAACAATTTACTTTGTGAATGAGTGTCTACAAATACCATGTGTTTTGAAATTTTCAAATGTTGCGCTGATATGAGTAGTAAGTAGTGGTAAGACATTATGCCCTTTTGGCTATATCAATTCAATTTATTCTATAATTGATACACTCTTGATCAAAATGCTGGAATAATTAGGAATTTCAAGGTGTCAGGATTTCAAAGTTCTAAAATTGGTGATTGAAAGTGTGGAATTGCACAGATTGTTTCCTCAGACATTAGATTCATGTATAAATGATGTCATAAACCATTTTTAGTTGCTCAGAATTTTTTGAAAACTTTCTTTAGGTGACCAGGAAAATTGATCATTTTTAGTAGATAATATTATTTTCCATTAAGAGAATCTTCTTCTTCTTGTGCAGTCTTCCTAGTTCCGCTTCCTCCAAATTTAGAAATCTAAGTGATGACATGTCTTCTGCTGCAGACTTCAGTTTGTCCGTCCAGTTTTTCAGAACAGCCGCCTTGGTGATTTTTCTCCATTTTTTCCTGTCTGGGGGATGGTCAAAGATGTCATAAGCAGTTGGCAGCTTGTAAAGGTGTAGCAAGCGACGAATCCAGGCTGCCCAGCTTGATGAGGTAGCTTCTTTTACTGCCACTTGTCGTCTTATCAGTTGGTTTATGAAATTACTAGGTGAGTTACTCTCTGCTCCGGATGCAATGCTGCCAACGAGACTGTTTGCTCTGATGTGGATTAATGCTTCAGCTGGGGCTACTCCACTCAGTAGATAGATAGCAGCACCTGCAGTCGATGGCGGTAGATGTAAAAAGTGGCGCAGATTTCTTCGGTGGTAATTTTCAATCCTTTCTGTCTCTTTTTCTGTCAACACCAGGGTTTCCAGGCCTTATAGCAGTTGTGGCAGGACATAAGTAGAGTAAATTGTCAGGGCTACCTGAGGACCACTGCCATTCAGGCCACACATGCCGGCGCCAAGTAGACTGTATGCAGTCCTTCTTGCATCTTGAATGCGTGCACTTATAGTCTCGGAGTTGTCATTTCTGCTATTTCTGTATATTCCTAGGTGTTTCTCACTTTCTGATATTCCAATAGATGTTCCATTCAGGTAAAAGGTGTGATCGCCAGCTCCATTGACGAGGATGGACTTAAGTCTTGGTTGTGTTGTACTTATATCTTTCTCTGGCTGCATCCGTCTCAGTAATGTAGAGAGCCGTCTGCATGTCTGTCGGTGTATAGGCAGTCAGTGCGAGATCGTCAGCGACCATGATCGTTCCCACGTTGAGACATCCGATACGGAGCGTGGGGTTTTTGTCTAGCTGGATGAGGCCCTTGTTGCGCTCTGCCTTTTACAACGCTGGTGATGATATACCGCCTTGTCGAATGCCTTGTGTTTCACAGAATGGATCGGAGATGAGTCCCTCCGACTTGACACAGGATCGTATACCACTGTACATGCTGTGATACATTTGCCAGAGGTTACCATCGATCTTCTGTTCGTAGATAGCATTTAACATGGAGGTGTGGCTTACAACATCGAAAGCTTTGGAGGAGTCCATAAAGGTCAGATATAACGGATTTCCGGTGTCATGCGCTTCAGCCATGACCTCTGTGACAGCAAGTGCGGCATACATGGGTGAACAGTTCTGAAGAGAATAGAGAAGCACAGATTTATGTTTCTTTTGTGAGATCTGTTTTTTTTGGAAACTTTTCAGATCTGCAAATCTATGCAACCTGAAAATTAGATTACCAGCCTATTCTGCTCAGATAATGAAACCTGACACACATAATTTAAGACAGCATAACTGCCACAAGCTTCTGTTTAATTCTGAAAATCTCGTGAGATCTAGATCCATCTTGTTGATATGCTTAATAAGCTAAATAACAAACAAAGTAAATAATTGGAAGTGCTCATTGTTTGACATACAGTTTCTATTTTGCCTTTCAACATTCTGAAAATCTAAGGATCTTATAGAACTTATTTGTTTGACTTGAATGAATTATCATTGTTTCTTTGCTAAGCTGAAAACTTGATATTATGCAGTTTTACAAGCTATGTAAAGAAGCTCCCCAATCGTTTTTTAGTATTTCAATTTGGGTAAAAGCAGTTCCAGTCCTTATTTATTTCCAACCTAAAACTGGCGTACACACTATGAATAAACAGCACACTTGAGTGCATGAAGCATGAAGAATTTGGCTGCCACTGCAGCAGCATATGAACTTCTGAGTGTAAAAAAATCAAGTAGAGAGCTGTATTTTCTTGCCTTTTTGTGCTTCAATGCACTTCTAAAAAAGAGAACACTTAGCTTAAGAGAGCAGCTATAAATCCTGGCACTGTGACATATGGGAGGCTTAAGGAAGTCGTTACTTGCATGTTATAGTACGGGAAATAATAGTAGAATCTATAAAAACAGTGTAAAATAGAGTACAATGTATTTAACTTGACAAGCTATTTTCTCCTCGGATAGGTTATGCATGGAAGACCTATCGGATTTAATGAAGATGAATAATATTATACAGGGAATAGTGTTACGCCCTTTAACACATTCTCTATATATATGGAAAACGATGATGATAGATCCATGCAAGAAGCCCTTTTTGCCTTTATTGCTAACATGAAAATGGTAGGCATTATTTATATAGTTACATATTAGAGTGAGGAAGCCTCCAAACAATGAATGGTGTGATAAGAATTTTCTCAATCTGAATGTCAAAAAGACCATGGAAATGATTATAGATTTCAGGAAAGGTGATTTGGTCCATGAACCTCTCTCTGTTAAGAATGAATCCGTTAAAATTGTTCAAAAGTACAAATATCTTGGTGTACATATTGATGACAAGTTAAACTTCAGTGAAAACATCCAGCAATTGTATAAGAAAGGTATTCAAAGAGTGAGGTACCTGAGAGATCTTGCTAATTTAAAGGTTGATCACAATATCCTTTCTTTATTTTATAGATCAATAATAGAATCTGTTTTATCGTTTTGTATTGTATCATGGTATGGGCCAAGCAGTAAGAAAGACCAGAAGAAACTATGTAAAATTTTTAGAATTGTTAAAAGATTAGGAATCAGTGCCGACAACCTGCATGACATTTATAAGAGTGCAAGCCACAGGCTAGGCAAAAAGATCATTGGTGATAAGGAACATCCATTAAATCACAAATATGTATATCTAAGATCAGGGAGAAGACTTCTGTCTGTTAAACATAGAACTAGCCGTTATGGCAATACATTTGTGCCCAGTAACATCAGATTGTTAAATCACATGTCTGTATCTTGATTATGTTTTATTGCCTATTTAATTTAAATACTATTATTTATGCACTGTCTTGCAACACTGAACGTATAACCATGTAAAGTTTCACTCTGTGACTGAATAAAGTATATCGTATCGTATCGTATCGTATGATACCTGGACATTTTTCCATCTCCTGGTTACCTTCATTGAGTCATTGATGATCATCAAGACAATCGCCATACTTATACAGGAAATTCTAAACAGACTGTCTGGTGTTTAGTTTATTTGGCAGAATGGCATTCAGGACATTCAGCTTGATCGAACCTGTGGCAGTGAGGAAATGCAAAGTGTCATCCTCAGGAATACTTTCTCGAGGCGTCCGCATGGAATTGGACAGACTGCTTGTAAATTGCCATACAGGGAAGGTTCTGTTCAATTCTAGCAGGATACAAGACTTGTTCCACTTCTTATCACAAGGCTGCAGATTTCAAAGACATATTCTAACTGTGAAAATATGTAGACCAGCAGAGTAACAATAATCTGCATAAGTGTTATCTGCATTATAAGAACCCCTGTTGTAAGACCAACTTGCCTTACAGTGCCGTCAGTAAGTAAGTGAGACGCATGTTATTAGTTTTGCTGAGGATGTTAAGCATTGATGCAATGGCACGTCATGTGTTTCACTTACTCACAGGCGGCACCGTATAAGATATTATGACTGCCTTCCTCCCACGCCAATAGTATTTTTTGCATTTTATACCAATGAGAGACCAGACCCCCACAAGAGACCACTTCATGACAATATTATACCCTTGGGACTACTGAAAATTTTGTTAAATCGAAAGTGAGAGTGGTGTGATAGATAGATAATGCACATTCAAAACACATTAAAACTTACTTACTTGTGAGAAACCAAAGTAATTCTTAAACTAAAAATACAATTGCATATCCAGACCATGAAAGAATAAAACAATTCGGCAAGAAACAATTTGTCAGCTGTTTAAGGAAAGCAGTTTTTATAGTAAGAGCATATATATATTATGGTTACATTGAAAATTACTCAGAATTAAGGATGGATGGAATGTTTTGGGAATTGGGACCTCACATATTTTGTTTAACTAAAACAACCATTCGACCGCTCGGCGTAAAAAGGGACTTAGTGTCATTGAAATATAATGGAACTAAGTCCCTTTTTGCGCCGAGCAGTCGCGTTATGTAAAACTTATTTTATCAAACATCTCAAAAATGGAAACAAGCATAATTTTCTAAATTACGTAAACATGAAACATACATATATGTGAGTGGAGCTTCGTTGACAAACACCATATTAGCAGGTGGGTGAACACTGTTTTTTGAATTTCAGTTTTAAAAGGTCCTCAAAAACTTACTTGAAGTAAAGTTGTGCAACAAAGAGGACAGCACATGTGAACTCTCCAAAGCCTGTGTTCTTTATCAATGGATCCCATAATATATAACTATTGTTGAAAAAGCAGAAAAACACTTCAAAGCTTGGGTTAGATTACCACAGCATCTCTGTTCAAATAAATTCTTTCAAATGAAAGCTGCCACTCACATGCAGCACACCATAGCTTCTCACTATTTTGCCAACTCTTTCACGATTTCAACTGGGCTTAACCAAGATGTCGAAACAATTGCTGCCTCAGCCTGCATGTGCATGGACTTTATAAATGCGAGATACACCTATTCTGTAATGTTCCTTTTCTGTCTTCCGTTGCTTCCCTGACAATTTGGTGAAAGTGTTCGGTGACTTATCTCTGCTTCAATGGTTTGAGGCATTATATCATTCAAAAACATATGTCACAGATTACCATGGTATCAAAACTAGTTAAAGACTTATGCACTTTTTTGTGAAATATCTGATTTGTAATAATTTCTATTCGAAGAGTTAGGCTATAACATTTTTCTTTTACTCTATGACATCTTCTTAGTCTCAATTCCATAGTTCATAAACAGCCTTTCACAGATTGACTATGGATACAGGATGAGTCCCCGTGTTTCTAAAATTTGCTAAATTACCTTTGGACAATTCCTTAATACAATAGCATCAATCCCTGTTGGCATGTTCTGTTGGTATTGTGAACAGGCTTTGCAATGTCCATTACAGCCCGGCCTTCCTCAAGGGATGCATAGCTTTGGGGCAAATCTGATTTGCTTATGAAATTAAGTTTAATCAAGACAAGCAAAAGCCCAATGACCTTGAGGCAAGCAAGGTGACCCTGTGTGTCCTGTATCAACAAACCTCAAATTGGGCGCTATTGGAAAAAGTTGACCCCTGATTAGTACTTTTTGGTTGTTTGAATACACTATTGAAATAAATTGCTTGAGAGCAGTGGAGTAACTTGGGGCTCTCGAGCTGGGGGGGGGGGGGTCACCTGGGGGGCGCACTATTCTCTGGGGGCACCCACTATATAGATTATATATTTTTAGCCAGAGTTGGAAAGTTCATTCGGGGCGGGCACCATCATGGGGGGGCCACAGTATAAGAATGGGCCACTTCCCCATAGGGACGCCACTGCTTGAAGCTAACAATAAACAATCATCAATGCCTTTCCTCTTGCAAATTTGTGACCAATATGTTCATGGTGCTTTCTTGTTTACTTACTATTGTGATGAAACTTGGTAAGGCACTCTTTGTTCAAGGTGAGGAATTTGCTTTTCATCAAGGTATTTGAAGTAACATGTCTTGATTGACATACAAAATAATATAAGGAAATAATTTCCACTCATTGTGACTGCCAATTACCTGTTGATATTTTACATTGTGTGTAAGGAGGCTACCATTTAATCTTAAGGGGGGTTGGAGTTTTTTTTTTTTAAATAAATAACTTCTTGCTCAGTTTTGGTGAAATAAATAAATTCTTTTTGGGCAGTCTTGAAATAAATAATTTCTGGAGGGGGTATTTCTTAATAGGGCATTGCTTAATTTTTTAATAAATATTCGGGGACTTCGCAAACTTGAAATAAATAATTATGGTTGTGGTCGGCGTTGCCGTGAAATAAATAATTTCCCGCCAAGGAAAACTCCAAGCCCCCCATCATTAATTAGTCGCCCCCTAATGGTTTGTTGTACAAAAATACAGATCAACTGCATATATGCCCTAACGCATCAAGTCCAGTACTGTAACGTGTAGCCTTTTTACCTTGGATGCGTTTTTGTAGGAGACCACTTTGCGGCTATGAATCTTGGCACTGATACAAATGATGTGGTTAGAAAGATGCTTGCTGCATGCAATGACTTGGGTCCTCGAAGTGCAAGTTACACATCAATAAGTGTTTTACTCCACAAAAGTACATGAGTGCTCATATAGGGCATTTTCAGCTTATCTTTTTTGTTAGAATTTTATAATTTAGATAAAACATTTTTTACTTAACAGCTGTATATAACTCAGTTATCTGTTAGGGGAAGCTTGGGAGAGTTGGGCCACTTTTTACCTTCTCGCACCTCCTGCTAATAGTAATGATTATATTAACATGCTTAATGCATGTATTGTATCCTGAAATATTTCAGAAAAATATCTTTTGGTTTGCATTGGTATTTGCCCAAGAACATACGAGCTACAGCCCTATGAAAATTGGAAAAAATTTGGCCCAACTCTCCCCATCAAATGGGAGACTTGGGCCATTCAGGGGGGAGACTTGGGCCATTGCAATATATCAGGTTCGGTTAAGCTTTACTTGAGGCCATAATATTTTTAACCTGTAGTGTGGTGGTCATAGAAGTCATTAATCCTGAATTGAGGCCTCTTGCAACTCTAGCTTGCTGTCAGACTTAAGCCTCGGCCTGATGGCCCAACTCTCCCCATCTAGATTTCATGATATCTAATTTTATTAGACCATGAATAATTATTAAGGCCTAAAAATATTCAATCTCTGTTGAAAATTGTTGTAGACAAGTTCTTCTGTCTTAATAAAAAAAAATCTGGGTAAATGCAACATATGTGGGGAGAGTATTGGCACTGTCCCAACTCTCCCCCATTCCACCATTTTTCTCTAAATCCCAATTATGACAAAACCGGTTGTCTGATAATTTTCCAAAATATTTATAATAACAACTGAATAGTCCAGCCTACCAAGCATGCCATTTCTCAGTCCTTGTTGTCTGACAGACAATTAAAAACTCGTAACATGGCTCAGTTTTTACGTTTTTCATCCAAATTTGAATTTTCTTCTCTCTAAAGATTGTTACAAGCAAATTAGCTAGAAATGCTACATCCATTGAAAGATTTTTATTTTTATAAAATTTTGGTGGCTGCAGCTTTCACAAAAAATTTTTAGTTTCCTCAAAAATCAGGGTGGCCCAACCCTCCCTGCGGCCCAACTCTCCCAAGCTTCCCCTACTATCAAAAATAGATAATTATTATGCTTCCCAATTATTTACTATGAGGCTGCCATCCTGACTTTTCAAGTATGCAATTCCATGTGCAACGTCCCACATAAAACACTTGTAAAATGCTGCGCTTGTCGCCCACAGAATTGGATTGCCCAGTATTCAGGCAAGAACATCAGGTCATTCAGAAAATGCAAAGAGCAGTCAATTTGAGCACTTCTTACTTGGGGCATCTCCCTGGGCTGCCCTAGAATTGGAAAGAATATTTGTGAATTGCGTCTGGATGAAATACTGTGTTGACGATGTGTTCTGCAACTTCAACTATATGATAAACACACCATTCCTATTGAATAGTTTAAACAGTAGAGGATTATAGGAGTAGGATTGACCAGATTGACTTTGAACTTCTTTAATAGTACAAACTGACTGAATATTTGAAAACTGTTTAAATCAGTCAGGTTTCTTAATCCTTGCAGTTTGGTTTGGGATTGTTGATCACTGGAATACCCTTGAAAAAACGCTACCATTATAGACTCATGAGACTCTAAAGTAGGATTTGACAAATTAACATGCAAGACACACGAAGAATCATTTCTATTACCCAAGAGACAGAAGTGAGACTTTCTTCCTTTTGTTTCATTCAGCCTTACGGAATAGTAGCTAATATCCATACAAGTGTAAAAAGTACCTCCTGCTGCAACTTGACTCTCACACTATATCTATATCCTTAAACAATCAAACAGCAATACCTGACTGCCTTCGTTACCAATGAGACCAAAATTGAAAGATAGATAGACATAGGCCTATATGGTAAGTTCAGTTCTCTCAGCCCAGTTCTGGGCGCTCACTAGGGTTGATTGATGAGATGGGAGGGATAGCGGGAGTCCTCAAGATGTTACAAATTTATCCCATGTGAGGGATCTTTAACTTGCCCAGCATAGACACTGATGCAAGGGGCCGCCAATTTAACATCTCATCCGAACGACATCCAGCTTGGATTTTGCTCATGAAGGTCCACTGGAAATTTTTGGTTCCCCACCCGGGGTTCGAACCCATGCAGGCAAAGACCTTCAGCAGGGCAGGCGCGCAACTTGTCCACAAGACAAACAATCCTAGATGCCTTTCCTTTTCTCAAGTTATAAATTTCAGAAGAATCGAGCCTACAAGTGTAAAAAAATATGCTCCTACTGCAACTTGACTCTCACTATATATCCTTAAACTATCAAACAGCAATACCTTTTGCCTGACAGCCTTTGTTACCAATGAGGCCGAAGCCAAACAATCCGAAATGCCTTTCCTTTTAAAGGTAGTTTTTTCTCATGTTATAAATGACACGTTTGGTTAATGGTGTGTAAGCTTAAAGCCACGACCTACAATGGATTTCTATTTGTGCTGTGTTATGCCTAGATCACACGAGAGTGGTTAAGTGACGGCGAAGTTGTAGAGGTGCCAGGAACTCAAGTTTCGCCAACTTTCGGCGTTTCAAGTCATTTTTGGACAATTATATTATCAATTAAAGATTATAAATCGTCGTTGATGGTTCCTATTACGACGAGGCTCTCGTTTTCTACGCCGAAACGCTCGTAATTTCGGACGAAACAAGAAGAGAATTGTGTCGGCGAGTTGTGAGGAGCCTCGTCGCAGTTCCATTGCTTCAATGTTAAACTAGATTCGCCCAAGGAGTCTCTTTCTTCGCCCTAGCATGCTCTTGCTTCGCCCTAGCATCCTCTTACTTCGTCCTAATCTTCAATTACGCCCAAGCAAATACCTGTTACGGCCAAGCAAGTAGCTGTTTCGGCGTTTCAACAGCCTGTTTGTGTCGGCGAGTTGTGCTCTTTTTTCGCCGAAGTTCCATTGACTCAATGATAAGTAGCCTCGCCCAAGCTTTCTCTAAATTCGCCCAACCTGCCTCTAACTTCGCCCAAGCTGTCTGTACCTTCGCCCAAGCACTTTGGGGGTCTTTCAGGTCTTTTGCATCGTGACTTCTTGCTTCGTCAAGATTCAACAGGTTGAATCTTTGGTGAAGCAAGTTCTTGCTTCACCATAAGGTCACGTGATTTCTAGGAACTTTTGGCGAGGAAGTTTAAGAAGCGCCGTAGACGAAAATATCGTCGCCGAATTGTTGAATCTAGCTTAAGAACCTCCCACTTTCCTGGAAAAATAAGAAACGCCGCAACAGGAACCCTCTGTTACGTCTCCGTGTGAACTAGGCATTAGAGAGACTACTGCACTTGAATGTCAAAAGGCAAAAAACACTTTCAAAAAATGATAAGCTTCTGCTTTCTGTATCTCTTCCACTAAATACATGTGATAACTTTTGGTGATATATAAATGCTACAATCAACTAAGGAAGAAGCATCAGCTCCATGTTGTAGTACACCAGTTAATGTAATGAAATTTACGAAACAGTGTTTGTCTTAATGCAATTCACACAATTGCCTGTGTGGCCTCAGTGTCTTGTGTCCATTGAATGTGCATAGCAATTCGTCCTGTAATGCTTGGAGCAATGTTGTAATGAAATAAGAACAATCCCTGTTGCAGAGGCTTACCATGTTAAATGACGATTCGGAATGGGTTTAACGGTGTCACCGTTGCCTCGTCGTCCCTGGGGGATTGATGGATTGTTGACAAATCTGATTTGTTAATTTCAATAATGCTCAACATGACAAAGAAGCCTTTGTGACCCAGAGTCGGCCAAGAGATTTTGAAGTGAGATGCTGCAGCAGAAAGCTGCTGGCTAAGTATAATTTCTTGGTAATACTTTGAAATTTACTTTGGATCATGAATAACTGAATTTCACTTTGTTGTCTCTTCTTCATGTACAGTGGGATGCGAAAGTTTAGGCACCCTTGGAGTCGGGTAAATATTTAGTGCTATCGTCCAGAATTATTGACCTACCTTTTCCCTGGGGAGTCAAACTTGTTAGTGACATCTTGGTGTATGCTTTCAAATAGTGAATATTTGGCATAATAAGACCAGTTTCTGTGGTCAGGTGATCATTTTTGCATTTTTATGCTACTGATAACAGAAAAAAAGGTAGAAAGAGGTGTCTGAAGCAGCCCCAACTTTTCAATAACTTGACGGAGTGCTGCAATTTGGGTATACTTGACAAAAACAAGATGCACCTGAAGAACTGACGAACACTGTATTTAGACCCAGATTGTGAAAAGTTATCCATAAAAGTGAAAAATGCTTTGACTACGTATATATTACATGTAGGATATACGTGGCTTGGTTGTGTCCGAATTTCATGCTAATCAAAGCATTGGTTAGGAAATTATAGCAATAAAAATGCATAGCTATTGCTGGTGCAAGTTTTTTTGCCGCACCCTGTAAAGGTCCTGATTCTCCGGAAGCTCACAATCAATGGCAGGGCTTGAAAGCAGTGACTTGCACACATGCAATAGTAAGATTCTGACTTTTAATTCAACAGTAAAAAAACTATTTGGTACAACACGTACAAAGACATTAAGTGCAAAGCAGTGATTTCTCGCAAGGCTTTTCATCTTAAAAGCACTTCTGAATAGGGAGCTACTTAGCTCAAAAGAGCGGCTATAAATCTTGGCAGTGAAACATATGGTGCAGATTAAGAAGGATGTGACTTGCACGCAACAGTGTGGGACCCGATATAAGTAATTACGACAAGTGTAAAGGTTTACCCCAATTTGTTCTCAAGAATAGCTGAGAAGTAACACACAGGGTTTTCTAATTTCTGAACTGAGATTCCAATGCATGATCCAGGTATTGTTAATAAAGTATAACAGATCACTCATTAGTTATTACTGTGTTACCAGTCATTCTTTAAAGCGTGATCATTGCAAAAAACACAGCACATAAAATCGTATTGCCCACATTGCCAAGGAGGAACCTTCTGATGCAGCACTCTTTTGAAAAGACATAAATTTACGGCTGTCTCTGGCAATTGGTCAAATTGTGGACTGAAGCACAGCTTCACGTTGGATTGTCAGCATGGCAAGTTTTCTTTAAAAATTCTGAATCCATTATGGCCACAAAAGGTATGTTTCCTAAAGTGGTTAGTATCCAATGACAATGCATGGCAGGAAAAGTATATACACTGTATGATGTTAAACATAAAGAACCTTTATGCATAGAGAAAAATTCAGATTCAGTTTGCAGCCAAAAAGACATCCATTTCATACCATATGACCAAGATGATGTTTGTTTAATGCAAAAATAGTTTTCCCATACCTTTCTGGAACAATTATTTCACCAGAGACCAAATATTGCAAGATGTGTTCGTTGTAGCCTGCACATAATCACCCTAATTGTTTTCTTGAACATCTAATCTTTTGACTGCAATTCGACTGTGAAAGGGTAATACACAATGTTGCCTTTTTTAGTCGTGATCCTTTGCTGGCTTTCAAGTAGCTACTGTCAGAAGACCTATCGTACAATCAAGTACAGTCCACTTTTCTGTTGCAAAGCGCTCTGGTTACATTTTATACTATGAAAGTTTACCGATCAACACTAAGCCCTTTGTATGTCACAAGAACATTGGATGTCCTTTAAGTAAGATTAATTGGGTGCTTCCAGTGCTCAGAGGGATTACTCAGAGCCTTTTTGAAAAATTCTGCAGAGAATCAATAGCTGTTTTGGGTGTTCAGGAATTACTCGTTTCCTTGGAAACTGAAATGAGGAAAAAATAATGTCCAAAGAGATAATTTTACTGCCTCAAATATGTTTGTTTAATTTATTTCTCTTGCTTTGAAATTCACATTTCAAATAGTTACAAAGCTTTTCAATATCATGTAAAATGGTAATAAGTCATCAGACAAATGCAAAATGAAGTCTGGAGCACTACTTTCTAAGGAATTTGACAGACTGGTATTACAGTGCTCCTCTGGGGCAGGTTTTGCTGAGTTCTAGCCAGATACAAAGTTTGTCCAATAGCTTATCACACAGCTGCAGATTGGTTTGATTGATTTTGAAGCCTTTAATATACTCCAGCGCCACTCACTGATTGAATAAAGTGTACACAAGAAGATCAATCAAAGTTCACAGTCACGCAGATTGTGTGAGGTTTAGGGGATGGAATATGTCGATGGAAACCTCAAAAGGTTACTACGTACAGTGAGATAAGAATGATGTGCATGGGATTTATTTAAAACACTCCGATTTGTTTTCTGTTCCTCCTGACCCCAAGCTTTTCTCAGTTTGGTGCGGCTCAAAATGCTTTTCCGAGAGAGCCTCTGGCATTCTGGAAACTGACTTATTGTTGCAGTAGAATCTGCAAACTTCTTCCAGTTTGCTTCCAAACATTCAGGCAATATCCTAATACAATTATTCCCACCCTCCCTGTTGGGAATTGTTGGCATACTTTAAAAATGGTTCTCAAGTGCCCATTGTAAACTGCCTTCCCTTGTGGAATAAGGGTTTGGCTGATCTTATTTTAAATTTGATTAAAAGTAAACAAAAAACAAGGCTTTGGGCAGTTCCACGTCTTCCAGTTTTGATAATATTTTATGCTGATGTATATGTTTAAAATGAAGACATATAATAAAATATTTCTGACATATCCTACATGTTTTGCTTGTGATAGTATTTTGAAAATGTTGGACTTTCAGCATAGAATTAATTTATCATCTTTTTGATATAAAAAAAGCCTGCTAATTTAAATATTTCACGATTTGGCACATACTATGTTGGGATAATGAGCATAATATAAGCAGAATATAATAGAGACAGTGTTTTCCATCTGTTTGCACCAGCCTGTTATATTTGAGTCATTTTTGCAAAAATTTTGTTAATTGATAGTTTTTCGAATTTTTCACAAAAAAAAACACCATTCAGTAGAACTGAAAATTGAGGATGTATCTAGATCTAATGGCGTATATTTTTTTACTCTTTTAACTCTAATATTTTTTATATGCAAGGAGAAAATCACAGGACGATTCCTTAAATTGACAAATTTTAAGTGCAAATATGGCAATGTGGGGTGAGCGATAGAAGCTTGAAATTTATTTTTGAAAATTTTAAGAAAAGCGTAATCTCCTGTTCCAATATAGTTTATGGGTACTGACTCTGTTGTTGCAGGATAATCTGCAAGGCTCTTCCAATTTGCTAGCAAGCCTTAAGCAGCATTTTATTACAATTTACCCAACAGCCCTATTTGGAAAGTTAGCATATTAAATGAAGATCGCAAACTGGTTCTCTAGTGCCCATTGTCAACTGGCCTTTCCTTGGGGTATACAGGGCTGAACTGATTTGTGAAATTCCTTTAAATCGAACAGAAAACATGCCTTTGTGAACTTTAACACAAATGAAGGTATCCAATCAGCTTAAAGTGCATTTGATCACAAAGCTAAGTTTGGCAACCTGAGTGCAGACCAGTGATTTATTGCCTAGATATATACCAAGATGCACTTGTGAAAAAGAGATCACTTAGCTCAAAAGAGCAACTATAAATCTTGCCATTGAGAGCATATGGTCTGGGCTTAAGAAAGTTGTGACTTGCATGCCATGGTGTGGGATCTGTAATATATCAAAGACAAAGTTTAACTCAGAAAAAGTTGAGACCCTGTGTTGGTGAGTACTAAACAACTTTTTGCCTTTGGTGAAAATTCGAAGACATTTTTGCTATTTATAATATTACTTTTTTTTGGAAAATTGGGTACACTGCAAAAAATTCCCGTTAAATTTTACAGTTAAATTAACTGGCAACTTTGTTCCAGGTCTAAGAACTGTAAAAGTACTAATAAACCTGAACAGGACAATGAACCGTAAAATGCAGATTGGTACATTGAACTGTAATTTGCAGATTCAACAAAGTGATATTACGGTATAATGTACATATATAAAACAGTTTATTTAAAGTATATTTTACAGTTATATCAACTGTCAATCATAGAATGTAAAGAATGCAAGGAGCTGTATAATCTACTGTAAAAATACGGATAATATGTGTTATTCTTACTTATTGCACAAATGTGAAACAACAGACTAAGCATGTGATTTAACAGTCGCATAGCTGTAGGGATGTACCCAAGCTGTAATCAGCTGAGAGTGTGAGAGAGTCACTGACTCCAGGCTCGGCCTTGCTCATCTCTTGCTTGACAGCAGGGAAGTAAGTCCATCAATTATACCCAGCAATTAATTCGCACACGTTTGCTCACAAACCATAAAATTGATGGATATTTTCCAAGCGAACCAGGTGTCAAGTTTATCGAAGTATGTTGTATTGATGCAGACTGCGCCTGGGTTATTTTGGTTTTAATAGTGTCATTCTTTAGATCACATCATAAGACTCACACAAATGTCAATGTCACATATAAATATAACAACTTTTGCATAATGACAGCATCTTTAAGATCATATGAATGAGGATGTTCCCTTACCTTCAGATAAGTTATAAATTAAGTTTGATTAACAGCTGTGTAAAGTATATGTTATAGATGGCACCACATGTTCCGTGGTTGAAGTCCATGCAATCTCTTGTTTATAGTTCCTAATCTGACCAGGTGTATTGATTGTTTGGCCAATTCTAATGTTTTGTCTGCATATTACAAGTTGCCAGTAAATTAACGGTTTAAGTAATTGTTCATTAACGTGAACTGAATGTTAAATGACATGTTGCAGTAAATTTATCTTGGAGCCATTTTGTAACTGACAAAGAACTGTAAATTCACAGACAAAGTCTGTTTTAAAAAAATACTGATAAAATAACAATAAATTTACGGTTCTTTTAGCCAGAAAAAAACGGCCATTTCTTACAGTGTACTTTGATTTCACTGTGGCAAAAATACAAAGGAATAATGCAAATATAGTCTATAGAACTACATTCTAAGAAATTGGACTGATTGCTAGTAGATTGCCTTATCGGGGAAGGTCATGCAAAGATTTGCAAAGGTTTGGTCAATAGCTTATCACTCAGCCACAGATTCTTGTGATTGATTTTTAACGTTTAATATGCTCCAATATTACTCAGTGATTGAATAAAGCCTTTATTCACTCATTCATGAAAAACGGCTAACGGAAGAAGATCAGTCAAAGTTCAAGGTAATGCAGTTAACGTGAAATTGAACAAACAAAATGGTGGATGGAATGGACGGATTCAGTGGAATAACAATGATTGATTGCATGGCTTGACCAAGAGACATTGCATTGCATTGGGTATAGCATGGAAGTGAAAAAACTGAATATCTTTAAATAGCTGTTCCGGCTCTGTACCACATATTCATCAGGTAGAAATTTGTCCAAATGTGTATTTTGTTCATATTCAATATAATTTGTGAGATACACACAACAAGCTCTTATATATTATATAGTCTGTCCAGTGACCAACATGAAAACAAAATTGCATTTTGGAGACAACCTTTAGTAAAAAGGACAGAGGTTGAAAGGCATTCTGTTTGACATTGAAATATAACTTTACGAGGATGAACATCCAGAACAGTAAAGGCTAGAAGCACCTCAATTTTAGAGAAGTCTTTGTTTTGGCTTCTAGGCTTTTAGTTAGATTTACTTGGCACTAAACAAGAATTACTTGGGTTTTAAAACTCTTTGGAGGACAGAGAAGGAACTCTTTTGAGTCTGCAAATAATTATTTCGGTTGTCTTGGAAACTACCGTTGTGGCTCTCAACCAACACTGAGAAAAGAAAGAGGCATTCGGAGGAACAATATCATATCAGGTTTGGATATGGGAGAAATTGATCTGGACAATTTTATTGGAAATATCCTGACAACAAACTTCTTGACAAAGTCGGACGGTACACTTGCAGTAAAAACGTGTAATTCTGCAAACAATATTTGTAGACCATGAAATCAGTCTGGAATGCCAAGGCCATCTGTAGTCAACAGATTCAAAAATTGTGTGACAAAGATATCTACATTGCAGAAGACCTGACCAAAGATAAGGCTCATAGTTTCTACCTGGCTAGATGTCTCAAGAAGGCCAAGCACATACATTCTTGTTGGACAAAAGATGGCAAGACCTACATCAGATCAAAAGTAGGAGAAGAGGCTGCCGAATTTCATAAAAACCACCAACTTATGGAAGATACGTTATTAAACACAGTCGCTCAAGCAAATGACAGAAAGATTCTCCTTTCACCTGTCCAAGTAGTCCCCAACCCCTTACCAAAGTTACCATGCCAATGCAATCAAATTCTACAGCATCCTCAACAAAAACATGCTTATCTGCATCTCCACCACCAGCACCAACCGTGATACCATTCAGACCAGCTACTGTAACCAGCAACAAATCCCTTACAACATTACATCCAGTCACACTCGCACCAATCTCCTCACCAACAATTCCAACAACTTGCTCATCATCCACAACTAACAAGATGATTTCAGTGGTGAAGATGAGCTCCAAAACATAATTTTATCTGCTGTATCAGGAGTACTTACGCAATCAAGAAAGAAGGAACAGGACAAAATAAAAGGATAATTGTTTTCATAATGATGCCATCCACCCTCCATAAGTTGTATTTCACTTCTAACTGTTACACGTGCAGAGCTGCATTGCCTGGCAATTATAAAAGCAAGTGGCAACATCCATGGCGGAAATTCTGAACACAACCACCAGGTGGCCTGTAGTTGATTTTACATTATCAATGGCACTGATCAGCATACATGAAAATTTCTGTTTATTTTTTTATTATTTATTTTAAAATTTCTTTAATTTTTGTATTTGCTGTATGTTCGCACATATTTTCCAAATCTCGTAATTAATTTTTTATTTTTTATTCACAACTTTCTAAAAAAATATTTTTATATGTATTATGATTTATAAGCCGTATTTCCCTACAAGCACAAGCGACCATTTTTGGTCTTTGGAAATTTCCTCAATAAATCAAATCAAATCAAAAAAAAAATCAGTCTTGATTTTCCACTCTCATAAATATCCATAATGTTGCTGGTATGAAAATACTTCACCAGTTGCTGAGGGACTGGCTCTATACATGATAGAGAATGTCAAGAGGTCACAGGGAGTCAAAGAGATTTAGATATGCAGGAAGAGGATTCATGCCTTTCTCGAAACATGCCATCCCAAGTCACTGACATGCCAAAGTAATTACAAAGGTGTACGTTTTAGATGCTTACTGCCAAGACAAAAGCTCATCTCTTGTTTGCGTGACAGGAGCTTGCAGAAATGAATCCTAAATTGCTTGCACTGGTAGGGTGCATCGTCTGCCCCCTAAAAATGAAAAAAATTGAAATATTCATTTGCACTTTTGCCATATTGTACCTATGCCCATAGAAACAAATTCTGCAAAATTTCAATAAGATCGGATGTGGCTTTAGGGTTGCACTTTTGTGTCAAAGTTCAGTCCAAAATTGTCAAAAAATTATGCTTTTAACAGTCGCGGTTAGGAATATCTAACTTACGGTTGGTTGTATGATTGAAATTCAAATACTGTTGTTTTCAGAAGAAAATTGTCTTTAATTTGAATGGTAGAAAGCTATATTTCCGAAAATTTCTCATGCCTAAGTATTTTGGAAAGCCGAAAGTTTCTGACTATTATGACAAAATGTTTGGAAAAATCAACTTAAGAGCTCAATTTCTGCCTAACTTTGACATAATCGTTGGAATAAAACGTAAAAAATTTTTTTCTGAATAGTTATTCATCGAATTCATAGGTGCGAATTTTCATAAATTACATGTAAATATGAGAAATGCAACAGTTCGTTGAGACACCATTCTGCGTCTTTTTTTATTCTGACTACGTCATAATGCAATCAAGGTTTTATCAGATGATGTAGTAGACCATATTTCCACTTTGTAGACTTCTTTGACTTCCCAAAGTCATATTAACATCCTTTTTTTGATTTATCACATTTTACCCAATAAAAAAGAAAATATCTCCACTCAATTTTGACTTCTACGAATGGAAACCGTTGATGTTGGTATTCAAATTAAAGCTCTCTTTATAAGGAATCTAACTGTGCCATTCAAAAATCATTTCATTTAAAATTGACAATATTATTTATAACCGCGAATCTCTAAAATACGACCTAATACTGAAATTTCAAGGCTGTTGTGCCACCCTTTGGCATTAGAATTTTTTCCTAAAATTTCACGGGGCTTCTTTTATGATACAAGGGAACAATCTTGCAAAAGTGCATGATGTTTTGAAGATATAGGGGCGGATGATGCAGCTTTGCTTGCAGTGATATGATACATGCAACTGGTGTAAAAAGCATGGTGTCTTTCTGCACTGTCACATAACCATCACATTTATCATCATAAAATAATGAGAGCTTCGTACAGCTTAAAGTGGGCTAATTGAATCTGCTTTATATATCTCATATCAACTTCGGAGTTGTATCCTGAAGAGAGTTAAATCAATAAATGTTGTAAGTAGCGAGTGCTGCTTAATGTCACCACCAAGTCCTGCTCTGCAGCTTGCCCAGGATATTTCCCTTCTGAGACCTTGTCACAGTGGCTTCAGTGGCTCATAGATCTTCATTGCATGCTCAGTCCTTAGGTTAGTGGCATTAAACAGGCAAAATATGTGATATGCATCATGTATTATAAGTGACTTAGAGGTGCTTGGAAGACCAAGTTGAAGGCATATCAATGACATTATATTGAATGGTTGTTTTATATAGGGTGAGCTGAGAGCAGGCAAGCTAGGCTTTTTAAGGGCCTGGATATCAGGCAGGTTAGATGGTGAATCTTCAGTAATTTGGATGAATGGCAAGAAGGGGTAGAGGTCATTTGGTAGGGCTATCAAAATTAATGCTTGCTTGCTATTTGGCTCACCAATGGCTGCCATGTGCATCAATACCATTCAATGTTTGCTGTGTTATGGTCTCTTGCCTTTTCCTCTGTCAATTAACTCAGCCCTTTTGCTCCAACCTAAGTTTTTATGTCAGCCCTTTCCTTCACTCTCAATAGTGCTACAGCATCAAGAAATATGGAGGACTATCAAAGTTCACCAATAATCAATATCTATAGGAGGAAATGTTATCTTTACAATTAAGTTTGCAGGATAATTTGATAAGTCAATTACAGACATGTCATTACTTGATATTAGGTTCAAAATATAATAAAATTACTAATCAAGCCTTTATATTACTCAAATGGTTGCCTAATTCTATGTACTTGATGGATTTTTGGAGCAATCTTATATGATGCAACATGACAATATCTTGACTGTACAGGATGTTGTCTTATCTTTAAATTCATTGAATGATTTCAAGCAAGTTGATTACATTTAACTATCTGGTAAGTCCACAATGTCATAACCTCTTATTATACCATTCGACACCTCTGTCATCCAATCACATGCCAGTATTGCAGGGGAATAATTCCCATATTCTTTGTTGTCCAGTTATCCTCTCATGTTTGACTGTTTGAGTGTTTGTCTCATGGTATAAGCCGGTTATTCACCATGGGATGAGGAATATGTGTTTATCACACCTCGGCCTAAAGGCCTCGGGTGATAAATCACATATTCCCTCTCCCGTGGTGAATAACCTTTACTTACGTGCATATTATATAACATAACTGCTAATTTGAAAGAAACATGAACATGATATGCGTGATGATAAAGATTTACAGATATTGCTTTATTACAGTTTATCACAGTGGCAATCACCCCTAAGTTTCCACATGAATTCCCTTGATATGTGAAATAAGAATTGGGTTGACAAGCTGTTGGTGCAGAAAATGGCTTTACAGCATACATCCTGGACCTAAACCTTCATTACCCATGCAACATTTGGCTAATACTAAACATTACTTACTGAACCAATTTTTAGAGGCTTGGTAAGCAAGAGCCTTCCTGGTTCTAAATCACAGCCACCCTTGCCTTTCGATGTGAATAAAAAGCAATCACTTGGGAGGGAAAATCTCTGTAATTGAATTTCATTCAGTGCTCCACATCACTAGAGCTGATTAATAAATAGTTAATTTAGAGCATGAGGGTAATTCTGTATTCCCTCACTCCCTCCTTGGACCAGTTGAGACCCATTTTGTGGATTCTGATAACCAATCTAGCCGCCATTGACTCACTTGATGGTCATTGTTGTCTTGCAAGAACTTGATCGCTCCACCAACCATAAAAGAAGTAATAATTAAAGCAACAATTAAAAACAATTGCAGGTCCCAAGTGCTGGTGAAGACTTTACGGCTCCTGTACAGTGAACCCCTGGGCTTAGCTGTCAAATGCAATCAACCACTCTAATCATATTAAATAAAGTCAATGCCACTATTACCAAATTCTGAAAGATGCAGAGAGGCTTTTCTCTCAAACTTCAAATTTTAAATCATACAGCACCACTGGGCAAAATGTTAAGTAAATTTCTTAAAATGTACAGGGCTCAGCCTTAAACATAATTTGTAGCACATCACATGTACATTTTTGCCTGATCAGATAGATTTCTTAAGTCTTCACTTCAGGCTTTGTGTCCAAACAGGTTTTCACAGTTCATACAAAGTGTGGATATAACCAGAGTCTTTGTTGCCCTTTGGAGGCGTGTATGTATAGACATGCATACATTACTGAGAGGTATTCTCCATAGTGTAATAACCAATTAATAACCACTTGTGTGTACAATGGCTATTTTCCTAACCTCATAATTCTGAGCAAGTGTTGTTCATTTCGTTCATTAATTGAACCATGGCATCCTTTGGTATATGGGACGTTGCAAAAGTAGAAATTGTTCTTTGAAAGTGTAGGAAAAGGTAATCTCATGCATTTCTTGCAACCCATTCATTCACAATGTGCCATCCCAAGTCACTGGTAATGTCAAAGTGATGAGTTCCACATGCTTACTGCCATAACAAAATCTTGTATTTTGCCTGCATGACAGTGGTTCAGCAAAATTATATAGTGTTAAATCGCAAGTACAGGGTGTCTACAGAAAAAGAGGACAGTCACTTTTCTTCTTTTTCACACTTATATAAGTTCAGAATTTGGTGATAAGTCTAACATAAGAAGGGATTTGATAGTCAGCCATATTAGGTCTATTGCAAATATGTTTATTTGTGAATTAGATCACTACTAAAGGCAAAATGCAAGCATGATATGCAAAAGTGCTTGCATTGCTGTAAGCTGAAAAAGGTCGTCCTGTTTTCCTCATAGTTGATGAGAAATTTTTTCACCATTTATGTTGCTTGTGAGAGAAGGAATGATTCATGTGTGAGTAATGGGACATTCACTGATGCTCCAGCTGCCGATAATTCAATTCAGGACCTAACACTTGGTCTTCAACATGGAGTAATCTGATGAAAATAAAATCACAAAAAATTTCTCAAATAACCATTGAACAGAGTGCCGGAATCAATGCAAATGTTTATAATAACATTCTGAAATAATTTAGGGTGCCATGGCATCAGACAAGAAACTCTTTTGTTGGCAAAATCATCTTCCTACAAGGTGTAGCACCTGTTCATACTGCAAAGAAGACTCAGGGGTGCCTCAAAACAAGCCTCTTGATCTAGGTAGAGTGCCACCCTTTGTGTCCTGAGCTCGACCCAGTGGATTATTCAGTATGGGCAAATTGGGAGACAGAATCCAGCTAGTTATCCCAACCCTCGCATTAAAGTTAAAGGCCTCCGTAATGTCTGCATGGGGCAAAATGTTCGTGGAGAGCATCAAACACGCTTTTGCATCATTTATGTCTCATCTGCAGAAAGTTACCACAGCAAGGGGTACGAATAATTGGTAATTTGACTCTTCTGAATATACTGTTCATGTGCAAATCATGTTTTGTTGAATAATGATGCTTGGCTCAAAATAAAATGCAATCAAATCAAATTGGGTCGACTGTCCTCTTTTTCTGTAGACACCCTGTAGTGATTAGATACATCACATTATATAGTTGAAAAATACACAGAATGAGTCAAGACATATAAAAATGGTTTTTGGCCTCTCCAAAGACTTTGTTCCAACACTGGGGCAATATCAGGTTAAATAGGATGAGCATAACTGCCTGCATTTTCTATATTTGGTTCTGACAAGCACAAGGGCTTAGCATAGAAATCACATTTGGTAACACAAGCACAATTTTGCTTCATCCTGGATCCGCATTTATGTTCCAAAGTATTGTGACTGTCGTCATGTGGCTCAGGCAAGCTTTGCGACAAAATATGTTTGTTATTACTCCATAGCACCAGTCTACAGATCTCATGCAAAGTAGGGATAAACAAAGCCATTGCTGCCATTTTGAGGCATAGTTGTCATGCATAAATTTCCGGGGAGAAATCTCCAGGGTACTATGGCCAATCAACTGAACATTTCAGAAAGGTCCTGGGAACAATGGCTAAGGACTGTGCTCAGAGCATGGCAAGCCTAAATAATCAAAAAGGAAATGCTCGTAATTTCCATTGCTTAATAGACTCTTGGTCAGAATTTTCTGACTTGGGTTATACCTTTTTGTAGCTAGTCCAAAAGCTAAGTTAATTCATGGCATGTCAGTAAGCAATTGGTATGATATATGTGCATTTAGCGTAAAAACTCAATGTCACGTTGTGTTTCAGCACTGTCATAAAATAATTTTTTTTATTCTTTAGGCCTATGAATTTGAAAAGTTATAACTTGTCAAGTATATCCTGAGGAGACTTAAAAACCCTAAAGAGGTTTTATGGAGCAGTTGCATTCAGACACGATTGAACACTTGCAAATACGAAGTGAACATAGAGGGCTTGTTTGATTTGCGACTTAGAAAATGGTGAATTCTTTTCAACATGGAGACATTTGCCTCCTCAAAGCCACCTTGGATAAGCAGTGTTGTTTTATACTGCTGCCAAGTCCTGCAGCTTGGCCAGCGGATCTTTCCAAAATAAGACCTTGCTATTGCAGTTCCAGAGGCAGATATATCATCATTCCTGGTTCTATATCAAGGAGAGTTGCATTGAACAGATTACTCAATGTGCCTCATATATTATAGGTTCTTTGGACATAACCCAGATGAAGAAGCAATGAGCAAATCTGATGAAAAGTTCTTTTACCACTGGTTAGCTGATGGATGGACGGCTACATTTCTGACAGGATGCCTGCAAGTGCCTGCATGAGTATTTGGGAGAATTTGTCAGCGCGTCTTTGTGTGGTTTGGATGGATGGCAGAATAGGCAGAGGTTGTCTGGCTTGACCATTTTATACCCCCTTGGCTGACCATTAGCTGCAAGATGCCTGCTGCTTTAATGGCTGAAATTAAATTGGCATGTGTTTACTTGAATTAATGGAATTGTGAGTTTTTGTATCAGATGCAGCCTGATGTTTGAATAATTTGACTTGTATTTTACAAATGACATGTTTTCAGTCTGACATGACAGAATTACCTTTTTCTCAACATAAGCCAATGCAGGTCAGATAAGTAGCATCTGTCTGGCGGTAACACAATTTGCGTACCTTTGCTAATTCTGCCTGTTTGTGAGTGTTAAACTTAACCCTGGGGCAATGTTGTAATGTAATAGGAACAATCCCAGTTGAGACAGCTTAGCAGGTTAAATTAGATTGCAAACAAGCTTTACACTGTCAATAGTAGACTGGCTTTCCTCGGGCAATGCACAGTTTGTTGACAAATCTGGTTCGTTAATTTCATAAGTTGCAAACACAACAAAGTACCTTGTAACCTTGAATTGAGAAACGAGGTCCAGACCTGGCAAAAGGTGATCAAGGAAGTCCCTGTGAAATATACCAAACTTAGGTTCAACGACAAATATTCATTTATATGGCAAAAAGGCATCAAATAATGCCCAGAATAATCCCATAATTGAAGAACTTATTAGTATTTTTAATATTATGGAACCCTATCCTAACATAATAGCTACAAAATAGCTAGTTTTACTAGCTGTATGTATTTCTGGGCTGCACACCTGTGGCCTTAAAATGGAGGATATGCAGCTTTGAAACAAACTCACTGGTCATCATTGTGTCGATAATGATGTATTTGACAGAAGATCACATACAATAACATTACACAGGTGATGAGATTTCAGATTGCATTATATTGTATTAAATCAATAAATTAAAATGGATTTCTTTTTCATCATTTAAAAAAGTATTATTGTGACAGATATATGCTTGAGACATGGAGCCAAGAGAGTTAGCACTTTTATATTTAGATTCTCTTGAATATTGTGAAACAACCTATGTTTAATATTAACAGAAAAATGACAGTGCAACATAGAAATTTCAAAATTTTAGTAGGGCAAGAACTAGACAAGTTTCAATGTAAATATCTTTGAAAGCCACATGGCATGATCGCCATTTAGGTTGGTCAAAATGAAGGAGCCCGCCGAGCCTTCAGAAGTGGGTGGGTACATGTGTCAGAACGGCTTGGCAGCATTCTGTTAGAAATGCCCTAAGGCAACTTCAGATGACCAGTAGTAGCCAGTTATCAACATGGTCAGGCTGCAATGCCCCTGGCTCTCTCTGAGTGTAGATGGTCACATTGGGTGTAGGTGTCCTCACTGATCAACCTGGTATGAAAAATGGCACAAGAGCTCCACTCCACTTGGATGTACTTGAAACATGTGTCAGAAATCTCTGTTGCTCCTCAATTATTTATGCAGACCAGATTCTCCTGAGCTCATCTAACCCCGTAGCCTAATTGTTAAAGGCGCTTGTTTGTGCTATCACTGGCTGTGAGGTCGTGGGTTCGACTCTCACTCCTGGAACTCAATTTGGGCCGAGCCCATGGGACATCAAATGGAGGCGGGTTGTTTCCAGTGTTCTGCGCTGGGGCAACTGAAAGACCCTGGATATCCCTGAATTAATAGGGTATGTACCAGACTCACAGTCTTCTCATCACTCATCATCACACGGCGGTCACCAACACTGGAGAATGCTAAGGCATGGGAACCTTGGGCAATGTTCCCCTTGTCTTTGCCCATGGGCGCCGTACTATGGCTGCCCTGAGCTGTATCATTGTGGAAGGCTCACCACGAATTTCGTGCCTGCATTGCAGTGCATGACTGATAGTATATACAATCATGTAGATCACCCAATCTGCCCCAATTACAATTTTCCATCATTGCTACATGCTGCGTGGTCCATGCACTTTCTGCTTGCACTGACCACATCTATCATCAAACACTCAACATCAAAAAATCATCAGCGATGTATATAAATGATGGTGTCAATGACACAGTGTGTCATTACCCTTCCTATCTGTGCATTGCTGAAAAGCCATTTTTGCAAGATCTGTTGGCTGCCATAATATGGGTCTATTCTTGCATACTGCATGCCATCCTGCGTGAAAGGGATGGAATGAAAAGAAACTGTCACTTGTATTCATGTTGATGATAAACACAAGAGACAGGTAAAGTATAGAGTGGAAAGAACCTCATTGATGCTGCTGACGGAAGTTATGTCGTCGTTGGAACCAGAAACAAGTGCTGTATTACATGCATAATCCTTCATGTAAAATGCAACAAAAGGACGATGAATGTAAACAATTCATATTGGTATATATGTATGTGTGGAAGAAGGGTATTTCAGAGTGGCTATTGAATTGGGTTTGACCAATATTAATGTAACAATCAAGTGTTTGTTGACTAAAACAGAAAATCTAAAACTTGTGAATACGGGTTGCAATGTGGGGCTATTGTTATCGTGAGCATACAGGCAACTGCAAATCATAGTCATCCTCAAGTTATGTTTTGTCTATCTTGGTGATGTTTTATATTGCACATTCACAACAACAGGCTTTTTATTATGAAGAATTTTATGGTGCAAGAGGATAATAGACACAGGTCAATAAAAATTAAGGGAATCATCAAAATCCTATGGGTGCTCAAAAAATTCTGTTTGTTGCCCTGAAAGCTAAAATGAACCTTGGCTTCTTTTCTTATTTTTTTTTTGCCATTGGAAGAAAGCAACAATTTCTAAACTAAATTTAAAAAAACCAAATCTATAGCCTTCGGTTAATAAATCTTGTACTTGGAGTTTTTTTTCTTAGCCTTGAGAAATTGCTGCTCATCTCATGTTTGTTTTATCTTTCGACTCGTAAATGGTTGTCATGTTTCTCTGCGACACAAAGCCTTTTTGACTCCAAATTAACCCTCAAGGGTATAAAACATCACTTTGATATTGGTGTATCTGCTGCAATGAGGTGGAGTGGAAAATGTATATATAATCAGTCTCCACTCCCCAGAGCCTTGCTATTTAAAAGCTGTTCCATCAATACATAATATTTGGCAGGAAAGACTTATGTTTTTTTTGGTCAAGAGAATACAATGTAAGTTAAGAGAAAATAGAAGGACATAGTTTTAATCTACATGAGATTTGTTCTTCAGAAACATTTTTTACTCCTCAAATTTATGTAACCTGTGTGTAACCACAACCTAAGAAGTAGCTTTTGTCATCTCAGCACACAACCTCCCAATAGAGCATTGTGTAAATATGATTTAGGATTATGTGCAGCACATTAAAAGCTTCGGTCAATGGCCATACTAATAGATGAACACCCCACGCAGATCCATGCTGTGACTGGATGTGGTATGCAATATCCCATGCTATTCATATAGTGCTTGAATGGGACATTTGTAAAAGAGCTATTTGCTGCGATACTGCAGTGTTGCATCTACACACCATATCCTTTGGTATGTTGGTATGTAACAGGGATAGACATGCAACAAAATTGTGTCAGCTGTATTTGTTTTGATGATAAACGTAAGAGAACGGCAAAGTGCAGTGTGAAGTTGCTAGGGATGTTGCTGAATGTGGGCATCAAATTTAGCATTGGACTTTCTCCAGAACTTGTGCAGCTCCAAAATCGATCCAAGATGTGAACTGATTAGAAGCCTTCACTTATTCTCAGTAGATATTGCAATAGAGAACATTGTTTAGAGGAAATCCTATTCAAAAGCTTAGTTAGATTACTGGCACAATCTGTTCAGATAAATTCTTCAGCATGAAACCTGAGACACGCAAGACAGCATAAGCTTCTGTGTAATTCTGCTTAATCTCATAGGATCTAGCTCCATCTTGTTGATATCCTGAATAAGCTTAATGACAAACAAAACTGAGGTTATTACGGGATTCACTCATTGTTTGAGATGCAGTTTATATTTTGCCGTTCAATGTTCGGAATACCTTAGATCTAATAGAGTTTGCCTGATTAACTTTTGAGTAAGTCATACTTTCTCAGAATCTCCTAAGCTAATCTAGATCACGTAGTTCACCAAATCTGCCTTAATTACAATTTTCCATCTTTGCTATATCCTGTGTGGTGCACTGTCCACTTGCACTGACCACATCTATTATCAAACATTTCAACATCAAAAAATCATCAGGGATGTAAAATAATTATGGTGTCGATAACATGCATCATTACCCTTCCTATCTGTGCATTGTATGGCTTCTTTCCTTAATTTTTTTTTCCATTGAAGGAAAGCAATTTCTAAACTGAATTTAAAAAAACCAAATGTATTGCTTTGAATTAATAAATTATCTTGTACTTGTACTAAGAGAAGCAGATTTTCTCTTAGCCCTGATAAATTGCTGGTCATATCACGTATGTTTTATCCTTTGACTCATAAATGTTTGTCATATTTCGCTGCGAAACAAAGCCGTTTGACTCCAAATTTATCCTCAAGGGCATCAAACATTACTATGATATTGGTGTATCTGCTGCAGTCAGGTGGAGTGGAATTTTTATAATCAGTCCACAGAGCATGATATTTAAAAGCTGTTCCGTCAATAAATATCATTCAGCGGGAAACTGATGTTTTTTGGGTCAAGAGAATAAGTTAGGAGAAAAATATTTTTGATCTGAGATCTGTTCTTCAGAAACTGTTTTCTATCCTCATCATATCTATATTTAACCTGCTTGTAACTACTACCTGAGAGGTTGATTTTGTCATCTCAGTGCATACAACCTCCCAATAGAATACTGTGTAAATATGATTTAGGATTTTGTGCAGCACATTAAAAGCTTCCACCAATGGCCATAATAATAATAGATGAACACCCCATGCAGTTCCATGCTGTGAATGGATGTGGTATGCAATATCCCACGCTATTCATATATTGCTTGAATGGGCCATTTGTCAAAGAGCTATTTGCTGCGATACTTCAGTGTTGCATCTGCACAATATATGCTTTGGTATGTAACAGGGATGGACATGCAAAGAAATTGTGTCAGCTGTATTCGTTTTGACGAAAAACACAAGTGGCAGGCAAAGTGTTGTGTGAATTGTCTAGGGATGTTGCGGGATGTGGGCATCAAACTTCGCTTTGGGCTTTGGGATTTTATGGTAAATTTTTACTGTTGGCACTCCCAAATAATAGGTGTACTTATATACAGGAATACTTATTAAAAAAAATTTAGCAAGTATTATATCATTCCACTTTTCATCAGCATATTGGTTGGATCACAATTTAATTTTTTTGAAAATTTAACTGTACCACTTGTCAAGAAAGTGTTCCACAGAGTTGGCGCAGCTACAAAATCGATCCAAGATGTGAACTGATAGGAAGCCTTCACTTATTCTCAATAGATCCCGCAATAGAGAACATTGTTTAAAAAGCGAAAATCCAGTTCAAAAGCTCAGTTAGATTACCGGCACAATCTGTTCAGATAAATTCTTCAGCATGAAACCTGACACACACAAGACAGCATAAGCTTAAATTTAATTCTGTTTAATCTCATAGGATCCAGCTCCGTCTTGTTGATATCCAGAATAAGCTTAATGACAAACAAAACTAAGGTTATTACGGGATTCACTCACTGTTTGTGATGCAGTTTATATTTTGCCTTTCAACATTCGGAAAACCTTAGGATCTAATAGAGCTTGCCTGTTTATTAACTGAATCTTCCTTTCTTTCATAGTTTCTGTGCTGACATGGCCATAGGAGAATTTTTCTTACCTTTTCTTGTAAATTAATAGCCTCCGATCTGGCCTGTTAGTCATTCCATTTAAGAGATATCCCAATGCAGTAGAGTTATAGTCCATAAACAATTCGACGTGGATAAATGGATGCTCAAATGTTCCAGTTATTAATTCTTAGGCAATTGCTCCCTGGCTCTGCCACATGTTTTGATGTTCTGACAGTGATTTTAGGGACCCTGTTACAAAATAGCAAGCTGGGTTATCTTGTTTAGCAATGTTTGGCATTGACGGTTTGTTGTAATCACCTGTCTCGAACCTCATATCAGTACAGCGCATTAATTAAACTGTGAATTCCATACCTGTGGTTGGGTTACCATGAATTCTGCTTTTGTTACAGGACACAGACGTTATGGACATTGCACAGGTTATTCAATAGTTATCCTGTGAAGCCCCTAAACAATGATATTATTAAAATCAACCACCTGTACCAGACTGTAAGAACGCTTATCACAGGTTATCCTCAAGTAATTAACTTCACTTATCTTCTAACCGGGTTACTGGCGAAAAATGTTGTCATTTTATAAAATAAGTTCAGTTGATTAAAACTAGTTATCTCACTCATGTTCAGCATTGACATAATTACAGTAAAAAGACTTAACCACTTTAAGATGACCAGTGTTAAGCGTTGATACAATCTGGCACTGGTCAATTGTATTGAGCCATCCTTGAAGTAGTTTTCTCCCAGACAATGCCTTGCCAAAGCAAGACTAGCTGGAATGGACTGTTTGGTGTTTTCTTTAGTGGAGGAATGGAATCCCGGACATTCAGCTAATCGAAACTTTGGCAATGAGGAAACGCAAAGTGTCATCAGGAGGACTACTTTCTTGAGGCTTCTTCCTTGAATTGGACAGACTGCTTGTAAATTGCCACAAGGGGAAGGTCCTGGTTAATTCTAACAGGATACAAAACTTGTTCTACTTCTTATCACAAGGCTGCAGATTTCACAGACATATTCTAACTGTGAAAGGTAGTCAGCTGATCAAGTCAATGTAATCTTTATACCTTAAAAAAAAAAAAAACAATTTAAAGGTAGATGTAATGTTGTTTGCATATGATAGATCTTAACGGAAACAGGACTTCAAATCAATTCCATTTATTATTGCATTTTGTTTTGAGTACTAGTTATGACTACTCAAATTATCTTTGCTTTTAGTCTACAACTTCTGAAGATTTAATTTCATCTGAATGTTGCATTGACAAGTATGCTCAGATAACAACACAACAGATGGATGGCATCACATACATTCTTTTATACTTAAACTTCCACAACCTTTTGGCAAAACTTATTTTTGACAAAACTCACCATAAATGGAAACAGGCATTATTTGCCAAATTATATACATGTTACATATACATTTAAAGTAAGGCTTCATTGACAAAAAAAATTGCACCGACAGTGCATTATCAGATGGGTGCACAATGTTGTTTGAAAACGACAAGTTTCCAAAGAAGTTGTGCAACAACAAAAACCACAATGTGCAATGTGAACTCTCTAAAGCCTGTCTGTGGATCCCTCAATAGAGAATCTTTGTTGAAAATAGAAGAAAACCACTTCAAAGCTGGAGTTAGATTACCACAGCAATCTGTTCAGATAACTTCTTTAACATGAAAGGTGACACTCACAGCACAACAATGGCTTCTGATTAATTCTGACAACTCTCTCAGGATTTTGCATCTTGCCTCAGAAATTCTCATCTGGGCTCAAACAAGATTGGAACCATTGTTCAGCCTTCAAATATTTAGCCTAGAATTTGTATGAGATGCACCTTTTCTGTGCTTTTCCTTTTCTGTCATATTCTGGTTGGCGGAGGTTGTCGGTGAGTTATCTACAGGGTGTCTACAGAAAAAAGGATAGTCAATACAATTTGATTTGTTTACAGTTTATTCTGTGCCAAGCATAATTATTCAACAAAACATGATTTGTATATGAACAGTATATTTAGAACAGTCAAATTACCCGTTATTCGCACCCCTTGCTGTGGTAACTCTCTGCAGATGAGGCTGAAATGATGCGAAAGCATGTTTGATGCACTCCACCAACACTGTGCACTAACGAGGGGGGTACCCTCGCCATCAGGGCAGCCATTACACCTCTCACTTCGTGATTTCAAAGTGAAATTACAAAAAATTAAAGGGGTGTGGAGGTCCTCAAATTGTTAAGATAGGTTAAATGGCTTGTGGAATGAATCAGTGCCAAGTGCCAGACCCAAACATGCAAGATGAAGTAAGATATTTATGAAATTCGAATTCACTCGAGGCGAGGGTACCGCAAAAAACGAAAATTGGCAGGGCGAGGGTACCAGCATTTTGGCGAGGGTACCAGCATTTTGGCAAGGGTACCAACCTAAAATGGCAAGGGTACCAACCTAAATGGCGAGGGTACCAACCTAAAATGGCGAGGGTACCAACCCGGAAGTGGCGAGGGTACTGCAGGTTTTTGGCGAGGGTCACTTCCGGTTGGCGAGGGTAACCACCAAAAAAGGATTGGCGAGGGTAATGCAAGATATTAACAGAGCAATCAGAGCAATCTGAGCAAACAGTCTAGAAGAAAAAGCAATGAATCAGCTTATCAATAGATAACATCATGTACTGACACATGATTGCACTTCTGAAGTAATTATACCAATCAGGAACTCCAATCAAGAACACAATTGCAATACCCTGTCAATAAAGGAGACTCTTAAAATTAATTAACCCCTAACAAGAAAACAGTTGCACAATAATTGGCTTACCCATTCTGCCCAAATGTGGAAGTTAGTACAATGTGTATTTAATATATTTTGGTATGTCTACAAATAAAAACAAATGGGTACAGAGTAAAAAAAAGGCCAATGAATCAGCTAATTAATTTGCTCTTTGTTGTGGAAGATCACAGCATTCGCTGACACATGATCGCAATTCAGAAGTTAGCAATCAGGGATTCCAATCAAGAACATGATCGCATGCCCTATCAATATAGGAAAATATTCAAATTAATTGACCAACTCTCACTCACAGGTAAGGTAAAAACGGCCCACTACATTGTATTGCCCCACTGTGGAAGTCTCAAATTCTTGCTTTAACTACATGAATTTGTATATGTATGGTTAGATAAATGACTATATACACAGTGAGACCCACATAATGCTTTGAAAAGTAAGAAATTCACCATTACTAAAACATTTATTAAACCTCCCAACTCTAAAATCTGACTGGCACATACATTAAACTGAGAATCAAACTTTTTCTTATAATCCGTAATTAGCATGGCACATAATCACAAATTTAGTTTCACAGTTTATGTTTCTATATGTATGTTTGCTTAGATGGTGGAGAAGTTGCTCACAGACAGAGAGGACATGAGTCAGGCTACAGTTTTCAAATCCAAGAGAGTTCAAAGTGCCCTTCTTCAAAGTAATACCATCCACAGTGAAACTTTCTAAAAGTGATTATGGCTTCTTCCTGTATTTGGGTCTATTTTGCATGTTTTTTATGGGCATGTGCTCCCCCCCCCCCCGTGACAATAACATGCTTGTTATAAGCTTTTCATATGTGTTGGCCTATCAGGTGCCTCCCTGCTTGAGACCCCCTAGTTACGCCACTGTGGCCTGTCAAATTGTGATGACCAAACACAGATGATCTGATGCGTGGTAGGCCTATTGTAAAATCAAAATGGGATCTGCCTCAATATTATTAATGAAAGTAAATTGAGAGAAACATGACTGATAAACTGAATGAAAATTAAAGAGTCAGATTAAGTAATCATCTATCTGTCTATCTATCTGTCTATCTATCTATCTATCTATCTATCTATCTATCTATCTATCTATCTATCTATCTATCTATCTATCTATCTATCTATCTATCTATCTATTTATCTATCTATTTATCTATCTATCTATCTATCCATACGTGCAATCAGTGGGGGCCAGGGGGCTGCAGCAAATAGTAAGTCAGAGCAAATTCTAACCAAAATCAGGGCAGATCAACTACCCCGGTCACATTCATGCGTAACATGTTAAAAAAATCAGAGCAGAATAGTGACAGGACCCCCCCCCCCAAAATAGCCATTCCATATGCCTATGTATGCATGTATGGTATGTATGTATGTAACTGTGATAGTATCTATCTATCTACGTTTATCTATCTATCTATCTACAGTACAAATTTCTAAATGTGGCTCAACTTAGTTGTCTACAGCTATTCATTACTAGTCTTATCCATATCTATCCATAGCTATCCATTTCTATTCTTCTGTATACACTGGAATCTCCTTACCCCTTGTTTAAACAATGGTAATTGTGGATAGCTATGGCTAGCTATGGATAAGTGTAGCTTAGTTTAGCTTGAAATGGCTATGGATAGATAGCTAAGGCTAGATTTTAAATGACGAGCCACTTTTAGAAATTTGTACTGTATCTATCTATCTATCTATCTATTTTTTTCTTTCTTACCAGTCTTATCTGTTTGGTGACATCATAATTGCTGTTTATGTCACACTTAAACAATGGCTTACAGCAGATTCACTTAGTACATACAGTACAAATTTCTAAAAGTGGCTCGTCATTTAAAATCTAGCCTTAGCTATCTATCCATAGCCATTTTAAGCTAAACCTAGCTACACTTATCCATAGCTATCCATAGCTATCCACAATTACTATTGTTTAAACAAGGGGTAAACAGCTTTCAGTGTATACAAAAGAATACAAATGGATAGCTATGGATAGATATGGATAAGACTAGTAATGAATAGCTATAGGCAGCTAAGTTGAGCCACATTTAGAAATTTGTACTGTATGAGTTGCTATGGATATTTTTATCACTGTCTAGCATTTTGAGCCTGTCTGATTGGTCCATGTACAATAAAATGTCCTCTAAATCACTATGTTGAACGTAGGCACTAGGCAACCATGAAAAAAATGGACAATTCGGCTTCAGTGAACAGCTGAGTTTAGTCAGTTGTAAGATTAGTAGTGTAACGCCCTGGGGGGGGTCTATGCCAGTCTTAACTCTAGGAATAATGCAGAGTGCCAAGTGGTGCCCACAGGCAAACACTTCACTTCCAGTCAAGGCTACAACCCACAGGACGTCGACAAGAAATACAAACACGAATAAACAGTTTAAAAATTTAATATTCAGAAATCGTACATCTCATGGCAATCATTCTTACCAAATGAAATTCAAAGTCCTCACTCGTAAATCTTCCGACAATCTTCTTTCGCACTGAAATGATAAGGCTTGAACCTGAAATTGTATTCCGTGAATTCAATTCCTAGAAGTAAAAACCTGAAACTTGAATTCTAAAATCCAAGGAAAACCCTAATATCTGCAAAGTTAATTTCTGAAATTGAATTCCTAAAATTCAAAATCTGAAATTGAAAAAGTTCAAAGTCTGAAACCAAACCCTGAAAAGTTGAAGTCTGAAATTGAATTCCTAAAAATTCAAAGTCTGAAAGGGAAATGAAATTCAAAAATTTCAATCTCGGTATCGAAGACCGAAAATGAAATTGGAAAATTTCTAAGTTCTGAAATCGAAATCTGAAAAATTTCAAAGTCTGAAATTGAATTCCTAAAATAATTCAAAGTCGGAAGTCAAGCGCCTGTATCGGGTACAGGCGAGATGAAATCTAAAATTTCTAAGTCCTGAAATCGAAACCTGAAAAATTTCAAAGTCTGAAATCGAAATCTGGAAAAAGTCAAAGTCTGAAATCGAAATCTAAAAAATTTAAAGTCTGAAATCAAAGGCCTAGAAAAATTCAAAGTCTGAAATCAAGTGCCTGTACCGAGTACAGGTGAGATGAAATCTAAAATTTCTAAGTCCTGAAAATGACCTGTACCGCTCACAGGCGGAAATTGAAAAGCTAGAAAAATTCAAAGTCTGAAATTGAATTCCTAAAAATTTCAAAGTCTGAAATCAAAGGCCTAGAAAAATTCAAAGTCTGAAATCAAATGCCTGTATCGGGTACAGGTGAGATGAAATCTAAAATTTCTAAGTCCTGAAAATGGCCTGTATCGCTAACAGGCGGAAATTGAAAAGCTAGAAAAATTCAAAGTCTGAAATTGAATTCCTAAAAATTTCAAAGTCTGAAACTAAATGGCCTGTACAGTGTACAGTCGAATAAAATCTGAAAATTCTCTAAGTTCTGAAAGGGAAGCCTGAAAGGTGAACCTGAAATTTTATTTCTGAAAGGGAAGGCTGAAATGAAGAGGACAGTGCCCAAATGTGGACTGACCCAGAGATTTGGATCTCCCTCCTTTTTGTTTACTTTCTGCTGCTCTCTGATTGGTCGAAATGCTGCTCCCTGATTGGCTGGCACCGCTCCAGCTGGTTGAGTCACAAAAATAAAATGGCCTCTGCTGCTGGCTGCTTGTGTTTGTTGACACTGCATTTTCATTCATTTCGGACATAAAAAGCTGTCGGCATCCGGTTTTCGGCTGTGGGTGACGAAAACAAGTACCCATCTGGATTATGCATACTGGAAAAGGCTGTACTAGCCACGATAACATCAAGGCAGATGAAAACAGGCAAAATTTCTGCTGGAGCAAATTGTCAAAAGTTGTGTTTCTTGCTGGGCCTGCCTCCACAGCCTTCAAATGTCACACTGGGGTTAGTAGCTCTAAACTACATCACATCCTGACCAACTTGACACTAAATGATGATTACCAAAAATATTTGGTTGCCACATTTACTTTGACTGAAAGTTTGAAGAAAACACAGACTGAAAATAATGCTTTTGTAAACAAACAAAATGGCAGCAGGCTGTCAAAAATGACAAAAAATGATGAAAAGGCCAGGGTGTTTCAATACTCCCCTCTTAGAAAAGCTCGTCCTCGAGCTCCTATGAAGACAATCTTGTCCATCTGGCTTTTCATCGCTGGTCGTTGCTGTTTCGAAGAACTGAATTAGCAAGTCATCGCAATCATCCATGGTACCTTCCACACACCATCTCCGAAAACTATCTCCTCCTTGAACGCCAATCGTTCCGCTAAAGTTGACTTCGTCCCTTGAAGTAGTGATGCACACATCCCAGTAGTTTCTGACAAGACTTCTGTCAAGTCAATGCTCATATCCTCAAGCCGCACGGCTTGCCTGCACGCCACACAGGCGTAAATATTCCATGCTCGAGATCCTAAACCTGCACCTGAAATAAAAGTACCAAACTTCCTGCAGGCAACATGAGTCCTCCGACTCAAGAAAGACAAGAAAAGCAACAACTTGATCAATAATTTCACAAGGACATTCCACAGTCCACAACTTGAAATTCCTCGACTCAAAGAAGTTTCCAACTGCTGATCACTGTCTGGATCCACGATAAGAAGTTCATCCATCAACAACGAATGATCCTCCTCCAGGTCTGTAGCCCTCTTAGCTAGACCTGCACCGACAACCTGGGCTCCTTCCCAGTTGCCTTCATCAACATGAGCAACTATTGTGGGTCCCTCCACTCCACAATCTTCAAATTCAGCTACTACACTTGAACGTAAAACTTCAAACTTTTGGATGACTGTATTCCACATCCAGCCAACTACTGCACACACAAAATAGAAGAAGTTCAACTCACAGTATTTCAAGATTCCAACGAGACTGTCTCCCCACGTTGAACAAACTGACACTCCTGGCGACACTGTAAGTGAATTTGTTCCGACGTCGTTCCTCGGATCCTCACTTCCCTTGTCCACGTCAGACGTTTCATCCTCTGATATAGAAGCCTCAGGATTCGCTGTAGCTGTCAGGTTATCCTTGTCCACTTCAAGTCCCAAGCGATCTCCAACTTGTAGATCTTCCGAAAGGGCCACCACCCTCGATGCATAACAATAATGATAATGATACAATGGTGTCCTAGGACATAGTTCATCTCTTACTGGATCGCGTCCTAGATACGGTCCAGTTGCTGAGCATTTCCCGAAACTGCTGCTGGTGGAGACGTCGTACCAGGCCTGTCCTCCAGGCCGGTAGCTAGTACCTCCACATTCGGTCCCTTTACCGGCCGCTTGTTCCTCTTGTCAGCTCCTACGATGGCTTCATAATTCCCAATGGAGTGCACAATCGCCTGGAGCGATGACGCTCCCTTGCAGGCTACATGAAGTTTTGTATTTACGTCCACGGCGTTAAGGAGTGACTGCGCCGTCAGTGATTCCAGGGCGTCGTAATTCATCCCTGGATAAGCCTTGCACACCAATCTCCATAGATCATCCTTGAGATCCTGTATGGTCTCCCCAATCTTCCTTGTCCTGGTGTTCAACTGCGATCGGTAAACCTCGACGGGAGCGTCCCCGAAGCGCCGCGAAAAGACTGTGAGAAGGCATTCATAATCTGACCGCTCACTGCGGGAAAGATTCGCATAAAACCGAGCTGCTGTTTTGTCCAAGCACTGTCCAACCATCTGAGCCTTGGTCCTGTTGCTCCATCCGGCGAGTTCTGCACAATTTTCAAATTGCACGACGAAAGCTGACCAATCCCCTTGTCCATCAAATCTTGGTGAACGCAGTGCAATCTTCATGTGCTCAGGTTGACTTAAGTCCCGTGGGGTCACTGAGTGACCGGCCTGATCCCTGGCCCGGCTGGTCTCCCGACTTGAGTCGAACTTCCTCTCCATTGAATCCATCCTCCTGGCGAATGTCAACATGAGATCCCGCATCTCCATCTTGAATGGGTCAGGCTCATCACAATGAGAATTGTCTTCCCGCAAAGGAATGTCCGAGTGGGCTGGTTCCCCACGGGCATCATCTCGTACCTGTACATTTCGTTGAAATCTCACCCGACCAGCAGCCGGTGCTGGTGAATTCCATTCTCCTTTGTCCTCTCCTCCGGAGGCAGAATCAGTCTCGAAGTTGTACATCGATCTCAGGCGCGGACCTGAAAGTCCATCTCGGGCCTTCTCGGAGAGCTTCCTCTTCTGTCTGAAATGATAAGGGGGACTTTTGGGCCTCTCAGCCCGCTGGCCCTCCGAAATCACAGGATTATCTAAGTATTAGACATGCTGTGCTATGAAACAAAATGAACAAATATGGGAGAGAAATTCCTGCAAGTAAACAGCTGAAACAGAATTATCTGAAAATTCTGAAATAGAAATTTCTACAAGTAAAAGAAATTCCTGCAAGTAAACAGCTGAAACAGAATTGTCTGAAAATTCTGAAATAGAAATTTCTACAAGGAAAAGAAATTCCTGCAAGTAATCAGCTGAAACAGAATTGTCTGAAAATTCTGAAATAGAAATTTCCTGTAAGTCAAAATTGCTGAAATGGAATCTCTAAAATCTGAAATAGAAATTCCTGTAAATACAACAGCTGAAAGAGAAATCCTTAAATTTCTGAAATGGAATTTCTACAATTAATTCACTGAAATTAAAATTTCTGCAAACAATTTCTGAAATGTCAAACTGTTCAATAAAAATTTCCTGAAAGTTGAAAAAAGTCTCCTGGAATTATAAGATCATTAATCAACAATTCAATCAATCAATTTCCTGAAAGTGAAAATCAACGAACCCTGTCAACTGCGCCAATTCTTGTAACGCCCTGGGGGGGTCTATGCCAGTCTTAACTCTAGGAATAATGCAGAGTGCCAAGTGGTGCCCACAGGCAAACACTTCACTTCCAGTCAAGGCTACAACCCACAGGACGTCGACAAGAAATACAAACACGAATAAACAGTTTAAAAATTTAATATTCAGAAATCGTACATCTCATGGCAATCATTCTTACCAAATGAAATTCAAAGTCCTCACTCGTAAATCTTCCGACAATCTTCTTTCGCACTGAAATGATAAGGCTTGAACCTGAAATTGTATTCCGTGAATTCAATTCCTAGAAGTAAAAACCTGAAACTTGAATTCTAAAATCCAATGAAAACCCTAATATCTGCAAAGTTAATTTCTGAAATTGAATTCCTAAAATTCAAAATCTGAAATTGAAAAAGTTCAAAGTCTGAAACCAAACCCTGAAAAGTTGAAGTCTGAAATTGAATTCCTAAAAATTCAAAGTCTGAAAGGGAAATGAAATTCAAAAATTTCAATCTCGGTATCGAAGACCGAAAATGAAATTGGAAAATTTCTAAGTTCTGAAATCGAAATCTGAAAAATTTCAAAGTCTGAAATTGAATTCCTAAAATAATTCAAAGTCGGAAGTCAAGCGCCTGTATCGGGTACAGGCGAGATGAAATCTAAAATTTCTAAGTCCTGAAATCGAAACCTGAAAAATTTCAAAGTCTGAAATCGAAATCTGGAAAAAGTCAAAGTCTGAAATCGAAATCTAAAAAATTTAAAGTCTGAAATCAAAGGCCTAGAAAAATTCAAAGTCTGAAATCAAGTGCCTGTACCGAGTACAGGTGAGATGAAATCTAAAATTTCTAAGTCCTGAAAATGACCTGTACCGCTCACAGGCGGAAATTGAAAAGCTAGAAAAATTCAAAGTCTGAAATTGAATTCCTAAAAATTTCAAAGTCTGAAATCAAAGGCCTAGAAAAATTCAAAGTCTGAAATCAAATGCCTGTATCGGGTACAGGTGAGATGAAATCTAAAATTTCTAAGTCCTGAAAATGGCCTGTATCGCTAACAGGCGGAAATTGAAAAGCTAGAAAAATTCAAAGTCTGAAATTGAATTCCTAAAAATTTCAAAGTCTGAAACTAAATGGCCTGTACAGTGTACAGTCGAATAAAATCTGAAAATTCTCTAAGTTCTGAAAGGGAAGCCTGAAAGGTGAACCTGAAATTTTATTTCTGAAAGGGAAGGCTGAAATGAAGAGGACAGTGCCCAAATGTGGACTGACCCAGAGATTTGGATCTCCCTCCTTTTTGTTTACTTTCTGCTGCTCTCTGATTGGTCGAAATGCTGCTCCCTGATTGGCTGGCACCGCTCCAGCTGGTTGAGTCACAAAAATAAAATGGCCTCTGCTGCTGGCTGCTTGTGTTTGTTGACACTGCATTTTCATTCATTTCGGACATAAAAAGCTGTCGGCATCCGGTTTTCGGCTGTGGGTGACGAAAACAAGTACCCATCTGGATTATGCATACTGGAAAAGGCTGTACTAGCCACGATAACATCAAGGCAGATGAAAACAGGCAAAATTTCTGCTGGAGCAAATTGTCAAAAGTTGTGTTTCTTGCTGGGCCTGCCTCCACAGCCTTCAAATGTCACACTGGGGTTAGTAGCTCTAAACTACATCACATCCTGACCAACTTGACACTAAATGATGATTACCAAAAATATTTGGTTGCCACATTTACTTTGACTGAAAGTTTGAAGAAAACACAGACTGAAAATAATGCTTTTGTAAACAAACAAAATGGCAGCAGGCTGTCAAAAATGACAAAAAATGATGAAAAGGCCAGGGTGTTTCAGTAGGAAAAAACTAACACCATCAAACATGTCATAGGACTCCATGTAAGGTTTTATGAGCTTTATGGTATTCAAATTAGATTTTTGCAATGTAATTCAGTCCCTCAACCAATCAGATGAACTGCATTTGCTATGATTTTCTGCAATATTACAGAACTCATACTAATTGAATTACTGTAACAACAAAAACGAAATATTTATAGAGCCATTATTTCAGGTGGTATCCTCACCATGACAATTATTGGAAATGGTGGTACCCTCGACAGGCTTTAGTGGTTACCCTCGCCCTTACGATGTATTTCAAATCCAAAATCTGCTAATTCTGTGATCTATCACACGTGGGTTGTTTGACCAATGGTTAGTTTAACATTAAAACTACATGCTTGATAAATATAGGCTTTAGATTTGATGAAATAAGCTCAGGATGACAGAAAATTACTTTGAATCGAGAGTTGTAATGGCTACCCTGATGGCGAGGGTACCCCTCTCGTTAGTGCACAGTGACCAACAGTTTACTCCATGCAGACGTGATGGAGGCCTTTAACTTTACTGCGAGGGTAGGGATGACTTTTTGGATTCTGCCTGCAAAGTTGCCCATACTGAATAATCCACTGGGTCCGGCTCAGGAGACAACGGGTGGCACTTTACCTAGCTCAGGAGGTTTGTTTTGAGGCACTCCTGAGTCTTCTATGCAGTATGAACAGGTGCTACACCTTGTAGGAAGATGATTTTGCGCACAAAAGAGTTTCTTGTCTGATGCCATGGCATCCTAAATTCTTTCAGAATGTTATTATAAACATTTGCATTGATTCCGGCACTCTGTTCAATGGCTATTTGAGACATTTTTGTGATTTTCTTGTCATCAGATGACTCCATGTTGAAGACCAAGTGTTAGGTCCTGAATTGAATAATCGGCAGCTGGAGCATCAGCAAATGTCCCACTACTCACATGCATGAATCATTCACGTAGGTTCAAGAAAAAATATATGAAATAATATATGTAATATGAGATATATGCCATGACATTTTTTTATTCAGAAAATCAAATGGTGTCCAAATTGAGTTAAGACTGTTAATCTCTGTTGAATAGCTGATCCGTAACATTGTGACTTAAAAGAGTTGTACCATTTTCTTCCTGTTCGTTTATATCTTCATAATCGAAATTCCATGTTGTTCCCAAACATTAGTCAACAGATTGCCTGTGGACACAGAATTACTCCCTGTTTTTTTTTTATTTGCCAAATTGAGTAATTCCAAAATACAATAACAGCAGCAATCCGTGTTGGCATGTTCTATAGAAACTGAGTACATGCTAACCTGGCCTTCCTCTTGGAGTGCGCAGCTTTGCTGCAAAATCTGCTTTGCCGATGAAATTAAGTTTAATCAAGACTATTCAGTGGTGAATACAGGGGGGGGCCTAGGGGGCACGGCCCCCCCCCCCTACCATTGAGATTAATAATAGTATTTTCAAGAAAATACGCTGCGACGCGGGCCCGCAAATGCAAGAAACACGCCCGGGCGACCCCTAGATGACCCTTTCTGGATCCGCCACTGCTATTTGTCCACTAACCTGGAGTCAAGCAAAGAGATCCAGTGTGTCAAGGATCAACAAACCTTCAACTAAGGCAGGACCAAGATGTTCAAGTTCATGACTAAAGCATTGAAAAATGTGAACCCTCGATGGCTGACTCCCAGAAATACCATCACAGTTTACAGGAAGATTGTGGTTTCGTTGTTATCCATCATAATTCATTTAACATATGACTGTGATTTACGCATTGTTTGTGATGCCCTTATCATTACTATTTCAAGTGATATTCACATACGTATATACAGTTATACACTAATGCACAACTGTAATATTGAAATAACTTGAGATAAGAATCATTTGGGAGGCTATAGAAAGAGCGAATGTAATAGGTTTCAAGTTTTTCAAGTTTATTGGACCAAATGTACAAATGGCAGGCTGACACCTGAAAGGTGTATTTGCCTTTTAACCTTTGATACAAAAGTTTCAACACTATGATTATTACACATTTAACATGATTTGAAAAAAAAAAAAAAAACGAGAAAAATTATATGTTAAATAGCACATTTTAACAATAAGAGAGAGTGGATGAGGGATGGCGCTTAAACTCCTTGCGTTACATTCCCATAATTATTAGATACAAACAGGAAAATATCCTCAAAATTATTATTGAATTATTAACAATTTGACAACCGGCATGAGAAAGATCAATCAAAGTACTTTTTAAAAACAATATTGTAAATAGATCTAGAATAGTATCTGCTATTATCATGAGCCTGATATCTGAAACGCAGTGCAGCGTCGTGCCGGACCAAGGATAACTTTGTCCCCCTCACAGCATACAGGAGAACTGGGGTCACCCATGGCCAGGCAAGACGTGCCAACATTTCTCGCATCACTGCTTATTGAGAAAATATAGTTTTGTTCTTCTTTTAAAAGTGTGAATACTACAGTTGTGATCCACAACATCATCTAAATCATTCCATTCTTTCACACCTTGAAATTTTATACTTTTTTGACTTGCAGTTAGCCTACATCTAGGAGTTCTCAATTTGAATTTCTGTCTGGTATTTCTCATTGAAGTTGTGACATTATGTTGAAACATATTATTGAATATACTAGGAAGCAGTCCTTTTATAAATTTAAACATAAACAGACTCACTTTAAGACTATATATGCTGGATATGTTCAAGATCTTTAGTTGTTTGAATATTGGAGCTGTTTCAGCTCTAAATGCACTGGATGTTATTACCCTGACTATGCGTTTTTGTAGTTTTGCTAAAGATTGTAAATGCGTTTCCGCAGCCTTTCCCCACACTTCTATACAATATGTGTAATGTGGATATATGAAGCTGTAATATAATGTTACCAATAATGGTTGTGTAAGAGTTTTCCGAGCTTTAGTTAGAATTCCCACTCCCCTTGCTATTTTAGTCTTCAACATTGTAATATGCTTATCCCACTTCAGTTTAGAATCAAGAATAACACCAATAAATTTCGTCTGTTCACAATATTCGATTGTTTTGGAGTATATTTCGACATCTTTTGTCCTGGTATAAGTCCTTCTCGGAGAGCTAAAAATCATGAAATGAGTTTTTTCAACATTTAAAGAAAGCTTATTGGCATGAAGCCATTCTACAATTTTGGCAATTTCTCTATTCATACTTGTGACAGTTTCATCTACCGATTTACCTCTTAAGAATATGTTAGTATCATCAGCAAAAATTATTGGCAATAATATATCTGAAACATTGGCAACATCATTAATATATATCAAAAATAAAAGCGGCCCCAAAATGGAACCTTGTGGTACTCCACAAGTAATTGCCTGTTTTTCTGAATTTGTATTGTTAAATGAAACAAATTGTTGTCTAAATGTTAAGTAATCCTTCAACCAGTCAAAAGCAACACCCCTAATACCTATCTTATACAATTTGTCTAACAAAATTTTGTGATTTACTGTATCGAAGGCCTTCCTGAAATCTAGGAAGACCCCCACAACAATTTCTCCATTATCTAAAGCAGACATAATGTTATCAATTAATATTATCAGAGCCATGTTCGTACTGCGATTTTTTCTAAATCCAAATTGGAACTTGTACAGTAGTTCATGTCTGTTTAAAAATGATAGCAACCTGTTATACATCAATCTTTAAAAGATTTTAGACAAAACTGGCAATATAGATACGGGCCTGTAGTTAGAAATTTGCTTACTGTCATTACTTTTAAACAAGGGGACTACTTTTGCTATTTTCATGCTATCAGGAAAAGAACCTTGTGTTAAACACAGATTGCAAATATGAGTGATGGGTTTAATATAGCTTTTGATAGTGCATTTCAAGACTTTAGCATGAATACCATCCCAACCTGTACTGCCTTCTTTTAGCGACCTAATAATATTCATAATTTCATTTTCTTCTGCCTGGTGAATTACGATTGAATGCAAATTAGAATCTTTGATATAACTATTTGGGTTAATGTTAGAGTGAGGTATCTTATCAGCCAAAACCTTACCCACATTGACAAAGTAGCGATTGAAAGCATTAGCAATGTCCGAACTGTTGCTGGTCTCCCTGTTGTTCAGAATGAAGCTTGATGGATACTTAATTGATTTCTTTTTATTAATAACTTCCTTAATAATCATCCATAGTTTTCTTGAATTTGACCTGTATTTTTCTAAGAGTTCAGCATAATGTATCCTTTCCGCTACCCGGAGAAGTTTTTTAAGTTGGGTCTTAAATTCCTTGTATCTAGTCAGATCTTCCATATTTCTCGTTTTTAAATACCTTAAATACAACTTGTTTTTGGTCTTAATTGAGATCTTTAGGCCATCTGATAACCAAATTTTGTTCCTGATATAACGAGACTTCATAACCTTCAATGGAAAGCTACTGTAGTAAGTATCACAAAATGTTTTAAAAAAGGTATCAAATGCAACTTTTCCATCAGATTCATTCAACACTTCATCCCAAGGAGCCTGCTGAATAAGTGCTGAAAATTTTTCAATATTTTTTTGGGAGTACTGCCTTTGCTGAAAAACAAAAGCACTTTCTTCGCTAAGATCATAACCAGAGATACTGAAAATTGGGAAATGATCAGTTATTTCAGTGAAGAAGATACCATTTAAGGTGTTAGTTTTCATGATATCATTGGTATATATATTGTCTATTAGAGTCGCAGAACGTTCATTTACGCGAGTTGGCTTGTTTATTAAAGGAAATAGTCCAAATGAATACATGCATTCAAGAAATTCTGCACTTGGCAGGTGTTCACTGCTCTCAAGCAGGTTGATATTGAAATCACCCATAAGGTATATATTCTTTTTTTCACTTTTTAACTTGCTTAACTTATCTGAAATAGCTTCCTTAAACCTTAAAATATCTGTGTTAGGAGGTCGATAAACTACACCAATTAAGGTGTTCATTGATGGTTTGGAGGACATCATTTCGATTACGAGAAATTCTATGTGAACATCAGATATGCTAAGATCACTCCGCCTAACAAAGTTTGTTCCATTTCTCACAAATAAAGACCATCCGCCACCCTTTTTGCCTCCTTGACGGCAAAGATATTCATGTTTGTAACCTTCCAATCCATAACAATCTGCAATCTAAAATATAAAATAGGCCGTGCTTTGAAATTGCAGAATTTTTCAGACATGCAGGGCTACTAAAAAGAAAATTTTGTCAAAATGTACTAATGCCAGTCTCCAAAAGCATGGAACCTTGCGATAAAAACTAACCTCATGTGATATATTGCCTTCTGGCTCAGCTGCAAAGTGCATAAACTGGTGAGTATGAACGCATGAAGTATGTAGCCTTGATTTCTTGCCTTTTTGTACTTGGAAACATTTCTGAGAAAGAAACCACTTAGTTCAAGGGAGCAAAGCTTAATTTCTGGTTCAGGCAGCTGTCTCATGTATCATATTATATATAAGTTAGCCTGGCGACGGTTCGCTGAGACATTGATACAACGTATATTATCGAATCTGGCTTTCGTGTGAATATTAAAAACATCTGTGTTTTATTTAGGTTGATGGTGACATAATATTTAGGCCATTGTAGGGTTAAGATATGATTGTTATAGCATAGTAGTAATGGCTGTAGCATTTTTCAAGATGATGAATGGAAAATGATTGAACTGGAGCCCTGATGACCCTGTCCTTCTCTTGATGTAGGACCACACATCATTCTTTTGAAGTGTCCTATCTCTTTGCATATTCATAAACTGCAATGGCAGAATAACCTTGCACAATTCATTCGTTTGAATGTAATTGTGGACAGAATCCCAGATTCGTTGTCAAATATTGGGCGTCTTTCGCCACATGGAGGGCTTCCAGCTTTTTATTTCGTTGTAAAATACTCGCAAGTCTTTGTTGTCCTTCCGAAAATCTGGGCGTCTCTCAGTTGATAGGACAACCGGGAATCTGGGACCCTGATTGTGGAAGACAATGTATTTTAATGAGACGACGATGCATGAATGAATATTAACAGCATATTAAAATGATCATCAGATGGTAATGCATTACAAAGAAATCTGTGCAGTAAAGGTATAGATGTAAGATAGCATACTCTTAACAATCTTCATTTGTAAGCATATCATAGAATTAGGCCTATTTGTAATTTTAAAAGTAATTAAACAACGCTAAAGGTTAATCCGACATTATCAATCTGTCCTTGTATTAATTTTTGACGGTTCTTTGATCTTGCCTGCTAGCTGAGGATTTTCCCTACATTAGCTTTCCAAGTTCTCATCTATATCTGCTATCCTCCAGACATATTCAGTTGCCTGCTGTTTAGATCACACCTTCATGATTAAGCAAGGCACTCTTTGTCTGAGATGCAGCCTCTTTGAATAAGCCTTTTCATCTATCTCTTCAGACTCAGGTCTCTCTCATTTCTCTCATCTCACTAAAAGCTGATGGTACATGCCTTAAATGCAAGAGCTATAATAATTATAACACGTGGCATGGTACATGCAGGCAGCTTCCACTGCCTACCACCTGAGTGGTATAAATATTATATGCTCCCTACAGCACTAGGCAAAATTGAAAAATTTTAGTTTTGTCAATTCTGTTGCTATGTATCTAAAAATATGATATATATGCAAAAACGCCGAAGAAATGCTATATAAAGGCTTTATGATAATAAACTGCAAAGTTCGATGACTTATAAATGCAAAAGCAGAATTTACCATATGAAAAATTGACCATAAACAGGTATGAGACGGCTTGAAAGAAGCCACTTCTATACGTACATGCAATACTAAAATTGTGACTTCTTGTACAACAGTATAGAACCACTGCATACAAAAACATCAAGTGCAGTGTGGTGATATCTTGCCTTTTTATCTTGGATGCACTTGTGTTAAAGGAGAGAGTACTTTGTTCAGTTGTGCCACTATCAATCTTGGCACTGAAACAAATGATGCCACTTGTAAGTTGTGTGTTGCATGCAATAGTATGGGACCTAGCAGTACGCGCAATGCACTGCAAAGAGTGTGTTATGCTCAACTGAAAGTGTGTTGAGGATCTCTTAAGGCCTTTTTTGTCCTTGACAGATTCACTTTTAGAGGTAGATATTTCTTTTGATATGGGGCCTAACTGAGGTAATGTGTTGAGAGCTATCCAAGCAACCATTTCGATCTTTTTTTTGCACTTTGTCAGTTTGCTGAAATCGATGCTTGTAACAAACGAAATTATTCAAATTAATCTCTGACATCACAGTTTTGGAATGAAGCAAATTGCAAACTTGAAAAACATGTAGCTATGAAAACGATAATAACAACGGTGAAGCAGATGTTTGCCCCAATTGCATTGTGTTAGATATAATATGAGCAACATTAGGTTTCTATTAATTTTGTCATGGTTTAATAATATATGGACATAAATTAATGCAACATGAAGATCTTAGGTGATCATCAAAATTTCTAACTATAGGTCTATCCTAAAAGGAATGACATGAAAACTTTCAAACAAATTTTGACAAGCAAAACATGCATTTCTAGTGTGAACATTCCTCCAAATTTTCAACATTTTTGATGAATGAGAAATAGTGAACTCTATTCATCAAAGTTTTTAGATTTGTCTCTATAGATTCTGAAGCATCTTGCTTTCACCCAGGGAACTCCTGAAACTATTATTTCAAGATCTTGCTCATCCATATAATTTCTACTTGCTTGTGTGCTTCCTTAATAATATGACTTGTGATAATATCAGGCAAGGCACTTCGTTCAATCTGCATCTGTTGGACATATTCCTGTTTTTTGACTTGCCACAATGCCGCATTCATCACTAGACTAACAAGAGTACCTGAAGCAACTTATCTTGAGATTGAAACATGTATGACTGAGTTGTGCAAAAATGTTTTTCTGAGAGTCAAACAACCATTTATTCCTATGCAGTCATTCTGACTGACACTTTGGCTTCTTGACAACAGTATTAACCAGTTGTTTACAAAAATTAGTGCACTGGTAATCTACCATGACATTTTTGCCTTTTATCTTGGATGCACTTCTTTAGAAAGAGACTGCTTTGCTCTTAGGAGCTGCTATGAATCTTGGCACTGAAACAAATGATGCCACTTGCAAGTTGTGTGCTGCACGCAATGTTGTGGGACCTGGCAGTGCAAGTAACACACCACAAATAATCTGCTATACTAAAGGATACTTGTACTAATAGAATGCAGATAATTTGCAGAAGATCTGGTCAGAATTTACCTTTCTCTGTGTCTGTCAAGGCAAATTCATAGAACTTGATGGGTGTGTTCTTTATTTATATGTATCTCTAGGGTTCTAGAATTTAAATATACCTTTGCATCTAATACAGTTACCATGTAGTGAAAATGCTTGTAAAATACTATGGTTGCCATTCAGGGGGATTGCATACAAAGGCCGATATTTAGGATATTCACTTACAAAACTAGTGACCATGAGGGAAAGTCAAGTTCCTGCACAGTCAGTCCAATTTCATTAAATTATTAGTTTGATAATTGTCATATATGAAACTGTTTGAATGTTGGCTTGTTTTACACTGTTTTTCTAAGTTGCCACTAGTGATGCAGTTGTTGGGGCTATCCCTCATAAAACTCTTACTCAGACACTGTTTTGAACTGTGACACTCAGTTCAGGAGGGTCAACATTGGCTAGAAGCTGGGGAATCTGACCAAGTTTGAAATGACATCACATGCAGCTTGTAGTTAATTTTCATATATTGTAATGCTAGAATAGAGTGATCTCTGACATCACAGTTCAACAGCTTAGAAAAAAAACTTGAGATTCCATGTGAGTATGACAAGGACTGTAACACCCCTATTGTGTGAATGGATGTAATGTAGCCTATGCTGTCCTGTGCCATTGATATATGTCGCCAGAATGGGCCATCAATCCTACTGCTATGAGCTACAATAATATAGCCATGTATCTGAAGCAATCAAAACAGGATCATGTCATAATATTTTGATGATTAAGATAACAGAAAAATGGTGCCACAGTTCACAACTTATAGCTTTGCAAATTTCACAATGTCAATATATTTTGTTAGTTGATGCTATATCTCAATATACTTGTTCTGTGGAAAGTAAAAAATATTTTGAAACCGATTATTTCTTACCTGGAATAAACGTCTAGTTATCTTATTCTGTGAATTCCACTCTTTTCTTTTGATTTACAGATAGTGAAATATGTCTGTGTAACTTGGTTGAAGGTTCCTCATTATACACATCACAAAGAGAAGTTTTTTAAATATACTTGTACATAAGCTTAGATTACATGATACTGAGAGGCCATAAAAGAAGTGACTTGCACACATGCAATAGTTAGGTTCTGAATTTTAATTCAACAATAAAAAACCTGCTTGATACAAAGATATTTAGTGCAAAGCAGTGATTTCTTGCAGGGCTATTAATCTTGAATGCACTTCTGAAAAAGTAGCTACTTAGCTCGAAAGAGCAGCTATAATCTTGGCAGTGAAACATATACGGTGGAGATTAGGAAGGATGTGACTTGCACGTGATAGTGTGGTACCGGATAGAAGCAACACCCCACAAGGACAACCGATAAGGTTACCTATCTTGTTCCCAAGAAGATTAGTACTGGGCCCAGAGCTCAAAAGTAGCGCAAAGGACTTCTAACTTTTAAACCAAGATTTCAATTCCTGAATGATCGAGGAATTGCAGAAGGATCATCCAGTGGCAAATTTACAAGCAGATATGGGGCCATGACCACCGTCAGGCCTAAATCATCCAGTGGCAAATTTACAAGGGGACATTGGGCCACAGCCCCCTCCAGGCCCAAAATTATCATGGAAGGGACAGGAAAGTCTGCGGATTACCTTCACTGTAAAATTTAAAAACTGAGTTGATGCAAAAATTTGAGCTGTCTGAGAATGTTAATAATTTTCAAGCTATGATAGCTCAATCCTATAAGTTGTCAAGGTATGATAGCTCAATGCTGTAAGTTGTCCAAACGAATCATAACATTAAGCTGTGAAAACATGAAAGCTTCAGTAACTTCTGCCCTTATCTGACAAAAGGCATTTTCTGACAAAAGGCATTCTTTTTTTTTTATCGACTAATCAACATATTTTGGTGATGGCTATGTGCCTATGAAATTTGGTGGCTCTACTGCATGTGTAACCTTGTCAAACCAGTACCTAGAAAGGCATTTTTTTGCACTTTTTTAGCACATTTTTCTGACAAAAGGCATTTTTTCTTGCAAAAGGCATTACTTTATCAAAAATATGCCTTCTGTCAGAAAAAATGCCTTCTGTGAGAGATTTTCATGTTTTTTTGTGATACAAATGCTTTTTGTCAGAAATTATCATGCCTCAAAAAGTAGCAAAAATATAAGAGTTGATAACATAATTATTCTGTGTTATAGGAATTATGTTGCCACAACGTGCACACGACGTTGAGATATGTTTTCAGAGCATTATTACAACCTTGCCAAAACATTATATATGCTATTGTCTTGTATTGATGTTGCTTCACAATGTTGTGACAATGAAATTCGTACCATTCAATATAATTTACATGAACATTGCAATATTGTATAAGGTTCTGTGCAATGGGAAATGTTTTAATTCAAAATCTTTGACATGCTTTGAAGGTTTGGCAGATATTATTTTCCATGATGGCTGAAGGTGCCGCACGGGGAATTGAAAACGTAAATAATACTGTTGTTATGCACAAAATTCTAAAACATAATAAGAAGCAGACAAAATTGATTTGGTGTCGGCTGACCAAGATATTCTTCTCTAATCATAGTCTAATTACTTTGAATCAGGACATTGGTAATTTTCCTTGAATGAAATTTTACGTCAGTTACTTCATTCGAGTTTTGTATTTTTTTTAAAGTAAAATAGCCATAGGAACGTTCCAAGGCAGAAAAAGCAATGAATGTCTTATTGTTTTGATATCAGCTGCATAGCCAGGTGGATAGATCCCCCCCTCCCAAGTGATAATTCAGGATGCCTATGCAAAGGAGGCTAAAATAAAAGCGTAACCCATCGGTTGATCTACTTGCTTGATTTTTTGTCATAAACGAAAGGTTGATCTACCATAAAACGGGGTAAAGTCAGCAATCCGGGGTAAAGTTGGCAAGCTATTTTTACCTGCTTAATGGCAGAAATGTCAACTTTTCTCGCTGACAACAGATGGCAAGTTTGCCAAAGAAACCTACTCGCTTGAAATTATCTTGGTTTCGCGGGAGGTCTTGCCGAAAACAGACTTGACCTGTCCTTGGTCGCATGTCATAAGGTGGGCTACAAATGTGTGACATGGTAAAAATGGCCCATTTTTCAATATTCCCATAGCTTATTGTAGGCCATCACATGCATCAAATACAGCAAACAGATCTTCATTATCTTTATTTATAACTGAGATATACTTGTTTGTGTGTAATTAATTAACAGCACTAAAAGCCTGGTCTAAAAACGCATTTTTCTCAATTTGGACCTTTTTTCAAAAAAAAAAATCATTGCAAGGTCAAATCTCAATAGAATTGACTCTGGCCTGTTTTAAATCATGGATGACAGATGGGACTATAAGGCCAAAATAACCTGCTTTATCAAAGTGTAAAGGAGTAAGAATTGTGACTAAAAAGTAGCAATAAATTGTTCAGATGTTCGTAGTAAATATCTTCTCAAGTTTGCTCTTAATGACTCCTTTGATCCAATCATAGACCATAAATTATATCAAAATGTCATTCCGAATGCCTTTCCAATGAGCAAGTGCCCCCTGACACATCTAATAATGGAAATAAGTGTTTACAAGGCTCCTTTAAGCACATTGTGTCCTAATGGTAAAAAACAGAAGAAAAACCACTCGTCTGTGCCTGTGGTACAATCAATTTCTTTTAAATATACAGACATCACACCACCAGAGACATCTGAAAGACCTAGGAGAGACATTCAAGAAACTGAACTATACACTGAAACAGTATGTTCAGGTTACAGTCAAGTACTTCAGAGATACAGGCTTGATTACTGCTTTCACCTCCCGCCACCGCCTCCACCACCGAACCACCCCTGGATTTTTTCATTTACAGGGTAGCAGGGCCCAAACTATTCAATCAATTTAAATAAAGTTGCAGCCAAATTAAAGAGAACATTCAAGGCTACAATATGAGACTACAGCCACACTGATAAACCTTTTAGTTCTTGTGAAATAGACAGTTGAATGACCAATTTCCTTGCAGAGTGTCACAAAACCACCCTTTTCAGGTGCCCACCTCACGACATGTGACCCCTTGTCCATATCATCCTGTTAAATGGAAAAGTGTCGGGGTATCTTTTAGTTGGAGAATCTAAAATTCCAAACACAACCTTGATGATTTTTGAAATTATCTCAATACCGAATTAATTTTGTCTTATTTCATTTTCAAGACCATTTGAATTTGTTGATTTTACACATTTATAATAAAATAAATAGATAGGACGAGACATTGTTACACCAAGAATTGTTATTAACATTTAATCAGTAAACAAATAAAGTCATAAAAAAAGATGCATTTAAAGTTTTCAATTACATGAATATTATTTCCAGCAGGCAATATTTTTATGTCCAGGATCATCGAAAATGAATCACTATTGTCTTATAGATGTACTAGTGTGGGCATATTTTGTAGTAAAAGTCTTTAATCAAATTAATAATATGTTTTTGCAGTAGTTATGTTGTGTATAAGATCATTGAAAAAGAAAAACATTATCTTATTGATGTATTTCTGGCAATTTAGTGTGAAAACTGTTGAGATTTTAGCAAAAAAATGCCTTTTGTCAGAAGTTTTTGACTCATGACTCAGCTTGAATTTTCTGACAGAAGGATTACTTCGTGATTATCTCATCGAATATTGAACCATTGAAATCCGAGTTACTTTGTGCATTTACACATTAGTGACATACACATTCTTGAAAAAATCTGGGAGTGTGGGACAAATAGTTTTCATGCAGCATCGATCTGAATAGTTTTTGAGCTCTCCTGAAAACCTTCAATTTCTGAAAAAATGCCTTTTGTCAGATAAGGGCAGCAGTTGTTGCAGATAGCTTGACCTCTCACTCATGCCACATAGAGCGCCATCTATAACAAGCACTTCTCATAAGACTGCATTTAGTTTTAAATAATTATTTACTTACAAGAAAAAAGAACATTTATATTACACTATCCCAGAGAAAAAATGAGTAGCACACCACTTTAGCTTGTTACTTTTTTATTTGTATCTCTCTTAAGGTGACTCAACCGTGGTACACTGCACACACTTCTGAGCAGCCTGGTTGCCTAGCAACATAGCGTCACCACTGCTGCAGGCCCTGAAAAAGTTGTGACGTTGCCATTTTCTGCTCTCTTTTTTTTTAACAGCATGGCAGCCAGTAATTTGCTATTTAAATGAGATCTAATGCAGCTAGAAGCATAATTATTTTTTTATTGAATGCAGTAACACCTACTCTATGCTAATTCAAAGTTTCAGCTTCTCGTTTTTATCAAAAGAATTTTCTCAACTAATTTCAGTCAACTGTGTATAAAATTGTCCTTATTTCTTTAAATTGACATTGGCATAGTCATGGTACTGCAGTTAAAAAACGAAACAGTGAATTTTTTTTATTTTTGGATATTTGTTTGACAATAACCTGTTTATGATATATGCAAATTTAAAAAAAAATCTGTATGATCGTTTTCCTAAAATTTGATTACTGCCAAAATTGATGCATGAAAAATCTGCAATTAATTAGTGTGTTTGTGCCCTTTGAGCTCTTACAGAAAAAAGTATTTTAACCTTTTTCTTCAAATTTGTGGCAAATGTATTGGTTTACATCCATGGGAATACATTTCTGACATTTTTGTGTGACAAATGCATGTACTGCTCTATTCTGTGGTACATAACCAAAAACTCAATTTATAACTTTTAAGCAGTCATCAGGCCAAACATGCTGTTACCATGGCAACCAAACGAGTCGGTGAATTTTTTTTATTTTTCATTTTTGGAATGTATGGGTCCCATAGACTACCTGTGCAAAATTTTAGAAATTTGTGGGAGTAATTAGATGCATGCTTTCACACGTCAACCAACATTTCCAAGTCAGAGTGTGTTCAAATATAGGCTTCTAGCACTGTATACCAACTGAGATGAGCCACAAGCCATTGGGATTTATTCACAAGAAATTAATTTTTAAATCTCCTTGTGATGCAATGGTCTTTGTTGAATGCATCTTGGGCCTGTCCATGATGTGCTGAAATGAAGCATACTGGATCAGGTGGATCCCCTTGAGAGATCAAACAATATTTCGGGATTACAGCCCATATTCATAAATAACTCTATAAGACAGGTCACACAAATATAAATGAAAAACAACTAAAAATAAGTCAACACAGCTCAACATTTTGAGTTGTTGTCAGCTTGGATCAATAAGTCAACAAAACTCAATATTTTGAGCTGTAAGTCAACACAGCTCATTTTTTTTAGTTTTCTCAGCTTGAATACCTTAGTCAACATAGCTTAGTATTTTGAGCTATCTCAGCTCGGTACTTTGAGTTATCTCAGCTTAAAACATTAATCTATGTTAGCTCAATCAACTTGTGCAACCATCTCACTCAATCAATTGAGCTGAATCAGCGAGTCCGATTTTACAGTGTTGTTTTCACTGCATTTTTTCCTCCCAGGCCATTTCCAGATATGCTCCTGGCATCATCACATGTGATTCATCCTTGACAAGGTGCATGTTGACTATTTACCGGGAAGGTGTCGCCTGTTCAGTGCAAAGATACAGGATACAAAGCCTTATTGCCCAACAGCCAAAGTGGAACCGTCTAATGCTACAGTCCTTAGAAAAGATATATTTTTATCAAACAGCTCTCTCTGGCAATTTGTCAAAATGTCAACTGGAGCATGGTTTTTAAGTCGGCTGGTCAGTGTGGTGACTTCTCCTTTTTAAAGTGATATGCTGATGTCCAATGCAAAAGGCAGGAAAGATTTATACAGGATGTATGTCTGCATGCACAATGTGAAGAACCTTCAGCCAAATTAAAAAAAATCAATGCAGTCTTTAGCCAAGAAATCTTCAGTCATTGAAAGACATCTTTTACATACTATTTCACTAAATAGATGATTGTCTGAAGAAAACTAAATCAGTTTTCTCAATGTTTGCTTTCCTGAAGACAAGTATTGTAAGAAATGTTCATAGCACTTCGCAGAGTACCATTTACAATTTTCGATGACAATTATTTTTTCTTCATCATCTGATAAGTTCAAACAAAAATTCGGCCATGACATGTAACGCTGTGTTTTTCAAGGGCACATTTGATTAAATGTTCCTCAGCTGGCATACAAATTGTGCAAGTTCTGACAGGAATCTATACAAATATACATTGAGTAATTTTAGTCCACTCTTCTGCTGCTCAGTGCTCTTGTCACATTTTTGTACTTCATTCAGGAAAGTTTACATATCAAAAGTAAGCCCATTGTAGGCAAGAAGAACACTTGAAGTCCTAAGTAGGATTATTTCGGTGCTTCCAGGGCTAAGAAGAATTACTCAGGTTCTTGAAAGTCTGTACGAAATCATTTAGGTGCTCAAGAATTAGGCTTACTTGTATCCTCGGACACTGAAATGAGAAAAACGAAATGTCAGACCTCACCATAATTCTTTTAATAATAAACAGAAATTAACCAATAAGTGATAAGAAATGAATAGTTCAGGACACTGAAGCTGTAAATAAATAATTTCCGATCAAGGATAGCTTCATTACCGCCCCCTCCCCTTTTTTGGTCAGATATCAAGGGTCATACCATAACTCGAAAATGCGGAATTTCTCTTTTATAGAAGTTGTGCAGCCGATACGCTGGGAACATACTTACATAACATCGCCCACATTCTACTGGTTTTCCTCTGGGAAAACTCAAAGGATGAACAAATCAGATTAGTTAACTTTGTTAAGGCAGGCTTAAAAACAGCTTTGTGTGATACCGAAGCACTGAACAAAGTGGTAGACTCTTTAACTGCTGGAATTTCCAAATACACACTTGGAATTGAGAAAGAACCCTTCAGGCAGAAATGTATTACAAGACTTAGTATCTATCTTGTAACATGCAGTAACACATTGTATGCCTTAGAAAAGGTGGAAGTTACCTGCTCGAAGTATATATAGCATCCAAGTTTAAATACTGTGAAGGCAACCCATGTTTACCTGCATTTCTTCTTGTGCCAAGAAGGCAACTTGCATATCAGGCAACTCTTCGTTAAGGTTATTTGTGAAAAATGCAAGGCATAAAGTCCACCCGTTTTATACACAATAGGCAAATTTGAGGCTGGACTGATAACATACTCTTATACCAGCCTTGCATAAGGTCTTTTCTGAAATACAAGACAGCAGAAGTTGTAAAATAGACCGTTTGGCATTGACTGTGGCTTTAATAGTATTCATGGGAAATATGCAAAATGTAGTCCAGGAGACTTCTTTTGCAGACATCTTGGCCAGACTGCTTGTAAATTGTAGTTGGGTGTAATAAATCCATCTGAATTCTAGCTTTCAAGGATTGTTCAATAGCTCATCACAGCACTACTGATTTCTTGCTTGATTTTGGATGTCTTCGATATCCATACTCCAATGCCACCCACTGATTGAATAAATAAGTTATGTGCAGTAAGATAACAATGATTTATTGGCTTGACCTTTAGGCTTGCTGCAAAATCATGGCAATATACTGCATTAGATATAATTGTGTTGTCCACCCAGTGGTAACTTGTCAAAATTTATATCGGGCTAATAATTAACTTTTCTTAAAATTACAAACCAAATGGCTCCGACATTGCTTTGATCCTTATGAAAATAAAAGTGTGAAAATGTGAAGTTCTCTATGTAAACCCTCTCCACATTCTCGAACAATCTGAACAATGGAAAAATATCTGCTTGTCAAAAGACAGAAAATCACTTCAAGTTGCATTGTAGTATATACCAAGAAAGTCACACATCTAATAACAAATCAGAGTGCTTTCCCTGCAGCCCTTGGGTATCAGTGGAATTTTTGTGACTTCCTGGAGATTTCTTCTTACCTTCATGACACTTGTCCCCTCCAAGCCACATTGGCTTAGCAGTGCTGCTCAATGCCATCACCAAGTCTTGTAGCTTTGCCAGGATATTTTCCTTCTTAGACCTTGTCACAGTGGCTTTAGTGGCGCATAGATCATCATTGCACACTCAGTCCTCAAGTTAGTGGCCATAAACAGGTTATAGATGTGCGGTGCCTGAATGCCTCATATATATTAAGTGACTTGGATATGATTTATAAAGATCAAGATCAAGGATGACAGGGAATAACGTCCTAATCCTTAATGGTTGTTTTACTATTGGCAGAAAGAAGCTGCTAGATTGTAGAGAGGTTGGCTGCGCGGATAGCTACATGTAGAAGAGTGGTTTGTCTTCAGCGATTTGGCAATTTGGATGGACGGCAAAAAGGAGTGAAGGTCATCATACAGGGTTCTTCTGATGCCCAGCTCGCAACATTGTCACATCAATGCATCGATGCCTTTCTATAAATGCTACAATATGTATGAAATGGGGTCTCATCCTTCCATTCTGTCAATTAATTGGGCCCTCTGCTTCAACTTGTAGTTTATATATCTATGCTTTGTTAATCCATTTTTCAACAGCATCGTAGCTATGAGAATTAATGTTGAGTTTTAAGAAATGTTTCCAATTTTGAGTAAAAAAAGGGTGTTATGCATTATTTTTGTGGGATATCTTGGTAAGATGCATTTGTTAATAAAATTTGCCTGAACGAAACTTGATGAAAGTCACATGATATATTTCTCATTCATTTCTTAATAGAAATCTGTGTCGTCATCTTTGTGGTAATATTTGAACTTTTTTTGAATGCAGAAAAAGAATGAATGCCGTTCTTTTTAAACTACATCAAACGAGAAATGAATGCTCTATCCTGCATAGTGAAGCTCCAGTGCTCACATGCCAGGCAAAGTATCAGGCAAACTGCGATGACAGTGATCTCTGTAATTTCCATATTTACAGCACTTGAGCTCAGCCTGGGAACAACATTTGAAACACAAGCTCATTTTGTCAGATCCTTAGTCTGTGTTAAGTGTGTTTTGATGATGAGTACATATATGTATGCTACAGTCTGCATTTGTATGGCTTTGTGACAAAATACAGTTGTTATCTTGGACATGAGTTCCACTTTTCCGCACTGCTCATGCAAAGTAGGGATAAACAAAGCATTTGCCGCCGGTTTGAGGAATAATGGTGATGCATAAATTTCTGGGAGGGGTCCCCCAGGGTACAATAACAAAAAGGTTGTGCCTGAATACTCCTGGAAACAATGGCTATGGTATGTTCAGGGGGTGCAACGTTTAAGTCCAAGCAAGGACTGTTCATTTTCCTCCCTTCATGGACGTCGGGCATCCCTTGGAAGGTCATAGAAGTCACAAAGGTTCAACCAGGGCGCAGGAAAGGCACCTTTCTCATAGCTTGCATTCAGTCACAAGGTGCTATCGAAAATTCACTGGCATGCCAAAGTGATTACAAAGGCATGGGATCTACATGCCAACAGCCAACTGACAGAACAAAAGGCTGTTTCTTGTTGCGTGACAGTGGTTTGGAAGTACATTGTAATTGGTGCTACATTACATGCAGTGATACGTGCAACAATTGCACAACCCATATTGTGATTCTGCTCAGTCTCGCGTTATGTTATCACATTTTTCATTTTTTAGTGAGAACTGTTACAGCTGCAAATGGAGAAATTGAAGCTGCTTTATACATAGCTAAAAAATTGACACTGTCAAGGGACATCCCGAAGAGATTTAAATCACTGAAGGTTATAGGGGAGAACAGGGCAAGATGGGACACTTAAATATAACTTGACCCAGCAACTGTAAATTTTGATTTGGATGCTAAATATGGTGCAGAATTCGTTGCAGATAATGGTTGCATCATTTTAAAACACTGCAATTTCACAATCAATTTCTCTAGGAAATTTTATGCCAACTTTACAATTTTTGCTGATTTGTCCCATCTTGCCTTCCGTGTTTGTAAGATGGGACAGGCCAATGGGCAAAATGGGACAGCCCAATGGGCAAAATGGGACAGACCAATGGGCAAAATGGGACTGTGTCCCGTTTTTGCACAAAAATCACATGAGGTACTGCTAATTAACTTCAACCATTATTTCATCAATCATAGAGGGACAGATTTGTCATGAATAGGGAAGTAATTATGCATTTATACAACAGAAGCATGAAACTTGGTACACTGTTTAAAAACATCTTAAAGAATATATTTAGACAGGGAGTCACTTCAGATTTGACCCATGGCAGCCATTTTCCAAAATGGCGACTAATCCTTTCATTTTCCTGCTTTCTGTGATGTGCCTATAGTTTGACCGTATGAAAACAGTGGCCCTTGTTTCTTCCACAGATCTAAAAAACATTATCAATTGATTCCTGGACTGAACTGAGGAATTTTAGCGTGGTCACTGGTCAGGGTTCATTTTGTTGGAATTGTTGAAGAAAATGCAGCATTTTCGCTGTTTCGCATAGTTTCGTGGAATCTTGATTAATATTCAAATAGACTACAAAGTTTGATTCAAAAGAATGGTAGCATCAACAGTTTCTGTAAATTCTTTCTTGAAATGAACCTCAGAACCGAAATCTTCAAAAAACGTTTTATTTTCATTTTTTCAATGTCCACACCAAATTTACAAAACCCATTAATGCGGGTACTCATATGAAAGCTCTTTTTGCAAGGAATTCAAATATGTAACTAATTTTTGGAGTAATAAAGAATTGGTGAAACCATGCAAAACCGCGAAAATACAGTATTTGAGTTGACATTTCTACCAAAAATGGATTCCAGAAAGCCTGAAAATAGTTGAGGCTACCAAAAAGATGTTATAGTAATGTTCTGAATACCTAGAAAAGGAATAACAAACACCATGCATTCTATTCATAGAAACTACACCGAAAGCAGCAAAATGGAAGAATTGACCTCCATTTTGGAAAATGGCTGCCATTCAGAGAGGAGCATACAATAGACACATCAAATAATAGATTTATTTTATTTCTTACATTTTGTGAACAAATAGCTGCGATATATCTGGCCAATATAATTTCAAAGAACTGTACAGTTCTAAGATAATTTTGTTGGGTTTATAATTAATTCTTTAGCGCTTACAAAAGCTATACCAAGGCTATACCAAGGCTATACCAAGGCTATACCAAGGCTATACCAAGGCTATACCAAGGCTATACCAAGGCTATACCAAGGCTATACCAAGGCTATACCAAGGCTATACCAAGGCTATACCAAGGCTATACCAAGGCTATACCAAGGCTATACCAAGGCTATACCAAGGCTATACCAAGGCTATACCAAGGCTATACCAAGGCTAGGCCTATACCAAGGCTATACCAAGGCTATACCAAGGCTATACCAAGGCTATACCAAGGCTATACCAAGGCTATACCAAGGCTATACCAAGGCTATACCAAGGCTATACCAAGGCCTATATATTATGCCTTTGTCTTACAATAGGAATATTTAGTTCACTGATATACTTTTTTTTTCTGTTTGTGTGAATTAGTATTTACTGATTGCTGACTATTATATTACATGTAAAAGCCTACAGCCTTAAGAGTCAATCAATTTATTCATAAATCAATCTATTTGATGCATTTGTAAATAAATAAGTATAAGGATGTTTTAAGTTCACATAAATTTAATACCCAATATTGACTAAATTAATCAAAATCACATCACTGCATTAATCAATCAATGCTTGTACATGCTTCAGTACCTGAGAAGATCTGCTGTGATATTGACCAAAACTGGTCCTGAAGATTGTGTTAGGCCTAGCCAATACTCCAGGGGGACAACCTCCTCCTCCCTCCCCCAATAGGCCTACACCATTGTATAGGTCTATTATATAAGAAATCAATCATGAATAGGCCTACATAATTCAGGAAGGGTAAAATAGTACAGGTGAGGGCAGAATGGGACATGATCCAGGGAAGCTCGAGGGTCGCTGTCCCATCTTGCCCAAAAACACACATTTTCAGATTGGGTATTGTATTGAAAAAATATCTTTGTGGTGTTCACTACCAATCTTGCAAAAAGCGTTCATTGAGATATTGTTGCCATCACTACGCATAGATTGTCAGGGAGAATAAACTAGCATTTGATGGATCATCACTGAAACAGTGTGTGTTTTTTGTAAGAAAAGTCAATATTTACATTTTTTCACCCAGTTTTCCAGTTCAGCATCGTCTGCAAGCAACTGATGATGTCACTAAAGAAAGCACATGATTACCTATATAACACCAGGTGGCAGCAGCATCTCATGACAGTAATAAGTTCCTGAGGAGCTTTGTACCGTCTTGCCTGCTGTCCCATCTTGCCCTGTCCTCCCCTATGTCACACTGTAACATGCCAGGTAACTCACTTCTAATTACATATCAGAATGCGTTCCTTTCGGCCTTTGGGTATCAGTGGAATTGTGGTGACTTCTTGCCTAATTCTCCTTACCATATGGTGACACTTGTCCTCTCCATGCCACATAGCCACAGTGGCTTCACTGGTGCATAGGTCATCATTGCATCCTCCGTCTGCAGTTCAGTGCCAATGAACAGCTTTCATATATTATTAGGTGCTTGGTAGACCAAGATAACAGCATAACATGCTGAACGGTTCTTCAACATCTGGTCCACTGAGAGCAGGAGGGTTGAATTGGATAGCTGGCTTGGTTGGGTGGTGAATCTTAACGATGAGGATGGATGGCAAGAAGGGATGGAGGTCATTTGGTGAGTCAATAAATGCTTTGCTTGCCATTTGGCTTAGCAATGGCTGCTGCATGCATGGATCAATGCCTCTCAATGTTTGCTGTCAAATTGGCTCCCTCTGTCAATTAACCTAGACCTTCCCCTAACCTAAATTTTTATATCTGTCTTTTCACTCTCCCACTCTCAGTAGTACCACGACATGAAGAAATATGGAGGTTTTAAAGAAATGATAAATCAATTCAGCATACTATGCTGCTTCTTTTGAGACACGATTTGGTTGCAATCCTATATGATGCAACATGGAAGTACTTCGGTCTTGTATTGTTTTTTAACTTTATAGGAATTAGCCTACCTTAAATTAAAGGAATGAATGCAAGTCAATTACATTTGACTATCTGGTAAGGCTACAATACATCTCATAATATATAACATAACTACTATGCTGAAAGAAACAGGGATATGATGTGCATGATTTTGCTTAGTATGTGAATTAAGCATTAGGTTGACAGGCTACTATTGAATTATTTTCCAGTATATAATTTTAGATAAATGCACTGTGACAGGTCCGTTATTTTCCACTTCGTGTTTAGCTCTATCCTGGATAGTTCATCGAAAGTGAAAATAATCAGAGCCTTTCTTGTCATTTGGAGCTTTCATAGTGATGCCTAAATTTCTTAAACAGGGTCTCCAGAGTGTAATAATCAATAGTTTGTGTCTGAATACTCGTATGAACAATGGCTATAGTCCATATAAGTTCAAGTAAGAGCTGCTCATTTTCTATTCATCCCAGGGCATCCTGTGATATTAGCCAGGGTCATGGGAAAGGTTTGTTGAGAGAGTATTGAAAGATATCTCATGTCTTTCTCATGCTCATTTCATGCAATTCGGTCACAATGTGCCATACCAAGTCTCCGACAGATCAAAGTAATTTAGGCCTACATGTTCCATTAAGCGATGAGAGATAGTACTATACAGCTTTAAGTGGGCTAATGGAAACCGCTTTATATATTTCATAGACACTTCAGAGTTGTAAAGTGAATCCTGAAGAAATTAAAATCAATAAATTTGTTATGCTGCAACACAAAATAAGTGGTGTACAAATCATATAGCCTGCCTCCTTCCAGCTGAGAGATCAGTGGAATTATGGTGATTTCTTGTTGATTTCTTCTCACCATAGTGACACTTGTCCCCTCGAAGCCACCTTAGCTTAGCAGTGCTGCTTAATGCTGTCGCCAAGTCCTGTAGCTTTGCCAGGATCTTTCCTCTGTAAGACCTTGTCACATTGGCAAAATGATCCTTACTTTATTCTCTGTCCTCAATCTAGTGGCACTAAACAAGTTTTATTGTGCATTATATATTAGATGTGACTTGGATGTGTCTTGGCTGATCTTGACTGATATTGACTTACAAGCCAGTCTGAGTTATTGACAGGCTGAAAAAATTCAAGTCAAATGAGGTGTTGAATTGACTGTTGCCTATTAGGTCTGTGCTCAGCAGTACTCTGCAGAGCTGTGCTGCATATTCTCAAAAATTCATGTAGAGCACCTCTAGAGGTATGATGTGCGAATGCTGAATAGTTCTTTCAGATGGTGAGCTGAGAGAAGGCTTCATGGCTGGATTGTTTATAGGATGGCCGAATGGGAATAGCTAGTTTAGCTGGGTGTGGGTGATGTGTCTTCAGTGATTTGGATAGATGGCAAAAAGGGATGGGCCACCCGATGATCTCCTCCTTCCACTTGGCCTCACCAGTAGCTGTTGCATGTATACATCAATGCCTCTCAATGGTTGCTATCAAATGGGCCGCCGCCCTTTCTCAATCACAGCTATCCTTGCCTCTTCCGCTTTTCGAGTGAATAAAATGCAATCAGTTTTCAGGAAAAAATCAAAGTGATCAAATTTAATTCAGTGGCCCACATAACTAGGGCTGATTAATCAACAGTTAATTTTGAGCAAGAGTGCTGATCGCCTCGCGAACCGCAAGTCGTAACAAGATTATGAAAAGTAACAAAGTGTAGGTCTTGTGCAGGACAAGTGTCAGTCTTTAGTTCTCACAGCTGAAATAAGAGATCCTGCTCAAGTGCACCCCTGGGATTCGCTTTCAATCAACTGTACCATACTAACATCAATGCCAACTAGTTCTCAATTATTCCCAATAAATTTATCGGGAATGAGCATTCACCAGACTTTACCTGGAATTTAGAAGTCTAATTTTTTTAAGATTATGACATCACCTTTCATCTATGATTAAATAGTAAGGTAAACGGGACAAATTGTAGACTAGTGCTTCCTATATTTAAACTTTCAGGACTTAGACTAAGAAAGACATCTAACGTTAACAACTATTAACATGGCCAGTTAGTGGGAGTTGTAGAAGCTAATGGTAACTAGCAGGCAACCTTTGAAAAGGTAGGAAATGATTCGACATGGAATACGTGGGCTTGTAGGCAAAAGATTGAACAATTCATACGAAAAATCAATGGAAACACATAACCGAATATACCATTGAAAACACAAAAACTGCTCAAAATACTTGTTCATCCCTTTCGGCATTGATTTTGAGGGTAAATTACCCCGTGACATCAAAGTCAAACTTGAATTATGTCCCCATGTCAAGATACTAAACCTGTGCAAAATTTGAAGAAAATCGTCCAAGTCAATCAAAAGTTATGAATATTTACCCCTTTTTTGGGGTAATTCCCTAAAAACGGCAATTTTAACCCAAAAACATCAATGGTGTGAAGTAAAGTCCCAACCGATGCCTGTTATACCATTGCAAATGTAAGAACCACTCAAAACACATATTCGCCCCTTTCGATCCTGAATATGGGGGTAAATTAACCCATGACATCAAAATCATACTTGCATAATGTGCCCATGTCAAGATACTAAACTTGGGCAAAATTTGAAGGAAATCGTCCAAGTCAATCAAAAGTTATGAATATCTACCCCTTTTTGGGGTAATCACCTAAAAACGGCAATTTTAACCCAAAAGCATCAATGGTGTGAAGTAAAGTCCCAACCGATGCCTGTTATACCATTGCAAAGATAAGAACTGCTCAAAACACATATTCACCCCTTTCGATCCGGAATATGGGGGTAAATAACCCAATGACATCCATATCGTACTTGCATTATGTCCCCATGTCAAGATACTAAACCTGTGCAAAATTTGGAGAAAATCGTCCAATTCAATCAAAAGTTATGAATATTAACCCCTTTTTGGGGGTTTTTACCTAAAAATGGCAATTTTAACCCAAAAGCATCAATGGTGTGAAGTAAAGTCCCAACCGATGCCAATTGTACAATTGGAAAGACAAGAACTGCTCAAAATACATATTCACCCCTTTCGATCTTGAATATGGGGGTACATTACCCCATGACATCAAAATCATACTTGCATTATGTCCCCATGTCAAGATACTAAACCTGTGCAAAATTTGAAGAAAATCGTCCAAGTCAATCAAAAGTTATCAATATTTACCCCCTTTTTGGGGTAATTACCTTAAAATGACAATTTTCACCTAAAGACATCTGTATTGTGAAGTAAAGTCCCAACCGATGCCTATTATACCATTGCAAAGATAAGAACTGCTCAAAACACATATTCACCTCTTTCGATCTTGAATATGGGGGTAAATTACCCAATGACATCAAAATCGTACTTGCGTTATGTCCCAATGTCAAGATACTAAACCTGTGCAAAATTTGGAGAAAATCGTCCAAGTCAATCAAAAGTTATGACTTTTTACCCCTTTTTGGGGTAATTACCTAAAAACGACAATTCTTATCCAGGAACATCCACAGCACGAAGGAAAGTCTCAAACGATGCCTATTGTATCATTCAATACGCAATAACTGCTCAAAACACATATTCACCCCTTTCGATCCAGAATAAGGGGGTAAATTACCCCTTGACATCAAAATCATACTTGCATTATGTCCCCATGTCAATATACTGGACTTGTGCAAAATTTGGAGAAATTCGTCCATTTTAATCACAAGTTAGAGTCAATCACCCCTTTTGGGGTAATTACCCCCAAAATGTCATTTTTATTTTATAATGTGTCTGTAATTCATGAATACTATATACACACCAAGTTTCATGAAATTCCCTCCATTGAAACCAAAGTTAAAAAATGTTTTCACTTTTTGGACAAAACACCCATTTTTGAAAGTCCCATAACTCAAAAACCCCTTGTTTGATCAAAATATAGAAGGTGTCTTACCCTGGATGAGTAGTCAGGCTATCAATTACAGCAAAAACCGAGCCTCTAGCCATTATAGTTTTCTCTGAAAACATGGGCAACTGGTTTTTGTCAAAAGGTGGTAAATACCCCTTTACCCTCATCTCCCAATAAACGATATAGGCCAAAAATGTAGCAACACATGTTTATATAAAGGTTCCTAAGTCCTAATTTTCTAACAATGATATTAAAAGAGATAATCCACTTTGAAATTTTGGAAAATTTGACTTCGAGGTGACCTCTGACCTCCAAAAATAGGTCAATGTCAAAAAAATTTTGCACAACTTCTCCTCTCACTTAGGACTACCTATCCACCAACTTTCATTAACTTTCTCCAATTTTAGGTGGCCAAATAATAATAATAAGAGCAAAAACAATGCTAATAATGGACTGCAAAAAGGCTTTTCTCTCAAATGTGTCAGGTCCACTCTCCTCCAATTTTCTTAAGTGCTAAGTTGTGTCATTCACAGGTAAAAACACAAAATACACTTTATTGATTTGGCTATCCTCTGGCTTTAGGATTATTTATACTGACATTGCAGAGTTTGAACACAGTTGGATGCAATGAGTCTGCTCAAATGATTGAATGAGGTAGTGGCACAAAAACTTTCACCTAACAGCGATTACTGTTTTAGGTTAAGACAGCTCAAAACGCAAAGCTGTGCTGACCTTTGAGATTTAGTAGTTAATCATTTCCTACCAGATAATCAGTTAAATAAGGTATCTAATGATTGTGGGCTATTATGTTCAAGTACACTTAAAAAGCCAGTCCGCATTATTTGGCACATATCATAGGGACATGCTGGTTATGCAGATGGAAAGAATACTTGACCATAAAAACATTTTAATTTACTTGTCATTTCATTTTCTATTAGCCAAGGGCTAAGGCTTGAACTCCTTTCAAGTAATAATCTTTTCTAGCAAACGGTTCAATTCTTTGCTTGACCTACAATTTATGTTGGTCAATATACAATGTAAAGAAGAGGCTGAGCCTTTTGAGTAGCTGTAAGAGCATGTGTGAAAAAGGGCTGCCTCAAGCAACTGAAGATGACCAATAGTGGCCAATGGTCAACATGGTCAGGCTGAGATGCCCCAAGCACTCTCCACAGAAAGATGGTCATTCTGAGTGCAGATGATCTCGTCTGATCTATAGTATCTGGAATGAAAGATGTGTTCACGCCACTTAGATGCACTGAAAACAGTGTGTCAGAAATCTCTGTGGCTCCTGAATTATTTATGCAGACTAGAATCTCCTGCACTCACCTAGATCAGATGGATAACCCCAGTCTGCACACTGGCACTGACCACATGAAGATGGTCATTCTGAGTGCAGATGATCTCGTCTGATCTATAGTATCTGGAATGAAAGATATGTTCACGCCACTTAGATGCACTGAAAACAGTGTGTCAGAAATCTCTGTGGCTCCTGGATTATTTATGCAGACTAGAATCTCCTGTACTCATGAACGTAGATCAGATGGATAACCCCATTCTGCAGACTGGCACTGACCACATTTATCATGAAATGGCATCGGCGCCATCCAAATTCAGAAGGTTGTCATACTTCACCTCATTGCTGTGTCCTCCTCTTGTCCTAATCAGCCTATCAAGTAGTTAATTACAGGATGTAAAACTCCATGACATGATATGATATGATTTGATCTGTATTGGTATTTCAAGTACATCTTATACAATGTCAAAAATTGCATCTCAACTGCATAAACAAAATTCTGAAGATTCAAGATATATTCTCATAGCCCAAGCATCACATTATAGTGTATCTATAAAAAAATATGCAGCATGTGAGTCAGGGCAAATAAACATAGTGTACTTGCCTCTCCAAAAGGGTAATATCATGAAGATTAAATAGGATGAGTATAACTGCCTGTCATTTCTATATTCTGTACTCACAAGCTCTTGGGCTTAGCATAGAAATCACATTTGGTTACACAAGCACATTTCGCCTGATCCTGGCTCTGCATTTATGGTCTAAAGTATTGCATCCCGGTTACCACACAGCTTTGTTCAGCTTTATGACAAAATATGTTTGTTATTATGCTGTAAGACAAGTCCACAAATCTCATGCAAAGTAGAGATAAAAGAGCCATTGCTGCCATTTTGATGCACAGTTGTGGTGCATACATTTCCGGGAGGTGATCCCCAGGGTGCAATGGCCGATAGTCTGCGGCTAAAGACTAATGTGAATAACAGCTATGGACTGTGCTCAGAGCACAGCCGTCAACATGACAGTGAGTACAGAGAAGGGCTATAAATTTCCTTTACTTTAATAGACCCAAGGTGAGCATTTACTGGCATGGGTTCCAAATGATCATAGACAGATCAAAAGGTTGGTTGCTTCCAAGCCAGACAGAAAAATGCCTCTGATTTCTTTCAGCTATATAACGCGTTCATTTAGTGTTAAAACAATGTGAGAACAAGTTGGTAAAAACTGAGCTGTAATACAAGTGTTGGAAGCTGCTTTATAGCTGTCGAAGACATTTAGAAATTAGAAAATGTATAGTGGCTCTCAAGTTATAACTTCTCAAGTGTATGTGGAGGAGACTTAAAGCCTAGAGAGTGTTTTTTGGAGCAGCAATTGAGTGCTTGTAAAAAAGAAGTGAAAATATCAGAGTTCTTGCTTGATTTGCCGCTTTGGGGATTAGTGAAATCATGATAACTTCCTGTCGCAGAATGATGAATTCTCTAACCACAGTGATGCTTGCCCAATAAAGCCACCTTGGCTTTGGAGCTGTCGTATACTACTGCCAAGTCCTACAATTTGGCCACGATGTTTTCCTTCCAAGACCTTGTTACAGAAGATTCAGAGGGACATATAAATTGATCATCATTGCTGGTTCTATGTCAAGGAAAGTGGCATTGAACAGATTGCTCAATGTGCCTCACATATTATAGGTTATATTACTCGGATATGACTTACATGACCTAATGAAGACATAATGTGCTATGCTGACTGAAAAGTTATATTGCCACTGGTTAGCTGATGGTAGGCTGGATTGCTGACAAACCTGCTGCATGCTGTACCAAATGGACATTTGGGAGATTTTGCCGGCTTATCTTTCAGTGTTTTTAATGGATGGCAAAAGAGCCATTTCTGAATGAAGACATGAATACTGGAGAGGGTATGTGGCAATGCAAGTTTTACAGATATCTTTGGTGGATTGCAGTTTATCACAGCGGCTATCTCACCCAAGTTTCCACATGGATTTGTGTGACATGTGAATTAAGCATTGGGTTGACAAGCTATTGGTGCAGAAAATGGCTATCCACTGAACTTCCTTGGCTCAAACCCTCTTCGCAGGTTGTTGACTGCACAGATTTTTAGTGGCCTGGTAAGTAAAATGAAAGTTTTCAGGTTCTCAATCACAGCTACCCTTGCCTCTTCCGCTTTTCGAGTGAATAAACAAAAATCGCTTCTTAGAGAAAATCTCAGTGATCAAATTTCATTCAGTGGCCCACATCACTAGGGCTGATTAATCAATAGTTAATTGTGAGGAAGAGTGCTCATTGCTCTGCGAACCACAAAAGTTGGAATTACATATGAAAAGTAACAAAGTATATGTCTAGTATAGTGTAAACAAGTGTCAGTCTTTAGTTCTCACAGCTGACATAAGAGCTCCTGCTCAAGTGCACCCCTGGGATTCGCTGTCAATCAACCGTACCATACCAAAGACGATGTCAAGAATGGCAAACCACTGACTGATGCAAAAGGCTTTTCTCTCAAATGTGTCAGGTCTGCTCTCTTTCAATTTTCTTAAGTGCTAAATCGTGCTATTAACAGGTAAAAATAAAAAATACACTTTATTGAATTAGCTATCCTCTGGCTTCAGGATCATCTATTCTAACATTGCACAGTTTGATCACAGACTGTGGCGGACTGGCCTATGTGGCAGAGTGGCAGCTGCCACGGGCCCAACCACTCAGAGGGGCCCATGCAAGGTGGCAAAAAAGTTCAAAAATGAGAAAAAAAAAATTTTTTTGCTTTGCAACCGTGATACAATCAAAATTTCAGATATGGGCCCCTAATTCTTCTGCTGTGTGGGCCCCTAAGTGAGAGGGTCCTGTATAGGAAAGGGCCCTTCCACCTTTGGCACAAATGTATTAATGCTGAAAATAGGAATTTGGGGGCCCATCGACTTATTTTGCCACAGGCCCAAAATGCCGCCAGTCCGCCCCTGATCACAGTTGGATGCGACGAGTCTACTCAAATGATTGAATGGGGTAGTGGCAAAAGAACAGTCAGCTAAAAGCGATTACTGTTTTAAGTTAAGACTGCTCAAAACGCAGAGCTGTGCTGACCTTTGAGATTTAGTAATTCTTTCTGGATAATCAGTAAATAAAGTTATCGAATGATTGTTGGCTATAATGTTCAAGTACCACTGAAAAAGCCAGTCCAAGTTATTAGGCCCGTATCATAGGGCAGGCTGGTTATGCAGATGGAACGAATAATTGACCATCAAAGACATTTTCATTTACTTGTCATTTGAATTTCTACTAGGGCTTGTAGCACACTATTGTACACACATTCTGGCAACCGATGATGAAAAATGAAAGTTGTAGCACAATTAACTACTTCTTATATTTTGATAGCTAATATATTAGGGAAACTAAATCCAGAAGGATTGAGCTTAACGAGCTTTCATTGTTCCATAATATGGGGTGAATCAGTACACTGGGGTGAATCATGACAGAACTGGAATATGGTTTATTTCTTCAAAAAAAATAACTACTTCCACTTAATCCAGGAAGTTAAATATTGGCACACTTATAACACACATACTGGAGTACATTTTACTGGGGTTTTACATTTCTAACTGCAGACAATGAGGAGTTGCGCCTTAAGCTCCGCCCTGCAAAAATTGAATTCTCCACAGTTGGTCAAAATACTTGCGCCACAAAAAGTATAAGTGTTAAAGCCACCAAACCACCAGGAAACGTTCATGACATAGTGTTGACCAACTCTGGAAAAATTTGTAACCATAGCCAGAACAGCGTTGACTATGCTCAACAAAACCAAGCCAAAGTCAATTTTAGTGTTATTTTTGGATGAAAGTAAATGATTGGTAAATGCACAAAAAGCGAAATTGGGGGTCTAGTAATATGAAATGAATAATTCACATGGTTAAAACGTAGTGGAAAATCAATTTAATCTTTTAAAATTGTTAAGTAATGATTAAACACTATATAATGTGGTAACGATGCATTCCATGAACTTAACAAGAAATCATGTGATATAATATAGAGATGAAGGTATCAAAATTAGGAAATTATGTTCCAAATCAGTTAGCAATAGTTCTAGGAAACCAGATTATTAGACATAGTATTAGATTTTGGATGTTGGATCTTGGATTCTGTTCCAAGTTAATAGCAGATTTTTGACTCACCCCAAAATATCCCAAGTAATTTTCATTTGAATATAAACGCACGGTCCATTGTAGAAAATAATTCAAATTGGCATTATTGATATTGGATTTAATCCAGAATTACCTGTCTATTGCATAATTAGCAGAAAAATACGGTTTTTGACAATTTTCTCTCATTTATCATATTTTAAAAAATATGCTAATTTTGCGCATAATTGAGTTCAGATTGCTCTCTAAAATTTTTTTTGGCTTCTTAAATATATTTGCTAATGATTATTCACAAGTATCCATGCTATTGGCATGACCATGGTGACGTAGCAGCAGGAAGTGTCGGTTTCATAAAACGCGACGTACTTGTGAACGCACTAAGATCAGCTCTAACAAGTTCAATATGATGGTTAGAGACTTAATATTTTGTCCAGTATTGCAGTTTGATGCATAAATATCTGTAAAAAAATGTCAACCTTACCTCTAAAAGTTTGACTCCTAAACCTACGAATTTGTAAAACGCGACGTACTTGTGAACATTTGCATAAGCAATGCGAAAGTATCCTAAATGTGCCCTTATAACAGTCTCAGGAACTGAAGAAGTGTTGGTCTAGAAGAGCGATACTATGGGGCTTTCACGCAGCCATTAGCAATGTTCCATAAATAAAGCATATATATTCCAGGAGGGGTCAAAAGTGCATGTAAGAAAATTAATTGTTTTCAAACTATGTGACATCTTCATGTAAAAAAATTCTCTTGGCGAACGCTAACACTGTAAAACCATAATTTTTTTAACTAAATATGTTCTTTGTGTTTCAGTCTATGATACTGAACCGATTATTTCATCTTGAAAATTGTTAAAATATCAAAAGCATCACCGTTTATAAGCAATACTATTTGTGAATGAGCTATAAACAAGGCAAAAAATGCGTTTTTTGAGCAGAATTTTGATTTATGGTGATAGGCGAATCAACCAACACATAGCAAACCATATATTTCTGAAAACTACACATTCTCCTCTAGTAAATCAGATACATGCCAAGTCCCAATGACATATCATGTCGAAATTACAAGCTTTCCTGTCTGAAAAAAAGCCACTGTACACAATACCATGCTACAAGCCCTAGCCAAGGGCTAATGCTTGAACTGCTTTCAAAGTAATGATATTTTCTAGCAAGCAGTTCTATTCCTTTGCTCGACCTGCAATTTATGTCAGTCAATATAAAGAGGAGGCTGAGCCTCTTCAGTAGTTTTAAAGAGCATGTGTGAAAGTCCTGCCTCAAGGAGTCAAAGATGACCAATAGAAGCCAATGGTCAACATGGTCAGGTTGAGATGCCCCAAGCACTGTCCATGGGAAGATGGTCACTCTGATATGAGTGCAGATGATATCATTTGATCTTTCACAGTATCTGGAAAGAAAGATGTGTTCACGCCATTTAGATGCAATGAAACAGTGCCTCAGAAATCTCTATGGCTCCTGATAATTTATTCAGACTAAATACTCACCTAGATCAGATGGATAACCCAAGTCTGCACACTGGCACTGACCACATTTATCATGAAATGTCATCGGTGACATCCAAACTCAGCACTGTCAGCCGGTTGTCATCCTTCACCTCATTGCTGTGTCCTCCTTCTGTCCTAATCAGCCTATAGAGTCGTTAATTACAGGATGTAAAACTCCATGACATGATATGATATGATTTGGTATTTCTAGTACATCTAGAGCAATGTCCAAAATTGTATCTCAACCACATATATGAAACCCTGACAGCACAAGATATATTCTGCATCACACTATAATTATAACTGCCTGTCATTTCTGTATTCTGTACTCATAAGCTCATGGGCTTAGCATAGAAATCACATTTGGTAACACAAGCACATTTCGCCTGATCCCGGCTCTGCATTTATGGTCTAAATTATGGCATCTTGGTTACCATGCAGCTTTGTTCAGCTTTATGGCAAAATATGTTTATTATTATGCTGTAAGACAAGTCCACAAATCTCATGCAAAGTAGAGATAAAAGAGCCATTGCTGCCATTTTGATGCACAGTTGTGGTGCATACATTTCCGGGAGGTGATCCCCAGGGTGCAATGGCCGATAGTCTGCGGCTAAAGACTAATGTGAATAACAGCTATGGACTGTGCTCAGAGCACAGCACTAAACATTTGTGCTGGTAAAAGAAGGGCTGTTAATATCCATTGCCTTAATAGACCCATGGTCAGCAATTACTGACATGGGTTCCACATGCTCATTGGCAAACCAAAAGCTTTGTTACTATCAGGCAAGGCTGAAAAATGCCTCTGACTTCTTTCAGCTATATAATATGTTCATTTACTGTTAAAACACAATGCTATGGTGTGTTTCTGCACTCTGAAAATGATTGCATTCTTTATAAACTTGCCAAGAACAAGTTGGTGAAAAACTGAGCTGTAGTATGGAAGCAGCTTTATAGCTGTAGAAGGCATTTAGAAATTAGAACATATATAGAGGCACTTAAAAGTTATAACTTCTCAAGTGAATCTGAGGAGACTTACATTTAAAGCCAAAAGAGGATTTATGGAGCAGCTGCATTCAGATGCAATTGAGTGCTTGTAAATAAGAAGTAGGCCTAAGCATATCAGAGTGCTTGCTTGATTTGCCGCCTTGGGGATTAGTGAAATAATGGTAACTTCCTGTCGCAGACTGGTGAATTATTCTAACCATATTGACACTTTCCCATTACAGCCACCCTGTTGTAGATACTACTGCCAAGTCCTGTACAGCTTGGCCAGGGGATGTTTCCCTTCCAAGACCTTGTCACAGCTGCTTCAGAAGCACGTATATCATCATTGCTGGGTCTATGTCAAGGAAAGTGGCATTGAACAGGTTGCTCAATGTGCCTCACATATTATGGGTTCCTCGGATATGACTTACATGACCTAATGAAGACATAATGTGCTATGCTGACTGAAAAGTTCTTTTACCGCTGGTTAGCTGATGATGGTATGCTGAATTCTTGATGAGACTGCTGCAAACTACTATATTGATATTTGGTAGATTTTGTTATTGCATCTTTGAGTAGCTTTGAGTGTATTGAATGGATGGCAAAAGAAGCAGAAGTCATCTTGCACGACCATTTGGCACCATCCTGGCAATTTGGCTAACCAATGACTGCTATTTGCCTGCAGCTTTTGATAACTAAATTTAATCTACATGCCTTTACCACTATTATTTTAAGATGGTTATTTGCTGCAACCTACATTTTTATGTTTTATGTCTCCCCATTCTTCAAATTCTCGACCATAGTAAAAAAAACTGATGTCTGAAGAAATAAAAGAAGAAATGTTATCATGGTGGACGTACTCACACAATGTATGTCCAACATGATGACATTTTGTCCAGTAGCACAGCTCCTATTGCACTTAGAGAGCTTTGGTTGATGGCTTTTTTGATACCCCTATTGCCTGGTCTCATCCCTATTTAACAATGAAATAACTGTGATGTTATGGTAGGCCCACAGAAGCTGCTAAAGTGTCAAATCTGGAAATCTGACCTTTCTGAATTGCCCCTATACTGGAAACTAACTTTTTTAGAAATATTTAGCAAAAAGCCAAATTCTGATTCCCAACATCTACCAATAAATGGCTATATCTTAGATAAAAGTGACCTGTTTATGGTGTTTCATATCAAAAATGGCCTTCATGGAAGATTATGCCATTGAGCCTTCTGAAACCCAGAAAGCTGACTCAGGCCAAAAAAAATTGTTTAAAAAAGCATGCTAAAATATGCATTTTCATAATAGCTGGAGTGGCCCGGCACAAATCGCATGCCACAATTTTTTTTTTTGCACCAATTTTAATTTTTTGGCCATAACCAACTTTCTATACCACTGGCATATTGAAATTCCAAAAAAAGCTTTTTTTTTCAGCCCACCCTATTGTATAGTCAGGCAGCAGTGCCCTTCATTACTTGCATATTATCATATCATTCATATGATCCTAAAAGGAAAAACGAAAGCTCATTATATCACGAAAAACAGAGTAAAAAAATTAGACTGGCTTATCATGATACACCAATCACAGCTTAATTTTAATGAGAATGTGCATATACCATGTGGATTGAGCATTTGTTGGACAAGTTATTGGGACAGAAAACCCCTTAAGAAGATACAATACAGTCATACACTATGGACAATACGCAATCAACTCTTCAGGGCCTATGATGGATTAATTTTGAAATCTGCATAGAAGGGCTTTCTCGTATTCCTCAAACAAATTCTTTCACCTCTGCTATCAGTAAGAATTAAAAACATTTCATTACTGTTAGCACAACAAAGTAGCCTGTGACCTTTAATTGAAAACTAGCATCCAAAGGGAAAACCTAGTAAGTCACATTTTGAGCCAAATTGAGTTAAGGTGAAAATAGGACTTCTGAGACATGTTTCTATATATTTATTAAGTTTAGATTTTTGAGAAGTGGCCCATTACCCCAGAATGACACTGGCAAATCCCAGTAAGTCTATCTCTTACTGCACAGACTGAAATTTAAAAGTCAATTTTCTTAGAATGTCCTAAATGTGACTTACTAGGTCCCTATGGATGCTTGAAAATGCAACTAAGTTTTTACAGTAAGGCCAGCAACGGATGACAATTTCAAACCTGGACTTGCTGCTTCTGTATTTCTGAGAATCTAACTGAAGCGAAAGCTCTCGAACTTCCTCTCTTTTCCTTTCTCCCTCACCCCCCCCCTCAAGATGGGAACAGGAAAACACATTTGTCTTCCTGTTTTTCTATTAAGATGAGTATATCTTCCCCAGTGAAATGTTTCATTGCCAAACAATGAATTCTCCTGGAGTGGGTCCCACAATTTTGCATTTATCATTCTGATTTATTCTGCTCTGTCTGATTCTCTCCTCTGTCACAGCAACCCCAGACTACGTAAATGGATCTGTCACATGTAAATATTGCGGGGGAAATTTATTGTCTGGTGGTAAAGCTGTTTGTGGAATAGAAACTTCTTTCTGTGTGACCAGAAAAGTCAAAATCTATCTAAATATCATCTATCTAAATATCTTTAGATCCCCTTAGCTTTCTGCATACCTCCCTATATATCTATCTACATGTACCTATTTATCTATCTTTCTAGCTAATCTAGAACCAGCTTCCTTCCTGGAACCCCTAAAATAATATCAACATTTAATTTCTCCTTATACTATAGCATCACAGAGATGATCGCATGGGAAAGTGATAATCTATGTGATAATCTCTATGAAAGAACGCAGTAATCTTTGAGAGAGAAATAACGCAGCGATCATGAAGGAACGCGAAACTTCATGAAGGAATGTGAAAGTTTATGAAGGAACACAATAACATATTAAATTTCATACTCTGTAGGTATTGATATGAAAAATAACAAGAAAACGACAGTTAAGGTTGATGTTTGGGGAAAGGATCAAGGTCAGCAATACAGCAGGCTTTGTCTCACCTTGAAATCAGACAAAAAGTTGTGATATATATGCATCAATACCTGAAGAAATGTGATAATCTGTTACAGAACAAACGCAAAGGCAGAATTCACCCTATAAATACAAAGCGATGAGAAGGCTCGAAAGAACTGACTTCTTCTGCACATGCAATACTAAAATTGTGAGTTCTCATTCAACAGTATAGAATCAGTATACAAAAACATCAAGTGCAGTACAGCGATATCTTGCCTTTTTATCTTGGATGCACTTCTGTAAAAGGAGAATACTTTGCTGAGCTGAGCCGCTATAAATCTTGGCACTGAAACAAATGATGCCACTTGTAAGTTGTGTGTAGCACGCTATGATGTGGGACCATTTTTCCTACTACAGAGAGTGTGGTATGTTCAACTATAGAACTGTTTTCAGGAGCGTTTAGTGCCTTTTTGTCCTTGTGCTGTTTCTAGCATTGATTATTATTTAGGTATTTCTAGTGACGTGGCTTGGTCTTCAGGATGACAGGTTCTGAGAAGAGTCACCAAATCTTTCGAGAATCAACTCTAAGATTATTAATAGCTAACAGCTCTTTTTCGTTGGACTTGTAAAGTGGCAGACATGTGAGTAAAATTCTTTATTGTGAACATGCCTTCAAGGGGGAACTCGAGAATAAAGCCATTTGGATGTTAAAGAACGGCTTTATTCATCTTCAGAAGAACCTGAAAAAAGCCTTGATTCATTTTTACTGTGATTTTTATTTCTGTTCCTGTGAGAATTAGGCATCACTGCCAATTTCTTTAGTGTATCTGACACATGATAATATATTCCATGTAAAAGAGGACTACCAACTGCTGTGAGTCACATTAATCTATCTCTACATACATGTAGCTTGACCATCAAATAGCAATAATTTTTGTCTAACATCCATTGTTTCCAGCGAACAATCATGACAGTGTTCACTTTTAAATGCCGATAATTCTTATTGTATGGATACTCAGTTGATGCTTTTGGAGCTTTTTGGAGCTGCTACCACTCAGATATAGTTTTGCATGAAGTACAGTTGCAATGTAGATGAAACACTAGTCAATGCTATATGTCATGGGGGGGCTATTCAAAGAATTGGCAATGCAGGACAGTATTCCGGATATTCAAGGAGAAGAACCTATGGCCGTGAGGAAAATGCAAAGTGCTGTCTGGAGGACAACTTTCTGGAGGCGTCTTCCTTGAATCGGACAACCTGCTTGTAAATTGCCGCCAGAGAAAAGTCCTGCTGAGTTCTAGCAGCTAGGATACAAGGTGCAAAGCTTCTTAAACAGCTTATCACAGGACTGCCAGATGAAGTGATTGATTAAATTTCTTCAATACAGACCCACTCAGGTGAAAGTGTCTAATCAAATAACAGAACTTTAACGTCAGGTAGTCACACAGAAATACATACAGTTATGAAATGCTCATTGATCAATTAAAGATCATGGCCAATTGGCCATGTAATTCTAAGCTGATCAGAAGGAATAAAAATGTCAACAACTGCAGTACATGTATGTACTGGCAGTATGCTTCTGCATTATCTTTTTGTTCCTTTTCCTATTCCCTTTGCTAGTTTTCAGTTTTCCAACGGTACTCGTTCCATTGCAGCAAAAGTTTCGCTTTAATCAAGGCTTCTGACCTTTGCTGTAATCAAATCACCATAAGCAGACCACACCTTGTGTGTTGAGATAATCATTTCCCCATTCAGAAGCTGAAATCAACCTAGTGTTGTAACTGCACAGAAGCTGAGTTTCTTTCTCTCAGCATTGAGACATTGCTGCTAATGTTTCTGAAAGAGTGAAATGTGATCACTAACTGCTTTGAGACTCACAAGACATTCTATGGCCATCAAACAGCAATTGTTTTTGCCTGACTGCCATTGTTACCAGTGAGCCTTGTAATAAACAATTCTAAATGTCTTTCCTTTTAAAGGTTCGGTTTTCTTCTCTTATAAAAGACACATTCAGTAAATGGTTTGGAAGCAGAAGAGCCATCACAAACGTTTCACTGGATTACCAAGGAATGATCGAGATGTTTTTCGCTTCATAGTGTGAAGAAATGGTTGACTGGTAAAATTGCTAAAACATATGTTTGGTTAACATCATGGTCCCACAACCACACATATGGAATTCACAGTTACATTGGTGCACTCAACTGAACTGAGGTTCGAAACAGGTGATTACAACAAACAGCCAATGCCAAACAATGCTAAACAAGATAATCCAGCTTGCTATTTTGTAACAGGGCCCCTTTAAATATTGTCAAGAAAATGTGACAGAGGCTGGCTCACAGAGCAACGGATTTTTTTGCTAAAGAACTTCTAATTTGAGCATTTGCGCATCCATTTATCCACATGGAATTGTTCATGGACTATATTTATATTGTATGGGATATCTATAATTTGGAATAGCTAACAGAACAAATCGTAGGATAGAGATTCATAAGAAAAGGTAAGATAAAATTCTCCTATGGCCATGTCAACACAGAAGTTTTTGCCAACTCACATTAAAACTTTGAAGGATGTTTCAAATATCACAGATGTTTCAAGGTTACACTTTGCATAGGTTTGTCCACAGTGACTAAATACACAGTTCTAAGTGGTTTTCTATAGCTGAAAGCAATTTTAATTTATACGAATTGACTTTTCTGAACCATGCGCTTTCTTCAAGCCAATGTTTTGATCAAACAGGAAGTCATGAACAGTATGTACAGTGCTGCCACGTTGTTGCACCATATTAACATGCTATTGTATCTTGATGAATAAGGAGCCAAAAAGAATGACTAGTGTGCTCAATGTACATATTTGTTGTAAGGGTACAGATGACACATCGAACATTGTCGGTGATAGGTATTAGTATAAAACCCACATTATGCATATTTTAAAACAACCCTGCACCAATGTGTGAATGGATGTGGTAGTCACTGTCCTGTGCTATCAACATATATGTCGCCAGAATGGACCATTAATCCAACTGCAATGAACTGTCATAATATAGTTTTATGTCTAATGATATGAAAAAGCATCATGAAACAATATTTTTGATGATTAGAATAACAGAAAAATGGCGCCACTATTCAGAACGTGCAGGCTTGCAACAGCTTGTAATGCTATACGACGAAAGAATGCTTTCAAGTGTATGTATATCAAAATATCGACAGTGCACGCTTGATGAACAGTCACTAAACTGTTTTAATCAATTAGCCTCGTAAATCCTTGTAATTTGGTTTTCGAACTATTGATCACTGATATACCCTTAAAAAAAAAGGAATCGGGTCATTCCATGCCAAATCACCCAGAGCCTCCCACCTGACCATCTCAGATTTTGTCCAAAAAAATCACACATGTTCTAAAATCTATATCACTGGGGGATCCCAAATTTCAGGTGCCTATCACCCTTAGTTTAAAAGTTGACCGATAACGTGTGAGGGGGTATTTTCTGACAAATTGCAAGTCTGCTATATGACAGTTTTGAGATTGGCATTTCTCAAAAACCGTGTTATATATGAATTTGAAATTTTTTTTAAAATTCAATGTCCTGCTAGACATTCCATAACTCTTCCCGCCAGTTACAGGAGGCAATAGAATGGTTGCAATAAAATGTTGAATTTGATGTTTCAAGCTCCCTCCTTTCTTATTTTCAGATTTTGGCAAGCTGTGTCGTCACAAGTAATTGAGTAAACTTCCAATATTTAACAAATTCTAAGAATATGGGTTCGGAGGTCCACACCGAGAAAAATATTTAAGGATACCTCGGCTCACAAAAGTTTTGGACCATTTCAAACATGGTTCCAGAATGAAAATACCTAAAAATAGGGGGTATTATAAGACCCGGATGACCATGTGGGCAATGAACTACGCTTTTGAAATTTTTTTTCTGTGGCCTTGTAAGCTTATCATCCACTTGTGTTACTAATTTGGTGGATGTGTCTCGATTCCTTCATATCTTTTGAATTTTTTTTCTAAAGGTCAATGGTGCCATTCGCTTCCATGTTAATTCTGCATAATTATGAAAGTAAAGTTACTCACTCTATCAATCATGCTTACAAAACATTTATTCTAAGGTTGTACTTGAAATTAATTGCGGTGTATGCCTATAATCAATCAAAATATATGAATTTTGTGTCATCAAACCAAAATTATTTTACTATATGAATCCTTATACATTGTAGGCCTATGTCTGTAATGATTATAATCAGGGGAAAATTAACCAAAAAAAGCTACACTTTATTTGCGTCATTTTCAAAAGTAACTATGATTTAGCTTAAAGCTATGCAAGGTACTAGGCATGAGCAGTCCAGAAAAAAAGTATTAGCCACTTGTTAGTTACATTATGTGAAGAGAGGGCTTCCATGCTTCTGGCCAAAAATTGGCTGAGTAAATGCAATCCACTTCAATCAAAGCCATCCTTGAAAATAATCCTATACATGGAGTTCCCAATGAAGCAATATGGTGATGAGACCCTCCATACATCTTATTTTTAGGTTATTTCATGGATATCATATTATGCCAATGGCCATGGCTGACCAGTGAAAAAAGCATGTTTCTGGCCATAATTTGCCTGACTTATGACCAGCCTATGTAATCCAAGTAATTCATACATTTTCTATTGATCAAATGAATTATCCATGCTTCATTCAAACAATTTCCATGCACAATATGTTTTTGCAAGGTTATATAGAGTTTGTTATATTTATTTGCAGAAATTGCATGGAAAAAAATGAAACCAATGGCGTTCAGAAAAAAAATTCAAAAGATATGAAGGAATCGAGACACATCCACCAAATTAGTAACACAAGTGGATGACAAGCTTACAAGGCCACAGAAAAAATTTCAAAACCGTAGGTCATTGCCAACATGGTCATCCAGGTCTTATAATACCCCCTATTTTCAGGTATTTTCATTCTGGAACCATGTTTGAAATGGTCCAAAACTTTAATGAACCGAGGTATCCTTAAATATTTTTCTCGGTGTGGACCTCCGAACCCATATTCTTAGAATTTGTTAAATATTTGAAGTTTACTCAAATACTTATGACGACACAGCTGGCCAAAATCTGAAAATTAAATAGGAGGGAGTCTGAAACATCAAATTCAACATTTTATTGCAACCATTCTATTGCCTCCTGTAGCTGGTGGGAAGAGGTATGGAATGTCTAGGAGGTCATTAAATGGTAAAAAAAGTTGCAAATTCATATATGACACGGTTTTTGAGAAATTCCAATCTCAAAACTGTCATATATCAGACTTGCAATTTGTCAGAAAATACCCCCTCACATGTTATCGGTCATAACTTTTAAACTACTAGTGATAGGCACCTGAAATTTGGGATCCCCCAGTGATATAGATTTTAGAACATGTGTGAATTTTTTTGACAAAATCTGAGACGGTCAGGTGGGAGGCTCTGGGTGATTTGGCATGGAATGACCCAATCTTGCCACTGCAAAGTAGCATTTGACAAAATAACACTGAAGTTACTTGGTTACTTGAAGAATCATTTCTGTTGTCTAAGAAACTGAAACGAGCTTTTCTTGCTTTTGTCTGAAAATTTGGCCTTAGAAGAATTGTTGTTAATGTCTCAGTAAGTGTGAAAAAAAATCTTCACTGGCTGCAATGTGACTCTCATTACCTTTTGTCTGGCAGCCTTTGTTACCCATGAGGCCAAAGACAAACAATCCTAAATGCATTCCCTTTTAAAGGTAGATTTTTCTTATGTTATAAAAGACATTTGCTCTATACTGTGTAAGCTTAAAGCCATGATTCACTTGGATTACTAATTTACTACCAAGTAATAAGTGACTCAGTGACAATTTGCTGTTGTTGGGATCTCCAAACCTTTCATGAAAAGACAATTGGACAGGTTTAGTTGGTAAGATTGCTGCTGACATAATGTAGGTGTAGCAATCACTGTCATCCTAATTTTCTTTGATAGACAAAAGGTAATGTTATGTTCGTGGTGTGAACAGATGATATCTAATATAAATGCCCTTCCATTTTATTTGCTGTCAGAATGAGCCATTTGTCAAACGGGTCCCAGATGTGGTAATGATATATCCCATAATAGGTATACACATAATGTTTTGTCCAGCGCTATCAAAAATTAACCAGTCACACATCAATGCTTATGAAATATTCAAAATTTATGAGTTAATGTCGTGTAAGTTGCTTAGCTGTGGAAAGAGCAGACCTTTAAATAAGTATCTCTAAATTGCAGTTTCTATCTTCCGATCTACCTATCTGTAAAAATAGTAATTTTTTGTTTTTGATCCTTGTTATTCTTGTAAGTTTCAACTTCATAAAAAAAAAAGTAAAACATCTCTACTTGTGAGATAACCGTCCATTTTCTTCAGGATTGTTAAAATGCAGCAATTGCATGTCCAGATCATTGATAATGACAATCATTTCTGCTCAATTATATTTTGTTAAAAAAAAGAGACAATGCATCCATTTACAGATTTGCTGCATGAACATGAATTCAGATGGCGTATTACTACAGGGGAACAAGAAGTGCAACGAAATGATCATGTGGTCAGTTGTTCAAGTGGTCTTGTGACTAGCAATTTTTCTATGCACCAGTGAGCACTAAGTGTAAATATTTCCGAAGCTGAAGACAACACTTTTATTTAATCCATAAATTGTTTTATAATTGGTAACGGGCAAGTATTAGGTCTCAGAGGGGGAGGGGGGCTTGGAATTTTTTTTTTTCAATAAAAACTGTAAAAGTTTATTTTGTATTCTTTCTAGACTGTTTTGAAATAAATAATTTCTGAGGGGGAGCCTTTGCTCCCCAAATATTATTTCATTGTTATACTATTTACAGGGCATTTCTGAAGATGTTTAAATTGTTAAAATCTTCATCTTGAAATTTGAACAAATATCTGTCCCTCCCCAAAAAACTGCTCGTACTCTTCCTGATAAGCAAGACCTCGGTGAGTGATTGAATGAATGAATGATGTAGTAAATAAATAAATAAATTCAGTTGATCTCTGCGTCTCAACTACAGACAATGGAACGCCATAACGGGCTTTAAATCCTGTGTTTTTTTTTACTCTGATACATGCAAATTAGGGGAGGTGTGATGGCAGTTGGGCAAAAGATGGTTGTTAGTGTTTTCCAAGATAGGTCCAGCAGTTGACCGACCAAGATCTGGGATCAAACCTTGGACCCATATTTTGGAAGCCCAAATATAGCAACGCCAACTTAGCTAACCCCCTCCCCATACTGAGAAAAAGGAAGAGGTTATTTAGTTACATTTTAATGAGATTATTTTTCCATGTAAAATTAATTACCATGTGGCAAGACATATGGACATAGTTGTTATGCACAAAAATATGGATATGGGATTGTACAATTTTTTTGCATTCTTGTGTTGTGTTCGGTCATTATTTATTTCTAGCATGCGATGTATTGAAATATTTGTTTCTGAATAAATAAAAAAACGCCATTTTAAGAAATAACCGCACTCCCCCCCCCCCCCCGGATTCACAATGAGTGTCAAGTGTATGCAATGTGCACTCCCAACAAGTTTCACTTGTTGATGACAGTTGCTTCAAGCCACAAAATAATTATTAGATTATTGTAGAAGAGGGTGTTGTTTCACAGTAACAGAAATAATCCTGAAGTGTGATACTCAGAATTTGCTCAGTCATGTATGAAAATTTGTGACATGGCAAAGCCACTTTAACACCAAACACATTGTCATTTCGTTGCAGTTCTTGTTCCCCTGTAGTAACAGATGGGTTAGTTCACATGCATTTGTTAAGAAATTGGAAAATGCACTCAGCAACTGAAAAACACATAAAACTTTGTCAAACAAACTTGTACAAACAAAATGGTATCTCATTTGCATTTATACCAGAAACAGAGGCCAAAAGTTCGGAGTTTAAACATGAAAGAACTGAATTTACTCTGGCATGACGGTGAATTCTGCCAGTCTCTTCACACCTAGAATTTTTCAGCGACAAATGGAGTGGGTCAGTTTGGAAAAACACAATTTAAAATCGGGAATGGCCCATGTGGAAGACCAGATTTGTGTATTTATATGAAATTGACATGGCATCTCAAGATGAGGTTTACCACATAGATATTTCTGTGAGCTTCTGCAATCTCTGGATCTGCATAGCCATTTTCCTGCTGCTTGCTACCTAACATAGAAGACTAATGTAATTAAGCGAGTCATTGTTCTTGATGTACCTCCTGGAAGTGCTCCCTTTCCTTTGTCTTTCACAATAGCATCATATAACAACCTTTCGTTAGCATAGATTTTATGAGATATACACCTCCTTAGGTTCCACCAAGTATACTACATGTATATAATACATGTTTCATGTTGCCACATAAAACGTTTCTGTCCATTTGAATTGCAAGAAGTTATTTGTATAATGGTCACTTTTCTTCTCTTCCACTAAGTGCATTTGATATATATAATTATGAGGGAATAAAAATCATAGGACCTTCAACAGGGTTGCAGGATCGTTCACTCACTCACTCATCAAAATCATAGCTAATTTAGAAATTTTAAAATTACAAATGCAACAATTAGTAGAGACAGTCTCATCAGCCTCATGTTAATATGAAGAAAATTACAGAAGACCATTTGGACTAATACAATTTACATAATGGCCTGTGTGGCCTCAGTGTCTTCCCCGCACCAAATCTGCATCAATTCTGTCTGTTTCGCCTGTAATGCATGTTATCTCCCTTGTATTACAATAGGATGAATTCCAGTTGGAAGAGCTTTGCATGTTAAATGATGATTCTGAATAGGTTTAACAGTGTCACCGTTTCCTCATCGTCACCGGAAGATTGATGGATTGTTGACAAATCTGATTTGTTAATTTCAATAATGCTCAACATGACAAAGCAACCTTTGTGACCCTGTGCCAGGTGAATAGATTTCAATGTGTGATGCTGCAGCAGATAACTGCATGCTGGCAAAGTGCAGTTTCTTCCTAATGTCATAAAATGATCGTGAAATTTGTTGAACCACTCTTGTATTAAGCAATGCCTGATGTCATGAAGATAAAAATGATCATGAATCTCTGGTGGGACGAACTGCTCAAAAATAGTTTTAAAACTGATCAGTAGTCCTACCTGTCTTCAGTACCGTAATATGGGGTGAATAGGGACACAGGGTGAATCGGGACAAGACAGGGATGTCTATTATTTCTTCAAAGATCAAGCACTTCTACTTAACCTAGGGAATTCATTTTTGGTACATGTATAGTACACATACCAGCACATATTGGAATAGAATTTCATACTTCTAACTGCAGGCAGTGAGGAGCTGCAGCACCTTAAACTTGGCCCAGCATAATTTGAATTTTAACATACTGGTCAAAACTTTGCTCATTCCTCAGAAAAAATAAACACCAGAGCCATCAAACTAGCTGGAAACTTTTTGAAAATTTGAAATGGTATCAGGGAACCAGAATAGTAGACTAGATGTGGGATTATGTATGTTTGGTCACGGGATTAAGATCCAGGTCAATGGCAAAGTTTCGGGAATAATAAAAATAAAATCTACCAATTTTCATTTGAATGTACTGGCATGGCTTTTTGATAAATATTATTGAACTTGGCATCATTTATTATAGATTTAGTCCAGAATTTGTAATCACCTGCAAAATTAGCAGATAACTACAGTTTTTGATAGTTTTCTGCCATTTATCACATTTTTTAAAATCTGCATATTATCAATGAAATTGATTTTGGATTTTCCTCAACATTTTTTTCTGGCACGTTGAACATGTTTTCTAATATTAATTCACAAGGAACAATCACTCAAAGTAGGTAGGGAGTATTAATAGTGGAAATAATGGAGTGTCCCGATTCACCCCAAAGTATGGGGTGAATTGGGACAGTGGTTTTCTTGGCCTGGAGCAATGGGGATTTAAGATATCATTTCAAGCTTCTAGGGGTACTTGGACCTTGTGCCCAGACACAATTTGGCTCTAAATTTTGATTTCTAGATTGATTTTTGTCCAAGCTATGACAGAAAAACAGCCAATTCTGTCCCGATTCACCCCATATTACGGTATGTGCTTTGTATACAGCAAGATAACTGAGAATTTCACCTTTTTTTTATAAGTAAGCATGTAAACCATGATTGAGTAATTTGGTTGCAGGTCTTGCATTATGCAAATTGCAAAGATAAGTTTTTAAAAGGAAAAAGGCACTGATGCTGAGACACTACTATATGACAGGGCTTGAAAGAAGTGACTTGCACACATGCTAAAGTAAAATTCTGACTTTTAATTCAACACTAAAAAAAACTTTTTGGTACAAAGACATTTAGAGCAAAGCAGTGACTTCTTGCAAGGCTATTAATCTTGAATGCACTTTTTTAAAAAGGGAGCTACTTAGCTCAAAAGAGCAGCTATAAATCTTGGCAGTGAAACATATGGTGGAGATTAAGAAGGATGTGACCTGCACGCGATAGTGTGGGACCGGATGGAAGCAACGTCCTGCAAAGCAAGGACAGCAGTTATCTCAAAGGATCAGAGCAATTTTTAAAGAATTTTCACTGGGAGACCAGCAATTATTCAACGCACTGCAATGTTTGGCATACATCATTTGTAAATTCATCATTTGAAAATTCATCAGGGATATATCTTAGCAATGATCTTACTCCAGATCAGATTGTAAAAAGGAGTCCCTCACTGTTGAGCTGACTGCTAATATAGTAGTTGAGTCCATTTTCACCTTTTGCGGGCCTTCTCACTGCAGCAAAATAATATGGTGCAGTTCTATTAGTTGCGTGCGTCTTCGGGCAAAGAGAGCATTTACTAAATTTCAGTACCATAATCGAAGGATGATTTCCCTATGACCTGTCAGGGTTCTCCAGTGCTTGTCATCCCCATTTGCGAGATTTCCGGCTGTTTTCTTCTGAATGGTTAAATGCAGCAATTGCATGTCTAGACCATTAATAATGACAATCATTTTAGCTCAATTGCATCGTGTTAAACGTAATAAGAGAGACAATGCATCCATTTACGGAATTACTGCGTGATCATGAATTCAGACAGCATATTAACAGATGGGTAAGTTCACATGTATTTGTAAGAATTTGGAACATGCACTCAACAACCAAAAAAACACACAAAACTTTGTCAAACAAACTTGTGCAAGCAAAATGGTATCTCTCACAAGTCTAAAAATTCTTACAGAAGCATGACAACTGATAAACACTACTCTGCACACAGAGTTCTCACTTAACGTATATAAGGAGGTTGTACTCAGGGGCAGTGAACTCTTGTCAGAATTCACATGCAGCAACTGAAAGGCAACTGCCCATGTGATGGAACAACTGCCCTGAAAGTTGAAACTGACACATTTTAAAAAGCCTCTTTTGTCACACGGCATAATTTGTTTTTGAATATCATTTGCATTTCACCCATAACAGAGGCCAAAACTTGGGAATTTAAACATGAAAGAACTGAATTTACTCAGACATGATGGCGAATTCTGCCAGTCTCTCTGCAGCTAGCATTTTTCCGCATCAAAGGGACTGTGTCAGTTTGGAAAAACACTATTTAAAAATGGGAATGGGCTCTGTAGAAGACCAGACTTGTGTTTATATATGAAATTGAAGTAGCATCTCAAGATGACATTTACCAAATAGAACTTTCTGTGAGCTAATGGTATCTCCGGATCTTGCTAAGCCATTTTCCTGCTGCTTTGCTAACTAACATAGGAGACTAATGTAATTAAGCAAGTCATTGTTCGAGGTGCACCTCTTGGAAGTGCTCCCTTTCCTTTGTCTTTCACAATAGCATCAAAATAACCGAATAGAGTGTGTCCTATGTAGGGCAACTCTTACAAACACAATTAACACATACCTACCTTCCGTGAGCATAGATATAATAATAAATCAGAGTTTTCTGAAAGGCCTGCTACCAGTTATCTTTACAGACATGTTCACCCTTAATTTTGACATTGTTCCAAGACAAACGTGTCAATCTAGTAGTTTTCATGTGCCTCTGTACAAGACTCATCCCTATGAAAAATCAGTCAAGTTTCAAGGTTTAAAATATTAAAATCAGATTAGTTACGCTATTGATATAAATTGCAGTATTCAAACATAATTAAGGGGTCGGCCAAAGTTAACCCGGAGTTGGGGTAACTTTGGCCGCCTTAGATTTTGAGCATGTAATACCATGTACCGCAGTCGAATTTGATTAGTTATGTTATTTTGTCGACCCAACAATCCGAGGAATGTATTTTTGCGATCTAGAATGAGTTGTGACACATTCGCAGATTTCTGAACCAAAATTAAGTATCGATACGTGTGCCACACTCTGCGAACTACTGCCTAATTCAGAATAACATAGTGTGAACATACCCAATTTTTTTAGGTCACAAGAATGAAAGATATGCTATCAGTCATAAAAGGCGTCATTTTAAAACAATTTTTATCAATCATATTCATGACATTTTACATTTCTATTATGACATTTTTACATTTCTATTCTAATTTTCCTTTTTTTGCATAATTCACCAATGTAACATTATGTTGACAAACACCATAAGAAATAATCCAAGATGAAATAAATTTGTCTAATGCTATTTTGGATGAAATCATATGTCTACGGTGGTTCACAGCTTCCCTAGCAGCCAGTACATCATCGCTATATTATGCTTGAAAGAAATGTCCTGGCATCTATATAGGTTTGAGAGATGCAGGATACTGAATTTTTTTCTCATTTGGGGGCCAAAGTAGTACAGGACGGCCAAAGTAACCCCATTTTAGGGTAGCATTCTTCTCCATTTGGTCAACAGCTTTAACTTAAATTAGATTATGAAAGAACAGATACTACACTGTTGCCTCAGGGTGCCTTGAAGGGTTGTCATGCCAGATTTCCCCATCCACCCTAAGGGGTGGTAAACGTGATTTGGCAGCCCTATAGTGCGAAGTGTCCTTGGTATATAGAAAATAATATACACTGTATTTATAATATTATGTTTGTATTGTTTCGTTTTTATTGAAATGCACAACTACTCAGTATTTTCTGATGATATATGAATTGATAAAAGAGATGTGGTGAGATAGACATGGATACTATTTCTTGGACAATGCTTCACAGTTTTTGTTTTTTTAATACATTATAATTTTATTGCAAATAATTGCGAAGTTGGTGAAGGCAAATACGCCTGTATGGCGTCAGCCTGCCATACATTTGTGTTGTTGTCAATAGAAAATGTAAATATCACTCTATGTATGTTCAAATTATGGTCAATAAATCCTTACTTACTAAATACTTACCAAACACACCTCCTCGGATTCCGTCACTATATAAAACATAAAGCATGATTTCATGTTGTGACACAAGAAGTTTGGGTAATTTTGAATTATCAAGAAGTAATTTGTATAATGGTCTCTTTTCTTACCTTCAGCTTCCTACATTTGATATTGCGGTATTTGATGCCATCGAATGAGAGAGTTTCTCTTCCCATCATATCAAAATCATATAGATATTCATAACCCACCATAAATAAAACATAACTCACTCACTCATCAAAATCATAGCTAATTTAGAAATTTTAAAGTTACAAATGCAACAATCAATAGAGATCAGCCCATGTTGAAGTACATCAGTTAAAATAATGAAAATTACAGAAGGCAATTTGAACTAATGCAATTTACTACATAACTTCCTCTGTAGCCTCAGAGAGTGTATTACGTGCACAGAATCTGCACAAATTCCGCATGTTTTCCTGCAATGCATGTTATCTCCCTTGTATGTACAATAGGAGGAATCCCTGTTTGAGGAGCTTAGCATGTTAAATGGCGATTTGAATGGGTTTAACGATGTCAACGTTGCCTCATTCTCCCTGAGGGATTGATGGATTGATGACAAATCTGATTTATTAATTTCAATAACGCTCAACATGACAAAGAAGCCTGTGTGACCCAGTGGCAGGCAAAGAGATTTCAATGTGCTAATACTACGACATGTTTGTGAAATTTGTTGAACATCTCTTGTTTTTTAGAAACAGGCACTGAAACTGAGACTATACAACAAGCCTAGAAAGAAGTGACTTGCACACATGCATTAGTAAGATTCTGACTTTTAATTCAACAGTTAAAAAACTGCTCAGTACGAAGACATTAAGTGCAGAGCAGTGATTCTTGCAAGGCTATTAATCTTGAATGCACTTCTGAAAAGGGAGCCACTTAGCTCAAAAGAGCAGCTATAAATCTTGGTAGTTAAACATATGGTGCAGATTAAGAAGGATGTGACTTGCACGCAATAGTGTGGGACCGGATGGAAGCAACGTCCTGCACAGCAAGGACAACAGTTATCTCGAAGGATCAGAGCATTTTTTAAAGGATTGTCACTGGGAGACCAGCAATTTTTCAACAACGCACTGCAATGTGTGGCATACTACATCATTTGAATACACTAGGGATATATATTGGCAATGATCTGACTCCAGATCAGCTTGTAAAAAGGAGTTGCCACTGTTGAGCTAACATAGTAGTCGAGTCAATTCTCACCATGTGTAGAAAATTTTGATACACCTTGGTTGCGCAAATGACCCCATTTCAAAGCAGTTGCCAAGACAACCAAATATTGAATGAAATTGTTTTGAAAGAATTTGTCACCTTCTCTCCCTGTGTGAATCATTTTGCAATGACTCGGAGACCAAATATGGCTACTGGGAGACCATATGTTAAAAATGCACTACAACAGATAAGACCCACACCTGTCCCAAGAAGATTAGACCTGATGAGACGTAGCAAACTGGGCTTCTATCATCTCAACCCAGATTCCCATTCCTGTATGCTCCTTGTAGGAATTGCACAAAAGCATCGCAATGTTAAACGCTGATAAAAATTCCCACCGCCCAAACGCCTGTCTGCCAACCCGCCAGGCGGACGGACACTTCACCTTCATTCGCCGAAGGTAAAGACAAAACACACACCTAAAGCCTTATTATCCACCCAGTTGAAGAGGCCTTCATTCGCTGCAGTGCTCTGAAAACAAAATATTGAAAGTTTTCGATACCTTCTTGGCTGTTTTATCTGAAACCAAATAAGTGTTACAATATTATGTGTATTGTTTTCATCAACATCTAATTCTAGCAACAATTCTGCCATGTAAGGGTCACATTGACTTCTATAGGGACACATTTGGTTATGGTCCTTGAAAATACTTACAGGAGGTGTAAATGAGTATTATAATAAGACCAAATGGGTATGGTGGTATTTTGAGATGTACTCCACGAGTTGAAGATATCCTGAGTCCTCAGCACGAGTGGGTACAGAGGACTCAGGATATCTTCACGAGTGGGAGTACAATGTCATGTCAAAATACCACCATACAACCATTTGGTCTTATTTATAGACGGGACAGAGCCACCGGCTCACCGAGCGAAGCGAGGTGTCTCGTCCCTTATTACAAACATGCGAGGAGTGAACCAGCCAGATGGTTCAATCAAAAAAAGTGATTCAGACATCCCATAATATGATCCTGGCACCTTTTTTTCATCATGCTGACTACCAAAAATGCTCGAAAAAAAAAATTACTAAAACAACAAAAAATTACCAAAATGTTCGAAAAAAAATTACCGAATATGTACGAAAAAAAAAAAAAATCCAAAAAAAAAAATTGTTTGAAAAGAAAAAAAAATTACCGTAAAATGTTCGAAAAAATTGCCAAAAATTTTCGAAAAAAAAAAAAATTACCAAAAATGCTCGCAAAAAATTTTCCAAAACAAAAAGATTACCTAATATGTTTGGAAAAAAACAAATGTAAAATGTTTCAAAAAGGAAAGTTTCCCAAAAAAAAAATGTTCGAATAAAAAAAAAAAAATTCCCAAAAACAAAAATTTTCGAAAAAAAAAAATTACATTTTTTAAACATTTTCTTTTAGAATATTACCTTTCCACCCTATTCGCTTTGTCCCAATTTTGTTCTCCAAACTTTTTATTGAACAAACCTGAATACAAAAATTAATTTAGAGAAATTAGGTAATGACAATTTAGAGTCTGTCTTTTAAAATATATTTTTTGCATTCAGCGGTCCCGTCTTCATGCCTTGGCATTTACATATTACCCCATTATGTAACTACAAAGAGAGCTGAACTTCACTCAGGTTATCAAAGCTGCATCAGCCAACCAGAGCACAGAGAGCAGCTGAACTGATGATGTCACAATGTTGTGACATCACCTTGGACAAGACGTCACAATGGCAAACAATGCAATGACATCATCCTCAATGATCAAAACCTTGTGGTATACAAAAAACCATTGAGTATACAACGCAATACCACATGGGTTACTATATCCACTGCTTTTTCATACATGTGGTATTGTAAACATTATGGGATATAGTCCACTTCTTTTGCTCAGCACATTGTATTTCCAGAGAATACTAGAAGAGGTTTACATACACAAGGGGTACTATAATAAGACCAAATGGGTATGGTGATATTTTGAGATGTACTCCACAAACTCAGGATATCTCCACGAGTGGGAGTACATCTCAAAATACCACCATGCAACAATTTGGTCTTATTTATACCCCATTATGTAACTCCAAAGAAAGCTGAACTTCACTCAAATGATTAATACTCAACAGTGGCCTCAGCCAATCAGAGCTATAGCAGCTCAACTGATGATGTCACAATGTTGTGATGTCACCATTGGCTTGACGTCACAATGGTAAACAATGCAATGACATCATCAACAATGATCAAACCATTGAGTATACAAAAAACGATTGAGTATACAAGGCAATACCACAAGGGATATATCTACTGCTTTTCATGTGGTATTGCAAACATTATGGGGTATATGTATCTACTGGCCCCAGATTAATAAATCAATAGTTGTGGTCAATGGCCGGATTTGTAGATTAATGCCTCGATCCTGTCCCATACAGCAAGTAGATATCATATCATAGTGTTCCATAACATTCTGCAGTATGTTGCCAGAATGGGTCATTTAGCCCCAAGATGGGAGATGCAATACCATAGTAATAAAGTAGTATATATGATGCAATATAGCCTGATAAGAATGGACATGAAAAGTGTCTTGTCAGTGTTCCTTATGTTGATGACAAATATCAGAAATGGAACAGCGGCTTTGGTAAGCACAGCACAGCTGCATTGTCACAATGTTATTAGAAGGATGCAAGGAGGGATGATTAGTTTTTACGTCCTGCATTTATGTACTCAGTGTGTTAAATAGGACAGTTATAAGGAAAATTAAGGAGGATTAAAGCTTGTCCAATATAGGTCAAGGTGACCCGATAAGAACTAGAATTGAACACAAGACCCACATATGGAAGTTCAGACTATACCAACTGACTGAAAGTGAGTAGAAAAACATGAACTGTCAGCTTCATCATTGACAATGACATCATAGGAAAACTGCATATATAGCAAACAGAGTGTCTCTGTAGCAAGTCACTTCTGTGTCAGATGGTCAGTTCATCTTCAGTCTTTGTTTTTTGTTGTTGTTGTGTTTTTTTCAGTTACTAAGAATCATTCTATGAATTCGTAAAATGACAATGACAATGACAATGACACATATTTTATTTAGCTCTTACAGTGTACAGTATATGGTTTTACAGACAAATTGATAATTAAGGAGCTAGGAGACCTCCAAAGACAAAATTCTTGTCGCTATCGGAGGGCCACCTTGTGGTAAAAAAATTATTAAAATTATTCTTAGTATATTGAAGAGGATATTATTTTACAGTTTAATGATGTAAATGCTTACTACTTTTGAAAAAACCATGACAATCTCTGTTTTTTTAAAGTGATTTTGTAAAATAAAACAATTAAGATTAAAAAAGTGAAATGATGTTAAAGATAATGAGGCAATGCTTTACCTACCTGAATGCAAGACAGCTTCTGGATCACAAGAGGAGACTGATGACCCGCAAACATAACAATTTGATATTGAACAATTAATTTCATACTGATCTGTAAGATTCTGTTTGACATAAAACTTAAAACCATCAAAACTGTGAGTAAAGATTTTATCCTTATATTTTGAAGACATATCATTAAATACTATTGGGTACCTGTAACTCATACCATTTCTTGCGAAGTCATGTCTCACAGCAGGAACGGGAAGGTTTCTATTTGAGTGACGTGTGGGGTAGTTATGAGAATAATTATATAAAAGAAATTTTTCAGAGTAGAAATATAGTGGAAGCATATTATTGTTTAATTTATAGCAGAATTTAAGATCTTGCAGTGCACATGGATCAGGGATTTTCAAAATATTGAAGTACTTAAAAAGGGGACTTGTGTGAGCATTATATTTTGCTTTAGCTATTATTCTCAATGATTTCTTTTGTAGCTTTATCAATTTATTTGCCTTCCAACCCCATATAATCAAGCCGTAGTTTAGATAAGAAAGAATTAAAGAATTGTAAATTATATGTAATACTTCAGACGGTACAAAGTTCTTTAGCCTGTTCATTATACCTGTTGTTTTTGACATCTTTTTAGAAATGTTATCTATATGTGGTTTCCATTTCAGATTTTTATCAATTATAAGGCCCAGAAAGTTAAACTCATTTACAAATTCTATTGGAGTCTCTTCCATTACAAGATCTGGCAATGAAATTGTGCGTTTGGCTGAATGGAACACCATTGCCTTTGTTTTACTAATATTTAAAGAAAGTTTATTCAATTTCAGCCATTCAGTTATCGCTTTTAATTCGTCATTGATACTTGCGGTTGTTACATGGTCATTTTCAAAAACATTTAAAGTGGCTGAAAGTGTTGTTTCGTCAGCATATATGACGGGATGAAATTTGTCAGTAGCATTGATTAAGTCATTTGCATAAATTATAAAAAGTAGAGGGCCTAGTATGGATTCTTGAGGGACTCCACATTTTATTTCAAGAAATTCAGAAGTAATATCATTCATTTGTACGTATTGCATTCGATCAGTCAGATAACTTTTCAAAAGATCATATGAGGTATTTCTAATTCCATAATGTGACAGCTTAAACATCAGAATTTCGTGATCGAGTGTATCAAAGGCCTTCGAGAGATCTAAGTAAATGTTAATTGGAATTCTGTTGTTATCCATTTCATAAATGATTCTGTCTATTAATTCTAAAGCTGCTAATTCTGTGTAATGTGACTGCCTGAAGCCATATTGGCTGTTGTAGAAAATTTTGTTTTTGGTGAAAAAGTCATATATTTGATTATACATTATTCTCTCGAAGACCTTTGATATACTTGGAAGAATAGAAATAGGTCTATAGTTGGAAAATAGTTGATCATTGTCTTTCTTGTGGAGAGGTGTAACTTTAGCTACAGTACAAATTTCTAAATGTGGCTCAACTTAGCTGTCTATAGCTATTCATTACTAGTCTTATCCATATCTATCCATAGCTATCCATTTCAATTCTTATGTATACACTGGAATCTCTTTACCCCTTGTTTAAACAATAGTAATTGTGGATAGCTATGGCTAGCTATGGATAAGTGTAGCTTAGTTTAGCTTGAAATGGCTATGTATAGATAGCTAAGGCTAGATTTTAAATGACGAGCCACTTTTAGAAATTTGTACTGTATTTTCAACTGTTTAGGAAATGCACCATGTTCTATTGATTGGTTAATTAAGACTTTCAAGGTATCTGCAAGTTCAAATTTAACAAATTTTAGTAGTTTATTCGAAATTCCATCATGTCCATAGCTAGATTTTGGCTTAAGAGAATAAATTACTTTTATCAGTGTTATCGTATCTACTTTTGTGAATTGAAATGACTCCAGAATTGGCTGTTTCATGTAATCTTTGAACGATTTGTTTATAGGCATCTGTATTCCTTCTGCTAACTTTGGTCCAATTTCTACGAAATATTGATTAAATTTGTTTGTAATCACTCTTTTGTCAGAAGTTGTATTGCCATTTATTAAGAAAAAATCAGGGAACTCTTGCTTCTTTTTTGTTTTATTCATTATTTCATTAATTGTTGACCAAGTTTTTCTGATATCGCTCTTGAACATTTCAAATTGGTTATGATAATAATTTTTCTTTGCAATTCTGATACTACTTTTAAGAAGCCTGTTGTAAGTCTGAAAATTTAGTCTCCTACTATTATAATTAGGATCAATTGTGTCAGTAGATTTTAGTAAGTGGTACAACTTATCTTATACTTTATAGATTTCAGAATTCCTGCAGTTATCCATTTACTTTTTTTGTGTCTGTACTTATTGAATCGAACAGATTTTGTCGGAAAATATTTATGAACTAAATCTTGTAGAATAGAATTGAATCGATCATAGCTTATGTCAGGTGTTTTGCCCAAAATTTCATTTAGTCTTTGTGCAGTAGATGGACTTTGTAATTCAGTTTTAAAGCCAAGAATTGTGGTATTATTATAAGTTGTAATCTTAACATACTTTTTCTTTTCATGATTTCGGTTTAAAAGATTTAAGCTTATAAAGTAAGGCAGATGGTCAGAAATTTGATTAATGATTATACCAGCTTTAATATTATTAAGTCTATCAGATATTTTAATGATAAAATTGTCAATTAAAGTTCCCTTTCTTTCAGTTAAACGCGTTGGAAAAATGATTTTGGGAATGTAACCATTTGAAATTACTGACTCAAGAAATTGATTCACATAGTTTACTTCTTTAAATTTCAGGATGTTTAAGTTAAAGTCTCCAGTTAGTAACACATCTTTGTTGTTTCGAAAATGATTGAATACCACATTTAGCTCATTTATAAATGTTGTAACATTTTCTATTGTTTGACGAGGAGGTCTATAAATATTTCCTATAATAATTTTAGTGTTATCATGATAATTATTTCCTAACATAACTTCTATGAATTGCCCGTCCCAACTTTCAGAGTGTATGAATTTATCAATTTGATTAAATTTAAACATTTCACATATATACATGTATATAGCTACCCCTCCATGTGCACTGCTCGATCTACCAGATGAAATTAGGTTGTATCCTTCTATTTGAAACAGAGAAAGGTCACTGTCTGCTGTGAGCCATGTCTCCTGCAAGCAAATGGCGCCGAGTCTGGAATGAGAAGAATTGTACAAGTTAACATATATTTGTAATTTTTCGAATTTGGATGCTAGAGACTGACAGTTTAAACTAAGGACTGTAAAATTATTAGAAGTATTCAAAACAAATTCTGTAAAACCTGAGTTGTCATAATATGGAGAGAGATCTAACAAGGTGGGTTCATCAGTGTCCTCCTGGGAATCCAGTCCACTGCCTGCAAACAGATCAATTAAAGATGTCTCATTATCAAGTATAGTGTTTGGATCAACTGTCATACTTAATCATACAAAACATGGAATTTTGGAGATTGTATTGATAGCAGTTATCATGGTTTCTTGTTATAAGCAACTTGGTTATTATACTATTATCATCCATAAGAATTGATAAAACAATCCATTCATTATACAACAAACAAACATAAAACTGTAAAATTGATGTGTCAAAGGATTTTGATGAAATGAAACAAATGTAAATGTAAAGATTCATAGACAATTACTGGCACATGGTCAGCCAAAATATTAGTATTACGTGATTTGATCTGACAGGTGAATAATAATCTTAAAATGGATAATTTAACAATTATGCTATGTTGCTGCAAATAATGATTGTATACAAATGAATATATAAAAGTTAATGAATTGCATATTATGACATGAACATATCAATTTAGAAACTGTGATCAACACTAAGTCTTGTGTTAGAAACATCAACTTGCACATTAAGAAGATCACACAATTATTTGGAGCAAAACAGAAACATTCTGAGGAATTTGTCTTTTATGACACTTGTTCAGATGATGCTAGGAAGTAGGAACAGGCTTTATATAGGCCGCACCAGACTGCTATTCCTCTGGGAAAACTCAAAGGATGCACAAATTTGATTAGTTAATTTGGTTAAGGCTGGTCTAGACAAACAGGCTTTGTGACCTGGAAGCACTGAACAAAGCTGGAGACTCTTAACTATCTTCCGGCAGAGCAGTGATTTCCTGAAGTACTACAGGTATACATTTTGTCACTGTAACATATTGTGCAAATGAAAGAGGGGATTTCATGCTTTAAGTATAGTATAGCACCACATTTGAAATCCTGTAAAGGCAACCCATGTTTGAATGAAGTTTCATAATGTACCAAGGGTTTGCCAGAGCAGTGATGAATACATCTGTGGTATTTGTTTTGTTCTATGCATGTAATTTACTATGTGGCTGAATGCATAATATTTTTTCTATGTACTTTTTTAGTGTTTTGCTTATTGTGTTTAGGCCTATATGTCAAAAACTAGCTTTAATATAATTTTATTCTTAGACTATTCTATTCAATTCCAATTAAGTTCAGCGGACATAAAGCCCAACACTCTTGTTTAAACACTTTAGAAAATGTGAGACTGGACATACCATACACATATACAAGCTTCATCCAGACAGCTTCTCATGAGATTCAATGTTAAATATAAGAAAGCGGAAGTTGTAAAAAAGGCATCTGGCATTGACAGTTATTTTAATACTATTCATGGGAAGTATGCAAAATGTAGTCCAAAGAATGTCTTTTCCAGACATTTTCCTAGAATTTGGACAGACTGCTTATAAATTGTAGTTGGGTGCAAGTTCTGCTGAATTATAGCTGAATACAACTTCTGAGGCTTGTTCAATAGCTTATCGCAGCACTACAGATTGCTTTATTGATTTTGGGTGTCTTTAATATACTCCAATGCCACTCACTGATTGAATAACGTGTTTATTTAGTCATTCATGAAAGGCTTGCACTACAAGATCAATAGAGGTTCAAGGCCATGTAGTTTCTGTGAAGTTGTTAAGACAGGAATATTCAATGGAAATGGCAATGGAGTCTCTCAGGTCATGTGATTGTAGACAAAAATTTGTTAGCCTCTTTGTCCTTGAAAGAAAGTGTAATCATTGAATGCTCTGCATAAGTCCTCTAAATAAATTTGTTCCATAAAGAAGCTTTTAATATTTGAAAATTCTTTGTCATAAATATACTTTAATCCTGATAAGAAATAGTCAATCGATCAAGTACCTCTTTTGCCAAGTATTGATATTGTTTTCCTCCTACTTTTCTTCTCTCCTAGTCAAGTTATTCAATCAGAAAGTCTCTCAATGTCTACAACAGCATCAAATGACCCTGTCCTTCTGCATTTCTTTGGCTGTATACTCCCTGGGGAGTTGAGAAAGACTCATGCTTGAATAGGCATGCCAAGGGTGTAATTGTAAAGTCTGTTAAGACAGACTTTTTTGGTGCAATAGGCTATAAATATCATACATATACATTTTATTTGCGCACAGCATCAGCTGCAGTCCCCAGATTGCCACTGGGAACTGACCCTATATTGTCGCAGTAGCATCTGCAAACCTTTTCCAATTTACTGGCAAGCCTCTGAACAATGTCTTAAAACAATAGCAACCACCTCTGTTGGGAGAAGTGGGCATATTAAAAGAATAATGTGAACAAGATTTATGAATTATGTTGAAAACTGGCCTTTCAGCAGGGGATACAGAGATTTTGACCTGATCTGATTTTAGAAATTTTTCAATTGCATTAAATCGAGCTCCCAAAATGCCTTGATAACCCAAAACAAGTAAAGACATTCAATCAGTTTATATATAGTCACTTCCCTTGAATGTAAATTTAACTATAAATCATTATAAGAGTGCAAAGTCATCTAACACAAAAACTATAAAAAAAAGTGCAAACCAGTAATTTCTTGCTTTATATTATATTAAACCGGAACGCACTTTAAAAAAGTGAAAAAGAGACCACTTAGCTGAAGCGAGCCGCTATAAATCTTGTCCTTGAAAACATATGGTGGGAGCTTAAGAAAGTTGTGACTTGAATGCCTTGGCATGGGACCTAGTAATATATCAAAGACAGAGTTTAACTCAGAAAAGGAAGTTGAAATCTGGAGTTGCAAAGTTCAAACTCAGTACTTGCAACCTTTAGAAAAAGTTTTTTAATCAGCTCCATGGCTCTGAAACTGCTTTCTTGAGGTTCTCTCAGATGATAGCCATCAATATTAAGGTGAACTCAACAGCAGTTATTATTTGAACATGAACAATGAGTTTTTGTAATACAAGGATTCAAGAAACATTTAAAAATGCTGAACCGCCAACTAGCAGATACAGTCTAGCTTTGTCGAAATAGCTCTTCTGATTCTCCTTTCCTTTTTCTGAATTTTCTTAAATTTTTATACTTTCCAGCTTTTCCTGCTCAATTACATTATCTTGCAGAAGGAGTAGTGATGTTTTTAAATGACACCCAAAATCACTATACTCCATGTCATGCAAAGAATTAGATATAGTAACCGGATGAGTGAATGCTTAAAAAAACAAAAGTTAAGATAATTCTTTGGTGTCTTCTAGGATTATAGTCGGATTTACCTTACTCTAAACAAAAATTACTTGGGTTTTAAAACTCTTTGGAGAACATTGGAGAAAATCCTTTGGATCGGTATATCCCTTGGGTCTGCAGAGAATTATTTCTGTTGTCTTGGAAACTGAAATGAGCCTTCTTTCACTTTCAGCCTTTGAAGGAATCTTGGATTTCTTAACACAAAGGGAAAATCATATTGCAGCCTTAGATTAATAATTTCAGATGCCTTAAAAGCAGTTGTGCCTTGAGCCATCCGAGCTCATTGTTTGCCTTCAGTTACAAGTAACCACTCTCATAAATATTCATTGTGATTTCCCTGTAAGTGTGAAAAGCCGTCACCAGTTGCTGTGTGACTGGCAATATTTTGGTGAGCATTTACACTTTTTGCAAGAGATTGGGAAGGAATGTTTACTTTGAAGCAAATGTATAATATAAGCAATTCATGTATAAGAAGCATCTCGGAGAAGTTATCATTGACAAAATACAATTTCAACGCAGGCCTACCTAAATTCAGACTAATGCGTGAATGTTTCATTGTGCGTAATATAAGTCTAAAATGTGTAGACAAAGACCTACCACATTATATTCACTGAAAAAAAAGATTGTGAAAAATACAGCCACATCCTGTTAACTTTACATAGTTTTAGCCATCATACATATTACAGTCAAAAACCGTCAACTGAATGGAACCTTTCTGTAAAATCTACATGAGCCGTAAAACATACGTATTTCATCTGTCATTCTGGACCATGGTTAAGTCCTGTTAGTGGAACATTATGTTTCTGTTTAAACTACAGCAACTGTACAAAATACAGATTAAATCTGTAATTATACAACAGTTAAGTGCTGTTAGCAGTGTGGCAAGTTTCTGTTAAAACTGCATGGATAACAATTTATACAGAAGTAATCTGTAGAGTCTTCCTTTTTGTTTGTCAGTGTTTCACACGTTTGTTGCAAGAGTTTTAACTGAAACAATTAAGGCAAGTATATAGGTTACATTGTTTCAAGTGCTAATAGACAGCAGTTAAGGACTCAGGACAGGTTAAACATTGAAGAAAAGCACATGCACAAGAGGTTGAAATTGTAAAACAACCTGTTAATGCTCCTTTAAGATAAGTATTTCTATTTTAAAAGCATTTTAATTTTGAATTGATATCATAATATAATTATATATTCCATATATTTGTATCTATATCTGTATAATGCTATGTATGCCTACTACTACACCTATTATTAGACATTCATGGCTTAATAGTTTCTATAATCTATTCATCATGTCTTAGCACAAACATCAAATATGAATTTGTCAATTTAAATCTTAACTTAATATTCCTCAAGTTAATTAGGCCTATACATTAGCTCTCTAAATTTGATTTTGACCTTGAGACCAATATTCAATTTCTTTGAAAATAGAACAAAATGGCAATACATGTGTTTTACTTTCAGGAGCTGGCCATGTTTGGTTGACAGGACAATCGGTGGATACACACTTCTATAGGTTAGTTTTTGGTGGTCATTCCTGTGATGTTTGGGTTACCAGGTGGATGGAGGATAGGGCTTTTTCGTCCTGTATTTGTGTATTGACTGGTCATAAAAGGACAGATGGCAACCACACATGTAGTAGTGGTACAGATTTATTCGTAATTTTGATAAAAGATGGTTATTATAGTGCAAAGCTTTTAACCTGCATTGAATTATAGTGGGGCAGGTATGTAAAAAAATAGTGCATTTATACATAGAAGCATGAAACTTGGTGCACACCTAAATAACATCTATACAAACATATTTGGATAGGGAGCCACTTCAGATTTAGCTTAGGTGGCTACTGGCTGCCATTTTCCAAAATGTCGGTCAATTCTTCCATTTTGCTGTTTTCTGTGTAGTTCCTACCAATAGAATACACGTAAATATTGTTTTTTATTACTTCTCTAAGTATTCAGTACATTACTATGACATTTTTTTGTGGCCTTGGTCTATTTTAAGGCTTGTTGGAATCCTTTTTGTTAAAAATATTGATTCAAACACTGGATTTCGCGGTTACGGATGGTTACACCAATTCTCTATAAATCTCAAAATAAATTACATATTTGAATTCCTTGTAAGAAGAGCTTTCAAATGAGTACCCGCATCAATGGGTTTCGTAAACTTGGTGCGAAAATGGAAAAAATGAAAATAAAATGATTTTTGAAGATTTTGTTGTTTGTTTAATTTTGACAAAAAAATCACGGTAACTATTGATGCTCTTCTAACAAGGAATTCAAATATGTAGTCAGTTTTAAAATCAATTGAGATTCCATGAAACTATGGGAAACCGCGAAAATGATACATTTTCTTCAACAGTTCTAACAAAATGGACCCTGACTACCCTAAAATTCCTCAGTTCAATCCAGAAATCAATTGATAATGTTCTTTAGATCTGTAGAAGGAATAATGAGCACGGTTTCGATACTTTAATACTATAGGCACTTCACAGAAAGCAGGAAAATGAAAAAATTAGCCACCATTTTGAAAAATGGCTGCCATGGGTCAACCAGGTCAAATCTTAAGTGGCTCCCTATCTAAATATTTTCTTTAAGACGTTTTTGAAATTTGTGCCAAGTTTCATGCTTCTATGTATAAATGCACTATTACTCCCTTATTCATGACAAATCTGCCCCGCTATTAAGTTTGAAGGTATTGTAATCACTTTTGAAAAATGTTGTCCTTCCGCATGTCCTGTAGGCATGCAGCTGGGACACTGCTGGGTGTTAAGAAGGTAGGCAGGTAGAATGTTTCCATGCAAAGCTCCACCACTATTGCATGTAGGCCTACATGGATGAAGTTTGGTATACATATAGCCTATGTGGCCTGGGTGTGCCTTTTGATGGTTTTATTGATGAGTATTTTTACTTTTTATAAAAATTACAACAACAAAAAAAATTTATTTTGTTTCCAGAACACTATTGCATGTACATGGATGGAATTTGATACAAATATAACCCATCTCACCAAGTTGTGCCTTTTGATGGTCCGATTAATGAATATTGTAAAACTATACTTTTTAAAAAATTTCTGAAAAATTATATAAAATCATTTTAAAGTTTCCGGGCCTGGACTCAACCACTATTTCATGAACATGGATGAAGTTTGGTACAGATATATATAGCCTATATGGCCTAGTTGTGCTTTTTGGTGGTCTCATTGATGGGAACCATATATATATAGCAAATGAAAAAAATATTGAAAGTTATTTTTTTTCTTTTCTTGCCTAAGAATCAGCCACAATAGCATGTTGATGGATGAAATTTGGTGTAACATATAGCCTTAGCATATATCGTGAAGTTGTGTCTTTTGATTGCCTGATTTATGGATATTTGATGCTCTATGAAATATTGAGAAAACATTAAAAAACATATGCTGCGCGGCAGCAAACCTTCAGTGAATAACACCTTTAGAAGATTACAATTACTTTTAATATTTGTTCTCAATATTATAAAAAGCATAGAATATCTATCAGTCAGACCATGAAAAGGCACAAATAGACCATATGAGCCATATGTGTACCAAACCTTAAATAGTGACGTGAGTCTTGGGCAAGAAACAAAGATTTCTTTTTTTCATTTAAAAAAAGTATATAATATTTTTCCAGACCTTTCAAAAGGCACAACTAGACCATGTAGGCAATGTGACTGAGTCTTAGCCCGAAAAACAAAAACAAAAATTTATTATTTTTCTCTTTTTTTTTTGAAGAGTATAGAATATCTATCAATGAGACCATCAAAAGGCACAACTAGGCCATATAGGCCACATCTGTACCAAATTTCATCCATGCACATGCAATAGTCTTGGCCCGGAAACACAAATAATTTCTATATATATATTCTTTTATTATTTCAAAAAGTATGGAATGTCTATGCATCAGACCACAAAAGTAACAACTAGACCATACAGGCTATATGTGTACCAAATTTCTTCTTCCATGTACATTCAATAGAGGCCAAGTACTGGCCTAGGAATGACCCATCCGCGGCCTAATCTGCCTGCTGCCCGCCGGACAACATCTTACTCAAATGATTACAATACCTTCTTTGAATTTCTTTCGCTGAAGATAAAAATTGACAAATTCATTGCGCAGAACACTTGAACGGCTTATTGAACATGCTGCACCTGTTACATACTAATCACCATTCTTTGATGCTTCCCTTTGGATATGGCTCACTAAAATCAGAGGTTTATGACCACGGGCTTCTGTGCTATTTGTATAATAAAATTAGTTATAATGTATCAATACAAATTAGCGCAAAATCCCATGTGTTTATGACAGGCACTTTGTTTTTATATGTACCCCGCCTTAAACTGTTTCACTGTGCCCCACAGAGCTTTCTTTATAAAAATTCCGATGTCTGCATTTTGGATATCATCTCACTAAACTAAGACAAATAACCACAGTTTAAATCCCCAGCAATTGATTTGTGTTATTCCATTTTCAGCACATCTGTCTTCTTTGAAAACAAAGAGCAATGGTCGTCGTTATTGGTGATGTCGTTGTGTCGGTTCAGGTTGGTATAACAGTCCATTTGTGACCTTAAAATTTCGCTTATTTTTATGAAATTTGGTACAGGCAATGGCCTGTGGATATGGATTGGGAACATGTCGAGAAATCCAAGATTGTGGCCATTTTGGTGGCCATCTTTCTTTTTTCTTGAACTGCTCATTGTGACCTTAATATTCTGCTTATTAGTTATGACATTTGGTACCTGTCTTGGCCTGTGGGTATGAATCAGGAACATGTCAAGAAATCCAAGATGGCTGCCGAAATGGCCACTACAAAATGGCTGGCATTCTTGAAGTGCCACTTTGACCTCAATATTTCGCTTATAGTTATAAAATTTAGTACAGTTGGTTATGGATTGCGAACATGTCGATAAATCCAAGGTGGCCGCCATTTTGTCGGCCATCTTTCTTCATGCTTGATTTGCCCAGTATGACCTTCATGTTTTGCATAGAGTTATGAAATTTGGTCTGGATCGGGAACATTTCAAGAAATCCAAGATGGCTGACGAAATGGCCTCTTCAAAATGGCCGGCATTCTTGAACTGCCCAATGTGACCTGGATCTTTCGCTTAGAGTTATGAAATTTGGTACAAGCATTGGCATGTGGGTACGGATAGGGAACATTTTGAGAAATTCAACTTCTGCTGCAGAAACTAAACCAAAACATTTTCTAGGTAGTGTCTGGGTGTCCCTGCCTGTCAAGCACATTTCTTGCTTTATGGGGGGGGGGGGGCGCTTATCTAGGAGAGAGTATCCAAACCTCAATGCCAGTTCATTCTGACACTGCTATTGGGGATGTTGATGAGTAATTAGGGACGACATGTAATTAGGTCCCAAAAATATTTCTGTATCCCATTCAACTTCAAAACTTCACAAATGCAGAGTATCAACGTCATTAGATATTTGCTTTTATCTATTCGATTTTTAGGTGGCAAGTTTGCCACCTTTTCCATTAATTGGGTTTTGGGGTTTGGTTGACTTTTGAAGGTGTATCGCATAATGACAGCAAGACAGTTTTGGTCATAGTGCGGGAGGTTTGAGTGTGTGGGAATTGATAGTTAAAAGCAATTCAAGTGGGCTAATCTGAGAGCATGTGGCAAGGTGCGATGGATTGACAGGTGTTTTTTATTGGCTGTGGCTTCACTGGAAATTTTATAATTTAGTGGGTGTGGCTTTTCAGAGCTAATCAGGATATGGGACATGGTGGGTGTGGTCATATTAGCCAATAGGGATACATGTTGTGAACAGTTGGGTCATACAAGGGGGGGTTCATGCAAAAAAATTGTTGTTTTTGTTTGCTAGTTGTATTACTAGGCTTGGATACTCCTGGGGGAAGGCACCTTTTTCTGGGGGGGGGGGGTCACCTCAGGGGGTATTCACAAAAAACTTTTTTTTGCTAGTTATATTGCTAGATTGGGGGTCACCTCAGGGAGAGGTACTTTTTAAAATTTTATATATTTTATCTCTCAGGGAGGGACACAAAATTTTATATTTAATAGAAGGCTGGAGGGGGATCAACTCAGAGGGGGGATTCTCGCAAAAAAACATTTATTTTTTGCTAGTTATATTGCCAGTTATATTGTCACCTCAGAGGGAGGTACTTTTAAAATTTTAGTTTTTACAAGGCCTGCAGGGGGTCACCTCCGGGGCGGTAGAGGGGATAGTCACAAATTTTTTTTTTCTAGTTATTAGGTGGTGTCACCTCAGAGGGAGGTACTTTAAAATTATATTTTACGAGCCCGAAGTGTCATCTCCGGGGGGTACTCGCAAAAAAATAATTTATTTTGGGCTAGTTTTATCGCTAGACAGGAGGTCACCTTGAAGGCTTGGACAGAGGTACTTTATTCAACAAGACCCAAGGGGGTCATCTCTTTGGGGTGTACTCACAAAAAATTGTTTTATTTGGCTATTTATATTGCTAGGCTTAGGGGTCGACCAGATGATCTTGAGGGGGGGGGGGCTATGGATATTTGGTGAAAAAAAAAGTTGTTTCCCACTTGACACTGAAAAAAAGTTTGTTCAGCACATGGAAATAAAAAAAAAGTTTGTTTCCACCTGTAGCTAGGGAACCGTAATGTTAAAATTCCGATAAAAAAAATTTGTCGGGCGTTCACAAGCAAAAAATTGTTAGTCGACGCAACGTGAATGAAAAGCAGTTTGTCTCGGGGTTAAAGTCCATAGCCCCTCCCCTCAACTATCATCTGGTCGGCCCCTTAGGGTCAACTTTGGCAGCTTTTGGCAGAGGTACTTTCAAAATTGTATATATTACAAGGCCTGAGAGGGTGACCTGAAGGGAGTCCTTGTAGAATTTTCTTTTGCTAAGTTATACTACCAGGCTGGGGGTCACCTCAGAGGGGTAGGCTATTCAATAATTTTTCTTTTACTAGTTACAACAAGTGCACACCTTCTCATTCTTCTGCTTTCTTAGAAATCCAAGATGGCTGCCAAAATGGCCACTCCAAAATGGCGACCATTCTTGATCTGCCCACTGTGACCTTTATATCTAGCGGGGCAAGTATGTAAAAAAATAGTGAATTTATACATAGGAGCATGAAACTTGGCGCACACTTAAAAAACATCTATAAACACATATTTGGATAGGGAGCCACTACAAATTTAGCTTAGGTGGCTATTGGCAGCCATTTTCCAAAATGGCGGTCAATTCTTCCATTTTGCTGCTTTCTGTGTAGTTCCTACAAATAGAATACACGTAAATATTGTTTTTCATTGCTTCACTAAGTATTCCGTACATTACCAAAACATTTTTGGTAGCCTTGGTCTATTTTCAGGCTTGTTGGAATCCTTTTTGTTAGAAATATTGATTAAAACACTGGATTTCGCGGTTACGGATGGTTAAACCAATTCTCTATAATTCTCAAAATAAGTTACATATTTGAATTCCTTGTAAAAAGAGCTTTCAAATGAGTACCCGCATCAATGGGTTTTGTAAACTTGGTACGAAAATGGAAAAAATGAAAATAAAATGATTTTTGAAGATTTTGATTTTTCTTTAATTTTGACAAAAAATTCACGGAAACTTTTGATGTGACCATTCATTTGAAAGCTCTTTTTACAAGGAATTCCATGAAACTATAGGAAACCGCGAAAATGATGCATTTTCTTCAACTGTTCTAACAAAAAGGACCCTGACTACCCTAAAATTCCTCAGTTCAATCTAGAAATCAATTGATAATGTTTTTTAGATCATCAGAAGGAATAATGAGCACTGTCAAGCTATAGGCACTTCACAGAAAGCAGGAAAATGAGATAATTAGCCGCCATTTTGAAAAATGGCTGCCATGGGTCAACCAGGTCAAATCTGAAGTGGCTCCCTATCTAAATATTTTCTTTAAGACGTTTTTGAAATGTGTGCCAAGTTTCATGCTTCTATGTATAAATGCACTATTACTCCCCTATTCATGACAAATCTGCCCCGCTAATCTGGCTTATGGTTGCAATTTTCTACAGGTATTGGCCTGTGAGTATGAATTGGGAACATGTCGAGAAATCCAAGATAGAGGGCACTTTAGCAGTTTAGCAGCTATATTTCTTGATTCCTGAACTGCCAAATGTGTTCTTGGCCTGTGGGTATTGTTTGTTAACATGACGATAAATTCAAGATGTAGACCAATTTGTGACTGCCGTTTTGGCAGCCGTCTTTCGTCATTCTTTAACTGTCCATTTGTGACCTGAATATATATCCCTTAGAGTTATGAAATTTGGTAAAAGTATTCCACATTAAGATAAACTTTAAAATCAAATCTCTTTGCAGCCGTTTTTGCCACCAATTGAATCAGCAGATTCTTGTTACAATTTTATTAAAGTTGATCGATTTTGTGATACTGTCCATCCACAAACCTTACAAATATAGGGTAAAACAATTCAAAATGCCAAAAACAAATCAGGGATCAAATTTATATATCACCCTGTATTTTATGGTGTATATCTGTTGCACTAGAGGTCAGTATGAGCATGTAGAGATTGATGATGTATTCTAAAAGAAGGATATTACAAGAAATGGAACACCGCTCCAGGGGGTGTTTACTTCGGCAGCCTGCTCTATGCATGTTTTGAGACCTGTCTTTTGTAAACATTTCATACCCCCTTAGACATGTTGTGAAATTTCGAATTCTCAATGCGGAATTCGAAGGCGAATCATCCAGTGGTGTGCCTACTTTCAAGGGCAACCATAATATAATCAGGATGAATGTTTATAGCATTTGGCTAAATGCATCGAAACTTTTGAAAAATACTTTCCCTCAGTGCGGTCAGTGGTTGGGAATTTCGCAAATCAATTTGCAAATAAATTATGACTTCTTAGAAAAGTTTTAATATCTATAGATTACCTCGGTCTGTTTCCTTTCATGAGACAAAATTAAGTGATGTAAATAATGGCTTTAGTAAAGGTTGTTTTTTTTTATTCAATAACTATAAACATGAACTCAGCTACTTTTGTGTTGCTTTCCAGGTGCTGGTAGTCTCAGGAATCCTTCAGCTGCTCTTTCCTGTAATTTCAACTCCTCACTAGTCCCCAGCCATGTTGAATACTAACTTAGGGTAAGCTACTTTTACAAGTTACTTTATGTTCATTTCCACTTAATATAAGAACTCTCTCCAGGAAATGGATAAACTTTCAGCTATGTTCAGTTTCTGATAAAACCTGCCCTTTTTTTACTACAGGGTGTAGCAAAAAAAAACTGATTAGTACATAATTTCTTTCTGCAAATCAATAAGAATAATTCTGCAGCCAATTGGAGAACTTCAGAAATAGTGGTCCTCTGTCACTGTATTGTTTCTGAAATGTTTCTGCAGGAAAATCAGCAATTTTTTCGGAGTTATGCAGCTCGGGAATTTGTATGCACTTTTGCTTTGCAGCTGTCAGCAGAATTCTGCAGTTTCTTTAAAATTCTGCAGAATTCTGCAGTTTCTTTAAAATTCTGCAGAATTCTGCAGTTTCTTTAAAATTCTGCAGGAAGCTGCAGAATTATGCAGTTCCCTGCAAGATTTCTGAACTTCTGTTGCTTCTTTCAGCTTATTGCCATGCATCTGCAAAGTTCAGACCTCTTTGACAAGTATTTTGCCGCTACCCAGGAAACGTTGATTTGGGGGTGTATTGGTTTGGGGGTTAGCAGGGGGTCAGGAGTTTTGGTGGTCCTCTGTCACTGCAGCATTTCTGAAAAGTTTCTGTAGCAAAATTTGTAATTCTGTAGGAGTAATGCAGGTTGGGAGGTTTTTATGCACTTCTGCAGCTACAGAATTCTGCAGGAAGCTGCAGAATTTCACCAATTCTACAGCTGCCTTCAGAATTTAAGAAACTGCAGAATTCTGAAGCTAGTTGCAAAGGTGCATAAAACCTCCAAAGGTGCATAATTCCTACAGGATTTACAGATTTTGATGCAAAAATTTTCAGAAACGCCTCTGGGACAGACGAGCACAATACCACACGACCCTCACCCACCCAACCCCTCCGTACCGTGACCCAGGGTTGCTTGATTTAAATCATTTGATCATCTGAAAATTTTCAGAAAAACCCCTGCCCCCCCCCCATACCGCTTAAAATATTAAAAAAAATCTGTAAATCAAATAAATCTGATTTTTAGAATTTTTTAAAATTTAAATCCGATATTTTTGCAACCCTGCCACTACCCCCCCCCCCAAAACTGACATTTCCAGGGTATAGTGGCAAGACCTTGTCAATGAGCTCTGAACTTTGCAGATGCATAACAATAGGCCTATGCTAGATAAAGTAACAGAGGCCTATGCTAGATAAAGTAACAGAGGTTCAGAAATCCTACAAGGAGCTGCAGAACTGCAGAATTCTTCAGAGTTCTGCAGGCAGCTACATAACTCCTATAGAATTACAGATTTTGCTGCAGAAACTTTCAGATACCCTGCTGGGCCAGACGAGAATCAAAAAACTCCTAACCCCCTGCTTGCATATGAAATGGTCATCCCCTAAGCCATCATATCCAGCTGGGCAATCGTATCTACATGTATGCAACTAATCCTAGCAATGCACAAATGCAAACCCTGTCTTTCTTAACTCTCTGTGACTGCTCGTTTGTTTATATGACTGGACCTAACTCATAATAAACTTCTCTTTCTTTTCAGACATGAAATATTTTATACTGCCACACCATATGGATCTTTTTGTACGCCACAACATCAGTCCTCCTCTGAGGCTCCTCAATATTGAACCTGCAACTAACAAGAATTCCTTTTAAGGTAAGACGTTCTTCCTTCCTGACACCAACAGTATCAATTCATTTTATCAAAAAAGAATGCATTAATGTTTTTGAAAATATCTCAATTGACCATTTTTCTCTTCAGATGCTTTTTTCTGAAGACACTGAAACACCAAGACACCAAGATAAGGAAGAGAACGAAGAAGACCAACATAATCTTTATGGATCACACTTCGAAAATTAAATTTATTTGCTTTTCAACAAACCAAAATTTAATGATCATCTCCTGTTTCATGAGAGAAAAAATAGGATTTTACCATCTTGCAAATTTGAAGGATGTGATTCCTCAAAAAGGTTCCCTGCAGGCTTTGCTTGTTCATTATCATATATATGCTGGTTCTCTGTACAAGCTACACAGTACATTCTGTATCCAGCATGACTCATGGAAGTATAAACTTTTTTTAACTACATGATGGTTAAGATTCACTGAGGAGAAATTGCCATGGATAAATTGAGGTGTTCAAACCAGGAGTTGGTAATTTTAGTGATATTCATATATTTTACTCTGTGCCAAAAACGATGTGATGAAAATTGCTAATAAAAATTTTAAAATCAAGCATGATGTTATTGTTGTTTTTAATTAAAAATTTGTCAAAATTTAGATCTGTGACTTGATAACACTTTTGGAATAATGATAGTCATGTTCTACCAAAAATTTGAGGCTTGCTAATCTGATGCTTTAAGGAAAAAATTAAGAAAACGAGGAAAATTTTATTTTCTATAATGTAGACAGGTAGAACAATTAATTTACTGAATGAGCAAAGGTGTTGATATAGCTATTTTCCTAATTATAAAAAAACTCCCTATATACAGATATTACATTAAAAAGCATCAAAATGTTCTATTCTATTGAATTGTGATTTAGAACACTCCACTGCTAACCAGTAATTGCTCTGGGTCATAATTATGTTTTTTTTAACGAGTTAAACATTGCTAAAAATGGCAGCATGAGGGGGCTGTCAATATTACAGGCATATTCCAGTAAAAATTACGGATTGCTCACCATCCATAGTAACGCTTGAACTGTTGAAGTTACAGTAAAAACATGTAAAATATACAGTTTCAATGACGCTACATATTTACGGCTTTAGTCTGTAAATTTCACAGCAACTTGTTGGCACCCAAAACTGCCAGCTATTTTACCGTAAATTTTACAATTTTTTTTTTCAGTGTTGCATTTCAGATTTTGGCATTCTTGGACTCAACTTGCTTGAGTACAGTGTATTGCAAACTGCTGTTCCCAGGTAGCCTCTGGGAACTGACTCTATTGTTGCTGTAGAATCTGCAAACCTCTTCCAATTGCCTTGCTTAGGCTATATCTTAATACAATACCCACATCCCTGTTGGGAAAAGTTGGCATATTAAATGAAGATGGCAAACAGGTTCTCCCGTGCCTACTAAAAACTGGCCTCTCCTCGGGGAATAAAAGGGTATTGGATGATCTGATTGTAAATTTAATTTCAATTGTTCAGACTGACATGTCTTCGTGACCTTTTAAACAAATAAAGGGGATTTCTTGTTCTGCTATATAACCAAAGATAAACTAATGTGATTGATTTTTAATGTTTTTAATATGCCCCTGATACACTCAATGATTGAACAAAGTGTTTATTCAGTCACTAGTGAATGGCTAACACAAGAAGATCAATCAAAATTCAAGGTCAAGCAGTAAAGTGAAGTTGAATAGATGGAAAGGTGGATGGAAATCTCAACGAAGTCTCCGAGGTCATGAGCAGTGGGATAACAATGATTGATTGCATGGCTTGACCTTTGCTGTAAAATAGAAACAGTAGGAAGAAGTGAAGGGTGATAGCTCAGTTGGTAGAGCATAGGGCTCCTATAGAGAAGTGCTGCGCCTGCGTGGGTTCGAGCCCAGGCAGGGTCAGCCTCTCAATGAGCCTCTATGTACTATAAATAGCCCCTGACTTTAAATGGAGGCGGGTTGTATCCAGTTTTCTATACTGGGGCAACTAAAAGACCATGGACATCCCTGAATTAATGGGGTATGTACCAGACTCACAGCCTTACCATCTCTCATATGGCGATCCATAATCGTCAACATAATAATGGCGTGAGTGTTCATAAGGAAGAAGAAGTGTAGAACTGAATGTCTTAAGCTGTTCTTGCTCTTAACTGCATGTTCATTCAGTAGCAATTTGTCAAATTTTTAATTGTGTGTATATATTCAACTTAATCTGTAGCCAATAGTTTGTGTCTGAATACTCAAGTGAACAATGGTTGTGGTCTGTTCTAGGAGTGCAACTTTCAATTCCAAGTAAGTGTTGTTAATTTTCATCCTTTAATAGACACAAGTCATCCTTCGGTGTATGGGAGGTCACGAGGAGTCTCAGTCTTAGAGGTACAAATAAAATGCAGGAAGATGTATCTTGCTTTTCTCACAATAAATTATGAGATCCCAAGTCACTGAGATTCCAAAGTCATTACAACAGCATAAGTTATACATGCTCACTGCCAGAACAAAAGCTTATCTCGTTTTCGTGACAGGAATTTTTTTGGAGAAATGAATCCTAAATTGCTTGCAGTGATACAATACATGCAACTGGTTTGAAAAAGCATACGTATCTATATAATATATACACTGTCACATCATAATCACATGTTCCATTAAACAGTGAGAGCGATTACTCACATCTTTAAGTGGGCTTATGGAACTTGCTTCATATATCTGATAGAAACTTCATAGTTGTATCCTGAAGAGATTTGTTGTAAGTAGCAGATGCAGTAACACAAAATTGAAGTAAGTGGTGTACATATCAGACTGCTTGTGTTCCAGTCTAAGGAATCAGTGGAATTATGGTGACTTCCTGGTGATTTCTTCTTACCATAGTGACACTTGTCCCCTCCAAGCCATAATATGCCTCATATATTATAAGTGACTCAGTGATGACTTATAAAGACAAAGAGTCCAGGATCAATAGATAACTGCTCTGCTGAAATAGGGGTTCAATTGTTGACAAGATGGCTGTATGAATAGCTGGCTGAGCTGGGTGGTGGATGGTGGTTTTCTGCAATCTGAATGAACGGGAAAAGGGGTGGAGGTCATCAACACTCTAAAAAATAAACCTGATACAAAAACCTTATTTGTTTTTGTGCTTGTCCTCCAAATCATTCCAATTTGAGTCTATGCCTGTGGAAATATGATGGACCACAGGGCTGGCTGTCAAGCTTAGCCAAGATGTAACCCAAATGTGTATCTGGTCATATATCATATCGATCATTTTAAAGAAACTACATAGATTTCGATATGTGATATATCGTTTCACAGATATTGGCTGATAACTGCTTATCAGAGTGGCAATCATGTGATTGATAGCCATGTTTCCACATGCATGCACTTGATATGTGATTTAAGCATGGGGTTGACAAGCTATTGGTGCAGAAAATGGCTTTACAACTTACTTCCCAGGCTTAAATCCTCTCTGTGCATGCATTGTTTGCCAAGATACTTTAGAGTCTTTAGTGACTCAGTAAGAAAATGTCGTCTTGGTTCTCAATCACAGCCACCCTTGCCTTTTAGTTGAATAAAAAGCAATCACTTCTGAGGGAAAATCTCAGTAATCGAATTTCATTCAGTGGCCCACATCAGTGGGGCTGATTAATCAATAGTCAATTTAGAGCATGAGGGAAATGCTGCACTGTCTCCTGGAACCAGTTCAGACCCATTTTGTGGATTTTGATGACCACTTCAGCTGCCATGGATCCTCTTGTGGTCATTGTTGTCAGACAAAAGCTGTAATTAAAGTGACAAAGTCTGGGACAAGTGCAGGACAAGTGCTGGTAAACAATCCTGAGAGCTCCTGTACAGGTGCACCCCTGGGCCTGACTGTCAATCAACCACTCCCGTCATATATCAAAGCCCTTGCCACTATTATTGACTGATGCAGAAAGCCTTTTCTCTCAAAGATCAGTTATCATTTTTCTCTACTACAACCAATGTTAAATAAATTACTTTAAAAGATATAAAAATATTACATATTCTGATTATGAGCAAGCCATAATTCATCGTGTTATAACATTGCATATACATGGAATGAAACAGACTGAAAGGACGTGTTATCTTGGGTCGCTGTAACTCCAAGAAACTGACTAATGCGAAATGTGTAGCAATGCTGTGGAGCAGATCTGTCTGGTTTAGCATCACTGAAGCTACTACACATGTACCACACCAATGGAATTCACTTTGTATATCTCAAAGAAACTTCAGAGTTGCAAAGTGCATGCTGAAGTGATTTACATCAATGACTCTCTGTAAGTAGCAGACGCAGTAACACACAATTCAAATAAGGGTTGCACACATCAGACTGCTTGCCTTCAAGCCTAAGGGATCGGTGAAATTATGGTGACTGCCTGATAAATTCTCCTCATCATAGTGACGCTTGTCCCCTCCAAGCCAACTTGGCTTAGCAGTGCCGCTTTATGCCATTACCAATTCCTGTAACTTGGCCAGGATCTTTGCCCTGTAAGACCTTGTCACAGTTGCTTCAGTTGCACATTGATCATTACTGTGTTTTACGTTCTCAGATTTGTAGCATTACTGTGGTTTTACTGTGCCTCATATATTATATTATAAGTGACTTAGATGTGATTTGGTGGATCGAGATCAAGGCGTGAGGTGCCAATGCTGAATGGTTCTTTTACAGCTGGTCACCTTAGAGAAGGCTGCATTGCTAGATTGTTGACAGGAAAGCTGGGTAGCCAGCTTAGCTCGGTGGTGGATGGTGAGTCTTCGGCGATTTGGATGGATGGCAAAACGGGGTGGAGGTCATCTGGCAGGGCCATCCAGTGATCAACTCCTTCCACTTGGCCTCAGCAGTGGCTGCTACGTGCGTACATCAATGCCTTTGAATGTTTGCTATCAAATGGGCTCCTGCCTTTTGCCTCCATCAATTAACTTAGCCCTTTGCTCAACCCTACATTTTTACATCCACTTTTTTTTTCTCACATACTTTCAATAGTACCACAACCTTAAGAAATATGGAGTTATCTGAAAAATATTCAATACAGAATATACAGTACTATATTGTTTCTTTAGAGACAGGACCTTGGTGAGATCAATTTGTTGAGCTGCCTGAGTTCCAATTGAACTTGATAATATAGCTATGAGAACACCATGACTAAAAACTTTTCATAACCAACTACTTCTGAAACTATTTACATGATTATTATCCCATCTGATGGGCAAGAGGTAATTATCTACCTCTACAGCATAGTAGCATTATTTGATAAGTATGGGAGAACAATGGTTAGTGCACAAGAGAACTAAATTACTGATCATGCATGATACAATTTAAATGACTGACACATTTTATGTATTTGATGGCATCTGACTGCAATCTTAGCTAAGGTATTTGAGTATCTGGTTAGACCTGCATTGCATGCTCTTCATAAAATGTTAACTCTCAAATATAATCACAGTGGTAATCTTACCCAGTTTCCAGATGAGTTTGCTTGATATGTGAATTAAGCATTGGGTTGACAACTTTTTGGTGCAGAAAATGGCTTTACAATATACTTCCAAGGCTGAAACCCTCTTTGCAATTTATTCCTTACTGGACTGATTTTTAGTGACACGGTAAGCAAAAGTCGTCCAGGCTCTCAATCACCGCCACCCTTGACTTTTGAAGTGAATAAAAAGCAATCTGTTCTCAGGGAAAATCTCAGTAATTGAATTTCATTCAGTGGCCCACATCACTGGGGCTGATTAATCAATAGTCAATTTAGAGCATGGGGGCAATGCAGCATTCCCTCACTCCCTCCTGGGACCAGTTGAGACCCATTTTGTGGATTTTGATGACCACTCCAGCAGTCATGGATAATCTTGTGGTCATTGTTTGTCAGGCAAACAACTGATCGCTCCGCCAACCAAAAAAGCTGTAATTAAAGTGACAGAGCATGGCACAAGTGAGGGACAAGTGCCTGTTATTAGTACTTTGTGCTCACTCCTGCAGAGCTCCTGCTCACATGCACCCCTTGGGATTCACTGTCAATCAACCGCTCTCATTATACTAAAGTCAATAGCAATAATGCCAAGCCTTTGACTAATGCAAAAGGCTTTTGCTCTCAAATATGTCAGGTTTACTCTGGTCTAATTTTCTTAAGTGCCAAGTCTTGTCATTTACGGGTGAAAATACACTTTATTATTTATTGTTCTGTTTGATCAATGAATATTGAATGCACCAAGACTTAGTCAACTCTCCAATGATTGAGTTAGATGGTAAGACATTAACTTTGAGCTAACAGAAATTAATGGCCAAAGGTAAGGAAGCTCAAAATGCTGAGCCCAGTCAAAAATGCTTAGTTGTTACATTTTTTTTAGGGTAATAGTCCTGTAAAGCTGTAACTGAAGGGGTCACTGGGAGGAGTTGCTGCCACCCCCCCCCCCCTTGATAGGGTGTTGCTGGCCCCTTTGTAGTCTGGTAGTGGAGTGGTGCTTGTATAATTTCTCAATGATGGAGTAAAAATTCCAAAGCTCCACACTGAGTAAGCAAAACATATCATTCGAAGAAAAGAAGGCTGTATTATTTTTAAAAAATAAATAACTTTTTAGCATGTGGCCACCTAAAGTTATTCATCTCCAGATTAATCAGATTAGAAAATTTTAGCTAAGTTTCAATGGGATTGGTGAATCAGAATCAGAATCTATTTTATTGTCCTTGTATTAATATCACAGTATTTATAAATTATAAAGAAACATAGAATATTAATTAATTGTTAACAAGCCCAGGGGGGCACTTTAAGAAATTCGTTTTTGTTGTCAAGTAAACCCCGTCAGAAAGAAAATAGACAGAGCAGAGTCAGCTGAGGCACGTCAACCTGGCAAGTGTTCACAAGGTTTCAAAAAATTATTTTGGTAATAGCCATCTGTGTGGTTAATAAAAAGTGCTGCAATAACTGCCCTTAAGCAACTGATGATGACCAATAGTGGCCCATTGTCAACATGGTCAAGCTGAAATGCCAAAGGTATGCACTCTCCAGGGGAAGATGGCCGGTCTAGCAGAGAAATTGCATTTGTAACATCTGCACATTTTGTGACCAGAGAATTTATTAATTCAGTAGAAGTAATACAATACTTATACAATAATATAAAAAAAAAATAATAACACACCTGGTCGTTGTATCGAGCGACCTCCAACAGCACATTCTCTGCAGTCAAGTTTCTGGAGATGCAGTTGTCCCACTGTTCAAAGGTCCTCATCTTCAGTCAATGGTACTAATTAGTCTTCTGGTATTTCGAAGTTCGTTTCCATGCAGGATGTGTAGCAGATTGCACAGCTTGTAAAATTCGAGGTTGGCATGCTCTGCCCAGTAGTTCACACATAGATGCCAACCTTTGGTGTCGTAATTGGTGCGGATAACTCCCATGAACACACTCCAGACGGCAGGGGAGAAGGCCGTGCTCTCTATCCATTGTTGGCGAAGATAATGCATCAGTTTCATGAAATAGGGATGACTGGGTCAGACTTTCTAGTAAATTTCTTCAAACATTCCGGAGATCTGTTCGGAGGGGAGGAAAGGTAACGAGATCAGCTTACGGCAGAATCGGTTGGTCGAGTTGGTAGATGCACGCCAGACCAATGTCCTGTGACAAAGAAAAGAAGAACCTTTTTTTTTTCCGAAGGCTAAAGTTTACAAGTTTGTTGTGACAATATTGTGACAATGTCAATGTATGCACAACTTACCTGGATCTGCTTCGACACAGCCTGCTTCCAGTGGAAGTTGCAGCCAAACAACTGGACATCAGGCAGCACCTGTCGCAAGGCACACCACATCCCTGCCTCAAAGTCCATTGTGGCATACACAACTTCTGGAGTCCCCAGCAGATATTGTTCTCCAGCACCATGACTTAGTCGTCACCTCTACGTCGGGACATCAGGGCGAAGACCAAGGGAACTGGCTTTGAAGTACCGTCCTTGCATACGAATGCGTGCACAGAGAAATTTGGTGAAAGGACAGGTTAGCTCCAACGAGCAAGTGGCCCATTGACAACGACATCAAGATGATGTGCCGGCATTGTGCCGCCCTTCACTGACAACGAGGTCTCGCTGGTGCAATCCTTCCGGTAGGAACTGCGGGTTGACCTCGAAATCCAGCTCTGTCTGCTCTTTTCCGCTTCGTCTGAAGTCTGTAGTTCACATTTCTCGCAGTAGTCGTCTACGTTCGGCACTCTGGTCTGACAACGTTCAAACTCCCAATAGACAGCCTCCTTGACTATCGTCAGTGCTGAGTCGTAGCAGCGTGGCAGTGGTCATTGTTGCTAGGTCCCATTCTTCTCGTGTACTGTTGCCTTGCAGTAGAGTGTCTTGATGCGTACCTGGCAACACCAATTCTCCTCTGAAAATATATGAAAAACATATCAGATCACTGTTCAAACAATTATCATTATTTGTATCACTATCATACAAATGAGCATTTCTCAAAAATAGGCCATTTCAAGGAGAAGCTAAAGAAATAGAGTTTATGAGTTTTATAAAATTATGCGAATAGAATAATTTTTAGGAAGGAACTGATATTTCCCACTTTACACAAATATTCTGCTAAAATTAAAAAGAAACAAGTGTATTTTCACTTTTTTGAGAAATGCTCACTATGCAATAATTTCATGTAGAACTTAATAACGTGTTAATAATAGTACATAGATTTTTCATAATAATTCAAGTAACATGGTCATCAAGTATTTATATTCCACTAAGCCACTTTTCTATTGTCTTTTGCCGTGGTGTAACCAATATATTTGTTAGTTATACCATTGTTGGGGATTTCAATTTTAAGCCTGTCGTACTATTTTTTCCTGCAAACAATCCACCTAAAGATGACAACAAAGCAACAAACTTCAGTTATTAATCCTTCTCAAACAATAATTTAAGCATTTACACCAGTAAACTAGTGTAATTTAAGTTTCATAAAAAATCGAGGGAATAAATAATAAACTGATTACTGAATGACACATAATGGCATTTCATTTAAGAATTTCACTTTTAAAATAAATAGAACAGATAGATGGATGGCAAGGAATAGTCTATAGACTAGAATCTTCAATCAGATAAGATAGAGAGTTAGAGATAGAGAGTTAAAGATGGAGAGTAAAGAGATAGGGATAGAGAGACAGCAATAGAGAGGTAGAGATACAGAGATGGAGATAGATAAAGAGAGATAGATAGAGATAGATAGAGAGATAGAGATGTATAGAGATAAAGAGAGAGAGATTAGAGAGATAGATAGATTAGAGAGACAGATAGATTTAAAGAGATATATAGATTAGAGATAGATAGTTTAGAGATAGATAGATAGATAGATAGACAGCTAGACAGATAGACAGACAGACAGATAGACAGATAGTTTGAAGGGTCGAATGAACGGATTGTGGTTTTATGTCCTGTTTTTATGCAATTGGGACAGGAGGGGAACACGACAATGAGGTGAAATATGATTGAAACTGAAGCTGGCAGGGCAGATACATGTACACAGATGAATAGATTGATAGATAGATAAATGGCAACGCATATTGGCAGTCAGGAATACAAAAAGAAATTACAGTTACATTGCAGCTAGGACAGGAAGAAGTAATACAGATAAAATAAAAAAAATACTTACAGACATGACATAATTGTACATCCATCTATCTATTCTGACATCGACATTCAGTGCTCAAGTGACTTTTATCCGTTTGTGCTAAAATGTATAATCCTATCAACAAGTCAACTGAAGCAAACTAAAATTGATCCGGCAGCAAAACAAAGCAAAACAATTGCACTGTGAAAGCTACGAAGCATTATCAGAGGTTAAATTAAATATATTCATGAATGCAAAATAAAGAGTCCCTTTTAAGATGTCTTATTACTTCATTATTTAAAAATATTGTTGCCCTATCTCAAAAGGAAAATTTTCAGGAGACACTATATGGAGTACTTTCAAATGTATTCGAATACTAGTACAAGTACATTTTGCTTTTGTATTTCAAAAATTACAAAACAAACGAACTTTTCTATATCATAAATTGAATTTATATAATTCAAATAAATACAAGCATACAGAACATGTTCACAAAATCAGAATGTACAATGGAGCACAAGGTGCAATCTTAAAGAGTCATTTCATAAATAATATTCAACAAGAAAGTCTATACATCACAGAAATCATTTTATGAATAATTTTCTTAAAGTGTCATTTCATAAATTCATTTCATAAATAATATTCAACAAGAAAGTCCATACAACACAGAAATCATTTCATGAATAATTTTCAACAAGAAAGTCTATAAATCACAGAGAATGTCTCAATTCTGATCTTCACTCCTCATTGCAACAGATGAACATGAGTCAACTGAACATCTCATCGGAAATTCTTCAACGATTGGGGTGGAAGATCTTGCAAGCGATGCTGAACAAGCGCTCAACAGGGGCTGATGATGCTGGTATGCCGAGATATTTTAGTGCAAGTACGGATAATCGAGGGAAGACGTGTTCGTGGCAGGCCCAGAATTCAAGTGCACCATTCTTGGTGGGAGGTAGTCTTCCAATTCCTTTGCCATGGATGAAATGGCAGAAGGAGTCGTTGGCCGTCTGTCATGAAGGAAATCGAAAAGGTCCTCATTAAGTCGGATTCTTTTCGATGGAGGTGGTGCAGGCTCATCGTCGAGATCAAGCTGAAGCTCTTCACATTCTGCAGCAACACGGTCTTTGAAAGCGACTTTCTCAGACTCTGAGCACCAGATGTCACTCTTATATATACGCTCTCACATATTTGTGTTTCGAGCAGACATTTCTGGCTCAGTCAGACTTCACCATATAACCATATTCTATTTATTCCTTTCCTGCGTGGAACCTTCTTTCAACGCATCGTCGCTCTTCTCGGTTCAGACTTTCATTGGCATCACACTTAGTCTCAGTTTATTCCATGTTTGTGCTTTTGGTCAGGGAAATTTTTTCCCCAGCCTACTCACAGGCAGTAACTGTTGGGCTTACTGTAGTGCCTTGACCTTTGTTTCACTTGCCTAATTTGAAGTTAGAACCAAGCGACTCTTCTTGAGTGACAACTAGCTTCTCATCATAGCATGCCCTGGGTTTTTGTTGTTTTATTGTTACATTTTTTGCTCTTTTATTGTATATTTTTGGAAATCTCATAAATATACATGCGGTAATATACATTCACTTAATCTATTTCTATTTACATTCATGTTTTTGTATTTTACTAACCGTGTCCTTGTATTTCATTGTACCCAGGTTTGTTGTATATTCATGTTTCTGGTTTTGATAGTCATGCATATATTAATTCATTGACATTATATTGTGTATTTTTATTTGTCTGCATGTATTTGGGTTTGTCATCCGTTTCATTTAACAATTAAGTACGTATCAAAGAGATAGATAAATTATGACGTTTGACTTTGCATATATTATTGTCTGTTGCTATTTTATTTCTTAATATATATAGACCCTTTTGTGTTAGTCATATATTACCATATTCACGAAGCTTCTGCATGATTATATTTTGGTGGGTTTAAACCCATAACCAAAAGACACATTATTCCATTTCCATCATCCAAGAAAGCCATCTGGAAAATGGGCCGACAGTTCCCAACCCCAGGAAGGGCACACAACTTGCTACATCAACTCCCGCAGTCACTGTACCGTGGACTTGCATGTGGATTCTGCTAAGTGTATTTTTGCCTCCAACACCTGGAGGCCCTCTTGCGCAGTACCTGTCACTGGTATTTTCGATCAGTCGGAAATCAATACTGGCCACCGGGAAGGTCCTCAGTTCTGCGTCTTGTAAGAATCTGATATATATTATGTAGGTCATAACTTTTCCTTTATGTTGTCCCATTCTAGTTCCCCAGTCATTGTCAGCCATGTCTTTCGCTGCTCTGCCTGTGTTTGTACTTTGAATGGACCGAGCAAGTTGATTTTGGTCATAATACACAGCTTTTGTATATTGGTCATGAACCATCGGCCACACAAATTCAGACTGTCATCATGGAATCGGAAAGTACACTGTATTTCCCTTTGAAAAGGATCCTGTCTTGTATCAAGATCACTTGTGGAATTTTGATGTCAGGGATTTTAATGATTGGAATGGGCCAGGACCACTCCCTTAGATACATGATTGTACAATTCCTTTAAGATTATATCGGAGATTGCACATGCCAATCTGCATTTTCCTAGAAAACTGAGGTGGAGCCAATCATTCTCCTGGATGTACTCTCTCGATCCTTCAGTACGCCTGGTCTCTACTTTGTAAGGGTTCTTGTACAAAAGTCAGGGTAATATATGGATGCTGCTTTGAGACTGCAGCTGACTGCTGTGCACCACCTTTCTTTCCTTGGTCAATTCATTTTGTAACTTCAGATTCCCCTGCCGATCTTTTATCCTCAGTCTCACACCGATCGCAAAAAGTCTCCCTGGATGTGATGACCTTAGATTTCGATATAGCCTGCAAATCTGACTGAGTAGCATGCTTTTCTCCTTTCTGCTTCGTTTGGCCATGATTATTACAACAATGTCATTCTGCATTGGAGCAGGAGGGCCATTTATATGACTGTTTAGTGTTTACTGCCATTTCTTCAATCCTTATTCCAGAAGTTGTGATGCTCACAACATTTGCAAGCGGCATACCTCTTGAATCACCTTCCTCTACAATTCTAATGTGATTGTTGCTACCATTTCTTTCGTTTAGCTCCTGCTCTGTGAAATCTGTTGCCTTCCATAATATGTAATCTGGGTTCTCGGGTACGCCATCTGTAGTGTTTATTAATGGTGACTCTTTTCTCACAGACACAGCAGTAGTAGTGTGTTCTCTTCTAAAGGTATTTTGAAAGAATATGAATTCTCATCTGATGAGAAGAAAACATATTGGGTCATAAAGGCCAATATGTGAGGCATGTAGGTCATTGTAGGATAACAATGGCAACTAAGGCTCTTTGCTGTAGTCAGAGTTAGGTATGCGTCAAATGTCGTTGATAAGTAAGTGAACCACCCTTCCCTGCGATATAAAATCGGGCCTGTGTTTCACTTACTTATCAAAGACTTTGACCACAATATCATGTGGTTCACCTACTTACAAGCACCACTGTACTATAAATGTCGATGACCTTCGTATATATATGCATATTTGTGGTGTAAGGTATTCAGAGTTATAAGATAAATGGTTCCAGTTCTGAGGAGTGAATGTCAAAATTGTTAAATTGGTAAAGGAAAAGTTATTCTGCAAATAAAGTCCAGTATGACATCCCATGATTATGCCATAAATAAAAAAAAAAATAATCTTCTTGAACATAAACTTGTCTGAACTGATTTGTGAACTTAAGTTTATTTCTAAATTCATAACTTGAAGCAAAAAAAAACAACATTTTAATGTAACCGAGAGAAAATATTTCACTAGTAGATAAAAGAAAAAATGTAACTGAGAGAAAAAAAAACTTAAAAATGAAAAGACAATAAATACCAGACAAATAAAAGAATTTATAACAACAATATTTGAAAATGTTTTTAAATAGCTTTGAACTTTGATGAAAGGGTGTGTCAGGTAATCCCGTTTACGATTATATGAGTAGTAGCACTGCTAATTGCCATCCAGGTCATTGCCGCACTCTTGTAATCATTGTTACTTAACGGGGTAAGGGTGGTTAAGAAAGATGGCTGCCCCTCTTCCTCCTTCCTCGGTGGGTTCCCGCCGAATCTATTACGTAACGACGATCTGGTCCAATTAGGAGCCTTGGCCCCCCTCTGCTCACCGGACCAGATCGGTTCAGGTATAAGGTCCTTTTCCCGCTCGAATCAATTCACTCGTCCGCTTCATCTCGTTTCACCCTCATCCCGCCCTAGAACCATTTTTACTTGTCACAAGCTCTAAAAAATTCAAAACTAAATTTTATTCAAAATTTTAAAAAAAAACTCAAAATTGCTCAAATGGGATCACTCATTCCCTTTGTTCCAGATATTAACATCTGTTTTATATTTCAGTTGCTTCAAACTGTCTTTTTCCAAGTTGTGTCCTAGCTTCTCATCCATGCCTGCCAACCTGGTATTCGACGCCTACCAAATCGCAGCTCGGGCTACACACTCTTCAACCTTCTGCCTATTTCGCTCCAACCTTGATGACGCCGGTGTTCTGCTACATGGGGCTTCCTGGGCTTCCTTCAAGATCATCATTATTCTTCACATCGATTAATTAAATGTTTTATGTTAAATGTTATGTGTTGTCTATTGTCTTGTCTGTCAATGTCCTCAAGTGTCGTCCGTGTGAATGAGTATGACTGATTGTAACTTGTCTTTGTGTAGCCTGAATAAATAGGCATTGTGACCCAGTAATGCTTGTTTGTTCATTCATTTCCACTTGATTCACGTAGCCTTATTATCTTAAACGAAGTTAACATAGACAGAAACCTTGTTCTGTAATTGTGTGCCAGTGCAATTATCATCCATCTGATATCCCAGTAATTAGAATTTACCAAAAAGGAAACTCCTTGAGCTGCTAAATCAAGTAAATATAATACAATTTAGAGTGCCAAATAAGCCCGTGACAAATTCACAAGCACCAAACTCTCCACTTTTTTTAGCCAAACTCACCTTTTTCATATTCTCCTACGGGCAAAATTCATTCGAAATCCTTGAGAGCCTGCATATGTTTTCCGAGTCTCATTATTTCAATGAGGATTGCGTCATTTGAGTTAAGAATTCATTTGAACTTTCATTGTTCAGCTTCCTCAACAAGTCCTATCAAAGCAAAACTGAAATCTCTAATTTGCTTTTACTTTATTATTCCCTTTGTGTTGGTCTGAGAACAGTTTCCTGAATTGTCGTTATCTCAAGGTGGATGTGCTGCAAACAAGGAAAGAAGCACCTGCTTGGCCTTGGTTAAATGTCTGGTTTGTATGTAATACAAAAATCTACACAAAAGAAGTAGGCCTACAGTACAACTCAAAATAAAGTAAGAATATTTTTTGGTCAGAAGTCATTCTATACTTCAGAAACCAAGAATCTCAAAACAAATCAATGAGAAATGTTGCTGTCTGCCAGCTGATATTTTTTGGTGAGCAATTAATCAGCAAATATGTTATCTTCTATTGTGTCCAACAAAAACCTTTTTAACGTAATACCCCAGTGGGCGTCTGACATCACCTTACATCACACAGACATCAGAATAACATCTGCAATGTCAGCTGATGTCCCCCTGACATCAAAATAGGTCAAACTGCTCACAGGGACAGTACTGGTAGCTTTGTATACAGCCCCTGAATGGCAAATTCAAATCAATCAAAATAACAACAATGGCAGACATGTTCTTCATTCTGATTCTGCAATAAACAACTTTGTTGACAGAACAAACATAGAGGTCATGGAGTGCATTGTTAGATCCAAGACCCAAATCCGTACTCTGTTCATTAGCTTCCCATGCACAGGTCACACAGGACACTGCCTCATTGGCCTTCTGCATGCCCTGCCTGTCAGCCCTTTCTCTATTCTTATGGATTTATTAGCCCAGCTTTCTTGGGCAAACTAACTAACTCATCTTAACTTGGTATGGATGTCCATGGTGGAGCCATTTGACTGTTCCTTTTTTCATCAAAATACGGGTTTGCTGTCAACTGCGAAGTACTGTGTATGTCATTACTGTGGACCAAGCCATATAAAGGAATATCTTGAAACTTCTACAATATTTAATTTTTGTTTCCATGGTCATAGGAGAACTCGTGAACCCTCACCTTTTAATCTACAACAATGCGATATTCTCTTCAAGATATATCCCTTGCAATAAAGGTGTAATTTATGCATAGTTCCATATGGATAAATTAATGTTTGAATGTGCTGATAAATAAATCTTAGGCAGTAAGTCACTGGCTCTGCCACATTTTCTTATGTTCTGATCAGATTTAAGGGGCCCTCTTCACAAAAAACAGACTGGATTATCTTCTTCGCATTGTTTAGAATTGATTGTTTGTGTTATCACCTGTCTCGAACTTCAGATAAGTAGAGCGCAAACTTGACACTAATTTAATGTGAATAAGATAAAAATGGTTTTGGAACCATGTTAGTGTAGGGCTTATGCATACGGAATCAAAAAGGGACTAATAAAAGCTGAGGGACTGAGTTGAATAATGCAGGTCTAAAAGGCATTTGAAAGCAATGGTGATAATTACAGACCATGCCTATTCATGCTTTTGACATTGTTTATTCATGCAACAAAGGATGGAATTTGTTATCAATTCAGATTGAAGGGAAATTAGAACCACTATTTCAAATCAATATCGAGGAGGGTGAATAACATTACTGTAATGTGTGCATACATTACCTTAATTCCAATTTTTGCAAGAAATATTCTGTTTTCAATCCATTTTTATGGTCTTTCAGCAGAATGACAGCATTTGGGTGTCATAAATATTTCATAAATCTGCATCGATCCGATTATTATAATTTTTAATTATCAAGCTGATGTTCACAGTTGCATCTAGGTTTGTTATAAATAGAAACATGTCTGGGCTGGAATTTGGATTTATGTTCCATGTAAAATTTTGTTGAGTTCAACTGTCCCAAGTTGAAATTATAAAAAACCAAAATGAATACAAATCTTGAATGGGCACTAGGGTGTGGCTGTTGCCCATCAAATTGGAAAATATTGGAGGAGCCCCCTGTACCTTTTTTTGGTATTGTGGTTTGATTCAAGGGACATGCCTGAGAAGTTTCAGGAAAATTGAAGAACGTTTAACTTGAGCACATTGCAGCTGAAGTTTTCTCATGTTATATTAAAAACGAAAGTCGCGGTTTAGCGTAACTTTTTCAATATACATCATACAACAATATAACTTTTGTGGTTGGACAGCTCTCAATGAGACCTTCATTTTGAATACCAACTTTAATGGTATCAGAAAATATTAAGCAGTGTATCAATTCCCAAGTTGACTGTGGTTCAGGTGATTACGTTTCAGGTCGAGTGTTGACTAGCCTTGGTCACTCATCATGATACTTTAGGTGCTTGTGAAATTTAATATAGTATCTGGTAAAGATTAATGAGGTTACAGACTCAATCTTATTGAACTTATGCAGTTAATAGACAGAACACTTCAGGCTTTGATCTTTAAAAGTGTGCCTAGAAACGACGGAAGAAACATTAGATTATGTTTTTACAAAATATGTCAGTGTAGTGTTTTGGGAAACAGCCTGAAGAAATTGTCAGTCTTAATCAATTATATATATGCATGCTATAACAAAGAAATGTCTAGAATAAGCATTGTTTTATTTTGATCTTGCAGTGGTTTGTATGAACATCACATAATGTTTGTTCTTAAAAATTGTCTTTTCTTACACAAATTTTGTTTTGAGTGCGCTAAAGCAAAGATTTCAAGATCTTTGGAATTTATTTGTTAATACAACAAAGCAAAATAGTTGAACAGAAGTTTTTAAACCATTCTGGTGTGAGTCTGTGACAAAAGAAAAAGCAATACTATTATGATCAATTCAGTTATTTAGTCAAATGGCAAAGACACTTGTAAACTTACGCTGTACACGCCGGTTGTAATTATTTCTAATGTGCCATATAATGCATTGTCAATTTTTTGATGGGCTCAGTGCCTCTGGAGATAGCATTATTAGAAATCAGATGTCATAGTTCATAAAAGGCTCAGTGAAGGAAAAATAATATTCAGCTGTCAACAAATTTATCAATGACTTTTTTTGTCATCTGACGGAAAATAAGAAACTTGATGTTATCATCAAGTTGAGCTTTATTCAACCCAAATAAAAAATACAGGGCTAGCAGGAATATTACCATGGTTGCTCATACAGTCAGAAAGCAAATACCTACTTATCAAATATGGTGTTGGAAGTGTGCTAGATTATAAATAGGTAAGATGAATGGATTATTGGCTCTCTGCATCCTGCATTGATTCATCGAGCGAATGAAAACAGGAAGATGACATTGCGATGAAGCAAATAATGACTGAAATGCTATCAATCATAGATCCAGGTGACCAGGCCTGAATTGAGTCCAAGACCTATCAATTCACTGAGCATATAAGTACATTGAAGTAATGGGCTTATTTTCAGCAAATCTCGGGTGTGTGAGCACAGTGCAAAATTTCACAAAAACATATTAATCTATTTACATGATAACTAACTGCCTACACCTAAACTTAGGAAATCCAAATAGTGTCAAAATATCTTTAATCTCCAAGGATACTGTCCTTGGCAATTCTTGCCATGCTATTTATCTTCAGAGGCAACAAAATTTCGTCTTTATTTGATTGTACATTTTTTACACAGCATAATATTATCAGATACCATTAAAGTTGGTACTCAAAATGAAGCTCTTGTTGAGGGCAGTTCAACCAAACTGGTTGCATTATTGTATGATCAATATTGACTTAGTTATTCAAAACCGCGGTTATCGCATTTGAAGAAAATTAAAAAAATTACAATTGCATTGTGCTCAAGTTAAGCATATTCTGATTTCCATGAAACTTTCCAGAAATGTTGTCTTAACCAAGACACAGTACCAAAAAAAGGTACAGTGGGATATGACAACTTTGGGGCACCAGCCACACCCTAATGGGCACTTTCTTATCTATGTTTCTAAACCAATAAAATAGGCCTACAATTACTTTCTAACATCTAACCAACCTGCAAAGGTTAAAATTGTAGTGGTTCTGTGTCATTGGGAGGACACTCCATAAAAGGTTTTTTTCAAATGTATAAAGATAACTGGTTGGATGAGGAATCAACTTTAAGAATAGCAGAAGATTAAGATTCAATGCACACTTGGTGGTTCCTCCCTCACTCCATCAGGCTGGGATGCCACATCTGTAATGAATTAATGTTGTTTTGAGAATGAATAGCGATCCTCTTAAACAGGAAACAGTTTTTAGTTTCTTTCAATGCACATTTAAACTTTTGCACCCTGAGGACCGCAAACTCACTTTACACACTTATCCAATATCCATGAGTGAGTCAACACTTCGGAAGAGAAGACATCAGGCAGGATGCATCATTCAACTCCTCCTTTAGTAGTTAAAGTGAAAGGAAATTGGAGTTGTGAGCAGAATGTGTAATTCGCTGTGGGAGGGAGACAGAATTGTGCGACCGTGGTGCCTGTAATGACTGCCAATAGCTGTTAACAGAATTGGAGCTCAGAGCAGATTAGCTCTTTGTCACAGAACTATCAAGTTCTCAAAATGCTATAGGGCTCATACTGATCTGCATAAATAGAGCAATGAGATATCTCTGGTGGCAGTAATTGGCTCCAAGGAATGGCTGAGACTTGTGGGATGTAACCGATGCCTGCTGGGCTTTCTGTATAGTCATGTTTTTTGGTAAGGCTGCAGCCGATTTATACATCATATGTTATAGTTATGTGTCACCGTAACTATGTACCAACTTTCGCCATTAAATTGAAGTTTTGTTTCTAATGTTTGAATATTGGTCACAGGTGTGCCATGCCTATAAAAATAAATGTATCAGTTAATAATCAATGTTAAGACATAACCAGTGAGATTTTATTAGTTTGATTATAAACATAAATAACAAAAATTACGTAAAATATGCAATTTACTCCATTAAAAGCATCGTAACAGACAGACACTTCCAAGTGTTGACCGATTAACATAAGTTGTTCATAGGTGTCGTACTGACAACTTATTAGTTAGCTGCAATCGTTCGCCGCACTGCAGAGCAATGAGTCAGGTTCATCTGAAAATATGCATACCAGTCACACAATCTTGAGTCATGTATGCAGTTTTACAAGAAATCCCAAATGACTCAGAAGTTCAGAAGCTAGTTTCAGTTTGAGAGTAATTAGATGATTTTTTTTGCATACATGGCATTTTTGCATTATCTTGTGAAAATACATGTTTTCGTAATTCAGGAGTGCATTATTAATAAAAGCAATTTGATCTTCTATTGTTCAGTTTCCTGAACAAGTCCCATCAAAGCAGAACTGAAGTCTCCCATTCTCTTTCACTTTATTATTCCTTTTGTGTCTGTCTCAGAATGTTTCCTGAGTTGTCATTATCTCAAGGTAGAAGTGCTGTAAACAAGAAAAGAAGCACCTGCCTGGCCTTCATAAAATGTCCAGTTGGTGAGCGACACATTCTCCACATTCAAGAGAAGTATGCAAATTGGGAGAAATAAATTCTCTCTTGCATACTTTGAATGTCAGGAGAAGCAGCAAAGGCCTCAAGCAGAATTGCAGAACTATACGTGACCAATCATGGATCATGATTTGTTCGTCTATTTCCTTGAATTAATACCAATTCTATGACTCTTATTATGCTTTTGAATAAGTGAACTGCAGAAATGTTAAATGATTATTTTTTAAACAATGACCATGTTACTACAATTTCAACAAGTATGAGTTGCTTGGACCACTTCCTATGTAGTTGCGAAGCTTCCTCTAATTCATAGGCGTATCGGACAGGGGCAGGGGGGGCAATCGCCCTCCCCCAAAAGTTTGGAAAACAACTGGAAATTCGGAAAAGCTGTCTAAAACTTGGAACAGATGATCAAATTAATATTATGGAAATGAATGGTTCGCACAGAATTTCAATATAAATGCCATGAAATTCTGGCAAATGTCACTCACCCTCCAAAATATCTGCTCAACGTACACCTGTGCTCTAATTGCCTGATGACCAGACAAGGACCAATCAGAGTTGTTTAAAATGTTGCGTAGGAAGTGGCCATGTACCTTGTACAAATTAAAATTTCATTAATGTTAAAACAGCATTCGCACATTTTAGTGACATACTACCACATGGACAATTTGACATGCACTGTCTTGCAGCTCTCGAAGAAATAATTTACCAGGTTTTGCCCTGAATCCAAAGATCACAAGAGCAAGGTAAGTGATTGAAAGTTTGGCTACGTTTGTGCCATTGCCTGAGGCAGTCATCAATACCACTCATCATACTACCTTGGGGTTGTCGTTTTCCAACATCAAAATTGTCAAACAGATCAACATTCAATTCAATTTAATTCTTCTTTTAGATATATTTGGACTTGGTCTTTCATACATCAAAACATATGGTGGTGATTTGACTGTTCTCATACAGTTTCATTACAAATATGTGCTGTCAAATTAGTTTCACGAATAAGTGAAATGCGACAGCATTGCCTGTAAGGGCAGTTTTACAGTATTTGCTCTCAGCCGATTTTTTATGTTTATGCAATTATTACGAGAAGAATATGATAGGTATATCAAAATTTCGGGCAATCTTGTCCTACTCTGACATATAAACGCACCATATTTTACCCTGCTGCAATGCTTTGTTTTGAAGCTGTAAGTAATTTAGGACAAATTTTGACACATTTTTATGTCTCACAGACTTTTTTGCCGATTTCATGGATGAACAGAAAAAGATATTCAATCAGTTGTGATTCATGTTAATGATACCTTTGTTGACCTACGGCTTGGGTATCGGTATAAAGTACAACAGGTTTCATGTGAATAAGTTATATACAACACGACTTGGATCCTAAAATGTTAAAAATGGCAGATGTCAAAAATTTTGTTTTTGATGGACCATCAGTTGCTTTATATGCTGTTATGAGTAAGTATCAAAGTATGTATATACTGCTTGTGTTAATTTTGAAGCTTGAGACCTATCTCAAGGTAAAACAGAAACATTTGTTTCACTAACCATAACTGGTTTTCAGAATGTGAGGCTTGAATGTGATGTCAAAAAAAGCATGTCCTCTCCAACCCATAGAAAAAACACTAAGTGTTTTGTAGGAAAAACAAGCTATTTGTGTATCTTTTGCTCAATCATGTGCCTTTACAAGTATGTGACAAATACAAGTTAAAAAGATATCCAGGACATGTTCATACATTTTCTTAGAAATTAAAATTCATAATGTCAAAAAATGTCCTCTCCAACACATCAGAAATTTTGCTCTGATTTGTGCGTTTGAACACTGGATTCATTGAAGAAACGGCCATGGTTATACAAACTAAGTGAACTTGGATGCCTAAAAAGGGTTTTTATAAGTATTGAAAATGTCAAATATATTATCTTTCGTTATCTATTACACTATTTTGAGAAAATCAAAATTGAGAAAAAAGTTGATTTGTTTGTGTCATATATTAATATAATTGAAATTTTTCACAATTAACTGAATGACTTCAAAGGATAATAACCAAATATCTTGTGAATGGAGCCATCAAAGATGATTTTTCCAAAGGCGTCTGATTTTTGCTCATTTTCGGCGTTTTTTGCTCCAAAACACTATGCTAGACACAGCCGAACACCATGAGTTTCAATTGTGCAGTAACAAAACTTGACATGGGGTTAATAGGATACCTATTATGAACCATGGAAATCATGTGCATTTTGAGACTAGTACCCTACTCAACAGAAACTTTCAGGGTAATGGCAAGCCAGATTTCTGTAATTTCGTAATAAAAATGGTTTAAAAAAAAATTGTGGCTCTTTTAATCAAAATTTAAGTTTTGTATGGGTTTTGATGTTCCTATGCAACAATGTGGCTTGATTTCCAAGAATAAGAATGGGTGAAAATTGTTTCTGGACGGATATTTTTCCTGATAAACAATTTTTTCAAGAATCAACCCTTGCCTACTTTAAGTAGCAGTATTTTGGTAGTAAACCACCAAATCACTTCAGTCCTCTTTGATTATAGAAACAGTAATATGTTAATTTTATGATAGAATCATGGAAATTCTCAAATTTCAAACTTTATTTTGACCTCCTATGAGACACTTTGAGTGCAAATACTGTAAAACTGCCTGTAACAAGAAATGCTGTTAAAATAGATTTGGTTGCTCTGGTGCACTTTAGCAAAGCTTAGATTCTCTTGATGCTATGGTAATGACTAAACAGTGAAGGACACATAGAACCCTTAAAAGGCTATAAAGACATATATGGCTGACAGGCAAGAGTTACACTAAGAAGAAACACAAAAATGTTGCACACAAAGAGATCATAAAATGACCATAAAACTGCCTCACAAAGGTGTGCTAATAGCAGGCCAAGGCTGTGCAGCTACTAGCCCATCTGAAGATTTAGATTATAAAGCATCTACAAAATGCGACAGAATAAGATATTTATATAAGCTGATCTAAACAATTTAACAAATAAGTCAACTACATCTCTTTTTATTTCTATGAGAGTTAACCAGTTTGATGGCCAGTATATTGACATTGTGCCTGTGTATTTGTTGTTTGAACACTTTATTTATTTTTGTCTGAGCCAGCAGACCCTGAGTGCACGTAGCCCACTTTAAAAAAATTGAAGTTTTGGCAAAGGCGCTCAAACTCCACTGAAATGACATTTAAAGTCATCCAAGGTATCTAAACAGTAAAAAAAACAACAAAATGAATCCTCGGTTTTTTACTAAATATTACTGAGAAAGTAAGTTTCTCACAGTCACTCGATGAAGTGTGCGCAGCTAGTGGCTCCCCCCCCCCCCCCCCGGTGAAATTGGGGTAGGTTCAGCCAGGAATGATGCCACTGAAAACACAAGATAGATGGATGGAAGATTAGGACTTTACTTCCTGCTTTCCCAAATTTTGGGTTTGCCGGTCTCGAGCGGGGGGGGGGGGCCACCTGGGAGGGCACTCGATTCTTGAGGGGTAGGGGGCACCTGGGGGGGTCAGCCAGGAATGATGCCACTGAAAACACAATATAGATGGATGGAAGATTAAGACTTTACTTCCTGCCTTCCCAAATTTTGGGTTTGCCGGTCTCGAGCGTGGGGGGGGCCACCTGGGAGGGCACTCGATTCTTGAGGGGGGGGCACCTGGGGGGGTCAAAGGTCCAATATGGGGGGGCATGTGCCCCCCATGCCCCCCCATAGGGACAGCACTGCTAAAAGGCATTTGAAAGCAGTAGTTATAATTACAGACCATGTTTATTCATGCAACAAAGGATGGAATTCGTTATCAATTCAAATTGAAGGGAAATTAGAACCACTATTTCCAATCAATATCCTGAAGGGTAATAATCATTAATGACTGGATGTGTGCATACATTAGGCTACTAAAATTTGAATTTTTGCAAATAATATTCTGTGGTAAATCATTTCGTTTGGATGGTCCTTCAGCAAAATGACAGAATAAGGGTGTCATAGATATTTCATCATCAGTTCTATCCAATAGTTTTAAGTATCAAACAGACGTCCATTGGTTTGTTTTATAATGGAAACCTGTCTGGACAGAAATTTGGGTTTATGTTCCATATTAAATTTGTTCTACTGACCCAGTAGAAATTCTATAAAAACAATCAAAATGAATACACATATTGAATTTACACTTTCTTCTTTTTGTTTCTAAATGAATAAGCAAGATAAGTTGGCCTACAATTACTTTCAAACTTCTAACCAACCAGTAAAGGTTAAAATTGTAGTGGTTCTGTGTCATTGGAAGGACATTCCATAGAAAGGTTCTTTCAAATGTATAAAGACAACTGGTTGGATGAGGAATCAACTTTAAGAAGAACAGAAGATTAAGATTCAACGCACACTTTAATGGTTCCTCCCTCACTCCATCAGGCTGAGATGCCACATCTGTAATGAATTAATGTTATTTTGAGAATGAATTGCGATCCTCTTAAACAGGAAACAGTTTTTAGTTTCTTTCAACGCACATTTAAACTTTTGCACCCCGAGGACCGCAAACTCACTTTACACACTTATCCAATATCCATGAGTGAGTCAACACCTTGGAAGAGAAGACATCAGGCAGGACACATCATTCAACTCCTCCTTTAGCAGTTAAAGTGAAAGGAAATTGGAGTTGTGAGCAGAATGTGTGATTCTCTGAGGGAGGAAGACAGAATTACAAGAGCGGGGTGTTTGTAATGACTGCCAATAGCTGTTAACAGAATTGGAGCTCAGAGCAGATTAGCTCTTTGTCAGATAACTATCAAGTTCTCAAAATGCTACAGGGCTCATACTGATCTGCATAAATAGAGCCATAAGATATCTCTGACGGCAGTTACTGGCTGCAAGGAATGGCTGAGACTTGGGATGTAATCAATTCCTGCTGGGCTTTCTGTTGTCATATCTGTTGCTAAGGCTAGATCTTATTTATACATCATGTGTTATAGTTATGTAACACCATAACCATGCATCAATTTAGATATAACTTTCGCCATTAAATTGAAGTTTGTTTCTAATGTTTGAATATCTGTCACAGGTGTGCCATGCCTATAAAAATAAATGTATCAGTTAATAATCAATGTTAAGACATAACCAGTGAGATTTTATTGATTTGATTAAGCTAAACATAAATAACATAGATCACATGAAAATGCACAATTTACTCTATTAAAAGCATGGTAACTCTTAGACACTTGAAGTCTTGATCAATTAACATATGTTATTCATTGGGTGCTGTGTTGACAACTTATTTTTCAGATGGGTAATTAGCTGTAATCGTTCACTGCACTGCAGAACAATCAGTCAGGTTCATCTGAAAATTTGTATACCAGTCACACAATCTTGAGTCATGTCTGCACTGCAGTTTTACAAGAAATCCCAAATGACTCAGAAGTTCAGAAGCTAGTTTCAGTGTGAGAGTAATTAGATGATTTCTTTTGCATACATGGCATTTTTGCATTATCTTGTGTAAGAAGTTTGTGTAATTCCGGAGTGCATTATTAATAAAAGCAATTTGATCTTTTATTGTTCAGTTTCCTGAACAAGTCCCATCAAAGCAGACCTGAAGTCTCCCATTCTCTTTCATTTATTATTCCTTTTGTGTCTGTCTGAGAATGTTTCCCGAGTTGTCGTTATCTCAAGGTAGAAGTGCTGGAAACAAGAAAAGAAGCACCTGCCTGGCCTTCATAAAATGTTCTGTTGGTGAGCGACACATTCTCCACATTCAAGAGAAGTATGCAAATTTGGAGAAATTAATTCCCTCTCGCATACTTTGAATGTCAGAAAGAGCAGCAAAGGCCTCAAGCAGAATTATACATGTTCAATTATGGATCATGGTTTGTTTTCCTTGTATTAATACCAATTCAATGAAACTACAAGAGCAAGTTAAGTAGATTAAATGCTTGGCTATGTTTGAGCCATTGCCTGAGGCAGTCATTACTATGACTCATCATACCACCTTTGGGTTGTTGAACAGATCAACATTCAATTCAATTTAATTCTTCTTTTAGATATATTTGGACTTGGTCTTTCACATATCAAACCATATGGTGGTGATTTGACTGTTCTCACTCATTAAATGTTTCATACGAATATGTGCAATCAAAGTAGAGTGTCGCAAATAAGAGAAATACACCTGCATTGCCTGAAACTAGAAAAAATGAACATTAGAACACACAACCTTTTGCTCTGGTGCATTTCAGGAAAGTTTGGATCTTCTAGATGCTATGGTGGTGACTAAACAGTCAAGGACACCTAGAACCCTTAAAAGACTATAAAGACATATATATACACAATGTATATGGCTGACAGGCAAGAGTTACATTAAGAAGAAACACAAAAATGTTGCACACAAAGAGCTCATAAAATGACCATAAAACTGCCTCACAAAGGCTTGGTAAATAGCAGGCCGAGGCTATGCAGCTACTAGCCAGGTCTTGTGGTTTAGTTTATAAAGCATCTACCCACAATGACAGAGTGAGATAATTATCTAAACTGATATAAACAGTTCAACAAAATAAGTCCACTACATCTTCTTTTTATTTTATGAAATTTAACCAGTTTAACTTTATATTGACATTGTGCCTGTTTATTTGCAGCTTGATCACTTTATTTTTGTCTGAGCCAGCAGACCCTGAGTGCATGTACCCCACTTTTCAAAAATTTGAAGGCTTATCCAAAAAAAAAATTACAAGGTGCTCAAACTCCAATGAAATGATATCTAAAGTCATCCATCGAATCTAAACAGTAAAAATGTTACAAATAAATCCTCAGTTGTTTACTAAATAAGTTTCTCACAGTCATTCGATGAAGTATGCTCAGAAAGTGACTCCCCGCATGGTGAAATTGGTCATATCCATTGGGAAAAACACCGATTTTTGAAAACAGGGGTAGGCTCAGCCAGAAATAATGCCACTAAACTACAATTACACACATTTAGGGTCGATATAATTCAGCCAACTGGCATAGAAATCAGTGAAGGAATCATTGAGATATTCAAGTTTATTTACAGGCGGGACTTATTTTTGTTGGATTATTCATAAAAAAATTATTTCTGTGTCTGTCACTATTACATTAGATTACTATAACTCACAAAAGGGTGTATTGATACTTTAACTTTTCAGGCAAGTGTGAAATGGTTATGTCATTAAAATGCAATTATTCAATTCAAGATATATACGTACTAGGGTGGCCTAAAAAAACGAATTTTTTAATTTCAAATCGCATACCCCTCAATTTTGTGTGGGATGGTAAAATAGTCACGAGGTTAAAATTTTATAAAATTCCTGCAAGTCTAAGTGGTCCCCCAAGGCCACTCAATTTCAGCTCAAAGCTTCTAAAAAATGCCCGTTTGCGTAATCGCGGTTCTAAATATCTTGCTTATTATTTGATATACAGTGATAATATTAATACCATTGTTCTCAGGGGAAAATTAGCTTCAATTTGAGTATAAGGAAGCTATATTTATGATAACTTTGAAGCTGGCAGGATTTCAGAAAACTCAAAATTTAAGTTGTCGGGTCAAACCGCTGAAATAATTTGTCTAAACTGTCAGATTTTGCTGTATTTTAAAAATTCTACTGAGAATAAAGTATAAGGAACAATTTGCTGTGGAAAGTTAGAATGTTTAAGGGTTCGCATGGTAGGATATGTGGCAATTAAGAATACGTCTTTTATGAAGTTTGCCATTTTCTGACGACACCAAATGTCAATCAACATGGTATTTTATGATCCTGAAAAACATTTTAACACTTTGGAGACTTCTCAGTTCCAAATATAAATTTTATCTTTGAATTTAAAGATTTCACAACCCCATTCAGAAAATTTCAGTGCACAGTCATTTTTGCCAGAAACTATTCAAGTTGGCATTCAAATTAAAGTTTTCTTTTGCAAGAAATCCAGCCACGCTTGTAGTTCTATGCACTCTAGGGATTATTGTTTATATATATGCTGTCTCTCTCCTTCAAATCTATGTTCACCATCGGTGTGTCAATACCCTGCCTGGCAATTTAAGGAAAAGATTTTCAATGCAATAGTGCACATTACCACGTTACTGTAGTCCCTGTCTGTCCAAATAAGCTTGGTGCAATAATACGGGATGTAAAGCCCTGTCACTGAAAGCTTTTGGTGACAGGGCTTTACATCCTGTGTTATTGCACCCTCATCTCTTAAAACATCACATACTTTTGCTGTGTTATTCCCTTGTGCCATATTAAAAGTTCTCTAAATTGCTTGAAAACTATTCCAAAGTCTCAGATTGGCCCTGCAGCTCTGAGGTTTTTTGAGATGTGCCTTGCTTGGGTCATTCATGGTAACACATAAAACTGTGAATTTTCATTTCCCAAAATTTTACTTTTTCATAAGTAGGATTATAAATTTGGGAAAATTTGACAATTTAGACAATTTATTTCAGCAGTTTCGCTGGACAACATGAAATTTTAAGTTTTCTGAAATCCTGCCAACGTCAAAGTTATCATAAATATGGCTTCCTTATACTCAAATTGAAGCTAATTTTCTCCTGAGAACAGTGGTATTAATATTATCATTGTATGTCAAATAATAAGCGAGATATTTAGAACCGCGATTACGCAAACGGGCATTTTTTAGATATTTCGGGCTGAAATTGAGTGGCCTTGGGGGACCACTTAGACTTGCAGGAATTTTATAAAATTTTAACAGAGTGTTTATTTTACCATTCCACACAAAATTGAGGGGTATGCGATTTGAAATTAAGAAATTGCTTTTTTTTCGGCCACCCTAATATGTACTGTCTTCAATAGATGAAATATAAAAATCCCCTTTGAAGTCACATTCAGTCAGAAGGAAATCATGTAATCTATTGATGAGCCATCTTAAAACTTTCTGATTACACCACTTGAAAGGAGGCTTTTCACCATGCGTTATATTTCCTTATATGACAAGCTGATTGCAACAGTCTTTGATTTGACAGTTATGATGCCTAATATACTGTGAAGTCTACAGACTTCTGATGCAATCATCATATGATCATGGCTGGCACATGTCAGAGAGACATTATAAAAGAGAACATTGAGACTTTTCACCTGCCATTGAAGTTAGATGGTATATAATAATCAGCTGAGAGTTAGGAATTAGGGTTCTTTAAAGAAAACTAAGCATCTTTTTGCAGCGAATTTTTTTCCTTTCAAAAGTCTCTCAAACTTTTAAACTATTGGAAATGTCTTTGTTTCTAGATTCATGTCTTTGGTGTCACTATTACTATGAAACTGACGGCATTTGTTTTAACCATATTAAGCTTTGCATTGAATCATGTTAATCCCTGGCAAATGTAACAAAGATGAAGATTGCTCTTTGTATATAATATGTCTTACGCATCTGCACAACCAGATGTCAACTTTTCCTTTTAAAATCTAATATTTATCCATATGGGTCAACATCTTGGAAAAGCAAATGCAGCTTTGCAACTGTCACATATTATCTTAAAATATTTGCAATTTTGTTGGTTATTTGGATGGAGCATGATTTAGCATCAGACACACCAAGATCTAACTTGCATAGTTTTCAATAATTTATACCTGGCTTTGAAAACTGAAGGGGAAGGGTGAATGATACATACCACTTAGTATATCATATCATTATTCTGTTACTGTGTCGATTCCATCTCTTCCTAAGTTTTAACTGTAGCAATTCTGTGCTATACAGACACCCAGGAGGCAATGGCAACTTCTCAGTGATTGCCCTGAGGCAATTACTGACACCAGAGATATCTTATTGCTCTCTTGATGCAGACCAGTATGGGCCTTATAGCACTTTGAGAACTTGATAGTTCTGTGACAAAGAGCAAATCTACTCGGAGGTGCGATTCTTTTAGTGGCTATTGACAGGCATTACAGCTCCACTCTCTCGTAATTCTGTCTTCCTCCCTCAGAGAATCACATATGCTGCTCACAACTCCAATTTCCTTTCACTTTAACTACTGAAGGAAGAGTCGAATGATGTGCCTCATCTGATGCCTTCTTTCCTGAAGTGTTGACTCGCCCATGGAATGGATAAAGAACAAGCTTCGAAATTAGTTCTTTGCCCTCAAGGCGTAGAAAGTTTAAAGTAGGATGGAAATTGTTTATGAGCCTGACTGAAATTATCTGCAAGTTGAAGCAACCCCCCTCTCCATCTGAAACATTGCCATCTTTTCTTAATGTTAAAACAAAGTTTCAGATGGAGAGGGCGATTGCTTCAACTTGCAGATAATTTCAGTCAGGCTCAGAAACAATTTCCATCCACCTTTAAACTTTTTACGCAATCCTTCTTTTCTCAACTGGTTGCATGTCTAATTTTGCAAGGTGAAAAAAGGAATAAAGATTGTGAACATCCATTTTATGTGTTCACATTAATATCATTAGAGAGTCACTTGAAACTGTATTATGCCACATGTCTGATATGCACAATTGCACATAAAGTTTAAAATAATAAATTTTAGAAATATGTTCATGTTTATCAAATATTTAGCACACCCTCAAGGAATGATGCTATCGTCTTGTACGAAGACGGTACAAACAAGATTTCATTTTGGTTATGTAGCCTATGTATGCAAATGTGTATTATTCATCCTACTAGATACCAAGCAGGATGGTGGTTCTAATTTTCCTGTGATCTGAATTTATAACCAAAATATCATCCTCTTCTGCTTGAATTAGAAAATTGGTATGGAGAAATGGTCGCTAATCAATAGAACTGCTTCAAAATTCATATTAGACTCACATTATTCAGATGAGCCTCAAATCTCCTGATAATCCTATTTTCTTTCAATACAATTGAGCCTAGACTCAGTTAGAAATGGTTTTGCTTGGTTGCTTTGCTTGAGAAAACAGAGCAAAAAAATCCACAAGAATGGAGAAAGTGCTGAAAGGCAGGTAGACAGAAGGCCAATAAGGCAGCACCCTGTGTGACCTGTACATGGCAAGCTAATGAATAAAGTACATTCTGACGCAGAGTGTAGGGGAGAGCGGGGCACAGTGAGACACTTTTTTTATTTTCAAGTGTTCTAAAATGTTGGCAGTAACGAGTTAAATGAGATCATGTCTACATTATAGGTAATGACGTTGGGTATATTGTCAAGTAGTTTCAGGTTCCTACCTTTTACAGGTTTGGAGAAATTTTGAATTACGTCCATGCTCGTTAAGTGTCTCACTGTGCCCCATGGGCGGGGCACAGTGAGACAGCAGGCGGGGCACAGTGAGACAGGGCATCTGCTGCCATAACCCCCGATCCTCGGGACCTGCAGAATTGTTCCATCAATTGTTGCTACAGAAACTACTGTACTCTTATAATAGCAGCTGGCTAGGTGATTTTTTAGGTCCGTTTTTGAGCATGTTTTGAAACTTCATCGCACAGGACACATGCACGACTTATTTAACCTGCCGCACCTGTTACATACTAATCAAAATTCATTCTGATGCTTCTCTTTGAATATGACTCACTAAAATCAGGAGTTTATTGCAGGTATTTCGTTTTTAATAGTGAATTGTAAGCTATGCCTTACATTCAGGTCGTTTCAAGTGTATTTTACCATGTCTCACTGTGCCCCGCCTCCAACTGTCTCACTGTGCCCCACACAGCTCTCTTTATAAAATTTTTGAATCCTGCGGACCAGATGCCTGTATTGTGGTTCATTATCTCACTAAACGAAGGCAAATAATCAAGGTTTGAATTCCTGGTAATTGATTTGCGTTATACCATTTTTCTTGGGAATTATAACAAAAAGTCGTTTAGCAAAATTATTTACTTTTATCGGCTAAAAACCTAAATATTGAAATTCCACTCTCGATATGCTGTGTAGGCATTCCGGATATAGGTCAGATTCATACTTACTTACTTTTTGTACTATACAAAAGAGGGTTGATCTATAAACAGTACCAGCTAGACGCTACGGGCTTTGTCTCACTGTGCCCGCCGTCTCACTGTGCCCCGCTCTCCCCTATAGGCAGGACCTGTGTGTGTTTAGGAGTTGGATCAAACAATGTACTGTATGACCTTTGTGTTGGACTTATGCAAGGTATCATTCAAAAGGATAGTAAAAGAAAATAGCATGGGTGATCATGTTTTTCGCTATTCCTTCTTTGAATGTAATTCATAAATTGCATTGATATCAAGTGGAGGGAGGGTAAGTTTAGTTGGTAGCGCACTGAGGAGTCAATCGCTCTTTCCCAGCTGATATCAAGCATTGGTCTATTAGTCAAATGGTAAGACATTTTGCAATGGTGAATTTTATCGTTTCCATGCTTCCTTTTAGACATCAACAAGACCTTCCAAAATTTTGATGGATTAAAATTATCAAGCAACATCAGTGAGTCCGGGTATAAACAATACAGTTACACAAGGTAAGCAATCTATTGTAATATCACTGGGGGGCAGCAATGTGTAAGGGCAATTTGTCCTGAAAAACACTTCACCACCTACAGTTGCTTTAGAAAATAAGTACAACCCAATTTTGGTATTGAATTCCATGTTAATATTGTCTTACAGTAATGGCTGTAAAAACACCTATTGCCTGAAGTGCCCCAGACTCATTGAGCTTTATGCTTTATAATACCAGTGATGTTTCCTACTGCATTAGCTTGTATGACCATAGAATTTGAGAGATATGGGCCCAAAAATCTTCTAAAAGTAGCTTTCACATGGCTTTTCGTGAATTGGTGAATACAATGGCTTAATTGAATTTTAAGTCGACACAGTACAGTGTTTTTGATTCATGAAATAAATATTAAAACATAGCCAGTGTATAACATGCATGTTAAAGTTGAATCCCACAGAATACAGCTGCTCCACCTGTTGTACTCCACAGCTTAACAAAAATACCCCAGCTGGTGGCTCCCCCGCTTTGTCAAATTGTTCATATGCATTGGAAAAGCCACAGATTTTTGAAAACAGGGGTGGGCTCACTTGAAAGCTGCTGGCTCAGCCAGGAATAATGGCACTAAACTATAAATGCACACATTTTGGGTCGATATACAGGCCTATAATTCAATCCAACTTTCATAAAAATCGGAGAAGGAATCTTTAAGATATCCAAGTTTATTCTAAGGGGGACTTATTTTTGTTGAACTGTTTTTCATAATTTTCACATATTGTACACCACATAACTCTCAAAAAACATCGGTAACCCCCCTTCAAAGACATGTTTTTCAATAAAGTGTATTTTCAGCTATATTCCTTTAATTTTTCATAAATATTTCATGGATATTGTTCGAGTGACACTGCTTTTCGTTATAAATCCCACACTCTTTTAGTATTTTACTGTATGTTTTAATGTAATGACATAAGATTTTGAAAAGATCATAGTTCGAAAATTATGTTGGATAGCCCCCCTATTTTTGTTTACGTTGGAAAGCTTTCTTTTTGAAGAACTTTTTGGCAAAGTTTCATGAATATCTCATGGATTTTAGATTTGGAAGCAGTGAAAGTATAATACCAATGAGAAACCCAAAACGGCGAACCACTTGATACCACAATTCCGGTTCACCAAGACTACAATGTAGGCTTATATTTTGCAAGCAAAGCATATGATATGCATTAGTCTATTGGGAGGGTATTTATAAAAGTAAGCAAAGTTATTTGATTTTTCTGCTCCCCTTACCTTAACAGTCCCATCAAAGGAAACTGAAATCTCACATTCTCTTTTGCTTTATTATTCCTTTTTGTGTCTGAGAACAGTTTCCTGAGTTGCCCCTATTTCAAGGTAGAAGTGCTACAAACAAGGAAAGAACACCTGCCCAGTCTTGGTTAAATGTCTGGTTGGTGTGTGCTACAAACATCTAAACAAATGAAGAATGCAGAAAGAAATTTGTTTTCCTCAGACACACGATGGATGCAATGAAATTATACAAAGAAATGTATTGGGGGTGTACGTTGTCAATAATGTACTTTCTCAATTTGCAGCATGAATAGAAGAAGTTTTTGTTAGACCTGTTAGGGTATGATGCTTAAAAAATGTTCAAACAAAAACCTAAGTTAATTGACCAAGTCGCCTTTATATGAAATCTGCATCCTGGTATCAGAAATGTAATATCATCTTTGAATACTGTACTTGTCTTAGCTTTGTTTTTGATCATGCCCTTTCACACATCAAAATATATGGAGGTGGTTTGACTGTTTGTACTTGTTCTGTTTCTTTACAAATATGTGCTGTCAAAATACAGAGGTGTTGCATACAAGAGAAATACATCAGCCGCTCCGATGAGGACTAAACAGTGAAGGACATCTGGGAGTAGAACCTTTAAAAGGCTATAAAGACACATACGGCTGACAGGCAAGAGTTACATTAAGAAGAAACACAAAAACGACAAACACAAAGAGCTCATAAAATGACCATAAAATTGCCTCGCAAAGGCTGTCATACCACAGGCCAAGGTAGCTACTAGCCAGGTCTGAAGGCTTAGTTTATAAAGCATCTATCCACTGTGACAGAGTAAGAGAATCATCTAAACGGATATATTAATTTGATTTCTGTTTCTGTCACTATTGGGCAGTTTTACGGTATTTGCACTCGGCCGATTTTTCATCTTTAAGCAATTACTCTGAGAAAAGTATGATAGGTACACAGAAATTTGTCTTGGTGGCAGTCTTCTACTGCATTGAAGTATATGTGTGTACCAAATTTTACCTTGCTGCGATACTTACTTTTGATACAGCAGGCGATTTATGACCGATTTTTGCACTTTTTTGTGTCTCAAGGGCAGTTTCGCATATTTTTATGGCAACACAGAAAAGCAAATGGAGGCAGTTGTGATTCATGTTAATAATGACTGTCTGGACCTATGTCTTGGGCATAAAATACAGCAGGTTTCATGTGAATAAGTTATACACCAAAGGAGCTGTCTCCCACAATGTAGAAAATGCCATGTGTCAAAAAGTTTGTCTTCGTTGGACCATTTATTACTGCATATATGCTGTTAAGAATCAGTATCAAAGACTGTATCTACCGTTTGTGTCAATTTTGTAGCTGGACACATGTCTAAAGGTAAATCAAAAAGATTCATTCCAGAATCTATACCTTGTTTTTGGAATTTGAGGCTTGAATATGATGTAAAAAAAAATGTGCCCTATCCAGTACGAGGAAAAAAACCTCAGGATTCGGAAGGAAAAAACAAGCTATTTGTGTTTTCTTTTCTCGACTGTGTGCCTCTACATCAGTGTGACAAATGCAAGTATAAAAGATATCCAGGCCATGCACATACATTTTCTCAGGAATTAAAATTCATTATGTCACAAAATGTCCTCTCCAGTACATCATAAGTTTCGCTCTGATTTTTTTTCTGAGCCTCAATTTTGGGTCATTTTCGTTGATTTTTCTCTCTAAAACATGGTCTTTCATTCAAAGGAAACACTATGAATTCAAATCATACAGCAACAAAACTTGATTTTGAGTTAGTATGATGCCTAAGCATTATTTATCTTGGCAATCATGTGTCTAAAAAACCAAAACCTTACTAAACACTCTAAAACATAAACTTTGAGGATAAGGAACATTTAATTTCTTTAATTTCGTCATAAAAATCGTTGGGAATAAAGTTCTGCCATATTCTATCGAAATTTAAGTTTTGTATTGCTTTTGTGGGTTCTCTGCAACAAGATTGCTGGATTTCAAGTGCAAATATGGTTAAATTAGTATTCACATGGACATTTTTTCTGATAAACATTTTTTTCAAAAATTCAAACCTTGCCTACTTTATGGAGTGGCAATTTGGTAATAAACCAAAAATCACATATGTCCTTGTTGATTTAAGAATCTTTAGTATGTTCATTTCATGATAGCATGAAGGAAATTCTCATTTACACACCTTTATTTTGACCCCCCATTAGACACTTTGAGTGCAAATATTGTAAAACTGCCCTATTAGATTATGTTTCCCAACCGTCTTTTCAGAAGAACAAAATGTTTATAATCCACTAAATTAGCAAACAAGGTGGTCACAAATTGCAGATATACACAACCTGCATATACATGGATGAAACAAAATGTGTCATCAAACTAGGAAATGTCTGGTTATTTACCTGGTGTTGATGCTGTGATTTGTTTTCTTTGAGAACAACAAAATTATTCTAGTAACTGTTTGCATCACTGTTCTACACTCTGAGCATTGCCATAAGACCACCATTGTCATCTACTTTGAGCTAAAACTAAGGATGTACTGATGGCGATATTTTTTTATATTTATGAAATCTCGCGTGAGAAAAAGTGATGTCATTAAAACTCTATCTAAAAGAACTGTTTTTAGTAGATGAAATATAAATCTCCTATTGGAGCCTCTCTTTTTGATCAGAAGGCAGTTATGCAATCTATTGATGAGCCGTCTTTGAACTTTCTGAGTACTCTAGTCACAGTGGGCAAAGGTGGCAGCACTGTCCATGCAAAATGTGGCTGTCTGCTTGTGTGAGGGTTCCACAAAAAAATCACTTTTTGACATTTTAACAAAGTGTCATCAACTGCTTGCATTGCAAATAAGTATAAATAGACCAACTTGACTTTCCTAACACAGTTTACAGATTAGAATGTGATTAATAAGAGAGTAATAATCCTATTTAGCCTTCTGTTTACTGCAGCTGGCTGTTCCAACACATGATCTGCCTCCCGGGCCCTCCCCCTGGGCCAAATTTCAATGGGCTTCAAACATTGATTCAAACCTTTCCAATGCCACAATTCAATTCACTATCAGTTCTCTAACTTCTGTTGACTTCTTTGCGGCAGAAATTTCGGCACAAAGCATGAGGAATAATTCTATAAAATTATTGTGATCACTTCCTGTGATAGTATGTTTGCAAGATTAGCAGAATATTGGGGCTCTGTCTGCATGGGTTGCAAATGATTGTAGGTGTGATATCTATTCTATTCACTGATCCCCATGTGTATCCTAACATTGAGGAAAATAGCACAACAACTCTTTGAACACGACTTTAAGCTGAAATAAACATAACTTAAATACCCAAAGCATTTGTTGTTAATGATGATGAGTTAATGCACTTATAGTCCTAAATGGTTTGCTAATCAATATCAACTTGGTTCATAGTTGTTTTGCATTACATAATTGATTGTTTCAGTTTTCTTCTCTGAACAAGTAAAACCACTTCAAATGATCCCTATAGAACCTCCCAGGAGTTCATGTCAAAGCCTATGAATATTTATATATCCCTAGCTTTGTAGGCATGTCTAGGGAAAGAAGGTTTTCGCTGTGTGTCAGTTCTTTCTTTACATGACAAGCTGATTGAGACAGTCTTTGATTTGACATTTATGATGGACACTTTTTTATTGATGGCTACAATCTCGTGCAGCAAACAGAATTCTGAAGCAATCATGCATGTTGGAGACTGTCGAGACTTTTGATCTGTCATTAAGGCAGTACCAATGCAATCAGCTTATGGTCATATAACGAGTGCAGTGAGGGTTTAAGTTTCTCTAAAGAACTAAAGGCATTTCAAAACAGCATTTGGTTTGAAAAGTTGTTTCTTCCAACGAAGAAGTCGTATTGTTCATTGATATGTACAGATCTGTCTTGTAACCAATTGTAATTTTGAATCATTCCTCTACTTCTTTTTTTTTGCCTTTATTTCGTCTCATTGCTGTGTCCTCCTCCTTTCCTAGTTAGCCTACCAAAAGCATACATGTAAATGCAGCACATAAAGCCCCAATCATTCATCCATCTCTACTTTTCCAACATTTTTCATTGCATTTCTCTAAGTCTCTTCACCATTGCTTTGTATCCTTTGCTTAAAGTTAAACTTTATAATCTTTCAAAGCGTTATTGGATAATGATTCCATATATAAGTAATATGTGTATCGCTTTTAAAAACTTCTTTGAATTTTATACCATTGGAAATACAAGATAAATGTCTTGGTGTCACAATTACTTCAAAATGAATAATGAAACTGAAACTGCTTGTTTTACCGTTTTCTTTGTGTGGATTAAAAAAATATATATATCACCCAAAGTGAATCAGGATGGAATTCTGGTTTTTACTTTGAACCGATATTGTTATGTGGAATAAGACAATATTCAGTCCTGTCTTTAGGCAATGAGCTGAAAACTAGAATTCATGATGTTTTTTTGCAATCAGAATAAAGAGTTGTGTTGTGCCAGTTTCAGTGAACTGCTCCTCAATGCCTGCAGGAAGTCTTAAGTTGCGATTACGCTGATGAAGCACCTTAATTTTCCGATGACCTTTAAAAGTTGTAGACTGTTGTCCAGATGATGATTTGTCAACTGTCACATTAAGACCAGGTAGTGTTGGATACCTAAAACTAAGAAAGAGCTACTTTGACTCAAGACTCAAGACTCAAGATATTTTATTTCTTTCTGAAACGTTATGTTACAGTAAAGAGGGAGGACATCTCTAAGACAAGTAATTATCGCTGGCGAGATGCCCCCCCTAAAAAAAAAAATTAAAAGATCATATCATCATCTCAGAGAGATCCATTAAAGAAATAAAATAAACAATAGCGTACAGAAAATCAAAGCAACAATGGTACAATGAGTGCATATTGGGTGAAGAACCAAATATATATTATATATTATATATTATATATTATATAATATGATGAGAACAAAAGTATGAGGACATTAGGATAAGAGCAAAATTTCAGAAAAGGTAATTGCACATTTGGAGGAGTATGTAAGTCCAAAGAATCTGAGAATATTTCATAAAATAAAATTTGATGAGAATCACATGTCAACAGATTCTGAACTTATTTTTATATCCTTGTAGAATTTGCAATGCGCAATTTGCACTTTAAGAAGCAGCTCAGAGACCGAAATTCCTTTGTAACATGGCATTAACTAGGTATTCAGACATATATAGCATAATGGGATATTACACAAGTTTTCATAGTTCAGAATAATTTGAAATTTGATGTATTTTGCAAAACCCTGTAAACTGTGAGTATGTATCTTATCTTTGAAATTCATTGGAGCATTATTTATGATAGTAGGTAATCTAAAACGAATACTATTTTTGACAAAATCATGCTTCTGCTGGGGTATTCGGAAAGCATATGCATGCCTGGTGTTGTAATTATGCATGTCAACATTTCTAGTGAAGACAGAAGTTAGGAATATTTTCGGCAACATTCGATTTTCAAGCCTATATACGAATTTATACTCATTCAACTGCAGAATATCAGTAACTTTCAGTAATCTAAGAGACTTGAAAATAGGTTCCGTGTGGGCATTAAATTTTGCATTCATTACAATTCTGACAGAACGTTTTTGTACTTTCCCAACTTTGTAGTTGCTTTAAAATCGTCCACCCGTCCTTTATAAGAAAGGAAGAGGCAATTGTTCTGCTTTGGTTTTCAGCTATTGTTTCAGAATAATAAAATATAAACCTTGCACTAAATTAGGAAACAAAGTGGCCATGGATTACAGATCTAGATAACCTGCATGTACATGAATGAAACACAATGTGTCTTCAAAGTAGGTAATGTTTGATTGTTGCCTGGTATTTAGAAGTCTCGTGTGAGGAACAATGATGTTATTAAAATGTAAACCTCTTCTTAAAAGATAATGTCTTTAGTTAATGAGTATCGATCCCCCATTGAAGCCCTTGGGTCTGAAGAGAGTTATATAATTCTATTGATGAGCCACATTTAAACTTTCTGAGTGTTCTGTACTGTAAAATTTGAATTTTCAGTCAGCTTTTGAGTCAGATTGAGTGAGATGGTTGCACAATTCCTTTGAGCTAGAGTCCACAATAGCTTGTTGTTTTAAGTTATAGCAACGGAAAGATTATCATAACTCAAAACAACAAGCTATGTCAGCTCAAACAAATTTTGTGATCATCTCACTGAATCATTTGAGCTGAATCAAAATTTCAGATTTTATAGTGCATTGAAAAGAAGGTTTTCATTGTGAGTTAGTTATTCCTTTTACGTGACATACCGTTTCTGACAGTCTTTGATTTGACAGTTATGATGCCGAATATCTCGTGCAGTGCTCAGGTGTCTGAAGCAATCACGGCTGGTAAATATTATGGTGACGTAAAAGAGACTGTTGAGACTTCTCATCTGTTTGAAGTCAGACAGCATCATTGTAATCAGTTGGCAGTGAAGTAAAAAGCCAAATAAGGGCCAATATAAGATTCTCAGGAGATTCTCTGAAGAGGTACATCGAGACAGAATTCAGTTTGAAAAATTGAGTTTTTCTCATGGCGGGGCAGATATGTAAAAAAATAGTACATTTATACATAGAAGCATGAAACTTGGCACACACTTAAAAAACATCTATACAAACATATTTGGATAGGGAGCCACTTCAGATTTAGCTTAGGTGGCTACTGGCAGCCATTTTCCAAAATGGCAGTCAATTCTTCCATTTTGCTGCTTTCTGTGTAGTTCAGATAAATAGAATACACGTAAATATTGTTTTTTATTGCTTCTCTAAGTATTCCTTACATTACTATAAGATTTTTTGGTAGCCTTGGTCTATTTTTAGGCTTGTTGGAATCATTTTTGTTAGAAATATTGATTCAAACACTGGATTTCGCGGTTACGGATGGTTACACCGATTCTCTATAAATCTCAAAATAAATTACATATTTGAATTCCTTGTAAGAAGAGCTTTCAAATGAGTACCCGCATCAATGGGTTTCGTAAACTTGGTGCGAAAATGGAAAAAATGAAAATAAAATGATTTTTGTAGATTTTGTTGTTTCTTTAATTTTGACAAAAAATTCACGGAAACTATTGATGCGACCATTCATTTGAAAGCTCTTCTTACAAGGAATTCAAATATGTAGTAAATTTTAAAATCAATAGGGATTCCATGAAACTATGGGAAACCGCGAAAATTATACATTTTCTATAACAGTTCTAACAAAATGGACCCTAAAAACCCTAAAAATCCTCAGTTCCATCTAGAAATCAATTGATAATGTTCTTTAGATCTGTAGATGGAATAATGAGCACTGTTTCAATACTTTATATATATATAATATTTTATTCAAACACATTGAAATTTCAGATTTTATAGTGCATTGAAAAGAAGGTTTTCATTGTGAGTTAGTTATTCCTTTTACGTGACATACCGTTTCTGACAGTCTTTGATTTGACAGTTATGATGCCGAATATCTCGTGCAGCGCTCGGGCGTCTGAAGCAATCATGGCTGGTAAATGTCAGTGTGACATAAAAGAGACTGTTGAGACTTGAGTTTCTCTCATATCAGCCAAGAGATCACATGGGTCATTGATATCTGCAGATATCAGGCACAGTACTTGTTTATTCTGTATTAATTTCTCTCCTTTTCAATACTTCGCTTTATATTTTCTCTAAGTTTTTTCATCCATAGTATTGATTCCACTTCTTAAACTTTACAATCTAGAATGCGCCATTGGATAATGATTCTGTATAAATAATGTGTATCGCTTTTCAGAAATGTTTAACTCTTGGAAATTTCTGTTTCCATGTGAATGGCTTGCTGTTGGAATTACTTCAAAATGATTGATGAAAGTGGCCAGCTGATGAGATTATGATCTACAACAACTTGTTCTTGACTTATATATATGTAATGGTTTGTCTAGCAAGGAGTATCGGCAGCCTCAGGAATCCATGCATTCACAATCAGTTTGGTTTAGCATTTACCTATACATGAAACATCTCTCTTTCACACACTTTCTAGCAGTTCTCAAAAAAATATATAAACTGAACTCCTCTGCAGATGTGTTTCAACAAAAGTAAAACAAATCTGCTGTGCCCATTAGTGGCATACTTAGAAACTCCTCAAAATGTTTCAGGTTCATGAAATATTCAGAACACCCTCAGGGAATGATGCTGTCATCCTGTCTCAAAGATAATCCAAAAATATTTATTCCATGACTACAGGATGTCTTTTTGCCAAAGTACGTATTTTAGAAACATGTGCTAATGCTCCGCAAATTCATATTAATTTTTCTTCATATAGACTTGCTGTTAGTTTTAATTTCCTTCACATCTCAATTGATAAAAAGGTAATCCTCCTTTGGATGAATTAGTATGAGCCGAGTTTATGTTTGTGCTATAACATGACTTTTAGGCTGATGTCATTGAGACATATGCTTTCTAATGATTCTTTATATATGAGCCTAATACTATGATAAAAAGACACTTCCTTAGTAGCTTTGTTTGAGAAAGCTTGGCAAATAAATAAACGAGAATTAAAATAAATCAATGAAAATTCTGACAGGCATGATATGCACAAGGCAAGAAATGCAAGATATGGTGTGACCTGTCCACGACAAGCTAATGAATAGAGTACATTCTAATATAGATGGATATCCTGGCCGGACCTGTGTGTTTAGGTCTTCTTGGATGGTGCTGTGTACTGCTTGCAGAACAGACGCTTGTTCATGTGTATGCTTTCACCCCCAGAGTCATGCCACTGGAGTTGTTGCTCAACAGTTAAGTTCAAAACTTTTTAGATTAACGTATACATATGTGATTAAACTAAAAAGTTTAGGGTCTTTAAGAATGACAAGTTCTTGCACTTAACCAAGCCAAAACAATCGAACCCAGTAGGGGAGAGCGGGGCACAGTGAGACACTTTTTTTTATCTTCAAGTCTTCCAAAATGTTGGCAGTAGGCCTAACGAGTTAAATGAGATCAGGTCTACACTATAGATAATGATGGTGGGTATATTGTCACATAGTTTCAGGTTCCTACCTTTTACAGGTTTGGAGAAACTTTGAGTTATGTCCATGCTCGTTAAGTGTCTCACTGGGTGGGGCACAGTGAGACAGCATGTGGGGCACAGTGAGACAGCACATCTGCTGTCATAACCGCCAATCCTCAGGACCTGTGGAATTGTTCTTTCAATTGTTGCTACAGAAACTACTGCACTCTAATAAAAGCAGCTGGCTAGGTAATTTTTTAGGTCCTTTTTTGAGCATGTTTTGAAACTTCATCGCATGGGACACATGCACGACTTATTTAACCTGCCACACCTGTTACATCTAATCAAAATTCTTCTTTGATGCTTCCCTGTGGATATTACTCACTAAAATCAGTAGTTTATAGCATGCATTTTGTTTTTAATAGTGAATTGTGAGCCATGCATTACAATCAGGTCATTTCAAGTGTATATTGTGATGTCTCACTTTGCCCCACTTCAAACTGTCTCACTGTGCCCCCCGTAGCTCTCTTTATAAAATTTTTGAATCCTTCGGACCGGATGCCTGCATTGTGGTTCGTCATCTCACTTAGCTAAGACTAACAACCAAAGTTTGAATCCCTGGCAATTGATTTGCATTAAACCATTTTTCTTGGGAATTATAACAACAAATCATTTAGCTAAATTATTTACTTTTATTGGCTAAAAACCAAAATATTGAAATTCCACTCTCAATATGCTGCGTAAGTATTCGGGATATAGGACAGTCTCTCACTTATTTCATTTTTGTACGATGTAAAAACGGGTTGATCTGTAAACAGTACCAGGTAGATGCTACGGGCTTTGTCTCACTGAGCCTGCCATCTCACTGTGCCCCGCTCTCCCCTACATATAGCGAGTCTTCATATGATGCATTAGTTTTGAATTTCCTTGTTATAGCATAAGTAATCTGTAATTGTTTCTTCATTAAAGGTGTCCTGCACAAATTTCTCTAAATGTGACAGTTGAAAAACGATCACTCAGGCCTTTGAATCTTAAAAGTCATAGGAAAATTAGGGTGCTTCATCATTGTAGCAGAGCCTTACACTTCCTGCGAGCACTTCTTGTATCTTCTTTTTTTTTCTGGAAATTTTATTGCGTCAAGATAATACACTCGTGATCAAAATGCTGGAATAATCAAGATTTTCAAATTGTCAGAACTTCAAAGTTCTGAAATTGGTGATTGAATGTGACAAATTGAAAACATTTGTTACTCAAACATTAGATTTATGTATAAATGATATTATAAGGCATTTTTAGTGTCTGAGAATTATTTGAAAATTCCCTTTGGGTGAGCCAAATTGCTCATTTTTTCAGTAAAAAATCATCAAAAATTGTATCGTGGTTCAACAACATAGACACAAGATTTTTACATATGCAATAAATGCCAACTTAATCTTGATGTGTACAACCAAAAAACATCACAGTTTCATCTTGAATGTCATATGCATTGACCTGTGGCTTCATTGACTTGACATGTATTCCATCAACTGGTTTCTTGCATCTTTTTGACTGAAATGGCCACTATTCAGTAAAGTCATTTGCTCCTGGTCCAGATCAGTTGGCAGGACCTCCATCCTGTGTGCAATATGGTCCGAGATGTCCCTATAGTGTAATTCAGGTTCAAGTCAGGTGAAACTGCTAATAACAGCATATTCTTGATTTTCTCAATTTTCCAGTTTTGAAGGATCTGTGTGCCCTACAAGCTAGAGCATAGCCATAGATGAATGAAACGTTTCAACTGGAGTGTTATCTACACTGCGGTACTATATCCTCTTCCAACAAACTTAGATTTCCATTCTGCACAACACTGCACAAATTGACACGCCAAACAGGCACTGAACCACTACACTGAGCCCTTCTAGCTATGTGGCAGTATTCAGACAGTATCTAGACACCCACTTAGGGCACAAATATCTCTCAATCAGTTCTATGAAACATGTAGCGGGATATATTAACTAAGATGGAATTTACTAAAAGTTCTCAAAAATATTGTAGCATTTTTATCAAGAGTGTACGCTTTTTGGAAGAGGAAATGGTACCTCAGTGTAGCGAACACTTTAGTTAAAACATTTTATTCATTTATGACTATGCCAATGCTTGAAGGCATCACAAATCCTTCAAAACTTGGAAAATTTAGAAAACTGGGAATTTGATGTTATTGGCAACTTTACCAGACTTGAGCCTAAGTAACGCTATAAGCACATCTTGGACCATATTGAACACAAGATGGAGGTACAGCCAACTGATCTGGACCAGGTGTGAGAGACTTTCACTAAAGAATGGCGATATTGGTCAATAAGAAGCAAAATCAAGTTGATTGAATCCATGTCAACTCAAGTGAAGGCAGATGTCAATACATGTGGTATTCAACATGATATTGTGATGTTTTTTGTTGTACACATCAAGATTAAGTTGGCAGGTTTTTCCATATGTTGAAATTTCGTGTCTTTGTTGTTAAGCCATGATGAATTTTTTGATGTTTTTTAACTAAAAATTATCATTTTTTCTGGACCACCAAAAAGAAAATTTTCAAATAATTCTCAGCCACTAAAAATGTTTTATAAAATAATTTATACATTCAATCACCAATTTTAGAACTTTGAAGCTCTGACACCTTGAAAATCCTAATTATTCCAGCATTTTGACTATGAGTGTATACCTATTCATTGGAATTATCAGATTGTTATTATAATTTCTGTGTCACTTTGTATTTTTCCCTTTAATAATACATGCATGTACATTCATATTTTGACACCCTAAGAATTTAACGTGAAAGTCTTGATTTGATAAATTGGTTTGGAAATTTTCCTTACTCTGTAAGCATGGCTGTCAGCTGCAGTAAGTCTACAGACAGCGATTTCACACAGACTTGGCCACCTGTTCGTCAAGGCCTTGTGAGACAGTTTTATGGTCATTTTATTGTCTCTTTGTGTGCAGTGTTTTTTGTTGTCATCTTCCTAATGTATCTTTTGCCTGTCAGCCATATTATATATAGCCTTTTAAGGCTTCTACATCAAGATGTCCTTCACTGTTTAGTCACCACTGGATGCATTTGTACAGCGATTCTAGTTTCAGTCAGTGCTCATGCATTTCTGCTGCTCACATTACTCAATTAATTAATGATTCCACAGTACATACTGTGTAATGCCTCAAAGCAAATATAAATAACCAATTTACCATAATATGTTGTGGTCTCTTTTTCTCTGCTACAAACTCACTTGCATCATTTATTTGCAGTTGGCAAATGACGAGTAATTACATTCAGCTGTTGGTGGCCGTCAATGACCTCACAACACGCCCAATTGAAATACCTCAACATTTTAAATCAATATTAAAAAAATAGGTAAGTGAGGCAAAGTTAAATTGTCTGTAGTCAAATGGGTTTCCTTGTCCTAGCACAGGTAGTTGTTTCTTCATTGGAAGTGTCGAGTACAAAATATACTTCTACTCCATTCCTTTTCAATATTTTGTGTCATTCCTGCTGTATCTGAACTAGTTTCTTCCTTTTTTTGTTTTTCTTTTGCATAGATTTTCGTGGAACACACCAACCGGACATTTAACCAAGGCCAGGCACAGGCAGGCAGGTGCTATTTCCATTGTCATCAGCATTTCCAGCCAGAGATAGGGACTCAGGAAACTGCAGTTCTCAGACACAAAGGGAATAATAAACTCAAACAGAATGGGATATTTTGGTTTCCTTTGATGGGATTTGTTAAAGATGCTGAACAATAAAATATCAGAACTAATTTCATAACTTCAGACAGAGTGCTCCAGTTAGACAAAGGTGTTGGATACAGCTGCTTTTACCAATAATCCGAGTGCATTCCAGTTCTAGAAATAATCTAGTATTATAACATTAAATTGTTCATCAGCGACACGTGATTGTTATATCCAGAATTTGAGGGAATATGTGATATACTCCGAGGCTTTAGCTAAGGATTATATCACAAATTCACAAAAACAAGGGATATAAGTGACTCAAACCTTAAATTTAATATAACTAAAACCAAAACAAAAAGACTTTAAAAAGAAAATAAAACAAAAAGGATTAGAGAGAAGTAGAAAACAGCTACAAACAGTTTGCCAAGAGGAATTAATTTAAAAACATGAAAGTTTCAGTTGGCCTCAAAAATCCTCCCATTTACCCACTTTTTAAAATTTATATATATGCTCAAATAACACAATTATCTGATTAGTAGCTGAATTATAAAAAGTATATGGAGTGAAAATTTTTAAAGAATTAGTTTGAATTTTATAAAAGTAGAAAACTAAATCTGGACTACATGTATATGGAACAAAATGTTCGGGGAAAAAATATATAGGCGGGGGGCTATTTGGAAAAAAAAATTATACAAAAGGTGAAAAGAAAAATTTGGAAACAAAGTGAGGGGAAAAAAATTCAGGGAAAAAATGTGCGACAAAAAGAAAAATTTGAAAAATGAAATTTGTCGGAGAAAAAAGGGATGAAAAAAGATAAAAGGGAATATTGGCAAAAGAAAAAGTTGTGGGGAAAATAGTTAAAATATCAGGAGAACACACTTTGACATATATATATATATGCATTTGGATTGTCGGGGGGTGACCATCAGATGCTAAATGGTAACAGCAGCAGTAATTAGACCTATTTATTTTGAGTGAATTTCTAAATCAAACAAAACCATGTTATGAAATACTCATCATAAGTAATTATTTATTTCAAGACTGCTTAAAAGGAATTTATTTATATTACCAAAACAAGATAAGACATTATTCTTTTAAAATAAACCTCAAGCCCCTTCCAGGAGATCTAATATGGTTGACCCCTTTCGATTAGAATTATAAATTGGGCTCAATGGAATTATTTTACTGATTTGTCAAAGGCATTAGGTTTTATAATACTTTTGTTTTATCTCGTTGGTTTGGTGCCGTTGTTATGAGATTTCTTGAATATGCTTCTTTAACTCTGCAACAGTCCAGATACAATCTTTAAATATTGATTAAAATTAATCTGGTTGAAACTCCCTGCTCCTCACTCATGGATATTTGATAAGCGTTTGAGTTAGCCCTCAAAAAAAGTAAAGAAATATGTTGTGCCCATCAGTCGCATACTAAGAAACTTCTCAAAATGTTTCAGGTTCATGAAATATTCAGAACACCCTCAGGGAATGATGCTGTCATCCTTTTGCCCAAGTCCATATTTAGAAACATCTGCAATTGCTCCTACAATCTAAATTCATTCTCCTTGATATTGACTTGCAGCTAGTTTTAAATTCCTTGAAATCTGAACAGATGAAAAAAGGAAATCTTCTTCGAATAAATTAGTGTAACACCAGTTTCTATTTATCAATCTTCCTTCATTAAATACCATTAAGGCAGATGTCGTCCAGACTAGCTTTCCAATGATTCCATATTAGTGTGCCTGATACTCTGGTAAAAATAGACTTCCTTAGATGCTTTGCTTGAGAAAGCCAGGCCATAAATCCATAAGAATGTTGAGTGCTGACAGGCATGGCTGTCTACAAGTTGACCGCTATTTGCTGCCACCTAGGGTGCAAAATTCGCGAGCTCCTGTGAGCGGTCAACAGAATTTCGATCAGTGGAAGACACCAGGACAGTGTGGAAGAAACCAGGACAGTTCCATCATTTAGTGATGGTCTAGATTATTTCCAAAAACTCTGCAAGTGTCTACTCTGACTTTGGTTGGCTTCAATTTTAAGCAGACAGCTTGCAAATACCAAAATAAGTTGGAACTATTTTTTATCATGGAGGATGTATACATTATAGCTCACATACATTGCCAGTATAGAGGGGGCCACTTGTGGCATCGACAAGACATTTTGCTGAGTGTAACACAGCTTTTATGAAATAGTGAATTATATTGTTGTCCTAGTTAACAAATCTCCATAAAGTAACAGAATAAATACAATTGAGCATTTTTGATATCACAAAGTAAAAACATTGGCTTTGTATGGACAAGTGAATAAGTGAGAATGCATTATTTTTGGACCCTTTTCTGACCACAATTTAACACGCACTAAATGGCATAAGTAGATTGAATACCATCAAACTTCTGATGAGTAAAATCATCCCTTTCACAGGCAAAGTGTATGCTAAAGTTTCAAAACTTTCTATTTGTCTCATGATTTCCAAACATTTTTATTCAAAGCAGTGGACTGGATATTTGCCAGGAACCATGCTTTGTGAAAGTAGTTTGGCGTAGTAATATGGACAGCTGTTGTGCGACCTGATCTGGTGATCTGTCCAAAACAGATCAAATTATTGTTGACCCAATTCGATTTTCCAGGGACTGTCAGCATTCTGCTGCCACTTGACAGTCCCGAACAGAGACAGCAGGCATGGTATGTAGAAGGCCAGTAATGCTGCATATGGTGTGACCTGTTCATGACAAGCTAATGAATAGAGTACACTCTAACAAAGATGGATATCCCGACAGACCCTGTGTGCTTGGGTCTCCTTGGATGTAACCATTTACAGCTTGTAGAGAAGATGCTGCTGGATGTGTATGATTTGGAGTTGCTGCTAAACAAATTTGGGTGTTTGGGAATTAAATTGTCTGGAAAAATGCAAAAATGTCTTATATTAAGCCACACCATAACGTTCTTTGCTTATAACATGCAAGAACCAGTCATATTCCATTGCACTTTTGTGATAAGTGCATGATTGCAACCTTATTTTCTTAATTTGCTCTGACATGGTAAGATTTTATAAATGCTATATTCATTTTTAGGAAAATTTTCAATTGATATTCACAAAATAGATGAGGGAGACAAACGTATATAGCATGTTTTGAAAGGGATTCCTTGTTCCAGCAAAGTTGTTTTGTAGTTTGAAGTATCTAATACAAAATTCTCTTAATGCGACATTTGACAAATTATCATCTGGACAATGGCCCATGTCTTCTAAAGGTCATACACTGTAAATTTTCTATTTTGAGTTAGCTCAATTGACTGAGTGAGACGGTTGCACAATTCCTTTGAGCCAAGATAGCTTGTTGTTTGCAAGTTATAACAACATAAAGATTATCATAACTCAAAATGGCAAGCTATCATGGCTCAAACAAATTGTGCAACCATCTCACTCAATCATTTGAGCTAACTCGAAATTTCAAATTTTACAGTGTAGGAAAATCAAGGTGCTTCACCAGTGTAGTCTGGCCTTAGACTTCCAAGGAACACTAAGTCTTCTTGTTTTTTATTTTCAGGCTTTTTTTTTTGCCTCAGGATAGGACTGTATACACTTGTTCATTGTAGTTGTCTGATTCCATACTACTTTCTGGTTGACTACAATGTAACTTGCGCTTCAGTAATGCGTATAAATATATTATCAGAGGTTTGTTGTTTCAAATTTTGAAGTCATAAGAATTTAACATGACAGGCAGTCTTGATTTGATAAATTGGTTTAGAATTGTGCTTACGCTATCTACATGGCAGTAAGCTGCAGTAAGTCTACAGACTACAAGTGTCACAGCCTAGGCCTCCTGTTTGTCAAGCCCTTGTGAGACAGTTTTATGGTCATTTTATTATCTCTTTGTGTGCAACTTTTTTTGCTTTTTTCTTAATGTATCTCTTGCCTGTCAGGCTGTCAGCCGTATACGTCTTTGTAGCCTTTTAAAGCTTCTAGCTCCAGATGTCCTTCACTGTACATTTTACAGGCAATGTCCTTGCATTTCTATTGCTTGCAAAACCTGAATTAATTAGTGATTTCTCAGAATACACTGTAGCAAAGCAACATAAAACAACCAATTTACCATCATATGTTGTAATATATTTTTCTCTACATGCTGCAAATTTTTTTGCATCATAAATGGACACACATTCAACTACAATGTATATCAGTATGACAGTCCCCGCGTCAATATGAGCCCTGTCGATTAAAACGTACAGGATTTACAGTAGAACAAAAATCAGATTTATATAAGAACATCTTTTTCAGAAGTCCTCTGTTTCACTATTTTGCCCTCCTTTCTCCTTACTACCCCAATTTTCCTTACAACTACCTTTGACTACTCACCACAACTTTATCCCGTATGGAGAACTCTTGTAGGACAGCTGGCAATGTACATGTATATAAATGAAATCAAACACAATGAGACAGTGGAGTTTGAATCGCTGTGTGTTTAACGTAAATTTAAAGTAATTTTAAAGGTAGTTTAAAGTAGGTAAATGTAGGAAGTAATTTGGGGGGAGCCTTAAGGTGTGAAAGGGCAGAATAGTGGGTGATTCTCCTTTGTTGCTGGGTGAGTCATACTTTATTTTGGGTTGTACTGTATGCAATTTAAAAGACTAGCTTTGCTTTTCGTCATGGCCTTTTCAGGAATCTGTGTTGAAGTAGACTTTTTGAGTCTGGAACCAAGCAATTTTGTTGCTACAGGCCCGTTCACATCTTGGTGATTTCTAATTGTGACAGGTCTGCGTCAGGCAATATGGCCTGACACACCCTGACACAGACCCAACGTGGACTACTGTCAATTGGAGACGCAACATTACGCAAGGTGGACGCTGCCTACTCAAGCATGAAGCTTGCAATCACAGACTGGACACAGGGTCAGAAAAAAAAATTGGGCTGGTCGAATTTTTCTCAGCTGTCAGTCTGCGTCAAAAAAATCATAGGGCATTCACAGATACATCACACATTCAACCCTATGTCTACGTACGTCTGACGTGCGTATAGTCTGACACTTAGATTTGCAGCATTTTGTCACCAAGGAAACGTGAATGAAACGGCCGTGTACTTCGCGTCCTGTCTGTGTGCAGTCCACGTGCACTCAGTGTGTTGCTAGGCAGCATCCCTCTATATTGCCGTTGTATTCCCGCCTTGTATACGTCACCTTGGTGACAGTCTGTATCTGTCTGTGTCTGAAGATGACAGAGAGGCTCAAGTGAATCACACCTTTTTGTGGTGTGATTATCATAACGCAAAGTATCGCATCTTTGAGGCCAGCTGAACACCAACTGGACGCCAACTGAATCCATGCTGTCACGGCTGGGTGAACATGACTGTCAACTATTTTACTCTGACCCTGACGCACAGTGGTCTCAATTCAAAATCGTGGAGATGTGAACCAGGCTTTATAAATGACTAATTATGAGATATATCATTGCTCGCTTGATGCAAATCAGAATGAACCCTATAGCACTTTGAGAACATGATAGTTCTGTGACAAGAAGCTAATCTGCTCTGGCTCCAGTTCTGTTAGTGGCTTGATAGTCATTGCAGCTCAACTCCCTCGTAATCCTGTCTTCCTCTCACAGAGAACCAAGTATGCTAATCACAACCCCTATTTCCTTTCTTTTTAACTACTAAAGGAGGAGTTGAGTGATGCGTCCTGCCTGATGCCTTCTTTCCCTAAGTGTTGACTCACTCATGGATATTGGATAAGTGTGTAAAGTGAGTTTTCAGTCCACAGGATATAAAAGTTTAAATACAGATTGAAACTAACTGAAACTGTATCTGGTTGAAGCTGCTCCACACCCCTTCTGAAAACATTGTTAATTCATTAAAAATGAGGTGTCGTCCAGGTATTACGGAGTGAGAAAGGAGACACAAAGCATGGGATTGATTTATTTGGCCACCAAAAAAGTGATTCTTAAAAATGAGGGACCTTTAGATATTGGAGACGTTCTTCCCAAATACGATGCCCATCTCACTGACTCTAGACTCTTATGAACTTAGGTCAATATTGAATGATTTAACTTATATAATTTCAGGCCATTTGTACTTTTGCCCCAGGAAAACCTGCAACCTATATTTGAATTTTCTGCTCATGGAACGCTATAACCTCATTCTTGAAAAATGCGGGAAAAGTAGCCAAACTGATGTGTTTCGGCAAAAGTAAGACGAATCTTCATTGCACATTTGTCTCCTGGACTAAAACAATATGGACCAACCACTCAAAATGATTCAGGTTCATGAAATATTTAGAACACCCTCAAGGTATAATGCTGTCATTCTGTCTGGAGGACCATCCAAACATGTTTTTTACCTCAGAATGTCCTTTTGCCATACGTCTTTCATACACGAAAGCAGGCGCTTAATACTCTTCTAGAAATGGTCTTCCTTATTAGCTTGGCTTGTGAAAGCTGGGCTAATAAATCCATCGAATGGAAAGTGCTGTCAGGCAGGGTATATACAGATGGCCAATAAGACAGCATACTGTGAGACACGTACATGTGGTACTAATGAACAGAGTACACTCTGACATGGATAGATGGCCCGGACATGTTAGCGTTGTATTGGATTGAGCAGTGTTTTGCATGTCCTCACTCTCTCACTGGTAAATGAGGTCATTCAATGAGGCAGAATTGAGAGTTCGGGTGGACTGTGGCAACTATCCAGTACACAGTATTTTGACCAATAAAAGGGCACCAGTGCAATTTTTTAACCTACAGGGTGGTCAAGAAAGACTTTACTCTCTTTCTTTGGCATAGTTCTATAAATGTGTCTGCTATCACTATCCAGTCTTTTCCGATGTAAAGAGGATAGTCATGGCGACATATAATCTGTAGATTGTTCTCTTGGGACATGATGTGTAATCTTGAGCTATTATTTTGCAGAAATAAAAAAATGCAAGGCATTGCTATCAGTTCAAATATTTTACCATTGCTTTCATATTCTTACATTTACATAGAGTTCTTCAGAGGTGTTTGGCCCCGGAATTTCAGCTCTCTTTGAGTGAAACTCAGTCCAGTGGGAAGCTTGAAAGGGAAGAAAGTTGATAGAATTTGCAAGCTACCATAGTTTGTCAAAAGGTGTCTCCTGTCATAACGCCGTATTGAAATTAGAATCAAGAGTAGAAACATAATACTGAGATTCCTACCTGAACTTCATGCAAGAATGAGACTGATTGGATAAGAACTCACTGTAAAGTTTTTTCTTGACCATCCTGTAAAGTAAAGGAGTGACAGTCACAGTCACCTTGCTGTCTCATGATGCTGAACAATATCTCTCAATAGTCGTTTTGACATTTTGTAATATGAGACAAATTTCCCGCATATAAATAGCGGTTCCTTGATATGCAGCCAGCCTCTGTGAACATGGTGTACAGTTGATATGTCTGGGGTACAGTTGTTTTGTCTGTACAGTTGTTATGTCTGGGTGGTGTAGTGGTTAAGGTTCCCGCCTGCTGAAGGTCTTTGCCTGCATGGGTTTGACTCCCGGTTGGGGAACCCGAAATTTTCAGTGGACCTTCCCAGCTGGATGTCGTTCGGATGAGACGTTAAATTGGCGGCCCCTTGTATCAGTGTCTGTGCTGGGCAAGTAAAAGATCCCTCACATGGGGTAAATGTGTAACATGTTGAGGACTCCTGCTCTCTCTCATCTCATCAATCAACCCTCGCGAGCGCCCAGAACTGGGCATAGAGGGCTGCACTTACCATATCTATCTATCTATCTTTCTATCTATCTATCTATCTATGTCTGGTGTACAGTTGTTATGTCTGGTGTACAGTTGTTATGTCTGGTGTACAGTTGTTATGTCTGGTGTACAGTTGTTATTTCTTTTCTGATCCTTGTCGTGTGACCTCATTCTGACAAGCCTGATATCAGTAGTAGCATTTTAGAGGTACAACAATGTTTTCTTGTTTTGCAGTCGATGAAACATTGAAGTTCGCCAGTTTAATCCCTGCCCAGGGAATGGCCATCTCAAATGACCCCAACAGAGGGGAATAACCCTGGCAAATGAATGACGGGCATTGGTTTCACCTAGCGTACGTATTCTTTCAAATGCCAACTTGGTTGAGGTCTTTATTATTGTGGAGAATCATATCACTTCCTCTGATACCTGACTAGGCTGAGAGGCATCTACAGTGACACAAATATGATAGGCCACAGTGTCCTTGAACGAAGTTTAGGGTTAAAAAAAATGTACAAAGAATCCGTCAACACAGCATTGTAGTACGTGGTCTCAGCTTCGATTTGATGTAAAGATCTAAAAAATCTGTTGGGAAAATTTTGAGAAAATTGAAATTTAAAATTTTTAGTTTTTCACACCCTTGTTGCATGCAAAATATCAGTTTTAGATCTATCAAATAGCATCGCAGTGTTATCAAAACATCACAGCTTATCTAGGTATATATTAGGTTACTGAATCAGGTGAAAAATAATAATAAAAAGCATTTTATTTCTAATTTTCACATCATTTTCAACATTTAGGGGTGTTGCAAACTCGCCGAATCATATAATGTGCCAAATCAAATATAAACATGGCCATTTCGGCTTTATTATTTCTTTAACTAAAGAAAAGTGGCAAATGAACCACCAGGGTGTGAGAAAATGCCTTGTTAAATTCATTAGTGATTTAAATTTAGATGTTTCAAGTGGGATTCACAAAAACATCTGTAAAGTTATCGGACAAAACATAGTGGACAAATGTTGGAATACCTACTGTCAGCATCTCACAAGTGTGCATCTTTACCACAGCTATGCATGTAACTTGTATTTGACATCCAAGGAAATAATATATTTTGATAGAAGAATTTTTTCAAATCATCAAAAATAAATCTATGTAAGTGGTCCAATGGCTTAGATGATCAATTCCAAGTTTTATTGCAATGCTTCTGTCAATATTGAAATGTAGGTAGAAATTTATGGTATTCTGAAGAATTTTAAGTGATTCGATTATCTGTTTTTGCTATTTTTTAAGATTATTTCATGGAATCTAGTGGCTACATACTTCCAAATTCATTTGTTCAGTTATAGGGTGCCCTTGTGTGATCAACAAAGTTTTGAATTAATAGTCAACAGATTCTCTACCACCGTCACACAATTAATATTGTTTATCTGTATATGCTATAACTGAACAACTGAATTTTGGAAGTAAGCAACCATTAGATTTCTTGAAATAATCTTAAAAATTGGCAAAAAAAAGGTACAAAAAGCACATAAAATTTTAGAGAAGACCATTAAAATTGCTAACTACATTTCAAATTGGAAGAAACATTGTAATAAAACTTGGAATTGATCATACACGCCATTAGTCCACTTGCATAGACTTTTTTATACAATTTGAAAAAATACTTCTATCAAAATATATTACTTCCTTGGATGTCAAATACAAGTTACATGCACAGCTGTGGTATAAAAGATGCACACTTGTGAGATGCTGACAGTAAGTATTCCAACATTTGTCCACTATTTGTTGTCCGATAACTTTACAGATGTTTTTGTGAATCCCACTTGGAAAACGTTAACTGGTGAAATGCTAAAAATCTCAATTTATATCACTAATGAATTTAACAGGGCATTTTCTGTTACACTGGTGGTTCATCTGACACTTTTCTTTAGTTAAAGAAATGATAAAGCCGAAATGGCCATGTTTATATTTGATTTGGCACATTATATGATTCGGCGAGTTTGCAACACCCCTAAATTTTGAAAATGATGAGAAAATTAGAAATAAAATGCTTTTTATTATTATTTTTCACCTGATTCAGTAACCTAATATATACCTAGATAAGCTGTGATGTTTCGATAACACTGCGATGCTATTTGATAGATCTAAAACTGATATTTTGCATGCAACAAGGGTGTGAAAAACTAAAAATTTTAAATTTCAATTTTCTCAAAATTTTCCCAACAGATTTTTTAGATCTTTACATCAAATCGAAGCTGAGACCACGTACTACAATGCTGTGTTGACGGATTCTTTGTACATTTTTTTTAACCCTAAACTTCGTTCAAGGACACTGTGAGGCAGAAGCATACACATTCAGGATAATATTTCACAAGGATGTCTTCATCAAGAAACACAGGCCTACTGTCCCTTTCTACGTTCGAACAAATGCTTTATGACAGGTCTAGCATATTGTCAGTGAATTAAGGTAAATACCTTTTTTTTTAAGTTAGAAATTCCCTAGATTTCTATTTCGAAAATTGGATTATTATTTTTTAAGATGCATTGTCAATAAACTAAATAATACGTAATTATAGTTTGAAAGGCGGTCATGTGATTTATTGATGAGGAGTCTGAAACTTTTTCAGAGCAAACGTGGAATCAAGGTTATCACCATGTATTATTTCTTCTCATGGCAAGCTGATTGCGACAGTCTTTGATTTGACAGTTATGATGCATATCCCCTGAAGCTCATGACTTCTGAAGCAATCGTGGCTGAAACATGTTAGAGTGACATAAAAGAGGAGGTTGAGACTGCTTCATCTGTCATATCGGTTTCAAAGTAAGAGAGTGCCATGGTAATCAGCTGAGAGTTTTCGGAAGATATAAAGAAGGTTGTTTAACTGTCAGTAACTGAAGAAGTGAAGAAAATCAGCATAGAGTATATTTGAGAATTCAACTGTATACTTATGGTTCTTCAAAAAAGTTCAATTTGCACAAATTATTACATAATGCACCAAATTTAACACAATATTTTATCTTGTATACAGTGTAGCTTTGATTGTATAGGCTATATCCCAACACGTCAGGAAATTTCAATGCATTTCTTGTCATATTTCTGGTTGACACTACTGGACTTGTGTGCAATTACGTAATATTGTTTGTCGTCATTTTATCTTTTCTTTTTATGTTGTGTCACATCTGAACCTTTAAATTACATGTACAATAATGTATCTGACTATCTGTTGTAGTGGTTAAGGTTGTTGGATGGCTAGATTAAAGTTGAATCCCACAGAATACAGCTGCTCCACCTGTTGTACTCCACAGCTTAACAAAAATACCCCAGCTGGTGGCTCCCCCGCTTTGTCACATTGTTCATATGCATTGGAAAAGCCACAGATTTTTGAAAACAGGGGTGGGCTCACTCGAAAGCTGCTGGCTCAGCCAGGAATAATGGCACTAAACTATAAATGCACATATTTTGGGTCGATATACAGGCCTATAATTCAATCCAACTTTCATAAAAATCGGAGAAGGAATCTTTAAGATATCCAAGTTTATTCTAAGGGGGACTTATTTTTGTTGAACTGTTTTTCATAATTTTCACATATTGTACACCACATAACTCTCAAAAAACATCGGTAACCCCCCTTCAAAGACATGTTTTTCAATAAAGTGTATTTTCAGCTATATTCCTTTAATTTTTCATAAATATTTCATGGATATTGTTCGAGTGACACTGCTTTTCGTTATAAATCCCACACTCTTTTAGTATTTTACTGTATGTTTTAATGTAATGACATAAGATTTTGAAAAGATCATAGTTCGAAAATTATGTTGGATAGCCCCCCTATTTTTGTTTACGTTGGAAAGCTTTCTTTTTGAAGAACTTTTAGGCAAAGTTTCATGAATATCTCATGGATTTTAGATTTCTTGCTAAGTGTGGGATTAAACTTTAATTGAAAGAGATATCATATTGATGTCAATCGGACATGTTACAAGTGGTTTTGTTGAAAGCTCATCAATTCTTTTATCAAATTAGGCTTTTATTGATAGCCTTAAATCCTTGAAAAATCGGCCTCCCAATTCAATATGAAACTGTAGCCCACTCGAAAACTAAATAAACCAAATTGCTTGCTAAATATTTAACACTCGAATTTCTCCAAGAGTAGCCAGCAACAAGGTACCACACAACAGCTTGATTAATGTAATTGGAAACGTTTACTATCAAATTGCAAGCTTGCATGTGACAAAGTTCTGCATGATAGATCAACAGCAGGTTGTACGTAATTGTGGAAATAACTGTTACAGGAGAAGGATTGTATCAACCAATGAAAATCTTACAAATCGTACATCTTGCATTTGGTGCGCCTGTATATTACCAAATACAGAAGTTTATTTACGAATGCTATGTTGACTTTGTAAAGGTTAGTTGAATTTTTAAAGACCACCCACACCTCTGCCCAAGGAAACATCAATTGTGGAGCCTTCTTGAAATAGGATTTGTCTTCGTGGCAGATAAGGTCACTATGTCAAGCACCAGAAAAGATATGTTTACAGGGACTAGAATTCTGTCCCTGGACCAGCAGTAATGTTATTCATGGAAAGGATTTTTCTAATAATTAACAAATGCATGGATGTATATTTAGGTTGGTGGTTTAGAGAAATGAGGACAGACACATACACCCCAAGATATCAGCATATGAATACATTTACATTTTAATACAGTAACTGTTGTTGAATCAGAGAATGAGAAGAAGCTTAGCTATACATCTTTTTTACAAGACCAAATGAATATGATAACTTGTTTTCATACACTTTATGGAGAATTGGAGACCCGATGAAATTGTGTATCATCATATGGTGCTTGTACAATGCAAAATATCTCAGATTCTTCAGATATCGGTTAAACAGTTTTTCATTGAAATTACCGAAGTATTGAGCATACACCAAAGAATCAAGATAGAGACTTGGGAGTACAAAATAGGTTAGTAGTAAGACTGTAGTAAGAATGAGACCATTCCCGTATTTGGGAACAACAACCAAAAGATAGCAGGATATACTGAAACAAATGCCATCAAGCATTTAATCTTCTTAACCTGGGCTTGTAACCTTTTGGATTGAGGGCATAAGCTGAAGAGGGATTTGCACCAAGCGGAAGGCAATCACATTGTAATCAATTCATCAACAAACATGGCCTGCTGTGGACATCTGTCTTTACAGGCATTTTAGGTACAGCATTGTGTGTGTCAAACATGACGTATTACTTTGGACTGATGAGAATAAATCTATGTCTAAAGTTCAAGTTTTTTTTGTACTTGTTCTTTGCTTGAAAAATAATTTGGAAAATTGTTTTTTGAAATTAATCTTTCTTTATTTAAATGCTAATCAGTGTTCACACTGTCACTTAAATCATAATATGACTGAAATTCTGAGAAATATAACAACAGACATGTTCCACAGCAAATTGAAGTCTCAGTATTTTGGAAAACTGATCATTAGACAGCACCGTGTCGGCTGCAACCCCATCTGCTGGTGCCGGTATTACTCTTCAGACCGAACCAGCAGACCTGCTTACATAAATTCATCAGTATATATGTTTTATGATAACATTTAAAATCAATGTTTGTTTTTCATCTACATCACATTCCTTGGGTAGCAAAAGTCTTATTATTTCTTCCTTGACTCAAACAAAACTTCCAGCATATATCGGATGCGGCACTGATCTTCCCTGTAGACCAAATATTCACTCTGGCTGAAGCTGCTGTCATAATATTCCGGAATGTTTATCACTTTTCCCTTTGGAACAATAACTTCGTGGCCATCTTGGATGATCTCTGTATTTTCCTCGGGATCTGAAATTTCCGTTAAATAAATAAAGCTGTAAGTTTCAATAGAATAGATGTAGCGGAGTAAATTGGTAGCCATTAGGGCAGACATAATTATTGATCTTAAGCTTTCTCAGGGCACAGACTCACACATTTTTATTTTGAACATATATATATATATAGATGAAATTACATAATATTGTAAAATAATTGTTATCTCTTTTTAGTATGTCAGTTAAGTAAAAATCATGGGTTAGCTTAATCTTTTTCTTCCCATGAAGAAAATCTGTTGGGTCGGTTGATACGAAGAAGTAAGTAAGTAAGTAATTTATTTTTCAACATCAATATTTCATTTTAGTACATTGGACACTATAATTTTATAATACAAGAGATGTTGATGGGTGCCCATAGAAACTATGCAGTTTGTAAGTTGGACACCCTTGAGCGAAATGAAATTGAATGAGATGGATGATCTGTGATATCTACTATTTGAATGATAATAAATTATTAATTCATTAAATTATGTTATATGCTCCGACAAGTAAGGGTAAAGTTCAATTAATACAATTTTAAAAGTTAATCTTTTATAGTAATCAGGAAGTTAGATATCAGTCATGTCTGCCGTTATCTTCTGCCCATGGGCGCTACTCTTGCGGCTGTCCTGAGAGGATCGCTGAATGGCTTACAAACCCCTAATTTCCTCACATCAAAGGACCAAACGGTTTTTCAAGAACCAGATTAACAGAAGCCTATATGACACTATGAATAAAGGATGATAATAAGGGTCCGACGAATGTCACCATTTTGAATGATACCTACATTTTTTTTTTTTGGTATAGCTTAAAATCATGACAGTCATCACGATCAAACTAAAATGGTCGACTTCCGCTAATCGGAGAGCCTTACATGCATTTTTGACGCATCAAACAGCTTGAAGTATCGTAATATTCATATTGTATGACAAAACAGATAATTATATGATAATACAGCAGGGATTTCCAGGGAATACTTGCCTTCGAGGGTAGAAGGATGAAATTAGTGAGTGAAAAAAAAAAAATCCAACTCTATATATGCAAAATGAGTCTGAACCATAGGCGTACAGCGTGCACGATTTTGGGGGGGGGGGGCGAGCGACATTTACCCAAATTTCAAGATCTAGTGTTAGTACCATTTCAAATTAAATTGGCTAGAGATCATTAACTTTCAATAGTGTTTATTTAATCATCTGCCCAAATTTTTCATCCTTTTTGCCCGAATCTTACTGTTTCCCAAACTTTTGGGGGGTGACCGCCCCCCCCCCCCTTTGATACGTCTATGGTCTGAACCTTGTGTTTTATGGACCATGTGCCTTTAAAATATTTGAATCTTGTGAATAGTGAACACACACCTGGTTCAGTATGTCCCTTGCCAATGACGCTGTTATAGCCCATGGGAGCAGCTGTCAATGTCCGATCGTCCTGTTTAATTATGTGCTCTTTGCCCAGGACAACTTCATTCAGGAACATAATACCCTTTCTGCCAGCAGGTACAACTGAAAACACATAAAAATAACTTAATGAAACAGTGCAAGTCACTAAATTCTGTAGTAGAATTAGTAACAGTCTGCGGCACAACTTTCCTCAGTACCGGGGCAAGTTGTGCCACTTCACCTACTTTTTTCAAATGCCTACCATGATCATCCCAATGGTGCAGTTGCCCTGAAACTTGGCTCGATTCTGGCCAAGGTATTATATTTTGATATATGATTTTCAGATTACATGATAAAGCTTTTGTTTCTTGGAAAATCACCCTCAAGCAAAAAATGGCATGACTTACCCCGGTCTCCCCTACTTGGTTCACTGTGGTCTTGTGTTACATAAATGATTGTTTCAGTTTGTCAGACTGAACAAGTAAAGCACATTAAGTGACAAATCCCAATCGACCCTCCCAGGAGTTCATGTCAAAGTCTAAGAATAATCATATATCAGTCAGTAATCCCTAGCTGTGTGAAGTGTTTCCAATGGGTCTCGCTCGACACCTCTCGAGAATGGTCATGGTCTAGTGCTCGAGAATCGAGAATTTCTGGAGAAATCTAGGACACTGTCCTGCCTTGGCACAATGATAAAACAAGAGAGATTTAATCATGCAATAGGTCAAATTTTTTGGCTTTTATGATATCTTTTGTAGTTTTAATGTTAATCTGTGTGTTTTGTTTCCTGAAAATCACAGGTAAACATCCAGATATTATACAATTTTAAAACATTTGTACAAGTTCAACTTCAGCATTTATCAGGTATACAATGGCGATTATCATCAACAGATATTTAAATTGAACAATGGAGCAAGTACACAATAACAATAATATCAAGCTAAACAAAACAACAATCCAATGCTTTGTAACTGTTATAAACATTAAACACATGAACATCATGTCAAACAATGATCAACATTTCAATTCTCGAGAATCGCTCAGCGAGACGAGAAAATGCTGAGTCATTAAAATCTCGAGTCTTCTCGAGAATTCTCGCTCTCATTGGAAACTCTAGCTGGGTGTCGAACCGGCGTGTATTACATTAACATGAGCCTCTATCCCAGCTTCTGAATGAGACATGCTTCTATTTGAGACTAGGCTTCTATATGAGAAAATACGGTATTCACTGTCTTACCATATTCAGCAGATTTTGAGCTTTCAGAGGCAAAGTAGATTCCAGCGCCAACCCGACCACGAGACTGAGGCATAATACGTAGGCCTGACTTCAGAATGGCTGGTACCCTAGCAATGTTGGTTCCGTGCCACAGCAGTTTCCTGTTTCCGATCCTATCGTGCACCTGAAAACGCTCCCCCTGTCAAAAAAGATTTACATGTAAATTTGATGATGATAAATCTTGAGCTCATACCTCATCTCAAAAACTTTGATGATCTTGATGTATTTGAAATTTTGAGTTCAAGACAAAGAGGCATTTTAGTTAAACTCGTTTCAGGTACATTTCCTTCATGTTCTTCTTGAGCATTTTATTTTTTTACATGGCTGCAAAAATTTGGTGTCATTTGAGGCTAGTGCATATTTTGGTATTGTTTCTTCCGAAAGTACAGTATCAAATGAAACACATATTATTAATAATAATAAAGAGCTCAAACTTCATCATTTATTGATACATTTTTAAAGGTGCCTAGATAATTAATCATTCCTCTTACCTCATCCACACGATCGACTGTCCACAAGTTTTCCAGAGTACACTTCCTCGAGCTTTTGGACCCGGTATTGTTCAGGTACTCATTCATCAATTTGAAATCTTCAGCACTTTTTGAGACATGTTCCAATTTGCAGTTCAGCATTTTGTACTGTTCGTCAAGAGGGTTAGGCACTACTTCCACTTTAGATTCCTAAAACAAATATATCCTAAACATTTCATGCACACATAAGCAGCACTAATTGAATTTTTAACTATTAACGAATTTAAAATTTATTTAAATTTCAAATTTACCTACCATGTACTTGAATTTTTGTACGAATAAACATGATAATAATAATAATAAAAATAAATGACCAGATGGACCTCAGGTCAAAAAGTTAGCAAATTAATTTTCACTGAGCTACGCATCAAGTTCCATTGAGGTAAAATTAAATCATTCCACATATATTCAGATAATTGTCACCTAACAAAATTCTGTAAAACCAGCATACATGTATTAAGCAAGGCGATTGTCTATCCAGTACTCTGTTTCTACTATTCATTAATGATTTGGTATCAGAATTAAAAGAAAAAAACCTCATGGTATACAAAACAATTATTTCAATTTGCAATGTTTATTATATGCAGATGATCTTACTTTAATATCCGAGTCCGAAGAAGCCTTACAAGTTATGTTGAACATCTTGGCTGACTGGTGTGCGAAATGGAAGATGTGCACAAATATAAGTAAAACTGCCGTAATGCATTTTAGAAATAGCAGGGTTAAGAGAACACAATTTCCCTTCAAATTTAGATCAAGTGATATAAAAATTGTTGATAGATACAAATATCTAGGACTATTTTTTCAAGAGCATCTCGATTTTAATGTAACAAGTAGGGTACTAGCTGATTCAGGACGGAGGGCTTTAGGAGCGTTGTTTAGCAAGTATAAAAGTAACAACGGTTTTGGAATCACACACACCTAGTTGCTATCAGGTACATGTAATTCACAAAAGTTCCCCCTTTTTCACATTAATAGTTGCCAAATGATATAATGCTGATGATTGAAGCTAAATAATTAAATAAAATATTACATGATCTATACCCTTCCACATATTCATGAACAGTAATTTCGTCAGACACCAGAATTTTAGAATATATGTCATTTAACATAACATTTTCTCAATATATGAAAACATGATTTCAACTTACATGGAAAGTGTTTTAACCCAATCTAATGATCATGCAAAAACGATAAACGCATTGGGTCGAAAGTTCTTCATTTTACATGTGAAATACCCTATTTGTGTAATTTTGTTAGATGCAGTGTATTGTCACAAATTAGTGACAAAATATTTCTATCTACCCCCCCAGCACTGAAAAATTTACATTTAAATTTAATCACAAACCAAACACCACAAAATGAAGTCCTGCTCACCAGCCAATCCATCGTTCTTCTCATCTCCATTTCTTGGGCGATTTCAATGTCAGCCAAAACCTAAAAAAGATCAAATAATTTATAAATATATTCTGTATAATACCAGTTAGTATCAAAGACTGAAGATGAGCCCAATTATAACCTAGTCACAAGTTCAAGTGACAGACGACATACAGCGACTCACCAAGGGATACAGAAAATTACAGTTGGGGCAGGGTCAATGGGGTTATGACACTCTGATATAATTAGCTTCTAAAAACCTAAAATATTCATCTGGAGAGGGCGATGTATCCCCCTGCGTCCGTCCTTGAGACGGTCAGTATAAAATGGTCGATTCTCAGAGAGCAAATCGAGAAATTTAATCAATGAAGAAAAAAATGTCCCCTTGATATTAGTACATCCCACCTAGTGAAGGAACTCCAATTTCAACATTGATTATCGGATAGCCATTTTGATTCGATAAACTATTAGAAATTTATTCTACTAACTATGTCAATTTTGACGATGAATTGGCATTCCACCTGATATAGAAATTTAACCATGGAGTTATCATTCTTCCTGTGATAGATAGATCACTGCAAGAGCTTTAAAATGACAGATGATAAGTCTCATAAGAGTAAATAGTTTTTTACACAAATCACTGCACACTTTACCACACATATTCTGCCTCATGGAAAGTTCAAAAATCAAAATCGATGTTTCCATGTTGAAATCGATGTTGAAGGTGGTGATGATAATCGACAATACTTTCGTTGATCTCAACAGCACTATTGGACAAGTGGAGTCAGTGGCATATTTAGGGGGGCCACGGCCCTCCCTCATGCAGGCCCAAAATGAATATGGAAGGATCGGAAACCCCGCGGAGCGCCCACATATTCGACCCGTGTAACTGCCCCCCCTCAGGCCATTTCTAGATACGCCCCTAGTGGGGTATTAAAACTTCACACACAAACAAGTCTACATTACCGATAAGTTGTCCTTCTTCTGGCAAACATTCTCCAAACTGTCAATCCATGGCGGTCTTTCTTGGCCAAAGTCGTGAGGTATGAGAGTATAAAATATTCTCGACAGTTCTTGTATATTTGTAATGGCATCCTCTAATTTTTCTAAAACACCAAATGCTCTGGCAATCAGAGTTTTGGAGATTTTTCCCGGTGGCATCTTTTTCACGTCTAAAATGTTAAGAATTGCATGAGCAAAATAATTATACAAAATGTCCATTTACTAATTAACAGCTATTATCGTCGACCATAAACCAGTGACTATTGATAGGTAATTATGATGTAATTTACCACAATTTAATTGAAGAGGTAGGATTTTGGGCAACATGTGCCATCCACATGTGCAGGGTGCCCACAGGCAGCCCATTCAAATTTCTGGCTGGGTCCAGCCTCTTTTGTCTCTGCGTAAAATATTTTAGGAATGTAACAGCTATTTGGTGAAATTCTCTGAAAAATTACCAAATTTGTTTTCATCTTTGAAAACCTCATAATTTATCAGGGAAAATGGTGTGCCTGAAATTTTATATTATGGGACAAAAATGTGCCCAAAAACTTAATATCGCTGACAAATGAGCACATGCATGCAAAATATTAAAAAAAATATGGGAAATTACAGGAGGTACAAAAAATACAGAAATTATTAGAAAAATAGAAGTTGATGGCACCCTGTACATTGTATCAATGACGCTTAAGGTGACTCAACCGTGGTACACTGCACATACTTCTGAGCAGCCTGGTTGCCTAGCAACATAGCGTCACCACTGCTGCAGGCCCTGAAAAAGTTGTGACGTTACCATTTTCTGTTCTCTTTTTTTTAACAGCATGGCAGCCAGTAATTTGCTATTTGAATGAGATCTAATGCAGCTAGAAGCATAATTATTTTTTTATTGAATGCAGTAACACCTACTCTATGCTAATTCAAAGTTTCAGCTTCTCATCTTTATCAAAAGAATTTTCTCAACTAATTTCAGTCAACTGTGTCTAAAATTGTCTTTATTTCTTTAAATTGACATTGGCATAGTCATGGTACTGCAGTTAAAAAACGACTTGGTGAATTTTTTTTATTTTTGGACATTTGTTTGACAATAACCTGTTTATGATATATGCAAATTTTTAAAAAAATCTGTATGATCGTTTTCCTAAAATTTGATTACTGCCAAAGTTGATGCATGCAAAATCTGAAATTAATTAGTGTGTTTGTGCCCTTTAAGCTCTTACAGAAAAAAGTATTTTAACCTTTTTCTTCAAATTTGTGGCAAATGTATTGGTTTACATCCATGGGAATACATTTCTGACATTTTTGTGTGACAAATGCATGTAATACTCTATTCTGTGGTACATAACCAAAAACTCAATTTATAACTTTTAAGCAGTCATCAGGCCAAACATGCTGTTACCATGGCAACCAAACGAGTCGGTGAAATTTTTTTATTTTTCATTTTTGGAATGTATGGGTCCCATAGACTACCTGTGCAAAATTTTAGAAAAATCTGTATGATCAAACTACCACGGTTGAGTCACCTTAATATCGAAAAAATATCTCATGAAGTTGGTCCTATACTAACCAATGCCCATCTTCCGCATGGCTCCCTCGAACATGTCATTACTGAATATTAATTCGATCAAAGACTGCGTCTCATGGCCCAGAGTACAGGGGAGGGTTTCCTTTACCAACCCATCAATTGCATAAAGTTTTTCCTCCTGAAAATACATAATTATAGTTAGATAGATAGATAGATATGGTAAGTGCAGCCCTCTAAGCCCAGTTCTGGGTGCTCACGAGGGTTGATTGATGAGATGAGAGAGAGAGCAGGAGTCCTCAACATGTTACACATTTACCCCATGTGAGTTTTCTTTTACTTGCCACAAGTACCCCATGTGAGGGATCTTTTACTTGCCCCGCACAGACACAACATTATATATCTTATACAAGAAGTTGATATTTCGAAAACTGAGAGAGCGACTTGTGATAGCTTGCTCATCCATTTGAGATTTTTATTTATTGTTAAAAGTGATTCACAGGGCATAGATATAATGCAACGACATTATTATCCCAAAAGGAAACTAAATTCCATGGTATCGCTTGGTTGTTGACCTGGCAAAGACATAATAATCAGGGGGGGGGGGGGGGGGGCAGCTGTCCCCCATAAAAATTTTGTAGCTTTTAAATTGACCTTGAATTCAGGCAACGATTTGTTTTTATTATGACAAAAAGTTATTAAATCCAATCAACTTTTGGCCATTCTTCCTTAATTTATCTTAGAACTTTTAATTTGATAAAAAAATAATCTTCAGCAGTAACCAAATATACGGTGTAGGCCTACAAACCTCTCCTCCAGAAGGACTCCAGCTAAAGTGAGAGTCCACTTCCGCTGCTACTTTTTCCTTTTTGGCAGCTGCTGCCTTTTTCTTTCGGGGCCTTCTCACTGAAACTAATAGTAAATACTCTCAGTCATGCACTGCAATGCAGGCACGAAATTCGTGGTGAGCCTTCCACAATGATTACAGCTCAGGGCAGCCATAGAACGGCGCCCATGGCCAGAGACTAGAGGAAAATGCCCAAGGTTCCTTTGCTGTAGCATTCTCAAGTGTTGGTGATTGCCGTATGATGATGATTGATAGCATGTTTACTAAATTGTAGCGACACTTGTTCAGCTTGCCCTGGCTGAATGATACTTCAATAAACTGTAACTGAACCAAACAGACTACTTAGCCTCAAAGGAGAGTTGCAATTACTGGCAACAAAAGTTGTTTGAAATTGTGATGACTGGTGTCTTGTGAAAAACAGCAACACATTTTGTTTTGAAAACAATGAAACTCTTTCGGCAAGGTGCAACACTCAGCTTAGACATGCATTGTTTGTTGTGGTTGTACACATATAGTAACACTGCCTAGCAATTTTAAATTCCTTTGTCATTAACTGTGACGTCAAACTCTGAACTGATATGTCACAGATTGAAGATTAGACCAATCATATTGACAGATACCCGATGATGTCACGGTTTAACTGCAAACTGGAGTTTTCAAAAAAACACAAAGCTATGAAAACGATAATAAAATGTAAAAAAAAGCAATTTTCTTATTCAAATGTTGATGACATATTAACAGCAAAATCGATAGGTGTGTTGACAATAACAATTATTTCATGTTGCTCCCATTTTGGGACTTTGAGTGTGGCTAAAGATTTATAAGTATGGAGATTTTATCTTTAAGTGTCGATTCCCCATCATGTATTGATCAGATAACGCTTGTTGCATTCCACCTCAGATCAAGTGCTTCAATTTGGAAGGCCACAAAAAAGTGTGATACATACTAGTCTTATAATAAGTACTGACACAACGTACATCCGAATATTTTTCAAGGATTTTTGACTGGGAGACCAACGGGACAATCTTAAACCGTTATTCATAACATAATAGTGTCATTACGTGATGATGTGCAGCATCTTCATGATGAGCTGAAGATCAGTTATAATATAGGCCTATCTATGATTAATGCTCATGATTATGCTTGCAAAAAAAAGTTTTTTGGACTTTTGAGCTGATAGCTTATATCACATTTTTTTATGAAAATGAAAATTTGGAGACATGATATGCAGAGAAACATTTTGTAAGACAATCAGGAATATTTTAATACAGAAAAGGTGACAAAAGTATTTCATTTACTAAACGTGCAGTTAACGAGAGTCTCTGGCAGAAGTTGGCCTCATGTAGACGCCAATTTGGCGATGACTGGGAGACCAAATCTGTCCACTGGACAATTTGGTCTCTTTGCAGGTATTGAATACTCACATGGTGAATATGTGAACGGAAAATCTACTTTAACTGAAAAAAAAATGACAAATTTTATCAGTGTTAAAAATAAATGAAAGTAGAAAAAAAATATCCACAAAGATGAAATGTCAAGGGTATGGCTGTCTTTTAATCCATTTAGAAAAAAAAACTAGAAACTGACTTGGGTTTCAAAATATGTTTTCAGTTTTTCTGTAACTTAATTAGGACTGGAGCTGTAGCCGATTGAAATATTCATATTGTTGAGAAATTTACAAAATAACATGTCAATTTTGCTCTCATTTTTTTTCTCATGACCGAAACAGTGAGTGCAATGCAGGTCAATCCAAGGAACTAAATTTTAGATCGAAATATTCTAATTCATTAAAGAGAGCGGTGTTGAGATATAACACACTGCACTGAGAGTATACCCACTCCCAGAACTGTGCGACACAGAATCTGTCACACCTCTGCCAGAGTATCTGGGACAACATTCAGGTTATCTTCGGCTGTACTTCCCAGAAACATTCAAATAAATTCCATAGGCCTATTACTTGACCTGAGCTAATTCCTTTCTGGGAAATGTGTACAGTAGATCTGCAGACGTTTGAATGGAGCCACAGGAATTTGATTCACACAGTAATTAGGAAGCGGTAAAATTTGCATGTGGCATAAGGTTTTGCAACTGAAGAATTCGTCTGGTATAGCTAATGAAAGGCTTAGATTTTTTACTCTACAGAGTCATCGAACAACTATGCAACATGCCAATTCAAGGAAATTTCAATGGCAAGTGGTCTGACCCAGTGATGGAAATACTGAGCTCCCTTGATCAGAAATTGGGGGAGCTTTCCCTGCTGCAGCTGCTCCAATTATCAGCTGTGAATATAAAATTTCTTCTTCACTTTTTCCAGTCCTCCAGGTATTGTAAGCCAAAATTATACTCTTGAAGCAAAATTTTTTTTCATTTGTTGCTGAGATGGCTCCCCGACAAAAATTTTCCATCTCCAACACTGGTCTGATTCACTTGACTTTTTTATGTCCTAGACCTAGAGTCACATATTCCAAGGTAAGCTGTTATGCTTTGAAGAACCGATAAAAAATACGAAATCAAGTGCGAGATGAACTTTCCGGGCCAAAAATTTGGTTTTTCGGGAAGCGGAATGACTATGATGCGGATCTGCCCGAATTTGCGAATCGTGTAGGCTATCAATCAAGTGCACCGATGATACGTATCTAATCGAATGTCGGCAACGATATAGAGCCCAAGTAGGCATGACACCAATTGAATATCTCACATGCATTGTTAATCCCATGCTGATATGCAGGTCAGCAGTTCCATAAAATTGATGCCATCAACGACATCATGCCTGCAATTTTACACATTTTTGACAATTTCTGTGTGAACATTTCAAGCCATAGCAAAGGGCCCAAACAGTGAAAAGTTTCGGTTTACCCATTGGTTGTTCCATAGTTGCGAATCTCAATTCTCCGTGAACTTTCAGGTAATTTTTAGCAGGTCCTGTTCCTCAGCCGACAGAAAAGTTATCTCAAGCCTACACATCAGTTGGTGAGCCTTATACATTGTAAATTGAATATTGTTTATCAGATAAAGAGAGCCTATCTTGCTGAATTGATTTGGCCTACTTGGAGATGCATATAAAAACATGTACTGAGTGTAGGCCGACAAAGACATACTGACAAACAACACAAAAGTTGGTCACACTACATGCACCATCCTCACTTCTCAGAGTCATCTTGTGAACGCTTACTCTGATATCATTAGGATGATAACACCAACCAATATTTCATGAAAAATAACTTACCTCTGGCGTGATAAATATGATATACTGTTTGAGAGAATTTATGTCAGTGTGCTGTTTCAAATATTATCTCCTCAGAGAGTCACACACAGAAAAAACTTGGTTTTTTGGGGTTTTCTACATAATCATTTGAATGTATAAACAACCAAAGGGATAAAATGGGTTAATTATGGTTTGTTAAAAAATCAAATGAATAATTTAAAAACCAGTTTGGTTAACACGGGTTTATTGGGGTTTTATAAAAAATCACTTGGATATTTACAAAACCAGTAACAATTAGAATGGTTTTATTGCAAACCAAATGAATACTTAAAACACCATGTGTCCAGGTTCACTGATCTTTAACATTGTTCACAGCTTCACATTTGAGGATATCAACACTTAATCTGGCAAGTTTGAGTGTGACATTGTTACAGCTTGTTTAAAGCTAATCACAAGGTGATTTTGTCAGACTTGAGACACAATTATATACCTTTTGTGAGAGTCAGTTAGATGGTGCAATGACCTGGTCTGAATGATTTGTTCATTGAACATGTTAAATGAAGCGGCAAGGACATCCTGGTTTATCATCAGTTCCAAGGTAGGAATTTTATGATTAATTTTCTTTTAGTTTATGAGCTGCATGAGAACATTTGCTAACATTTATTCGACAAAAAACTCACTCTATTTTATGTATATACCATAGGCCTTTGTTCAGAGAGTGTGCGCATTTTTAAAAACTAGTTAGTTGCTGATGATCAATTATCTTAAGGAAGTAAGGATTATATGGTTTTTGATCATCATCCAGAAATCACAATGGAAACAATTTTTATAATTGACATTTAAAGCTACAAGTAGATTTTTACAGTTCGTGATGTGTACTGTACATGATGTTATTAAATCATATATTTCATTGGCCAATGCTTCATATTTATAGTCTATCACACAAGACTCATGATTTTTAGGTAATAAAGTATTCACTATTCGCGTTTGAATATGGATAACTTAAATAGGACATTCGGTGTAATTTGATACATAATATTACTCTTATCTAACCATCTCAAAAAAAGATAGGGTATATGACAGCAAAGCTGTATAAATGATTATTATCATAGGCTATTTTCCAAGGTAGCTTATAACACATAGTAAGAATTTCATTCCTTTCCCTGCAGGGAGACATCAGCTGATGTCACAGAAATTGTCTTGACATCTGTCTGACGTCAGGTTATTTTAATACATAGTAAGAATTGTATTCCCTTATTTCAATAGAGTGTGCCTAACTATTTAATTATTTATATTTCAGCTTTTCCATAAATTTACGCTCATCCAACCAGTGGAACTGGATGACCTTATCACCTGAACAGCTCTGGATAGGTCTCAAGAATCATCCCCGAAAAAGCTCTTCTCAGACCCGGATTGGTGATGCCCTTGAGGCAGACGAGTGAAAAGGTGGGTCTCTGTTTCTGTTTAATGTTATCTTTCTCTTAATCCTTAAATGAAGGGCATCACAGGTCACAAATTCTCAGTTTAGCTTTTTTTGCGTAGCTAGCAAAGATGCACATATCATCATGAGAAAGTGACAGAGCTGTTTTGTATTTGAGCTCTCTTTCCTAGCTTTATAGAGATTATAATGAAACCAAAGGATTGACTGTCATAAAATATGCCATAAAATTGAGTCAATTTCAAATTAAAACTACTGTATATGGCCAAAATTATGAAATGTTGTGAAGAGTGTTTCAGAATCAGACAGGAAGTTAAAACTCATTGTTTCAAACGATATAGCCCAATAAGGTGCTGCAGAGGCGTAAAACACAAACACAAGTCATTGTTTCAATCTGTTCATGAAACCAATGCAATAGACACTGCATAATATTATGCTTATGAACTTATGAAAAGTAACATGGTGATTGCTTGTATTTTCAGGAAGCCAAGTGCTCAACAGCAAACCTTGAACAATCGTGGTCCATCTCAAAGCCCATTGGACACACGTCAGCGACCATCATGCTTGCTACCGGGTGTACGACATCCGGACATCCGGTGTTCACCAACATTCAGAAGAACATTTTCACGTTCATGGACTATTACATTGCATTCTTCGTGGACTATAACATTAAAAAATGTATTATATCAGCATGAGTATATCTAAATATGAAAATATGTATTTCATTTGTTTTTTATGTGTTTTGTGGTTTCCTAGTGTTTATATTTGAAAATATGAATAGTAGTTATACACTTGTTGTTTCTTAATACATTTATATATTTTTTTTATGCATGCTAATTTCATTTTCTTCTTTTTTGAAGTTCTATAAATAGATTATATATGAATAAATAAAGTCAAATGGCTTTCTATTTCCTCTCTGCTTGGATGTATTTTACCCCTGTGTGCTCAAAATATACAAAAAAAGGAAAGATGAAATTTGTCAATAAACCAGAAATTTTTTTTTGTACGAAACACCAATGGTGAGGTAAAAAAATCGTACCTGGATATTTGAAAGTCTTATCATGGTTTTCCAGCAAACCAGCTAAAGTTTTATTTTAATTATTTATATGGTTATGGAAGCCCTATAGGAATGATGAGACTATCCAATTGATTAATTACTAGAAAAACCCATTTTGGTTTAATATATGCTCCATGATGGAATAATGTAAATCCAGTTATGGATATTTGTAAAACCTAAAAAGGGTGAATATTTACTTCACTTGGTTTCTATAAAAACCAAAGATGAATATGTACAAAACCAGCTAATGAAATATTTGATTATTTTATAAACCACAAATGGTTTGATAAACAACCAGAAAATTGGTGTTGAACAGTCCTTCATAGGTTTCTTGATAAACCACTAAAGCCTTTATATCATTCCAAAGTGGATTTTAAGATGGTGGTTTTTTAAACATCCACATCAAGAGGGTTTTTTAAAAAACCAGAAGTGGTTTTATACTGGTGACAAGCCAAAAAACCACATAGGGATGTTTGTGTAACCTTTTTTTCTGAGTGTGCACAAACAATTATACAGATTATGGATTTAACACACTAGAAAAAACCAGTGTTAAGGATCAGATTACTTTAGAATTTTATATATATAAAATGCTTGTTAGTAGCGCAAGCATAAATGAACCCTGCAATGGGAGTCTTACACTGTACCATTGAGACTTTCCTGCATTGGCATGTTGCAAAAATTGTTAGATGACTCTGTGCAGTAAAAAGTCTTTTCCCCTATTTAACAGACAAATTCATTGTAGCAACACCTTGTGACACCTGCATATTTTACCATACCCTACATGTTAGGCTAATTAATAAAAATTCTCGTCTCAATTCAAACGTTTGCAGCTCTATTGTACACATTTCCCAGAAAGGAATCAGCTCAGGTCAATTAATAGGCCTTTGGACTTTATTTTAGATGTTTCTCGGAAGTACAGCCCAAGATGTCTTAAAAATTGCTTCAGATACTCTGGCAGAGGTGCAACAGATTTTGGGTCACGCAGTGCTATGAACTTTCCATGCAGTGTGTTCTGTCTGAATTTTTCGATCTACACAGAGCTGATGAAGATAGAGTAGAATTTTTTATTTCATTAGTATAGTGCATGCTTTGCTCTTGCTCATGAAATTATCATTTCATAAGCAAACTTATGTCATGTAATAACCAATTTCATCCAATCACAGCTGAACTGAGCTCTTTGTGGCCAATCGAAAATCTTAATTCACAACCTTGACCTCAGAACAACCTGCCCCACAAGTAGCTCTTGAAATGAAAAAAGAAATCAATCTGAAAAAATTGATGAACAATATTACCAAGATTCATTATTTTACTAACTCTTACATTACTTAACGTAGAAAAAAAGAAAATAATCTGTCTGCAGGATATATATATATAGAAATCTGTACAAAATTTGCAAAATGTATATCGGTTCAGACCAACTGGCCAACTTCACTAGCAATTACCAAGCTTAAAGTCATACAAACACAATGGGAGGGCCCATGGTGAGGTTTCATTATAAATGTCAACTGAAGTTCCCTTATGGAATTCTAATTTCGTGAGCCAAGGTATAACACTTGATAAATTCAAAATTAATTTTTTTGATAAATATCAGCAAGGACCCTTTTCTTTATACTATCAGCATTGCATTTTATGTGAATTAACTAAAAGCTCTTCTAGCCAATGTGGATCCACCAAAACTGAGTGTCACAGTTTCAACACAGTGTCACAGAATCAGCATTTCATCAGGGAAAGCCTCTGCAACCACATCATCACAGCCTGATAGCCAGTGCAGTGGACTGACAGTAAACTATGCATCACAGTTGATTGGGATCACACATGTAATGCTTCCTTCAATATATGTAATAGATAACGTCCTCGTTTGTGATGATATGCAATATATCCGAGGGCTTTAGCCCGAGGATTATTGCATATCATCACAAACAAGGGTATTATCTAACTTATACCACTAAGTACAAAACAAATTAATTTAAATCCCTTTGTTTGCCTTCAATCCTTCTTGTTTGACGACATTTCATTGTATTTGTCGCACGATCATGTTCCTCAGTTCATTTGAAGGTTGGCAGCCCTGAAGGCAACAGGTCAGAATTCTTTGTTCTCAGGAAATAATACAATACATTAATTTTGTAGATAGAAAGATAGATAGAAATATCGATAGATAGATAGAAATAACACAATACATTAATTTCACAGGCAAATTTTATAGATAGACAGATAGATTGATAGACGGATATATAGATAGGTAGGTCGATAGCCCTCCCAGCCAAAGTCTTTTTGGTGAGGCTGATTATTATAATCGCTGAGCAAATTTAATTTAGAAGTTAAGAAATACATTTGAAAAATAATAGGAAGCAAGGAGCAGGTGTTCGGGGGCGGTAGCCACTGAAATAAGAAAAAGCAAGGGTTCGGGGGGGGGGCAGCCCCCGAATTAAGTAGAAAAAATAATTCTTGGAGCTTGCCAAATGGGGCCAAATTTGCTGGTCTGCTGCTCCGTTATTTTGTTTGCAGCTTGCCTATCCAAAATGAACTATTTTATCAAGTGACCTTAAATTTGATCATTCATTTAGATATTGGTATAAAAAAGAGTGAATGGGTCATTTCACGCTAACTGGGAATTTTCATGATGCAGAATTTTAAAATATAAACTGCTTTTAATTTGACAAATTTTTGTTTTGTCCTGTAGTGTGGGATGTGGAGTATACACAGTAATTAGAGCTGCACTTAAACATTGATAGTTATTTTTCTATCCGCAGCTGAAATTGACAAGTCACTCTTAATATGTCCGTGGTGTTACGTCACATATTTGCTAGGATGACACAGACTGGGGAATGAAAATGAAGTATCCAAGTGTTGCAACAGGGAGATTCTGTGTTCTTGTCAACCGCAGTACTGTTATAAAGATGTATTCCTCTTTTTAGTTTTTAAATTATTCCACAAATGTGTGAATATTCAGTTTTTTTAATCGTGAGATTGTCTTTCAGTTTTTCTGAAGTGAATACTGACATTATTTTCTAAAATTTTCCTTCACCATTCCCATATGCTGTCTGTGTCTGAAAGTCCTTTCATGTCTTATGGCCCAGGAATGTACCAATTTGGAATGACAAAGAGAAAACTACCATGTTACACCACGGAATATGGCTAAATGGTTACACCACAGACAACATGTAACACCACAGACGAATTCAAGAAATTGCCATCTCAGAGTTACAACGTTAATTAAAATACAGCTTCCTTACACTTGGTAAACCTTATTTTAGATATAAGATTGTGTTTGTATATATTGTACTTCCTGAGTGTACATTATTGCATCATAAAACTCAAAAAGAAAATATGTGTTGTTACACCAGACATAAAATAACACCACAGACAAATCCAAGTGAGTTTCTGATTGATATCACGCCTTTCTTTGGCAGTCATTCTAGGCATAATGGCCTGTATAAGAAAGCACCAGTTAAGTTGAAGGATAAATAACAATGACAAGAGTGCATGGTATTACAATTGTCCAGATGTATTGATTGTTCAGTGAATTAAAGTCTTTGAAACATGTACATGGCAAACTGTCTGTGGTGTAACACATGGTCTGTGGTGTATGTTACACCATGGACAATAACACCACGGACAATTTTTCCTTGAAATAATAACTGCTCCCTGAAAAAAATTTCCAGTGCAACAGAACTAGTTTGCCTCAAAACTGCACTTCAGTAGAATTCACCCAAACATGCACATTTTTAATAAAAAGCTAAATTTTGGGTTTTATATCGCGAACACCATGGACTGTAAAGAGTTTGTAACACACGTTTAGCTGAGTTTTGGGGTACCTCACTTCAATAATTTACAAAATTCTGACTTGCTTTTCGTTCAGATAGCAAAGCAGACCATTTTATTGTGATGCAAGGTAATGTGACTTGAAGGCAAGGGAGCCATCATTGTTCTCAAGCCATTTTTAGTGGTTGTTACACCACGGACATTTCAAACGTGTAACACAACTAAAATGATAATTCCTGCAAATTGTGCTGTTGCAGGTACAAAGTGATTAGCCATTTCTGGTTTTATGAGTATTGAAGAGAACATTTTATCTTGAAGTTTGTTAATTTCGTTATAATTACTTACTACTTACAGCCATTGAATTAATCAACCTCAAGTTGTCACAGGGGAAAAAACTGGAAGTGTCATATTTGGCAGATATATAATAAGTAGTAAATGATCTTTTTCAGCACTTCTGTATACACTATCATAATCCAACACACTTATAGATTGCTGCACATTGGTTTATTGCATTTTTGCACAAATGTAACCCTCAATAAATTGAACTTGGTGTTGGTCACATGAAATTTCCCAGTTAGCGTGAAATGACCCGAATACAGCCTTCTTACTGAGACCAGTTACACTTGATAGAATCTTCCTCCTTGTTTACTGTCTGTGTTGTTCAGTTTTAATCCTTTGTTGGTCAGTTTTGTTTCAGTGTTTCCTTCAATTTTGTCAACTTGTAGTCAGCCAAGCATGCAATATCATGGTCAGGTGTATGAGCTGTGAAATGCATTATATCAGAGCGAAATCCTGCCTTCTGATTGGCCAGAAAAAGCAAACAGTGGTATAAAACAAATTAATTTAAATCTCTTTGTTTGCCTCCAATCCTTCTTGTATGACAACATTTCATTGTATTTGTTGCACATTCTTGTTCCTCGGTTCATTTGAAGGTTGGCAGTCCTGAAGGCAACAGGTCAGAATTCTTTGTTCTCAGGAAATAATACAATACATTAATTTGGTAGATAGAAAGATGGATGGAAAGATAGACAGAAAGATAGAAAGATAGATAGAAATAACACAATAAATTAATTTCAAAGATAAATTTTATAGATAGATAGATAGACAGATAGATTGATAGACGGATAGATAGATAGATAGGTAGGTCGATAGTGCAGCCCTCTCAGCCAAGGTTTCTTTGGTGAGGCAGATTACAGTTCTGCCCAAAAGTTTACATACCCCACTGAAAAAAGGACCAATTTTTCTATTTCCAGGGCAATTTTAACAACAATAGGCAAATCATACATGAAATACAGTGCACTGCATGTGGCTAAACACTTCTGAACCATTAAAAATCCAATAGCAATGAGATTCAATGATATTATCACTTTATTGCATTTTATGTCAGTTTCAAAAGTTTACATACCCTCCTGCACTATCACATATTTTCCACATATTTTCCCGTTTAGGATCAAGAAAAGCTTACAGATTTTTACCACAATATGTCATAAGTACTCAGACTACATCAGCAGTGATTTTAATCCATTCTGCATCGCAGAATTTCTGTAACTCCACCTTCAATGTTGGTCTCGGCTGGGGCACAGTCTGTGTCAGATCAACCCATAATTTATTAATAATATTGCGGTCTGGGTGGTGTTAAACCACTCGAAAAGCTTCTCCCAACTGTCCTGAAAATAATATTTGGGCAGGATTGGTGGAAGGTTTTGGATTGTTGTCATGTTGAAATATGTAAGCTTGCACTCACATTTTGCTTTGTTTTAAATAGAGATTAGTAATACATAATATATTGATAGATAAATTACACGATATATTTAAAATTTCATACATTCATGACCAATTCATCCTACTAACAGCTGCTACCTCTGATGGGAATGCAGTCTGACATAACAGCACTAAGTAAGCTCATTGAAAATGACTGTTATGTGTTTGTGCAGGAAATGGTATGCCTAAACAGTAAACAGCCTATATAAGCATGGTTTTTCAGTGATCTATGGAGATCACTGGTTATGAACATGTGGAATTTACTGACATTCACTGGCATTTCACCTGTAAGCATCATTTTAATGTAACTGGATATACAGTTTATATGTGCTCAGAGAGGATGTAATTTGTAGCTATACAGGTATTTTAATATGAAATGCGATGCAACAGTCATCAGATGAATCACATGATTGGAAAGGTGAGGTTATGATGCTATATTTCAATATTTGCTGTTTGTCAAGCTCTATGTGCCATTGTAAATTAAGCAGTTAAAAGTTTAAAGTTCATTACATTGGTAATAAATTGGTATTATTTTTAAGGATTTTAGATTGGGACACCAATGCAGCTGAGTAGCATCGTGATCGGCAGCTGTACATGTAGATCCATAATGCATGTATATGATGATTTGCTTGCCAACATCATGAGCAAAGTTATATTGTAGAGAGAGAAAAGAATATTTTTGATATGAGAAGTAGAAGCCTTGGGATTAAATTATATATATACACCCCAGAACTACAAATTAAGACAGCCAAATGAGAAATTGATGAGTCTCTGGAAAAAGTTGGTCTCCCAGTGATGACAATCTGACAATGACTGGGAAACCAAATCTGTTCACTGGGAGACCATTTGTCTGTGATATTCTCTGTCAACAAAAGCCTATATATATATTGATAGTTTTTGTTTTGTTTTTGCGGATGAGGATCTGACAATTTCATTCAACAGAGTCTGCTGTCACTCATTCTCACATATTTATTAATTGATTTTACAATTAGTTTTGTCCAAGTTAAATAGGACCAGCAAAATTTAACCAAACAGGTACAATGTATAACCAGTATGCTAACATACAGGTGATTCGCCAGTTTAAATATGATTTGCAAATATAGACCATGCATCGATCTGTAATAGCCCTGCATATTAGCTTAGGCTTAGGCCTGTAGCCTATATATTACCTGTTTCAGCCTTTAAAGTGTGTTAAATCTGTCAACAGCTGCAAACTACATAAATATTGTCTACAGTCTATAGCAAAGTGACCTAATTAATGATTTTTTATTTACATTTTGCTAGTTCTCATACATAGACTATGCAGCGAACAACAAACTTTGCCATATAGCCTCTGTGCTGTCTTAAATAGTACAAGTAATAATAGTAATACACATAAACAATTTGAAATCAATCAGTGAATTATTCTGGGAGATTTAGTTAATTTTACTGCATTTTTAACAGAACCATCAATTATTTTAATTGCCAAATATTTAATGCTTGTAATTTCGCATCAAAGTGTCCAATGCATAATTACAGCACATGGGCTATGTAATTTTATAATTTAATTGGTTTCTAGTTAAAAAAAATATATATATTGATTTTATGATTAACTAGGGTGTATGTATCATATGTTGGTAAAGTTCATAAACCCATTTCAAACCATGTGGAACCAAGCATGATGTGTATACAGGTTGTTCCAAATTAGCACGTTGGCCTATTTATGTTTACATGTCAAATGAAATTAATTATAAGGGCTCCATGCAGAGCATTCGATGGAAGTAACATTAGAATGTACTGCTAGGTAACATCCACAGTGAAACTATTCAAACTTAAACATTTTCAGAATTTGGATGTGATGAATAGAAGGACCTTTCTATGCTATGGTGCATGACTGGACAATAGCACTGGACATAGCTACTGAAAGCTGATAGTTAAGGTACACATGATACTCTATATTTTTAAATTTATATATTAATTCAGCTAATAACATATAAAATAATATGTAAACGCCAAAGCATGAAGATGGGACTGCCTTAAGGCCTAGTTCAAAAATAATGAAGCCACGCAGCTTATTTTCTGTAGGGGTCTCAAAATATGAGAATGGCTGTATGTGACAACTTAATGGTACATCATTGCTTTAAGTACATTCTTGTGCAACTTTCCTGAAAATTTCATGACATTCTGTCTCATAGTTATTGAGATAGAGTTGAATTACATTGAAAAACAGGCATTTTTTCACCAAAAAAACGTGACATAACATTTTTTACCACTTGAATTCTTTCAGTTTTACAAATTTGGACATATTCTAAGGCAATTTCCCAGCACTTTTTTGAATCTCTACATCCTCAGGCTTCATAAATCCATCAAATCAAGTATTTATATTTGCCTGTGTTGACATTATTGAGCTATTTGGATTCAAAGGTTGACTTCCAAAAATTAAGTAAAATTTGACACTTACTGATCTGGGATGCTCTAGTGCCCCTTTGACATATGTCAGTTGAATCGTCTGGCCCTTGAGACCTAGTCTTATATCTGCTTACCCATTTTGGAGCTTCTTGTGGTTGTGGAAAATTTAGTTCACTAAAAAATTCCAATGAATAGCAGGGTAGGTGAATCCGTCGCAAGCGTAACGCCCAGAACACTTTCTAGTGCCACAGAGGAATAAAAGCTCCGTTTTAAATCTTGTTTGGCTTGTAATATTGCAAAATTTGTGTAGTATTGAGAAACAATCAAGTAATCCATGTCCGCAGCTGGTTTCTGGTGGTAAAATACAAATGGGGCTTTGTCGCAAGCGTAACGCTATGGAAAATATTGATCATATTTTCATGGTTTTCTTGTAAGGAGTAAAGCAGTCATTCTAGTATTACTTGTAGTGATAATCAACACAATATTTCAGTAGTTGGAGTATGTTTCAATGTTTAATTATCAAAATATTGCTCTTTGTGAAGCTTTCCTCAAAATTTTGGGCCAATTTGTCGAAATAGGCAATAACCAGTACAAATTTCACTTTAATTTTGTAATTACTCTTTCGCTTCATCCAGTTATTACTGATAATACATTTAAAATGGATTTGGGTCAAAACCAGAACACTTTTTTTACTTCTGTGTCACACAAGTACCCAAAATTGGCTTTTTTAGTGGAAAAATAGGCTAAAAAACACGCTTCTATCATCATTTGCTCTGTCCGTATTCATTTTGGTGGCACTTATTTGGTACCAACTCGAAGCCCACATTTGGGTGCATAACACAGGACAGGTGAAATCGTTTTAGAGGAAAATATGTACATCTGGGGAGAAAATTTGAACGTTTTTTTTTTAATATTATGACAAAATTTCGAAAAATACTGTTTCCTCATAAAATATTTCGTGAATTTGGATGAAAACAGCCATGGAGGCTTAAGAGTATATGAGTTTTGTCATCCAACAAAAAAATTAGATTTAATTTGATGATAAGTTACCATTTAGTCTACTTTTCTTTTACTGCCATGGAAATAAACATAAATAAAATTTGGTAATATTCAGCTTTTATCAGCCATTTCCACAAACCACAGCAAAATGGTAAATACAGTTTCTAGAACTTAGACATGTTTGTTACAATATTATGTGGTCATTTGATACTTATAAACATTCTAAAATTTTGATGGTCATGTCACACTTTGGCTTCATTATTTTTGAACTAGGCCTTAACGCAAAAAAGAAATTTTAAAAGACAGACTCTAAATTGTAATTACCAAATTTTTTCGAAAGGTAATATTCTAAAAGAAAATGTTTAAAAAATGTAACCTTTTTTTTTAAACATTTTTTGTAATTTTTTTTTATTCGAACATTTTTGGTAATTTTATTTTTTTTCAAACATCTTGTAACGGTGATTTTTTTTTTTCGAACATTTTACAGTAATTTTTTTTTTTCAAACTTCTTTTTTTTTTGGAACATTTTTGGCAATTTTGCAATTTAATTTTTTTCAAACATTTTACGGTATTTTTTTTTTTTCCGAACATTAAGGTTTATTGGAAATATAATAATTTTCGAACGTATTTGGTAATTTTTTTTTTCGAACATTTTTTGTAACTTATTGTTTTTTTTATTTTCGAAAATTAAAAAAAAAAAATTTGTTTTTTTTTTTAACATTTTTGGTAATTTTTTTTTTTCAAACATCTACGGTAGTCACGCGTGATGAGAAAAAAGTGCAAGGATCATATTTTGGGATGTCTGAATCACTTTTTTGATTGAACCATCTGGCTGGTTCACTCCTCGCATGTTTGTCATAAGGGACGAGACATCTCGCTTCGCTCGGTGCGCCCGTGGCTCTGTCCCGTCTACAAATATGCAGCATGAAGTGATTGTGGCCCAGCACCAACTGATAAAAACAATTGACAAAAATGCATGACTAGAAATTAATTTCAAACAGCAGTATCGCCTGCCTGATGATGCCAATAACAAACAACGGCCTGAACAATTAGACCATCAGTTTTTCATTGTTCATTTATGGTGATGTAACATTTTGTAATGGCAGAAAGTTGTCCCTCTTCAAAACTATTTTTTTTAGTTATTAATTATTAAACCAGGCGATAAAAACAAAACAGCAACTCATCAGGGCACTGCATAACAGTATCACTCGACGTTGTGTGAATTAATATCACATCTCACCCTTTGGCCTCGACTGATATTAGTTCACATGACAGCTTGTGATATATGCAGATACTCTGACAAGTGGTTGTTTTGTTATAATATGCATCTTTACCTCACCAAATTGTGAACAAAAGTGGTCAGTGCTATTTGTTTTCTTACGTATTATAATATTATGCTGTGTGCAAAAATTTTATATTATTATTTTAATTGCAGCATTATCAATGAAGACTTTAGAAAGTCTATGCAGCCCAAACACCTTGCGATGGCTTGGTCTTGTGGTTGGTTGCTTGAACATCATGGCCTCCGGAGTGATATTTTCTGCCAATGCCTATATCAATGATGTAAAGGAGCTCTTCAATTTCACACAGAGTAATGGTAAGTCGAAGAATTATGGGAATGGACTGGGAGAAACTGAGCAGATGCTCGATAACTCTTTGCTTCACTTCACCCAGGTCACAGGTGTAAATGAGTAGGCTTCTTGGCTATTGGCAGTGATGGCATTATTGTATAGAGACTTGGCATTGTGTGCACTGGAAATGGCTGTCTGACTGTATAATTCATAGTGAGTGAAGAAAAGCTCATACGTTAACACATTGAACGGCAAGGTCTGCCAGCGGTGTAACTGTAAAGTATGATTGAAACTGACTTTGTCTGTCTACATGTTTAATGGACTATAAAAAGAAATTTACGTTTATAATATGTGCAATTGTGCATGCTGCACAAACTACTGCATAATATTTAAATTTCATTTGATTTCCAGTTGAACTGATTGTTTCTACAGCCGGGGTGGGAGCCAGTGTCGGACCTCCAGTTGGTTTGGTCTTGGACAGGTTTGGACCAACCGTCTCCTTCATTTCAGCCCTTATTCTTGGAGGTGGTTCATGTCTCCTGATTGTTTCCAGCACTTACAGTATAACCTTCTACCATAACAATGCCTGGTTATTAGCAGTATACATCTTCATATTTGGTAAGAGGCAGACATTTACTAACACAGTTTGCTAGACTTTGAGACATTACTAGACATTGAAACATCCATCAATAGACTTTCGATCATTACTATGACTCCTTTTATTTGCTTTTTAAAAGGTAGCTGCTTTGTTATACCATTAAAAATTAGGTCAACTATGTCTGGTTATTCTAACATTGAGCATTTTCGTTTCAGGGTATGCAACATTAATAATGTACCTGACAGACGGTCCAATCAACATGGCCAATTTCAAAGGTCAACATAGAGGGAAAGTGGTGGCCATAACAGGAGCGTTTTGGTTCTTGGGTCCAGCCATATTCGCTCCAGTCTATACAGAACTTTTCTCCAAAAATATCAGAGGATTCTTTCTTATGTTAAGTGTGGTATTTTTAGTCGTCAATATATTAGGAGCAATATTCGTTAAGGACTACAGCCATTTTATTGAAGATACATCGGATGAAAATGCAGAACTGTTGGAAGTATCTGACCATGTGGAATTAAGTCAATCTCAAAAATGGGTAAACTTTATTGGATTAGACCTTTGCTCAAATCTGGACTTCCACTTAGTAAGCTGGGCCTTCTTCCTCTCGACTGGAACTCAATTGATGTTCCTGAACAACATAGCCGTTTACTTAGAATCTTACGGGTTAAGTAATTACATCACACCATTACTCATCGTCGGACCTATCCTAGCCGCATCAACAAAACTATCATCTGGCGTGTTATCAGACTTCTTTATCGAATCTATTCCGAGAGCTGGCTTCGTGGCAGTTGGCACTTTTTTCCAGCTTTTAATGTTCATGATCAGTGTTGGCAATGGTGGAAGTGCACCTTTATTTGTAGTCACTGTTATATTCATATATATTTCTAATGCACTTTACTTTTGCCTTGTGCCAGCTCTTGTCAGTGAGATGTTTGGAATGAGATATTTCAGTAGGAACTTTGGAGGCTTAGTGTTTGTTATGGCATTGATCACATTAGGCCTCATGGCCATTTTCGGAAATCTTTACGATGAACAAGCTGGAGGCGTGATGAAATGTTTTGGCCAAAAGTGTTTTCGCAGCAGTTTAGTCATCAGTAGTTTCTTGAGCTTTTGTGCTTTCATTCTCATTTGTGTTATTGTCTGGAGAGAGAAGAGGTGGAGAATTATGAACTGTTGATCACTGTTTTTAGGAAATATTGATTAATAAATTCATTATTTACATTTATCACACTGTTTCCAGCATTTTGTATTTTTATAACTTTATGGGTGCCTTTACCGAATGAGTGGGTATATTTTGTATAGCTTGTCAGTTGTCACAAAGACACACATGAAGCTATGAACTTATATGACTACAAATAAAATATACAAGAGTTATAGAAAATAATTAGATTGGCACACATATCTTGACTTCTTTTAGGCATCTCACATATTCGCTGTAATGATATTATAACAGTCCTTGGTTTAAGTATTCCTACACTGAGGTGCAAAGAGCTTCATAATTTCTTTGTTCACTTGCCTTTCCAAGCAATATGCATGCAATGGAGCCCTTTTGCAAGGTCATTCACAGGCTTCGTATGGTAGATTATCACGCTCAGTGTACACACTAATAACTTCATGCAACTTCCTTGAAGACAATGTAGCTGAAATTTAACACCGGAAAGAAAAGGGTTTCATACATGGTGCAAGGGGATTATTTGAATGATCATAAACCTTTCTGCATAAGCCTTGAACATCAAACAAAAGGTGCTTTTCCAGATAATCCAGGCCATATATCTATTTTAGGTACATGACCCAGGGGACTTGTCTGCCGCAAACTCTATAGGGTGATGGGACCTTACAGATTTGACCAAGCGCTATGGAACTAGAGTTTATTAAAATTCTTTGTTGTAACTGATGGAAGATGAGAAAATCCATCTGAGCCAGAGAAACAGTTGACGAAGCCGGTCAACTCTGGTATTTGGTGTTGATCTCTGGGTTGTTGTTTCCAAGCACTAGATTGGTCTCGTTTTTACTCCAGTTATATTATTTTGTGCATTGTATTTGTTTGCATACAACATCGTACCACAACAATTCACATGGAACTCATACTTAAATTGGTGCACTCACAGAGGAATAATTCCTCTGTGGTGCACTCTACTGACCTGGTGATTACACCAAACTGTCGATGCCAAACACTGCTAAACAAGATGATCCGGTCAGCTATTTTGTAATTCATGAAAAAATTAATAACCCGATTTCTGAAGAAAGAACCCAAGGGTATTTGTGATATTTTTGCCTTGTACAAGTAGCATTTCATACCACAAAATCAGGTTTCAGTATAAAAACAATTAATTGTATTTGTCTATCCTCATTTTCCCAATCCAGCAACCAAAATTATTGCCAAAATATGCAGTCACGTTTATGTATCATTATTCGAAAGTCTTTCCATGAATACAAATCCCGCTGGAACCTTTGGCACCATACAATTCTTGTCCTGGGATGCAATTGAATTCTAGTCTAGCGAAATATATCTGTTGTGGTGCATGACCCAGTCGCCTTTCCTCTCATGAACACAAATCCTATTTCAAGAAGATTCCACAATTGATGCTTCCCCGGGCAGAGGTGAGACAGTTTGAGTGATCTTTAAAAATTCAACTAACCTTTACAAAGTCAACATAGCAATACATTTTATAAATTAATTTCGGTATTTGGCATATATTCTTACAGGCTTATCAGACACCAGATGTAGGATTTTGAAGGTTTTAATGTAATATTGGTTCATCCAGGAAATCATAGTCTCCAGCAGGTTATTTCTACAATAATCCACAATGGTGTCAAGGATACATAACATCGTATGTTACTTTACCAACGTTTATACTGTACACAAATGATTGTCAATGTTTTTGGAAGGTCGAATGATGAAAGCAACATAAGCCTATATCTTATCCTGCTTTTTAACAATATGAGATAATGTTCACCCTCAGCTCTACCGTGGTTGCATAGCTCCTATCACTCTCACCTGCAAATACTAAAATGACACAAAAATGATCACCAATTAATTATTATAAGAAATGTGAATGATCTTTCTCCATTGCAATAATCTCGCCTTCAATATCTGGCACATAATTATGATTCCGGAAAGTCACATCAAGTTAATGGTTTTGTGACTGTATGACAAAAGTGGGTCATATTCATATCCTGAACACGGTCGTGTATTCGGTTTGCCTCATTTGCCTTCTCCGTGTAATGAAATCCAATGCAAATACACTGACGTGTCTATGAATATCATCTGCAGAAAACTAACCCGTAATATCATTCTTCCTGGAACCTTGGGCACCACATGCAGATCAGTCTAAGAGTTTAAGCCTTGATGTTTTTCAGTGCTTGGCTTGGGGATTGTCTGCCACAAGCATACATCCTGTTTTAGATAGATGTTTACCAGCCAGACAGCTCTAGTAAAAGATGTCTTGATCACCTTTCTTTTTCTTTTCTTGTTTTTGGCAATGTTCTGGGGTCACCATGGAATAGATTAAACCATGCCCAGCTTGAATCCTTGCAACAGGTGACTATCCATTAATAAAATTTCAATTTCAGAGTATCATTTACCATGTGAAGAATAGTATACAATGTTCAAAGTAGCGGAAAAATCAAATTTCTCGAAATAATGACAATTTTGCTATTCAAGATTTAGGTACCCACAGCATTCCGTTTTCAGTTTGTGGAATTAGTTAAAGGTAAACGATTTAAATATTGTTCAATTCAAAATATTTTGACAATGATCAATCACTGCTATGCCGTAAAATTTGAATTTTGAGTCAGCTTAAACAGTTCAGAGAGATGGTTGCATAATTCCCTTCAGCTAACATTGCTTGTTGTTTTACGTTATGACAAAGGATAGATTATAATAACTCAAAACAACAAGCTAAACAGTGTTAGCTGTGCAACCATCTCACTCAATCGTTTGAGCAGACTCCAAATTTCAAATTTTACGGTGTACAAGAGATCCATATAAATCTTCAAACCTAAATCTCCGCTGGGTGCTCCAGTTAAGTGGAACTGAGCTATCATGCAAGCTTGCAATTTGATAGTAAACGTTCCAATTACATTAATCAGTCCATTATATGGTACCTGGCTGTTGGCACACTTGGAGAAATGTGAAGGCCATATATTTACCAAGCAATCTGGTTTATTTATTTTCGAGTTTGCTGCACTATGGAATTCAATTAAAATATTTTTTTAGGGATTCTAGATAATAATCCATCATTGTGCTTTCAACAAAACTACTTGTAATTGTTAGGATTAACGTTGGTTCGATGCAATGTCTTTCTTATCTCTCAAACAATGTTTTAGGTTTACTACTATAGTAAAGGAGATATGCTGCTAAATTACAGGGGTCCTGTGGTGGTCAGCAAGATCCATAAAAGGGCCATATATCTGATTATGTAGGACTTGCAGCCACCAAAAATTTGCAACATAAAGCCACCACATGAATAGAAGGCATAAAATGACCATAGATATGCCTTAGGTTTTTTTAATCCAACAATATCACCAAGAAAAAAATATATATCAAGAAATACAAGAAAATTGAGGGGACAATAAATGCTCTACAAGAAGAAGATTGTGTTTAATTTGATGCACTACGTATATTCAATTTCTTGTCAACTGAACTTTGCATTGAGGTCATTGCCACAAACACGATTTACAAATAAAACTTCGAAAAACCAAGATTCTTAAATATTCCTCATTTCTTCTTTAAATTAACAGACTTATTTAACTCTGCTGATAACTGCCAGCTGATTACAACAGGGTTGTCTAAAATCAGACAGATGAAAATTCTCAACAATCTCTTTCATGTTTCCCTAACATGTACCAGCCATGATTGCTTCAGAAGTCTGTGAGCTGAACGAGATATTGGGAATCATAACTGTCACATCAAAGTCTGCTGCAATCAGCTTGTCGTGAGATGAAATAACAGACAGTGATAACCTTGTTTCCATGGAAGTTCTCAAAAAGTTTCGACTTTCCTCATTGATGCATCACACAACTTCGATTCAGACTGTATGTATTAATGACAGTGTTACATTTATATATCATATGTCTAGTGGAAATACTCGCTTCTCATTGGCCGACAGCCGTGCAATATTCTACGATATTGCACGCATGTTATTGCACGCTCATTTAACATGGGAAAGATTGGACGGACCTGAGAGGAAGCACCGTATTTCAGTGCTGCTGCAGCTACTTGCTGACAAACAGCTTGTGTTTTTTCGTTTTACTAAAAAATGAAATGCAGGGCAACGGAGGCACTTAGAAAGCTGGTTTTTGCGGCAAAAGATGCGTCGATTAAAGGGCTGTTAGGATATCAACTTTTTGTACTGATTATACGATTTATTTTATCATAATAAAGCAATAAGTGGCCGAAAAACAGCGTTTTTGCCGATTTTTCAGTGATTTTCTTGTATTTAGAGGTCTAAAGTCTGCTATAAAGTTTTTCAAAAAAATCGAAAATTAAATCTACCATCAAGTATATCATTTTTGGATTCCTATAGTGTGACTTTTTTTTTGGTGAGTGAAATATTCATCCATTTCTAGTGAGATGAATTTTAAATATGTGGTTCAAAAGAAACACAAATGGAGTCGTGCAGCAGCAACAATTTCGTTTGTTGGTTTTAAATAGTTAAAGAAAGTCACTGCACTGCAATGGAAATATATAGAAAAATGATTGTGGTGGCCAAAAGATGCATGCGTATATTAAAGGGCTAAGTAGATATCAACTTTTAATACTGTGTATGTTATTTGTTTAATCAGAATAAAGCATTAAGTGGCCGAAAAACAATCTTTTTCTCCCATTTTTCAGTGACTTTGTTGAATTTAGAGGTCTTAAGTCTGCCACAAAGTTTGAGAAAAAAAAATTAAAGAAGACCAATCATCAAATATATATCTTCTATGGATGCCAAAAGTGTGAAACATTTTTTGTGAGTGAAATAGTTGTTGATACTACATTTCAAACATGCAGGTCAACGAAACACAAAAAGAGTTTTGACATCAGAATTCCGGCCCTTTTCTTAGCATTTCCCAAAAAAAAACATATGATATAACAGTTATTGCACATCACCTCGTGCAATATCAGTTTTTATGGCACCTCGGTGACTAATATTGCACTCGGGCTGCGCCCTCGTGCAATATTAGTCACCTCGGTGCCATAAAAACTGATATTGCACTCGGTGCTGTGCGATAACTGTATATTATTAAGAACATGCATTGCAGTATCTCCTTATATCGAGATTTATTTACTGTAGCAATATTTTATTTTTTAACAAGACAAAATTATATCTTTCAAAACGAACTATAAGTCTGGATGTGTCATCAATTGAATAAAATCGACTCCGATATGAAGTCATATATATGCAGTTCTTTTTACTTATATTTCATTCCAGAACTGGTTTGCAACCTAAGAACACTATTGTATGGCTTGAAAAACAACAGAATCAAGCAACATTTCAATAACATCACTGAAAAAGGCCTTTTCAAGCAACAGTCTTAATATCGGACTATCCTTATTAATTCTAATCCATGCATCAAAAACTTTGTCACAGGATTATCAGGTTCTCAAAGTGTGATATAGGGCTCATGCTTATATACATCAAGAGAGCAATAAGACCTTTGGTGTCAGTGATTGGCGTCAAGGAATCGCTGCAACTTGCGGGCAACAGTTGTCTCTTGGAGTTTCCTGGAGTTACTATTATGCATTGCAACTGGTTCCAAATGCACAATGGTATTAATTAAGTGAACATTTTATCAGACATTGCCTCTGACAGAGACAGGCTTGGTCAATAGTGTCATTTAATAGCAGTGCCAGTGTAGTGATACATGTATCAGAGCTCTGTAATGACATCTACTTTTCTTGCTTTGTAACTAAAATCTGGATTTGAAACATCCTGATTAAAGGTTTCATTACTGTAATTACATGTTATAGGGTCCATTTACTTTGCACTCTGCTACTATTGACTTCAAATGCATGTATTCAGATAAACAAAAAAAGCCTATAAAATTTATCTAGAGGTACTCAAAAGAAGATATATTAAAAGGCCGTAACCTTTCGACAAAACCTTGAGCATCACACAATGGTGACTCGAGTGGTCTGGGGAAATATATCTAATTATCCCATGTCTAGGCAAATTTTCTCCCTGATATTGAAGTTTTCCCTGGTAAATACCAAATCAGAGAGGGAAATATGTGGGCATTGAGAGGGACAAGTATCAGTACACCCAATCACAGCTGTTCAATAAATTAGCTAACAGGGATATATTAGTTTATTCATTAGGTGTCAGGGATATACTGAAACGGACAAATCAGAAATCAGCATTGCCTCATTTGCATACCACAATCAACAAAATGACGTTGTATATGACCATCTGTATACCAAGCTTATTAGCATAACAAGCCAGCGTCTTTTTGATTGTTATGATTTAAGGCAATTAAGTACTGCCAATTAAGATTATTGATTTTTAGTTGCATTCACATTAAGTGCTTCAAACTGTTTTACATTGATATAAAATTAAAGTACAAAAAAAAAGACATGGGATAAAAAGGTTACATCATGGGTGGGTGCAGTATATCCCCGTATAGTCACCCTTGACCCAGTATATCCCTCGACCCTTCGGGTCTCGGGATATACTGGGTCTCGGGTGACTATACCGGGGATATACTGCCCCCACCCATGATATAACCTCATATTATCTATTTTAGGTGCATGACCCAGTGGCCTTGTCTACTGCAAACACAAATCCAATTTCAAGAAGACTTCACTAATATATGTTTACTGCACTGAGTGGGGACAGAGTGATGGCACCTAAAGTTATGGACTAGGTCTTTACAACAAAATTACATTTACAGGCTTATTTGAAACTCATTTGACTATAACATGCTATATATTACTGCAGCACAGATATTGTACCACGAAATTTTGCAAATAAAATATCTGTATGAAACATAGTTCGTCTCAGCAAATGGTGTACTTGCTCCTGCAAAAAAATTCCATATACTGATTAGGAGCCAACCAGCTGACAGTTGGGGTGAGGGCTATGGACTATACTTCCGCGACAAAATTTTTTTTTCGCTCGCAAAGCGTTGACAATTTTTTTCGCATACAGATGCGTGACAAACATTTTTTCATTATTTTAACATTATGTAGCCCTACTACAGGCAGGAACAAACTAAAGCGTTTTTTTTCATGTGCTGAACAAATTTTTTCATTGTCAAACGGGAAACAAATTTTTCTTTTCACCAAACGTACATATTCCCCCCCCCCCCAACGATCATCTGGTAGGCCCCTTATGATTACACAGTGGAGTTCAGGATGTGCCTGATGACAGACTACCAAGGCAAACAGCACCCTAATTTTCCAGCTGAGACGAAGCGCCAGTGCTGATTGACATGGTATGTATAGTGTTCCTCATCAAAGCTACTGGGTGCAAAAGGCAGTACCTTACTGTTATCAAGTTCGCCAACTAAGCCTTATCACATCCAACATCCCATGGAGGAGCAGACTAGAAAAAAGAACTAGTTGGATAGAATGGGTGACCTTAGAGGTAACAGAAAAACAGCTGGTGTACTTGATGAGAGATTACTAAACCCAGGGCAGCCTTGCTTTTCATCTATACGAAATTTCAGAGTTCATTTGGTAGGTTGCAACGCGACATTTTATTTTCTGGCGAGACCTTGTATGATTGAATATTTAGTTACCAGAGCTTCTCAATGCCATTCAATTCATTGTATCAAAGTTAGCAATTTCATGGCATATAGTAAAATAAATCATATTAGCATTTTCTGCCGTTGTAAAGTATTGATAAACAGTGACAGAGTCTCTTTTCAGGCATCACAAGAGCACAGTGTTTACTAAGCAATCCAGGTATCTAATTTTGTTTCAATTCAAGTTAAATAATTCATGATTTGATTACATGGTGATTGCTGGACAATTACTGAGGCGACATGAGTTGCCTTGTAAATGTTACCTTGTGACTATATAGACCAGCAATTGGTCGCCCTATTGGTGCCTGGCAAGCCTTTTCCAAATTTACATGTATACTGCTGACAAGAAGAGCCAACTTTCAAGAAATCTCAGAATCCGACTGTTTCAATAAATGTGACATCCCAACGGTTGGGGGGTTGGGGTCCCAACAGTGTTTGCCTCTCCAGATAATTATATGACCCCCCCATGCTGTGATCTCCACAACTGCAATTCAGACCCCCTAGCTACACTACTGCTATAGTCTTCCAACAATTGCAATCAGTATGATTTGTAACGGACTTATCATCAAACTTCCCCTATGTCCAACTGAGCATTGATTTGTGGACTCTTCTTCCTGAAATAGGATATGTTGTTGAGTACGAGGTCACTTGGTCATGCACACGGAATAGAAATATTTTGAAGGACCACTACAGTTTGATAATCAAGATTCCTTCAACAAGAAGGGCTGTTTTCTAATATTCTCTGCTTCGATGACTTCTACTTTTTTTGTTTTTGGCTTTTTTTTGTTCAGCTAACTGATAATGTACCATTATTATAACACATCAGGTGAAAACCCTTGAGAAAAAGAAGAATCATGATCTATTTTGGACAAACAATAGATTATGCAATACATTGTGTCTCGTTAACAACACTGCATCAATCAAAACAATACAGACAGAGTCACGGACAACAAAGGAAAACAACCATGCGGAAGAAAACTACGATGTGCATGTCAGAAAAATCAACAAATCAAACAGAAGTTGTCGAAGAAAGCAGCAAAACTAATACTTATACGGATAATGAATTGAAAGAGCTATTAATAGATGTCATAACTGAATTTGTCATCGGGACAAGAACAAAAAGAAACACAGGGGCTGCACTGTAACTGAGGATGGAAAGACATCTTAGTGAAAATGTAACAATGAGATTTAAAATCAACATACATGATGATAATTTCCGTTTAAAATTACAGTTAAATTTACATTGCAATTATAATTTTAACTTTATTTTATTTTCGATCACTTTTCCTCTAAATTTTTCCTATATCAAAAATTATATATTTTCAAAATATTCATAAGACAAAGGTGGCCCCCTAACAGCGGCAATAATTTCCCTTTAGGGGATCTCCTTGCTCCAGACATGTCTGTATATTTCGGTTATAATTCATATTTCTGTATTTTATGTTTATAATGAGCAAATCAATAAATCAATCAATCAATCAATCAATCAATACAACAATACAAGTGTCAGCCTGCCTGCCTGTTGAGACAAAGCCTTCAATCCATATGTATTAAACTCTCAACATAATTTATCAAAGGAACAATGTCGAATAGTTTATTCAACAGAAACTGTTGGAATAAAGGGTTATAAACTTTCATATATCTATTTCTTAAACACTGTTAAATCGACATCAAAATTTCTTCAGAAGAAATTGATATAACACAAAAAAATTGGTTCCCAACTGTATATATAACAGGAATGAATTCTAAGTGATGGACAAAACAGCTAAGACATTACTGCAGCCTATTACAGATGATTTCATATTTGTAGACATTTGAGGTAGAAAATACATCATTTTCTAGAAATTTTCATTGGTCGAGAGAAGGTATGACACAACTCTTTTCTAAAAAGTGACATAGCGTTTAACATGGGTGACCATGGCATTTTAAGCCATTGATCTCCTAACAGGAACTGACTTTAGCAGTTTCAAGTGAGAATTTCAGTTTGTGTTTCACACATTTTTAGTACACACACAGTGGCAGATCCAGACACGATAGTCTAGGGGGGACCCGAACATGTTTTGGCATTTGCTGGCCCGCGTTATCGCAATTTTTCTTCAAAATGCTACTATGAATCTGTGTGGTCTAGGGGGTGCCCGTGCCCCCTAGTCCCCCCCCCCTGTATCCGCCACTGAGTCACATTCTGCAAGTCAAATACTGTGCATTCTGATGATTAGGATCAGGTGATCCATCCAATGACTGTTTATACAGAAAATAAACATGTATAATTGTGAATGTAACATTTTCCCAGAAGAGGGGCTCAGCTCAGGCGGCAGGGAAAAAATTAATGGACTACCAATCACGGAGTCCTTGATCTGATTCCCACTGTGATTCTCTTATGAATGTTGGCCACATCACTGGGACACCATCCTGTCCTGAGGGACCATTCAAAATTTATGATTCGGGTGGGGCGGCGGTTGGGATTTTTGTTGGAAATTGTGTCAAAAATGTATACCCCTTTTGGTTTCATGCTTATTTGTGCCTCTCATACATTCCATGAGGATTTCACACCTCCCCCCCTTCAAACATGTGAAAAATTGGTGCTCCTTCAGGCAAAACTCCAATTCCGCTCAAATCATAAATTCTATTTGGCCTGTAAGGCATATAGATTCTGGACAAAAGGTATAAATTACTACAGTCCCCCTTGAAGCATGTAGCTAGCACCTGCTCAGGTACAATTCCCATCTCCCAGTCATAAATTCTGAATAGCCCCTTACTGATGCCATAGACAATGCTTCTGGTCAAGGCATGACAATTTAGTGTAAATAGATGTTAGGCCATTCAGAGTTAGCTTGAAACTGTTTTAATATTAATTGAAACAATCAAAAGTTGTACACAGGAGTGTGAAATACAACGGTTCATGAAGAAGTGAAACAGTTCATGTGGATTGCGGTTTGACGTGTGTGAACAACTGCCACAATACCAAGTTGGCCTTTGCTGTATACTATTGGTCAAAATTATGACATCATTTTTCCAGCAAACATCACTTGTTTGAAGCAAGCTGAAAAAAAGTGACATGCAGTGGGCAACTTGACCAATCACCTGGCGGAATTTCCTGATGTCAGACCAGAAATTTTGCTAAATATTTTGTTATTTGAGAAAAGTCTACAAATATGAAATCATCTGTAAAGCATCCAAGCAATACAGATGAATTGTGTAGAGAACACAGTAGAACATTACAACTGTAGACTGAACCACAAGATTGGATGGTAAGTGTGATTTCAGGGCTCTGGTATCTCTGGTTCCATTTAACTGCAGTTAAGTGGCGCCATTGACCAAACCTGTCTCCGTTTGGGGCAATGTCTGATGAAATTTTCAATTAATCAATGCCAGTGGGGAGTTAATCAGCCGTGGAAGAGCAACAATGAATAATTGTTTTGCCTGCAAGGGTTCCTTCTGTACAGTACAAGTAGAGGAATGTGCTATATTTGTTATTGTGTGTAAGTTTTTTTTCTTTGTTTTTTTTTCACAATTTGACAAAATTTTCATTTTATCAAACATCCACTAATGATATCAGACAAATGGAGCAAAAGAACAAAAGTGACACAACTTCGTGATCTCTGAAGGACATTTGTTACAAGACAAATGCTCATGTTCTGTTGTACATACTACATAGTTACACGCACATGCAGAAAGTAATGAATTACAATGAACAAAAGAGCCACAAATGTTTACTATTTCTTTCCAGATGACATATACAAGTGATACACTGAGTGCTTTGACTGTGGAGTCTTTATTTCTGATGAGTGTAAATAAAAAGACTAGACCTGCAGATACCTACAGACATATTCTCAAACTGCCAAAATTATCTGCATTTTCTTGGCTTCATGTAACAAGGCAGACTATATTTGGCCTCACAGTACAGAAACTACACAATGAGAAACACAAACTCTTGCAGGTCGAAAAAAATGGCTTAGTTTGTGTCAGCATGTTGGTGTACCTGATCGTGGCAAAATTCAACCTACTGATTATAATCACAAAGCTAAGTTCAGGGTGTTCCTGATGACAGACTACCAAGGCAAACACACCATAATTTTCCAGCTAACATGCAGCACCAGTCTCCAGTGCTGATTGACTTTGTAGGTTCTTCCTACTCATCATCTTTTCCACCATAACACTCACATTGTGTGCAGTATAGAACCTTTTCATTTTTTCAATTTAAAATGTGTATCCCCAAGACATAACACAACACTACCTTGTGACCAGGTAGTGCAGTAATTGACACAACAATAAAATTAGAAAAAACAAGTTTGGAGTTGAAGTGTACCTCTCTTGAAGAACTTGCTTTAGGAATGCAAAATGTCAAATTCATTAACAAAAAAATATTTCTGTTTATGTAAAATCATGAGCTTGTTGTAAACAATTTAATTACAGTAATTGCTTGTGTATGATAATTTCACAATGTTGATGACTCCCAAATACTGTAAATCCACAAACCCAATTCTACAAAGGAACATTTGTAGCTAGTGACGGGATATAGTGGTCCAAGCTACTGGATTCAAAAGACCTGATTCCACAGTGTTACCAGATTCAATGTCTAAGCCTGATCACATTCTACACCTTGTGCAGAAGCCAACTGGAAAAGTCCTGATTGGATTGACAGGGTAATCTGGGATACAATTGCATCACAGTGGGCTCTTTTAAAGCAACAAAATATAGTATAATTCTTCAATTATCAAAATTTCAAAGGGAAAATATTTCGCTGATTTCTAAAATGAAATGTTTAATACAAGCAGTAGCTGTAATTTGAGAATTATTTTAATAAACATCGTACCAACAATTATAACAAGACTGTACAATTTAGGGTCAACCTGCAAACTACGAAGACAAGTGCATCCTTATTTTTCAGCAAACACAAAAGATTTAGCAGCTTGGTTTGGAAACGTATACCATATTACTCTTTCCAAATTTCTACTTTTGTCGGATGCATCAAGATTTATGCCACATTAGCTACAACATGCATGATACTGGAAACAAATACCAAAATCAGAAGTTTGAGAAAAGAAGAAAAAGTACATAGTATCTGGCGCACATTGAGCCTTGTGACTTCCTTGGCAAAAGTTGAGCTCAGCCGAACATCCTCCTTGAGCAGCAACTGTCCATGAATAATTTGATGAAGGACTTGAGCATTCACATGGACACCTCATGGCTAATTGCTTTACTGCCAATATCAACCAATCCCCCAATGTCCTTGTTGTTATTTTACAGCTCTTTCTACAATATGAATGATTCAATAAATCCATTCATCACAATTTTACAAATCTAATCATTCTCAATGCCACAGTAAAGACACAAAAGGAACATTAATTAACATTGTAAACTTGCATTACTATGAAAAAGTTGATAACAAATTGTAGAACGCTGACATTTAAATTATTAAATACAGAAACTATACCCGTGAACCTAATTAGAAACTCACTGGTGTACCTGTTCGGTTTATATGCCAGTACCTTGGTTTGATCCATTTCATAACAAGGAAAAAACCGTGATTGATTTGATTTTACAGTTTGAACCATTTTCTAAGATCTTCAATGTCTCACCCTACATTTGCTAGATTTTTGCACTTATTTTGACCCCTTAAATTGGCTCTTCCAGATGATGATAATGACTCCTTTAACTTCAAGGTTATGAATTATCTCTACACTCCCTTTTATGTCTCTCTAACGTGTAATTGCTTCAAACATGTTCTAGATTCCACATGACCTTTCAAAAGGTTTTACACTGCACAGCAATCAATCATGGATGCATGTCTGAGAATATCAAGAAATCAATGAGAACTTTTTAGGATTTTTAGAAATGAGATATACAAATTGGTGTGAGTCGTATACCTTAATTGACTTTCTTTAACTACATTTATTGAAAGATTAAAATCAACATTACAGAACCCAAAATATTGATTTGGTTGGTTGGTTGCCTACCATCTTTTATATCTGATAAGACCTTCCATGATTGCATGGGAGTAATTTGGTGGGGGACGGGGGGGACATGTCCCCCCAACATTTTTCACCCCGGGAGATATAATAATTATGAAATGTCCCCCCCCCCACTTTTTCGCGTGAAAAGTAAATTTGTTGTGGTAATGGCGCTTGGGTTCAATTTAGTAAGGAGCAGTTCTGATAGACATGTCCCTCACCTTTCTGCTTGGGCAGGTTACTGACAATGCTCATTCGCGGATCTGACGGCTGATTCCGACCATGTCACTGTGTATCCCCCCCCCCACATTTTCCAAGAAAATTACGCCCTTGATCATGATTGCATATGCGTTTACTAGAGCCTCTCACCTGCTCACTGTCATTTAATTCACTCTAGCCAAGTAAACATGATAATTCAACATGGCAATTCAAACAAAAGAAATATCATGTCAGCTTTTTCTGCCATTGTCAAGTATAAACAAACTGGGACCGAGCCTCTTTTCAGGAACAACAAGGACTCAGTGTTTACTAAGCAATGCATGTGTCTGATTTTGTTCCAATTCAAGTTAAATTATTTATTACTTGATTCCATTGTGATTGCCGGAAAATTCCTGTAGCAACATGAGTTGCCTGGTAAATGTTACCTTGTGACCATATATGTCACCATAATTACGGACCTGCAATTGGTTGCCCTATTGGCATCCGGCCAGCTATTTCCAAATGTACATGAACACACTGTTAACAAGAACAGCTTTCAGATAATCTGATACAATTAATCCAACAGCATTTCTCCTCAACAGCAATGTGTTTGGATAATAGTTCAGTGGCATCTCAAGGGAACAGAGGTACAATGTAGGGAATGGGAGGGCACAGGGCCATGGGGTGTCCCCACATGCACTTTTTGAATTAGCTGATATAAAACAAGCACTGTTTAGGTGCAGCATCGCCCATGCCAAACTAGGTCTGGAAACACAGGTCTGGGCCAACGCCATCTTTGCTTGGGTGAAATAACAGAATCTTCAGGACCTGGTTTTGGGGTGATTTGTGGCTTTGAAAAATCTAAAAAAAAATACTAGCATCTACCTTTTATCTTTAGAAAACACACTGGATTCTTGAAATATTTTTATGAGGCCGATTTATGGAGAGATGACAGTAAATATAACATGTAAATAAAACTTCGGACATCAACCTTGAGTGCTTCGGACGCCCTTTTAACATAGAAAGAATGGTTGTACAGAGCCGAAACTTATCTCAAAATGTAGGAAATTAAATTTCTGAAACAATGGTACCAATATTAAGGCCTCCAGAGCGTCATTGTCGCAGCAATTGCACAGGAAAAGGCTGGATGGATACTGAGCTCTGCTCTGCTGATCTAATGCCAAACATGACTGCTTTGCATCAATACTGCAGATGGCGTGATAGTACAGTAGGTTGACAGCGATCCTAGTGGCAGGTGCGTGAAACGTATAATGGCGGCGAAGAAGCAGCCTGGCTTGCCCTTCGATGGGCTTTCAGAGCTGGTGACAGTAAATTGATTTAACGGGGATTAAATGAGGAAAACTGTATGTTGTGCACATCTTCAGAGTCACTTATGAGGAAAACACACGAGAAGACATTGTGCAATGGCCTGGGGAAGGCCAGAGCAATGGTTGTTTCACCCCTTCAGTAGATTTCAGCACTAAAGCATAATCGCCCTATGCATAGCATAGCATGGGCGATAATTAGCATAGTGGTTGTTTCTCAAGAAAATTGTGTATCCCCATCTTCGGCTGGGGACTCGCAACATCCAGTTGGATTTGTAACTGACTTATCACCAAGCTTCCCATATGTCCAACAGAGCATTGATTTGTGGACTGCTCCTGAAATAGGATTTTGGTTGTGGAGGACAAGGCCACTGGGTCATGCACCTAATTTGTTTTGAAGGGCCACCCTAGATCAATGCCTTTAAATGCAGCTAAATCCCAATCAAAGTCACTTCGATTGATATAATACAATTAGTACTGTACTATTGGTTAGTAATGGTTACTAGAATGAATTCACATTCATGGCTAACATGTAAGACATGGCCACAGCCTACTAGAAAACCAAGAAACAACACTGAATAGTGCAGCCAACACAATAGAATATTACAAATGTAGAATTAACCACAAGATTTGGATAATAAATGTAATTTCAGGGCTCTGGTATCTCTGGTGCTACTTAACTGCAGTTAAGTGGCACCGTTGACCAAGCCTGTCTCCGTTTGGGGCAATGTCTGATGAAATGTTCAATTAATCAATACCAAGGGGAAGTGAATCAGCCCTTGAGGAGCAACGATGAATAATTGTCTTGCCTGCAGGGTCATTGCTATAAAATACCAATAGTGGAATGTTGGGAAGAGCGGGGCACAGTGAGACGGCAGGTACATAATATGAAATGGTTGAACAGAAATTGAAGCATTGGAACATATTCTGCAGTAATAACCTTATTCTATAGAAAAATCTAGGTGAAAACAAAGAAATTGAAAACTGATTAATATGACTTCAATTTGAATCTTATATCAACAACTTCTCACTTACATCGGATAGATCTTTGCACTAATTTAACCTCTTCATTTCGCTCCTCATCAGCATCCGGGTGGTGATTATAGCACTGTGTAACTTTAATGTTATGACATGCAAAAATATCTCAACACTCCCTTTCATGTCTCTCTAACATGTGATTGCTTCAAACATTTCTGTGCAACCTAGCACATTGGGCGTCATTACTGTCAAATCAAAAACTGTCAGAATCGGCTTTGACATGAGGGTGGATAACACATAGTAATTACCTGGATCCCACAAGAGTTTTCAAAAGGTTTCATATTGCATGCATAGTCATAAATCATGGATGTCTGCCACAGAAAATCAAGGCATCTAAGGACTTCTCCGGGATTTTTCAAATTGATGTATACATGTAATATATTATGATACATGTTCCATTATTGACTTTCTGCTGTTAAAAGAAACTGGATACCGAAAATACTATTTCTGATTCGGGTGATGATAACCTGAGACATGACACTCTTCCATTTCATGCAGTCCCCTGAAACTTCCAGTGCAAGCTTTAGTTGAGATAGCCTACTAACTTCCTTGCCAAGCAATTACAGATGAACTTGATGACAGACTACCAAAAAGAGTGCAGCTTTTCATCAACACGATAAGTCAGAGCTGATTGGGTTGGTTTTCTGCTGCCAGGCCATAGTTTATTTTCGGGTAAAACTTTCAATGATTGAATATACATATGCTGGAGCCTCTCACCAAAATTTTATTCATTTCATCAAAGTGAACATTGCATATCCTGCGAAAAGAAAAATTGTATCAGCTTTTCTGACATTGTAAAGTATTGATAAACTGATATGAGACCAAGCCTCTTTTCAAGCTTCACAAGGGCTCAGTGTTTACTAAGCATTCCAAGTATCTAATTTTCTTCCAATTCAAGTTAGATAATTCATGATTTGATTACATTGTGATTGCCATACAATTCCTATAGCGACATGAGTTGCCTTGTAAGTGCAACCTTGTGACTAAACGCATGGACCTGCAATAAGTTGCCCTCTTGGCAGCTGGCCCGCCATTTCCAAATATACATGCACATACTGTTCGCAGGAACAGCCAGCTTTCAAATAAAATCTTAGAATTTGATCCATTTAAACCATCTGCATTTCCCTACAACAACAAGGATTTTTGTAACATATTATGACTTTGGTCCAGTGGTGTCCCTATATAGAGGGGGGTTAGGGATGGGAGACATGGGACATTGGCCATGGGGCTGTAGTTAGCCTGTACCCCAAAGGTGCCACCACGTAATTTATTTAGGCTTAAATATAAAATTGGCATTGTGGTTGCCTCTCCAGAAAAGTGTATGGCTCCCAGCTCCCTCCCCCCATTCCAAACACACTTACTACACCACTGCTATGGTCTTTCAACAGTTAGTTGGATTTGTAAACGACATTGTCACCAAGCTTCCCATTTTTCTGACAGAGCATTGATTTTTGAACTCTTTTTCCTGCAAGTAGAAGGTTTTAAAAATTCTAATCTTTAGATGGCTTCTACTTGTTCTGCTTTTTTTTTTGTTGCTTTTTTTTTTGTTCATGTGACTGATACTTTTCCATAGTCACATTATACCAGTGAAAATCCTTGAAAAAAGTATCATCATCTGTTTTTGTCAGACAGCAAGACTTCTGTGCAATATTTTCTTGGTTTAGTTGTGTCTCAGTAATGAAACTACATGTACATCAAAAAGTACAATGCATACAGGGCTGCAGCGTCAAGGACATTAAGACAATACAGATATCATACTGCATGGGCCTTCAATCCAGATATATGAAACTTTCATTGTAAAATCATTGCTAAGATTGTCAGACATAACTACAGCCTTTGAAAAAAAACTTCATTTCAGAGCTGTGGCATCTCTGGTCCTATTTAACTGCAGTTAAGTGGCACCATTGACCAAGTCTGTCTCCGTTTGGGACAATGTCCGATGAAATGTTCAATTAATCAATACCAAGGTCCAAGGTGGAATTGAATCACCCTGGAGGACATCATTGAATAATTGTTTTGCTTGCGGGCTACTGCTACAAAATACAAATACAGTGTAAAGGAATGTGCTGTAGGTATTACATTGTGAAAGTATGTCCTTACTGAGCAGACAATTTTTTATTGTAGAACAAAACCTTCTTGGTCTAAAAAATATAGCGTAGTTAGTCCCAGCCTGCTGATGTACTTGCTCACATAAAATTCCACCTACTGATTATAATCACACAGCAGAGTTCAGAAAGTACTGATGACAGACTACCAAGGCAAACACACCATAATTTTCCATCTAACATGAAGCACCAGCGCTGATTGCAATGGCAGTCTTCCTCCTACACATTATTCTTTCAGTACAAAATACACATTCAAAATGTTGTGGAATATCATTTTTGTGCTATCAATTTTACAGAGATTCGAAGTTATAAAACTGATTGAAATACCGACTTGGGAGTTTAATTACATAATTATAATCAGTGAAATAAATATCTTCAGAGATTTAAGCAAATCAATTTTGTACATTGAAATGTTTTGAAATGTGCATTAATCCCTTTGAGAATGGCATTGTGCAGAAATTGTCTGTTTGACAAATACTGTGAACGTGCAGTTAAAATAAAAAAGTGGCACGGGACAAACATGTCCCAGGCACAGAATTTGTGCTGAGCCTTCCATAACATTGCCCAAGTTTCCAATACCCCAATAGGATACTCCAGGGTTAGTGACCACCATGTGATGATGAGTGATGAGAAGACTGAGTTTGGCACGTACCCTATTCATTCAGGGATGTCCAGGGTATTTCAGTTGCCCGAGCACAGAACATTGGATACAACCCGCCTCCACTTAATGTCCAATGCGCTCGGACCAATTTAAGTTTCAGGAGTGGGAGTCGAACCCACGATCGCTCAGCCAGCCTGGTAGCACAAACAAGCATCTTGAACCATTAGGCCAAGGGAAGTCTGGATGATGATCAAAGCACTAGAGCCAAAACATCTTCACAGATTCTGCTCTGTTATCAAGTTCACTGTCTAGGCCTGACCGCATTTTACATCATGGGGAGCAGCCATCCGGAAGGAGTCCTGATTGGATTGACAAGCTGACCTGAGTCAATACAAGATTGTGGTCTCTTTTGAAGCAGCAACAAATAGCATATTCTACCCTGTTCCCAAATTTCAAAAACACTATTTCACCAATTACTCTTCAAAGAGCTACAACAGCAGAGACACCCTTATTTCCATGAAAAACTGATATGCTTGATAACCTGAATATCACTCCGTTAAAATCATCTACTTTCACATGATGCGACATGCAGAACCTATTTCACTTTGGCTCCATCAGATCATGTCAAACAGATCAGTAAAGCAGCAGACTAAATTGATAAAGAATGTTAGGTGAGCTGTAATCAGTGATTACTTATCACCTCCACAATAATATTGCTTATAAATAACAGTGTTTCCCATGGACAGGGAGCCTGATAATATTGTTGACAAAATTGAGCTCTGTTGAACATCCTCCTTGAACAGAACCTGCCCATGAATAATTTGATAAAGGATTTGAACATTGACAGGGACACCTCATGGCTAATTGTTTTACAGCCAACATGAACTAATTTCCTGATGGCCTTGCTATAATTTTTAATAGCTCTCTCTCGCTCTCTCTGTAATAATGCTGGTTCAACAATTCCATTGTTAGCGATTTCAATCATTATCAATGCCACAGAAGAGGCATTAACAGTGTAAGTTTGAATTATTCATTGCTTACGATAAGAAATATTATTGAAAACCAATTTAATTAATTAAGTGTGCATGTTTGTTGCATGTTTTTTTTTTGTTTTTTTTTTGCAGCACGACATCTTCTCCTCGCAAAAAGATGACAAAGAAGGGTATATCATCAAAACTTTGGATTTTCGCTAGAGCTGTGTACATGTGCTTGATGACCTGTCACAAAGACACAGCTTCACTGTAGTCCCCAAAATCACATTATGTTTCCTGTGCAACCTTTGGTAAATGACCACCTACTAATGCTACCATTCCATACAGATGACCCAATGACAGACTAGCAAAGAAGGTGCAATGCCACTTTTCAAAGAGCTTTGGTAAAGATACCACCTACCAAAGGCTACCATTCCAAGCAATTACAGATGAAGCTTATCGCTTTTTGCGAATTGGCGGCCCACTGAAAAAAATTAATTTTCTTATTTTCAGTTTGAAAACTGGCTTTGCCACATCATCAACAGTTTTCTGTTGGTCTCCTAATCTCATCTTATTGAAGTACCTTAAGTCATTTAATTAGTTTGTTTATTTTCAACTATCCCATTTGATATGATAAGCACTAAATCAACTGATTAACCATAACTGACAAAAACAAAACCGGTTCAAGCCAGTGACATAACCAGACCAATTTTAAAGTTAATTTTGAAACTGTTTGGACCGCTAATCCGCAAACAGCTCTAACGATAGACTACCAAAGCAAGTGCAACTTTTCACAGGGCTGATTGGATTTGAGACTGGTAAGTCTGACTACCAGTCACCACTCATAGAAATATTGATGGGAAGGTCTTGGGCATTTGTCAATACATTTAGTATGTATATAGCTGTGCATCTTCAGCTAAATCGCCAATTCTTCTTCAAGAAGATGGAATGTTATCTCTGCAATATAAATTATTACAAACGACCAAAGGAAAATTTAAAATGATGAATGTGGTTTCCATTTTTTGATCTTTTTAAAATATACTTTTTTTTTGCTATATATCTCTACATATTACCTTTCCATAAAGAAAAGAAATGAATTACAATGAATGAAGGATACGCGGATGATAACTTTTATCTCTTTAAGTTAATATACAAGAACTCTACCTGCCGATAATACTGAGTGCAGTGATATAACTGATATAACTGATATCACTGATATTCTCATCAAGCCAAATTAACCAATGGAATTTTCTGACAGGTACAAAAAATGTACATTGATACACAAACCTCCCAGGCCTAAAATATAACATAGTCTCCACAGGCTGGTGAACTTGCTTGTGGCAAAATTACACCTGCTGATTAAGACAGCGGAGTTCAATATGTCCTGATGACAGACTACCAAGGCAAACACGCCATAATTTTCAAGCTAACATGAAGCACTAGAGCTGATTGATGTGGCAGTCTTCCTCCTACACATTATTTTTTCTGTGGAGAAGATGGAAATGTTGTGTAACATAACAATTATATTGCCCAACATTTCCATATTCTCTGCAGAAAAGAAGATGTGCAGGCATGTTACCGTATTCTGAAGGTCACGTTAAAAAAACAAAATGGAGTAATGAAGTAATTGACACCAATTATGACATCAAAAATGAAAAAATCATGTTCACTATTTTTTAAAAATTGTAAATTATATATATAGCAATTTCTTAGAAAGGAATGATTTGAAAATTCGCATTAATTTATCCTCAATAGCAGAATTATATTTACAAATAAATGGTGAACATGCTATACAAAATTAGAATTGCTTGTTGGTGTGTAACTATGTCATAATTTTAACGATATCCAAAATTAATGCTTAGGAGACACAATCATTATTTTAAAAATATTGCATTTAATATACATTGTAGCTAGTGGTCAGATATAATGATCAAAGCACTTGGGTCAAAAGATCTGTACAGATTCTACACTTTTATTAATTTCACCGTCTAGGCCTGATCACATTTTACATATTGTTGAGAAGCGATCTGGAAGAAGTCCCGACTGAATTTGACGAGGTGACCTGCATGACAGGCAACTGCAATTCAAAAATTTGATGGGAAAATATTTGACAAGTTACTCTTCCAACAATAGCCTACATACACCAACTGACTACAATCATACTGTGACATTTTTGGACATACTTGATGAGAGACTACTGCAGCAAAGATACCTATTTTCCTATACAAACATGAAAATCAAAGGCAGATTAACTTAGTGACCTTCGATCTGACTTCTTCCACACATTCCTACAGGATTCATAGATGCTGCACAAACTGAATTATTTTCTGCTCATCTCTGATCTACTTTACAAGGGCACATATTGTTTTGAACTAACTGGAACAATTATCACAAGGACTCTGCCAAATTAAACAATACATGAATGCACAATTCAGAAAGCCCCCTTATACAATTTGTACTTGTTTCTATCACGGGTGGAATGATCATAATGGCTTAGCAGTTCTAGAGATAGAGAGGAAGGTTTATGGTTCAAGTGCCACCTGATGGAGAGCAATTAGAGAAAGTTGATTACATTTTTCAAGAAACACTCTTTGAAAACACTTGTTCAGGTTTTTGTAAATAAAGTCTGCCAGCTGCACCTGGAGGTGATTTGCTCTCCATCACACTGCATCACAATGCTAAACCTTCTGTGTCAAACTTACCTATGTCTGCACCAACATCAACGTACATCATCAGGGGATTCCCTCTGACAGCCAATCAAAATTCAGGAGATCACAGAGCCATCTGTTGAATAAACTGCAACCTAAATCGATCACAGTGCCTCCTGCACTTTAGCCTGTTTCCCAGCCACCACAAAACATACCCGGTGGCCATGGGATATCTGAAGAATACTATTTATAGCTAATTCCGCCAATATAACCACCCACAACGGCGGTCATTTCCCATGGGGGCGCTTGATACATACACTTTTGTATAATAGAACAAAGTAAAGGCAAAGTATGTGATCATTCCGCCTGTGATTATATTCATTGGATTTCACCTGCTGACTATATAATCAAGACATGATGAGATACTACCACACCTTATATGAAACAATCAAATATCAATATTTTAGAAGTGCCTCATATTTTCTTTTGGCCAAATTGATCCTTAATTCATGAACTACCACAACAAATATCCATGAATAATTTGATCAAAGACAAGTGGAACACATTGTCAGTGAGACTTTACATTAGACAAATCAGTTCTTGGAAATAAGGGGAAGGCTTGGATTTGGTTTCTATATGTTGTCCATTATGCTTTGTGCCAATGAATATCCTTTTTTACAAACATGATAAATTAGTAGCTGTAGGACTTCCAACACGGAGACTCAGGATGTTAGGTTACGGGGAACAGGAACCTCAAAAGTAAACTGGCCAAGAGATAGGGGCGACATAAAACCCAATCCAGAGCCGATATGCATCAAATTCAAAAGTGTTATTGGTAAAATGGCCAATGGACAGGAAATTGGAAAGTAAAATGTCCCAGGGTCAGGGAATTCGAAAGTAAAATGGCCCAGGGTCAGGGAATTCGAAAGTAAAATGTCCCAGGGACAGGGAATTCGAAAGTAAAATGGACCAAGAGACAAGGGGGACATAAAACCCAGTCCAGGGCTGACATGCAGGGAATTCAAAAGTGCTAGTATATTGGTAAAATAGTCAAGGGACAGCGAATTCAAAAATAAAAGGCCAAGGGACAGGGGGAGACAAAACCCTACATCCAGAGCCTCAATATTCTTACTTCCAGACCACTGAAACGGAAAATTGGTTATGTGGTTACTCCGAGTCGGGCAGTCAAAACAAATGAAAACAAGAATGTTGCTCTTATTTATATCACAGCTTGCATTTGATTAAAAAAAATACTTCCTTGACCGATGACCATGGTAATACTTTTGCATTATGGTCGCTTATCACAAGGTCATACAACTTACGTTACATGGCTGTTTTAGACCAAAAAAAACCTCGAATTTAGCGTTTAGTAAAAAAAAAAAAGGTCCTGGATTATGTTAACGCTTATGCAAGCCAACTAAGATCATGCAACACCGAACCAATGACAAGCAAAGCCTCAGACATCGCGATTCTCTATGTTTTTCCAAGACCAACACTGGAGTATGGAATTACCAGTTGTGCAAAGATTGTAAGCAGTTAATCTTCTTAGCTGGGACTCCTAACCTCTTGCATCAAGAGCATTGCAGCTGAGAGAGAGGATTTTTGAATGTTGTATTATGTATTTCTCTGGCAGTCATAGGTCTTTCCTATAAGACTTTCCTTGTGATATTGTATTGAAAGAATAGTGTTTTCTATTGGTCTCTGAAAATAGTTTTTATTGTTGGAGTTGAATTTTCCTTCTATGGAATTGGGGACTGTGATTTATTTGAAAGACTTTTTGACCATTAATGTTAAGGGCATTGGCTCCACCAGACTGAAATATGATGTTTGCTGCAAATTGACACCAAAACCATAGATATGATGTCAAGGGCATTGTCTCTGCCAGCTATTTCCAGGGCGTATTTTACCAGTGTTTCATATTTGTATGTATTTTCTGTGCACCCGAAGATTTGTTTCCTCCTTCAACAAATGTTGACTTTGCAAACAGTAGGGGAGGCTTAGTTCAACTTCATTGAAATATCTTTCAGAAGTTAAGAATTGGAAAAAAAAATGAAATAAGTGTGATTGTAGGCCATATTTCTACTAACCATGTACCAACAGGGTGGTCAAGAAAAAATTTTACACTCTTTCTGTGGCGTAGTTCTATAAATTTTTCTGCAATTACTATCCAATCTTGTCTAATGTAAAGAGGATAGTCATGGCAATATATTATTTGTAGATGGTTTCCCAGGGACATGATGTGCGAACTTGAGCTCTGATTTTGCAGAAATAAAAAAAGGCCATTTTCACACATTTTGCTGTCCCGAATGCAAGGCATTGCCATCAATTCAAATATTGTGCCATTGCTTTCATATTCTTACAGTAACTTAGAGTTCTTGAGAGGAGTGTGGTCCTAGGATTTCAGCTCTCTTCGATTGAAACTCAATCCTGTGGGGAGCTTGAAATAGAAGAAGGTTGAAAGAAATTGCACGCTACCACAGTCTTTCAAAATGTGTCTCCTGTCCTAACACCTTATTAAAATTAGATCAAAGAGTAGAAACATAATACTGAGATCCTTACCTAAACTTCATGCAAGAATGAGACTGATTGGATAAGAACTCACTGAGTTGTGCCTCATGAGCCAAAGACTGTAAAGTTTTTTCTTGACCACCCTGTAGCTCGGGTCAGTTTATTATATTAAAGTTGCCCTGAATGATGAAGGCCTTCTCTAAATATTGGTGGTTTCACATGCAGTACTATATAAACTTGTGACCAATAATATTTTTGACTAGTTTGTTAAAGTATTTCTTCGATTACATAAATTTTTCAGTTATTCGGAGAGCTCTCCGAGAGCTTTCCGTTAGGGATCGCAGCTGAAGTTCAACAGGTTGTGTTCTCGTCAAGTAAACTTGCATAACGTACCTGTTTGGATTATTGAACTGCTGTCAATTTAGCCACAAGGATCTTGCCTAGCCAATGGTTGCATTTCTATGTCGTTATTGTAGATGTAGCATGTGTAATGACAGTCTGTTCACTGGTCACTCTTCTTGTCCAAGAAAAGTTTTCCCGACATTGGTAAATAAGGGGTTGGGCCATTGAACTGGCGCATGGAATGGTAGCTCCTGCCCGAACGGGGCTACTGTTCCGACGCACCCAAAAAGTGGCGATCAATTATTGCCGACGAAGATGTGGCAAAATAAGACAATGAGGCTCATTCCGTCCACGATACTTGACCTTATCTTGTAGAATAGCCACCATAGTATCTTCGACGAGCGAAATAAATGGTATCCAGATCGTTTCTGCTTCAGTTCAGCCGGAATTCCATTTTGATAACAAATTCTCCCAAGTGACGCGACGCCATGACGTCATCGTCAGGATTCCCTCCTCACACGTGCTCATTTTGGCGCGAGGTGGGATCAACAGAAGCAGAGCTGACAGACAGGAATGTTTTGAAGCTGGTAAGTGCTTTTCGGGCGTTTTCAACTGGTTTTAAACATAGAATGATGTTATGAACAGTTCTAGATTGTATTGCATGCTACATGGGAACCACAGAAAACGTGTGTACAATTTGTAGGACGTTTGCCAGTGTGACATTTTTTGACAGTTGAGTTGTCCAGGGCAACTTTTCACTAATAACTAGGTGGGCAGATGCCCACCCGCCTCTGATGGCTGCCCACCCAAGAAATTGAAAATTCTCTTAAATGCCCACCTTGTTTTCCCAGCTGGTGTTGAAAAATCATAATCCTTTTCTGATAGTTTGTTAACCTTGATTTAAGTTTCTGGATTTTTTATCACTATATGGATGAAAATGGTGTCCTTCAAAGGAGCTTCAGTCTTATTACAGCCTATGTTAGCAAGAATGATTTGCCTCAGCCATCTTTCATTGTCAGTCTATACACTATAGTAATAGCACTTATAGCAGCTGTTCCTCATGGATGTGTAGCGCTGCAATTCCCACTACAACATCATTAAAATTTACCAAAGAATGTCCATGGCAACACAGTCGACTAATGATAGACTGTTGATTGCCTTAAATGGAGCAGGCACGCCACATATGTTATGATCCTCGACCTGCTGTGGCAGAATTTCTCACTTCTAAGCAAAGGAGAATGTGCACACCAGACTTAACCAAATTCAGATAAAGGCCTTTTCACAAAAATGTTTCCGAACTTAGAGCAGTGTGCTTTTTAGTAGTTACCTAGCTCCTGATTGTAGGCCATCAGCCATCAATATGGTGGCAAAAAGGCTGAGGCCATATATAGTGATTGTAACTCATCTACTGATAAACTTCCAAGAAATAATATAAAGCTGCCTGAAAGATTTTCAAGTTCATGAACATCAGGTACTTAGCTGAAATTTTAAAGTAACACAGACTTTTATTTGTTTTCTGACATCACATGTCAAAGGGAAATTTGATGCATTTTCCTCGTCAATTCTTACTTTCCAAAATAAGAATTTACTCTCTAATCTCCAAAGTGCCAATATGATATTTTGTCATCTTTATTAGTGTTCTTTGTATTGCTGTTACTTTTGTTACTTGTATCATATTTGCTTATTGTTACTGGCAAGTCCCACTTCATGCTTGAACCCCTTGTTTTCAAAATTATAGTTAGCTCGGAGTGGCTATATATTTGGGCTATTAACATTACACAAACTGTCTGATATCTGTAGAAATGAACTAGGGGGAACCGGGGCACTTTGGGATGCTTTTAACGTCTACTAATTTTGCTCAATGCTGAAAGCACCGAAGAACTCAGAAGTTTGCATGAATATCACCAATACTATTGAGCTTAAATGCAAAATGTGAGTCGTAAAAATGACTGTCCAAATATGCCCCGGCGAGGCACTTTGGGACATCAGCCAGGGCACATTGGGACATCAATAAAAAAATCGTTTTAACACTCAATATGCAATGGATATATATAAGTAATGCGTAAGACAATATACAGTGCATTAACACCTTGTAGTGCCAATAGTTAATAACTTTAAACTGTTTTGAACATTTAACATAAGCTGTCCTGGGTGCGGACATCTATGTCAGTAACACACAGTGCTTTGCGATAAATTTGTTCACAGAGCATGCCTCTATTCACTGGGGCCTGAATACCTGTTGTGTGCTGTCCCAGGTCATTCAGTTGACTTTGACACTTAAATTCTGCCATAATAAGGCGTCCCAATGTGCCCCGAATTCACTGTCCCAATGAGCCCCATATGACTTTTGCACCAAAATGCTAATTTCTCAGGCACCAGGGAGTGTGTTTATTACAATAACAATTCATAACTGTTCGTTACGATATATATCAAATTCATACAAGCACTGAGAAAGCCTCATTGTTCATGGTTTGTCCACAGAATGGTTTGAATTGAACCTGTCCATGTTTACTTTAGTAGTAGGAAAACAAACTTTTCCTCGCCATACTTCTGCATGTGGCTGTAATTTGTCATCAAAACGATAGAAACATCAGGATGTGAAATTACAAGATATGATGGCACAATCATATCATATTTTACTTTGCCAGGAACCAAGAAAACCCTACCGACCCATAGTGCCCCGTGTCCCAATGTGCCCCGGTTCCCCCTACTGATATACATACATGGTATATTGCTTATGATAGATACTATTTAAATTTTTTCTTCAAAGGACAATACTGGTTTAGTTCTGTATCATTAAAGAAATTGACTCAGGCCCGTGCATTTTCATGCAGCACTAGCCTACTTTCAAAAATGTTGTCTACTGAGCATGCGATTTTCATCAAATTGAAATTCAGAGTGAGGTTTTATCATAAAATACAACATTTTTGGGCTCTTCATGTATGGTTTCTATGAAGGGAAACATCCTCCATAATTGCTCAGAATTCATTTCCGGCAATGTAAAAACCGTTGGCTTCTGGGGGCCTATAGCGGCCCCCAGACCCCCGGCCTATTGACCTTCGGCCCTGCGGGCCTCGGCCACGATTGCCTTCATCTCTCTGCCCACCCCCTCAACTGGCTTAAAAGTTGCACTGGTGTTGTCAACATTTACATTGTGACAATGAATGTCACTGACAGGCCGGCTGACAGGCCAAGTTGGACCACCTGCCTCAGCACACTTTACTCCAAAGATACTTCAAGTAAAATTATAGTGTCTGTGCTTTACACTGTAGCCTGTAGGACCAGTGCTACTGACAGTCTGACATTGTTACTGTGCTTGTTCAAGGCCGTAGCCTGCATTAGGTTAGGAACAGGGGGACGTGGGGGGGGCTGTCGAACAACGTCAGCCAGAGCCCCTCCCTAGGATTTGGCAAACATTTTCTTAACATATAAAAATTTTAATTTTCTTCAGTTTTCGATTGGAGTGCATGCCTCTGGATCAGACTCTGCCCCCCCCCCCCCCCAGGATTCAGGCCAGGCTACTGGTACGACCCTGTTGTTGCATTTTTTTTTTTCAAGACTTGCACACCTTATTAATACCCTGGACCTGGTAACTGGTTAGGCTGCACACATGACATAATAGACTACCAGACAACTTAACTGGTTTTTGGCTTTTTGGTGAAAAAAAAAACACAACAATTAAGTTTGTTTCCCCGTAATTGAAACTGAAAAAAAGTTTGTTCAGCACATAGAATTTTTTTTTAAAGTTAGTTTCCACCTGTACCTAGGCCTAGGGTACCGAAATGTTTGTGATAAAAAAGTTTGTGACTCATGCACATGTGGGAAAAAATGTTTGTCAATGCTTCACAAATGAAAAACAAAGGTTTGTCGTGGATGTAAAATCCATAGCCCCCCCCCCCAACTGTCGTCTGGTCGGCCCCTTACACTTAGCCACATTTCCCTCAGAGGAGCTTGCAGAGGGGAACATAAATTATATAATGTGAACTGTGGAGACTTTTGGTAATAGAGGGGGTCACTATCAAAAGTTTCAAAACACAAACAAACATTGAATTTTACTGATGATGTTCACATACATGAACACTGTCAGTGACTGACGCGGCTGACACCAGTAAGAAAATAATTTAATTTTTTATTTCAAAATGATGTCAAATTAAAATTATCAAACGTTGTCACTTTGAGATAAACAAAGTGAAACCAGCAATGACAAAATAGGACAAATATTTTGGAATTTTGTTAAATTTTGTAGATAACATACTATTAGCCTGTAGGGCCTGGGGATGAGGCATAATTTTAGGCTTTAGCAGGCCAAAAAGATGCTTTAGCCACAACGGTTTTAAAAAATTGCCAATTTAATTGGCTAAAACTTGGGAAAAACAATTGTATTTTCATTAGCATTTTGTTAACTGGCGAATGGCCGGCTAAAGCCCAGGCATTGCAAATTAAAACCAGATCAAGGGGTATTTTTAAAGGGTTGCTAAGAAGTGGGGAGGGGGATGGGAAGCTGGATTTCTAATTTTTTCATTTAACAATTTTGATATAAAATTTATGATTCTAACAAATATTAAATTTTTTTTTTTCAAAATTTCAGGTGCTTTGTGAAGGAGGTGGAAAGATTTATGCTGATGCAAGAGGATTCAAATGAGGTGGAGGAAAATGTCAAACTGTTTCTCCAGCTGCTGGCGATGAAGATGGTTCCACGAAAGAGTTTAGTCAGAATGCTGAAAGTTAATAAGGGCGTACATGGCTACAGGTTCATTTGTCATTAATTGGATGGCACCTGTAATTACATTGATAATGAGCAAAATTTTGAAAAAAGTCAAGGCAATAAACATTACCCAACATATTACATTAATGCATTTGTGCATTAGGAGGAATTTCAATATAGATCATCCAGATTTTGAAATTCTGTTTTGATAATGTGTTTTAAATTTACCATATAATTTACGAGTGCTCATTTACAAGTGCTCATTTTGTGCTGAAAATGAGGGGGAGGGTAAAGAGGGTTTGTCTTGTGTCTGCGTGCTGGGCTGCCAATCGTGGGGTCCAGGATTCGAATGAGGGTCCAGGGTTCAAATCCACCTGTAAACAGGTAACTTTGGCTTATTATGGTTGACGACTGTTTCAATCATCCTTCACCTCATTGCCGTGTCCTCCTCCTGTCCTAATTTGCCTACCAAATGCATTTATAGATACAGGACATAAAGCCCCTATATCCGTCCATCCATCCATGTACTTAAGATGAATAATCAAGCTAGATGTCGATGCCTAATAACAGGCGATACTGCTTGAGGGTTGCTGCCATCAAATTGAGAAAAGTCATGATTTTTCTATGAAAATTGAATTATTGAAATACAATGTAATTCAAATCTTCATTTAAATTTTAAAATCGATATTTATATGTAGTTTAAATTATGATTTAAATTGACTTGATTTTAATCTGCCAACCATGTTCTGGCATGTAGTCATTCTTACTCAAAACTGTGTAAACAATTTCAACATTGTTGTGCAATCTGCTTTTAATGCTGCTTGCAGCCTTTCTATGTCGAATCAATAGCCTATTCACAAGATTACTCAAAAATGTAAATATCTAATCTTAATGATATTGAAACCATTGCATACGTACAGTATTTCTACTTTAAAGATATTTCAACAATCTTGAAATTGACTTTCTACATGCAAATAGTGAATACAAAATATGATAATTGTCACAAGTTGAATTTAGAATAATGTAGGCTATTGACCTAAATTATCTCTAGTTCATGAAATTTTTGAGGAATCTTATGCAATTTAGGTGCTTCGAATTTCTCACTACCTCACTTATTGCATAGATCTATATTTCAGGATGATGATGTGTGCTCGTTCTTCAGACCATAAAAGTTTTCACTCCGGATCAAGGCCTTTTACAAGCGCGCTGTGTCATGGACGAATCCGATATAGGCCTACATGCAGCTTGTGGTGAAGAGGGTTGCAAAATATTCTAAAAACTTTGAAAATGAGGTAAATTAATCAGGCAATTGAAATTTTCAAAATGTACTGTTTTATTATTAGCTATGCCACACCAAATTGATTTTATGGATGTCTGATATTTTGGGGGGGAAAATGGAGCAAGCGAGCTATTTTTCTTTTTGCTTTTCAAATGCAAGTAAGGGAATTAAAATAAAAAAATTTAATTTGCAAAAAGCCATAAATTTTGGGTGAGTGACATTTTAAAAGATTTACATTGATTGATTTGATTTGATTTATTTATTCAAAAGAACAAAATATCAACAATACAAAAACAATGGGAGTTAATTTAAAAATTACAACGTAACTCCAACTAACTAGCAGAATTTAACATTTTCAAATTACTTATAAAATTCTTGATTGAAACTGAATTAATACTACTTTCATCTAAATTATTCCTATTATTTACAACTCGATTGCTTCAAATATTTTCTTTTATCTGTACGGCTATAAAACACATACAGCTGTTTATTATGACCTCTACTTCATGTACAAATTTATAAACTTCTTCCCTATCATTGATATTGAGATTTGTATGACAATTAATAACTTTGTAAAAAAATATTAAATCAGAATTTTTTCTTTGAATGTCCAATGATTCTAATTTCAAAAAATGTCGTTTCTTCATACGAAACATTTTCATAGTTCAATATAATTTTCACTATTAGAAACAAATCGACCCATGTTAAATATTACTATGACAGAGGATGCTATGAAAACTTGGCTAAGGAAATGGACATAGATTGGGACCTGGAATTCTCAAATCATTGTGACGATCTGGACCATCAATGGAAGCAATTTCTCAACCATTACTGTAAAGCCCAGGTCAATAACATTCCACACAAATTGGTTTCGAGTACTGGGAAACACTGGCCGACCCCAATAAATCAAGATCTGGCCAAGAAAATCAAACACAAGCATCGCGTCTGGCGCAGGTATATGGAAACAAGGGATGAAGATAAACGGCTGGAGTATGTGAAATATCGGAATCAAGTCAAGAACTCCATGAGGAAAGCCAAGATGGGACTCGAGCATGATATAGCCAATGCTGTCAAGACCAACCCGAAGAGGTTCTGGCGATATGTCAACTCACGCACGAAGGTTAAGTCATCCATCCCCGACCTCAAAACCTCAAATGGTATGGCCCGAACTGACATGGACAAGGCTGAAGCTCTAAATACCTTCTTTTCATCAGTCTTTGTGGAGGAGCCATCTGGGACTCTCCCAACCTTCAACTATAGATGCCAGCATGAATTAATTTCAACCGCTATCAGCGAAGAAAAAGTGTCGAAAAAACTTCAAGACCTACACATTGGATCATCACCAGGGCCCGACAAGATACATCCAAGAGTCCTCAAGGAGACCCGTGCGATCATCTCTAAGCCCCTTAGCATTCTCTTTAAATCATCTATCACTAAAGGGAAGATCCCCAAGGAATGGAAAAAAGCCGAAGTCTGTGCAATCTATAAAAAGGGTGCAAAGTACAGTCCAAACAATTATGACCAGTAAGTTTAACCAGTGTCGCTTGTAAAGTTCTTGAAAAACTAGTCCGGGATGACATCATGGACCACCTCACCAAATACGACCTGCTCTCAGATAAACAATTTGGTTTCATTCAAGGAAGATCGACCGTGCTCCAGCTTCTACACGTACTTGACGAATGGACCGAAGCAATCGACAAAGGCCTTCCTATCGAGGCAGTGTATATGGACTTTCAAAAAGCCTTTGACAGCGTTCCCCACCGAAGACTCCTGCTTAAACTCTCCAGATATGGCATAGGAGGCTCCCTACTCGACTGGATCGAAGATTTTCTAAATGACCGAACCCAGAAAGTCTGTGTAAACAGCAAATTATCATCTGAAGCCCAGGTTAAAAGCGGAATCCCCCAAGGATCCGTCCTGGGGCCAGTTCTCTTCGTACTGTATATAAATGACCTGCCTGACAACATCTCAACTAATGTCTACCTCTTCGCCGACGACACCAAAATCTTCAAAACCGGCACCCCCCCCCTTGGCGAGCAAGTGGACCTTCTCCAATTAGATCTAAATCATCTGCAATCCTGGTCAAACACATGGCTACTTAAGTTCCACCCAGACAAATGTAAGCGCTTCTTTGTGACTCGTTATCATCCGGATACCAGACAAACACCGCTGACTCTGACCCCCCTGGGGGAGGACCCGTCCCCACTGGTGAGCTCTACAAATGAGAAAGATCTAGGAATCAATATTGACACTAAGCTGAAGTTCGACTCACACATTGACACCGCCGTAAACAGGGCAAACAGAAACATGGGAATTATTAGAAGAACTTTCCAATACTTAGATGTCTCAATCTTCCTCCCTCTATTCAAAGCCCTGGTGAGGTCGACAATTGAATATGGCCAAAGCGTCTGGAGTCCCCATCTGTTATGCGACATCAAGAAAATTGAGAGTGTCCAGCGCCATGCTACTCGCCAAATTAATGGTTTCAAAGATCTCTCCTACCCCGAACGGCTCCGCAGACTTAATCTACCTACTCTACGTTTCCGTCGGCTCAGGGGCGATATGATCGAACTATTTAAAATCATGAATGGTCACTATGATGCAGCGGTGTCACTTAACCTCAAGAGAGCTCCACGCACCTCCAGAGGGCACTCGATGAAACTGTTTCAGGAAAGGGCCAGGCTAGATGTACGTAAGTTCTCCTTCAGAAACCGAGTAGTGAGTGACTGGAATAGCCTCCCGGAATCAGTGATTGCGGCAACCATTATTAACTGCTTCAAGAACCGGTTGGATGTACATTGGAAAAATCATCAACTGAAGTTCGACCCACAACTGGCATGGTAGAGACGATGGCAGCATAAGTAGCCAATGTCTCTCCATGTATAGAGTCACCGGCTACAGTGTTAAAGGCATCAGCATCATCTTCAGGGAAAATGAATATCTAGACTTTACATACAGGCGAAATCAATATCTCCGACTGCGGTCCCTTGGGCATCTCAGGTTCTTCTACTGCCGTCCATAGTATATCTGCAATCAACTGAAGTTAGACCCGCATCTGGCATGGTAGAGATGATGGCAGCATAAGTAGCCAATGTCTCTCCGTGTACAAAATCCAGACGATGTCAACTGCACTACCTACAGGCGTAATCGATATCTCCGACTGCCGTCCTTGGGTCATCTCAGGCTCTCCTACTGCCGTCCAGTCTGCACCATAAGATATTTATAATATTTATTATTCCCATTTATCAGTATTAATCCTGGATATTAGTATTATTCTGTATGGGGGTTTTTAACCCACCCCACCAATACTCATGAGCCAAGGATTACCGAGTGTTATTTCTACATACGTGTTATAAATTAAGGATCTCTGTGATAACCGTGGTCTGTGGCAGCATAAGTAGCTACTCCCGGTCCTACTCCTGTTCATCATATATCTAATTTAATTGTGTTATCTAGTGGATGCCAGTATTATTCACTGTGGGGTTTTTTATTCCATACCATTATGTCATTCGAACAATTGCTCAGGAATCATTACACTCAAGGATAACCGTGCTTTATCTTTATCCATGGATCTAAATGATAAGCATTCCTCCCGTCCAGCTTGGCCAAGGTCTGTGGCAGCATAAGTAGCCACTCCTGGTCCTGCTTTGTACAGTACTTATGTGTATATTTGTATATAACTCTACTAACTGTGTTAAGTTTTTATGGAGCACCTGCAAACCGTACATGCAAAACTGTTAACTTTACGATCTGAACATAGAGGCCACTGGCCTGCGTTCAGCAAATTACCTAACATTACCTAACAATATACGTCAGGTGAAATGCCTTTTTTAAATTTTGATTATGATCATAAAAGTAATAAATTTACGGTTTCACATCAATTGTGTCTGTTTAGATTCTCATGCAGATGATATAGTCAAATTATTTGTGTTTTCAATTGGATTTGATTGCATATTGTATTGTGAGGTAATTGCCAATTGCACCTCAGAGCAGGCTCGCTGTCACTGTCAGCTTTACTTAATAGGTCACCTCAATATTGACATTAAGCTAAGGCTCAATAGTACTTGACTGGCAGGATGAAATCATGATAAGTGGGATTCAAAGTATGTCAGAATAGTCTGGAGTTCATTCAAGATGATGGAGAGGGTTGGTCTAGCGGTAGCCTGCTGGGCTGCCAATTTCTGGGTCCAGGGTTTGAATCCAGCTCTTGCCGGGTCACCTGGCTTGCGTTGGACTGCTGTTTCAGTCATCCTTCGCCTCATTGCGGTGTCCTCCTCCTGTCCTATGAATAATCATTAATGTATGTACGTCGTACGAGGGTTGTTTGAAAAGTTTTGAGCCTTACAAATGTCTGACTTTGGAAAGATTAACTTATGCAGGGATTCATACTGATATTTTTGGAATATTATCAGAGAAAATACTCTGTATTTTGATGCAGTGAAATAAAATTCAAAAAGGGTCTAACTTTTTTGTTAAATTTTAATTTCCCAATTTTCGAAGCAGCGATACCTTCATCCATAAATTCAATTTGGTGTGGCCTTAGCACTCTTTTGAAAATTTCTTTTTCTTAAGACGTAAACTAATTCAGTGGCCCTTCTATGTTCAGTTTTGTTGTTCAAAGGAACAAATTTTTAATTCGGCTTTTTCCCTGGCATTGACTCCTGAAATTCAATAAAACAATTTTATAGAAGCTTCCATAAAAACTGAAATTGCACTTGCTACTGTGCGATAGTTGTATATTATTGAATTATTTATTTTTAAAAATTGCTTTGATAACCTGAATTTTCTGAATATTTTCTGAAATGTGATGCTGGACTTCTTGTTGGGGTAGGAGATGATGCATTTACAGTATGCAACCTTGATATAATTATAATCATGCTGTTCTTTAAGAAAATGTACAATTTTATTATAATTTCCTAAATTTCAGCAGCTTTGTGAGTGGCCAGAAAGATTCAGCCGCTTTTGGAAGGAGCAAGAGAGATTTATACTGCCGACATAAAGGATGCGAATGACTCGCGGAAAAAGTGATGGAAATGAGTCCGTAATAATGGCAATGCTGAGTTGTAATAAGGTAACATTCATATTGTAACATTCTGTTGAGGTTAATTAAATTTATCAGAGTGGTATAACAGGAAGATCAGACAAGCCAAGCAGCATCATAGACAATTAGGATGACTGTGGTGCAAAACCAAACTACAAGTTCACAAGGATATGTTCAAAGCCCAGAGTAATGTTGTTACATCACTTATCAACAGTGCTCACTGTGTCACGCAAATGCAAGATTATTTTAGCAACTCAAAAGCTTTTTTTGATATTGTAAATAAGTTATATTATTCATATTTTTGTTCCAGGCAACTACGCCGGAGGTCTACAGTTTGAAGATATATACAACTTCAAATAGACATTTGAATAGCTGGACATCCTAAACATAATCTATTTTCTGAATATTACACTTGCTATTAAAAACTGATTAGCATGAGATCATAGCAGGCCTAAACGGATGAATCTGTTTTCATGGGTAAGGCCTATTGTTGGTCAGCAAATATTTCAGTTTGAAGCTGTTTGTGATTGGTAATGAATGAAAATGGTTTTGGCAACAAAAAATGTTATATTGCTTGTTGGTTTTCATGGACGTATTAGCATATTGATGAATATTGGAAGTACTGTTGTATCATTAACTTTATAAATTGCAGCTTTGACTTATGAATTTTCATTAAATTCCTGTGTTATCTTTTATTTCCTATATTCAGCTTCTGAGAGGTCTGGTTTATAAATTTCAAATTTGAAAATAGGCTTATATTTTGTCAAATCACAGGGATAAGATGGTAAACCTAGTGTTTTGGTTGTTGTTTCATGCTGTGGTGTCAGTGTGAAGTGTTTCATTGATTGGAGTCACACTTCCTCATCTTGAATCCTTTTGTTATTCGGCGTATATTGTTACTATAAGGTGGCCTGTTGGCTAGGGCACTGAAGAGCATATCTAACGGGTCGTATCTCCTCAGAGACTTTTAATTCAAAGTTTGAATTTCAAACCTATCTTCTCTTAAGTCTTATCTCGGTGGCCAAGGAGGGTCATTCTCACTTTCTCATTTGGCCTATAAAATTAATGAAGCATTGACATTTAAATATAGACTGGGGTGGGACTGGCGCCCCAATGTTAGCGGATCAAACCTAACTTTTTTTTGAGGTGAGGTTGGTATACGAGAGTATGTATGAAACATTTGAGCTCATTCAATAAATATTTAGAGGTGGCACATTTCACTTGAACTTTATATTGTAAATCGCAGGGTGCCCATTCCTCCTATATTTCCTATAATTCCTATATTTTTTAAGGCCTCCTATAATTTCCTATATTTTTGGAAAAATTCCTATAAATTCCTATATTTTTCAAGTTTTCAAGATATTTCGCGCGTATATGCATGTTTTTGTCCGCGGTAAAAAGCTGAAGAGTCTTTTCCCCACAGATATATGAATTTTTAGAAGCGTTTTTGTCCGCAACATGAAGTTTGCGGCTTATGATGGAAGCAATCCTGTGATTTGCCGATGGTTTCGCTGTCAAATATTTCCTAAATTGTCTCATTAAAATAGGCGAAAACCTCCTATATTTTCCTATATTTTACGGTGAAAAATTCCTATATTCCTATAATATTTTGTGCGATGTTCGGTGGGCACCCTGAAATCGTCATTGGCGAGCCCTGACAAATGCATGATTTTCCAAAAATGAGACCTAGAATCCTTATTTTTCGACCATTCAAAAACAATGGGGAGGGTTTTGGGAGGGCAGCTCAAAACAGGCATAATTTTGCATTTTCCACTTTTCATCTGCACAATATAATGCCCAATATGACGTAAATGACTGGAAAAAGCCTAAATTTAGAGAATTTAGCTCTTTATAGTGGCCTTCCAATATATGCTTTAGCAAAATCAGTGCTAGTTCTGAACTTCCCCCCTCCCCCCAAAACCCTCCACAATAATATTTGAATGGTCGAAAAATATTGATTCCAGGTCTCATTTTTGGAAAATCAAGTATTTTTCAGGTCTCGCCAATGGGGATTTACATAATAAACTAAAAGTTAAATGTGCTATTATATAAATTGGAAAAGGTCTGAAATATATCCTGAATTTCATTGAGAGATTTCTATTCATTGTGTTTGATTAGGCCATTATGTGGAGTCCTATGTCTTCCATCTCTGGTTCTGAGTCCCATCTTTTGACAAACTGTGTCTATAATTAAGCATAACCTAATTAAACGAAAATGTCAACCTCTAACATTTGGCATGTGAATTTCATTGAAGTGGCGCAGAACAGCAACAGCGTCACGTCTAAATCTCTTGATTGAAGTTCTGATTACCTATAGATGGCAAAAATTTCACCAGCAAAGATCCTTGTGTGAAAAGCATGGAAGTCTTTCAATATATTTTCTCTTGTCTTGCAATTGTTTCTGGGTGTATTGGCACCCCTGAGGAAGATTCACTTTTAAATTTGGTTTCTTTTCATAATCTTAAGTTGTTAATGGGTTATGGTTGTTAAAACCAAAATATTAACCTCAAATGGCTTTGAGTTTTCGTTAATTTTGCTTTGAATATTGAAATTGTTTGTCAAGCCTTGCTGGGCAATGATGGATCCATAAGTGAACCACTTGTCAATGAAACATATTGATGAAACAAGTTTTTGACAATTCAGTTGGTTGCTACTTCCTTCTCAGTTATAAATGGGATTATGCGCATGGTCTGTCCCCATGACATTTAGTTAGGGCTACAAAAAGGTGGGGTCATCGGGACTCATCACCCCCCCCCCCCCAAATGGTATTCAGGCACCAAAAACTTGGTCACAGAGTTCAGAATGGTAGCTAGGGCAGCTATCTACTGCTACAAATGTTGCCTTCCGAAATGCTTTCCACAGCACGGTGAATTTTTAAATGCACTGACCACGTTTTTACCTTCAGCGAACAAAGTTCGAAGAAGATAATTGTAATCACTCGGGTAAAATGTTGTATGTCTGTTAGAGCCCTGTGCGGGCCTAAGAACTTGGCCCACTTTTTCTTGAGCCCAAGCCCGGCAAAATCCCGGAGTTGTTAGGTCCGGGCCCGACCCATACCCAGGAACCTTAAACAACAAGCCCGCGGGCTGGGTTTGGGTGAACCTGAAATCCGCCCGTACTAAGCACCTACTGAAGAGAAATGTAGATTAACCAGATTTGAGAGAAAAAATCATTAGTAATGTTAAGTTTACATTTCAAAGTGTAATCTATATTTCTCAGCTTTCAGCTCCGCAGTCAATTTCCTTCATATTTTTATCCATAGGTTAAGAAACAATATCTGATTATTTAAGTAAATTAAAATTAGTGCAATTAAGACTTGTGAAGGGTCATTGTATTGCCCAATGAAGCTGGAAACCTAACCCCTCCTTCACAAATTGCAAACACCAATCATAATTGCTTGTTTGGCTGATAAGTATTGTATATATATACTTTCTGAAAAATGCCACAGAAAGTGCAAAACCTAGTCCCAGGTGCTTTGTTGCTGATGCTGCATATATGCAACAGAGTCACACTTCGCTACATTGAAATATCTAATGAAACATACACAATATTTCTTTTAATACATGTACTCATTCCCAGTGACGAAAAGCTGACATCGACCTAACTACACCATGCCCACTCAACATGGGAGAGCTCTCCCTTCGCATCGGTCCCGATCGAAACTCTAGTTTTATTACTTTTTCAAGATAGTTCCTCCATCCTCCAGCACAACCATTATTGATGACGTCACAATGACCATTGTTGTAAATATATTGTTACTAGTTAACAAATTGCAAGAATGGTGATGACGTCACAAAGTTGAAAGCAAGCTAGTCTAGCATTTTTTTCCGTGCGTACCCGAAATAAATCCAGGGGTCATTTAGGACATTTGTGGGGTCATAAGAGGCAGAAGAAAAGTTCCCACAGCAAAGGAAATTTGTGTACTATTCAATATCACCACATCACATCAGAAAATGTAAAAATTAGAGAAAGTTTTGATCAAAGCTGACTTATCATTCAGAGTAACTTTAATGCCAGTTGAAGAGATTGTACGTCGGATAATGTTAATTTACACTCAGGAATAAATTTCTTTGAGAGTAATACATTGAATAGCACTTTGAATATCTTTCTTGAAACACATTTCCAGGAAATGATCACCAATTGGCTGTCTCTGCGTAAAAGAAGGTTTTTTCAGGCATACTGCATTTCTTTCTTGCTCAAAAATGGTATGGTGAAGGGAGACTGCTTTCTTCATTGGTGTCTAACATCTCAATGCTGCTCATCTCAATGCTACCACAATGCCATACCAACTGGATATCAAATCATAGCTTTTAGTATGTTCCCCGATTTTTCCATACTTTTGGTCCAATTCCTCTAAACTGTAATAGCAATGTCAGTGAGACAAATCTATTATCAAGTAACAAAGTGTTTTGTCACTTGTCAAGTGCACTGATTTGATGTAGATTGATATGACAGGGGTGATACTCCATACATCATATCATGCTGAGAAAAATATAGAAGAGAGCTAATCAACTCCTGGAATATTGCATGCTTGGGAAAAAGGCATGTTTCGCTTGGCCGGTCTGTCATCATGTCCTCTGGAGTTGTAGAGTGATTCTGATTTTTGTGGCCTTGTCAGAATCCTTAGTTTTCTCTACGATGAAGACCTAATCATGTGTGAATAAACATTGTTGTATGTTAACAAGTTCTTTTATCTAATTTATTGAAATGAAAAACATTGTATGCTGCATTTATGTGGGCAGTCTACAGACTCCAAAAGGAAATCCATTTGTTCTTGGTGTGGCATTTCTCAGCAGGTAGCTAAAAAAATCAAACCTCGAACCTGAATTGAAGTTTTTTAAATATAAATTTCTTGAGCAAAATTAATTTCTTTATGGAACATTTTTTACATTGGTCAAAACTCAAACCATCTTCTGTTATAGGACTATGCAACCGTCTTCACCGACACTTATTTTTATATCTGCTAGAAAATAGGTCCTGTTAAAGACCCTTTTTAACTGCAGTTAAGTAGGGAATACTGCATATGAATGTCATTCCTTCACGCCAACACCACAATTCCCTATCATTTTCCTGCACCAATACTAGGGTATGAAATTACAGGTTGTGCAAATATTGTAAGCAGTTAATCTTCTTAGGCGGGACTCCTAACCTCTTGTGTCAAGGGCATTACAACTGAGAGAGGGGATTTTGCTGGAGTACTCAGTCATAATATTTATATATAAACGAAAATTGTCTTTTTGTTTTATATTTTTTTGCACACGGACATTTTTCCTGAATCCTCCTTTCGCAATTTTGAGTATTGTTTGATCGTTGGGATTATTTTGCCAGAAATTCACAAAATTAAATCCTTTATCGCTGAAACATATCCGGTGAGCTAATTGCCTCCTTCATTGTTATTGGATCATTCATGCTAGGGTATATACACTTTTTGCTCAGCATTTTTGAGTGTGATCTGCATACATGTACATTGTATTTTGGTCAATAATTTGTGTGAGTTAATTTCTAATGGAGGTCAATGTAGACCTATTGATTGCATCGGATTTCCGTATAATATATTTGAAAGACCTTTCGTCAGGACCTACAAAAATAAAATTGATGAACTCTTTTTTTCTGTAAAGATTGGAGAAAGGTGGCCTAGATTGTTTTATCTGTAAAATAGTCTGCACTTGTGTGGAGGGCTTATTGGGTGATTTCTTGGTGTGGGATGCATTGATTGCTGTCCATTTATCAAAATGTATCATTTTGTATTAAAAATAGTTTTTTTATTGCACAAATAAAGGACTTTGCAGATCTCCTCCAGCAAAGAACAATAAATTATTTCAAGTGTGGAGTATTTGGCTCTTGTGCTCAGAATATTGCAATATTCTGCATTTCTTTGGAGTGGGAGGCAATAAACATCTATCTATTTATCAAAAGTATTATTTGTGTTCTTTTAGCTAAGGCAATTTCAGCAGTGCAATGATTTGCCCTTGTAGTCATATATCTGTCCTATTTCATGCCTGCCAGTTTTTATGGCACCAACACTGCAAAAAATTCCCATTAAATTTTACAGTTAAATTAACTGGCAACTTTGTTCCAGCTCTAAGAACTGTAAAAGTACTAATAAACCTGAACAGGACAATGAACCGTAAAATGCAGATTGGTACATTGAACTGTAATTTTGCTGATTCAACAAAGTGACATTACGGTATAATGCACGCATATAAAACAGTTTATTTAAAGTATATTTTACAGTAATATTAACTGTCAAACATAGAATTAAAGAATGCAAGGAGCTGTAGAATGTACTGTAAAAATACGGATAGTATCTGTTATTCTTACTTTTGTACAAGTGTGAAACAATAGACTTAGCACGTGATTTAACTGTCACATAGCTGTAGGGATGTACCGAAGCTGGAATCAGCTGAGAGAGTCACAGACTCCAGGCTCGGCCTTGCTCATCTCTTGCTTGACAGCAGGGAAGTAAGTCCATCAATTATACCCAGCAATTAATTCACACACGTTTGCTCACAAATTTCTGTCATAAAATTGATGGATATTTTCGAAGAGAACAAGGTGTCAAGTTTATTGAAGTATGTTCTATTTATGCAGACTGCGCTTGGGTTATTTTGGTTTTAATAGTGTCATTCTTTGGATCACATCATAAGACTCACACAAATGTCAATGTCACAAATAGATATTACAACTTTTGCATAATGACAGCATCTTTAGGATCATATGAATGAGGATGTTCCCTTACCTTCAGATAAGTTATAAATTAAGTTTGATTAACAGCTGTGTAAAGCATATGTTATAGATGGCGCCACATGTTCCGTGGTTGAAGTCCATGTAATCTCTTGTTTATAGTCCCTAATCTTATCAGGTGTATTGATTGTTTGGTCAATTCAAATGTTTTGTACAAGTTGCCAGTAAATTAACGGTTAAGTAATTGTTCATCAACGTGAACTGAATGTTAAATGACATGTTGCAGTAAATTTATCTTGGAGTCATTTTGTAACTGACAAAGAACTGTAAATTCCCAGACAAAGTCTGTATAAAAAAAATACTGGTAAAATAACAATAAATATACAGTTCTTTGAGCCACAAAAACACGGTCATTTCTTACAGTGAAGTGTTGTCCATGTGTCTGCTTTCCTTCTGCAGGGATAAGCCTACACTTTTCAGCAATGTAGTGTAGTGTCTCTGTTTCATTTTGAATATTTTTTCGACTTCTTCTGCTATGGCAGATTTGCATCATAGACATGCATGTATTTTCAAATTTGTGAATAGGTGACATATGGATGATGAAATACTGATGATCAATATCAGATTTTATTAATTACGTTTTGCCGATAACATTTAAGTAGCAACATAATTTAAAGTGGTTGGCTAAAATTAAAGACTTCATTATTATCCATTCAATAACTATGTATCCTTCAATTTGTTTTCATAGACTGAAAGCTTGATGTCATATGCTGAGACTGGGTGGCTATTGGTCAGTTGAGGTGTGAGTAGAAAAACCATATGTCATGCTAGGCTTTTTTGGTGATGTCAAGCTATTTGTACATTCTCATTGGTCGGGAGAGTCAGCTACATGACATCAAGCAGTTGCTCTTAAATTATACTAAATTAGCATTGTGAGGGCTCCATTGTCATTATCATTTAGTCAATGGCATACATGTATATGCCATGTGATGCCAGTGGCTTGATTCGGTATCTTATTGGAAGGGAATGGGAAGTACAATGTAGAAGAGGAAGGTTTTATAATATGTACATGTAACAGAGAACATCTGATCCCAATATCAACTGAATGCATGTCACTCAGCTCAGCTGGAGAACGAGTTTAGTGAATAGCTGTAAAACACAAACAAGACTTTCACAAAATTTCACAGCTGGTCGAATCCCATCTTGAAGGTCAATGCAGTTTATCGCCATGCTCAATCACCAGGAACTAAAAACTATAACTGAAACTTGACCAACTGTTTGGATACTCACGTGCAATGAATAACAAAAACCAACAAAATTCCATTGACATGAAACTGTTAAGGATTTGCTTTAACTGTTTGTTGTTGCTAATTACAGTACAACCCAAAATAAAGTACGATTACCCCAGCAGGAAGGAAGAATCAGCCACTACTTTACCCTTTCACACCTTTTGGTTCCCTACAAATCCCTTCCTACTTTTTCCTACTTAAAACTACCTTTTAAAATTACATTTAATTCACATTCAGCCAACAAAAATTTAAACTTGATCACCCCATTGTGTTTGATTTCTTTGATATTGTGCCCCTTTGCTAATTGCAATTTCATTCACAGCTGTTTTAATAGAGTTCTTGAGGTGGCCTAAGGTTGTGGTGAGGAGTCAAAGGTAGTTGTAAGGAGATTTGGGGTGGAGAGGAGAAAGGAGGGCAAAATAGGAAAACAGAGGACTTCTGACAGGAAATTTTCTTACTTTATTTTGGGTTGTACTGCCAATTTGATTTGCTTGTCAGCATGATGTCATGCTCTTCAGCTGCGCATCACACAGAGCTGCCAGACCAATAGCTATCCTGAACCAGCATGACCTCATGCTGTCAGTTTGAGGAAAAAAATTGAGGGATACATAGTTATTGGATGGATAATAATGTGTATGATGTATCCACAGAAAAAGGCTGCAGAGTGACAGTAATATCTCAGTTTGCACCCTAGAAAGTGGTACCTTTTTTAAAAACATGTCCAACCTTAGTTTTATTTCTATCATGCAATTACCGCATACAAGCTATAGTACTTTAAACCACCCATGTTTAAGGCATAGGAGCTGAGAAAGGTTTGTGTTGGAACATTACCTCATTTAGATAACTACATTTGATTGCATCATTCCCATTCATGACAGTTGTCCTTTGCATAAATATCCCATCTGAAAGTTTTACCGATGGACGTGCATTTATCATTGTGCCTATAAATCACACTTAGAGATATAATTCAGTCTGAGTAGGAATTTGTGGGATAGCGATCATAAATCCTTCTGAGCATATCTGAAATTATTGCCTTTTCATGGCTTTACAGCATTGATGAAACAAATAAAACCACAATAAATTAAATTAGTGGAAAACCATAAAACAACGACGAAAATGCAAAATTTATTCATCTGGATGGGGAATAATGACAATTACCAAGGTGCAGACTTTATGAGCAGATGATCAGACTCTCCCTGAAAACATTTATAGGCAATGGTTGAGATAGATCATAATTATTGTTTAATTGCTTAAATATATATTTCGCATCCATTTGTTCATATAAGTCTGGTATTTGAATTGCCTTTAGTAAATCAACTTCTCAAATAATTGGGTCATCTTTCATCATGAAGGAGTCTCTGTTCCCAAGCGTTTTGCTTATTTTTTTTAGATACCATGCCTGGCAACAAAATTTTCTGGAAGGGCATGTGTGAATCATAGTACCTACTATATATAGACATTGCATTGTCTGTGATTTCTTTGGAGAAGAAGGCTGTGCTTTCTATCCGTTTATCAAAAGTATTATTTGTGAGTGTATTGTCTTGACCCAAACAATTTCAGCAGTGCTAATATAAGATTTGCCCTTGCAGTCATATATCTGTCCCATTTCATGTCAGCTGGTGTTTTGGGCAGTCATGTACATGCTGATATTTTTCTTTGTTGTATTGGTTTTGTTTTTGTTTTTTCTATGGTCTTTTGTTGCAAGATTAGCTGTTAGCCTGAAGAGCAATTGGTAATTTCAGGGGAGATGCTATTTTGGTCAATAGCATCGGTGATAAATCCAGATAGGCCGTCTTCATGTATCATGCTTTGAAGAAGTCAATTATAGCTCACTGGATGTGTTCACGTTTGCTGGCACTTCCAGAGTATGCACTTTTGACATGAAAGAATTAGAAGTCCAGTGATAAAGGATTAAATCTTTTGCATATCTGGCAAAATAATCCCAACGATCAAACAATACTCAAAATTGCGAAAGGAGGATTCAGGAAAAATGTCCGTGTGCAAAAAAATATAAAACAAAAAGACAATTTTCGTTTATATATAAATATTATGACTGAGTACTCCAGCAAAATCCCCTCTCTCAGTTGTAATGCCCTTGACACAAGAGGTTAGGAGTCCCGCCTAAGAAGATTAACTGCTTACGATCTTTGCACAACCTGTAATTCCATACTCTGGTATTGATGCAGGAAAAACATGGGGAATTGTAGTGTTTGCATGAGGGAATGACATTTGCATGCAGTATTCCCTACTTACATTTATGAAGGGTCTTTCACAGGGCTTATTTTCTAGCAGATATAAAATAAGTGTGGGTGAAGATGGCCACAAAGTCCTATACCAGAAAGATGTTGTGACTTCTGTAAATGTTCCATACAGAACTTAATTCGTCTCAAGAAATAATTTACATTTAAAAAGCTATACTTCAGGTTCAGGTTTTGATTTCTACCTACTACGAAGTGCCATACCAAGAACAAATGGGTTACCTTTTTTGAGTCTATAGAGTATAGACTGTCCACACAAAAGCAGTATACAATGCATTTCATTTCAATTGGATAAAAGAGCTTGTTAACATACAACAATATCTATTCACACAATTAATAGGTCTTCATCATAGAGAAACCTAAGGATTATGAAGCACCCACCAATTCTTTATTCCTGACAAGGACACAAAAATCATAATTACTCTACAACTCCAGAGGACATGATGACAGCTTGCAATATTCCAGGAGTTGATTAGCTCTCTTATATTTTTTCTCAAGATGATATGATGTATGGAGTATCACACCCCTGTCATATCAATCTACATCAAATCAGTGCTCTTGACAAGTGACAAAGCACTATGTTATTTGATAATAGATTTGTCTCATTGACTGTGCTTTTACAGATTAGAGGAATTGGGGACAAAAAGGAAAAAAATCAAGGAACACGCTAAAAAGCTATGATTTGTAATGTATCATTTGAAACATTGTTCAATCCCTGAGCAGCAATGCAGCATTGAGGGATGAGACAACAATGAAAAAAGAAATCTCCCCATTTTGAGCATCTAAGAAAGGCAGCATGCCTTAAAAAAACCTTCTTTTACGTAAACAGCCCTAATTGGTGATTTTTGTCTGGCATTGTATATAAACTGACCTGGATAGGTGAAGCACAGGGTTAGTAGAAACATGGCCTACAATCACACTTATTTAAAAGTTTTTCTAATTCTAAACTTCTGGAAGATATTTCAATGAAGTTTTATTAAGCCTCCCCTACTGTTTGCAATGTCAACATTTTCTTAGAGAGGAACAACCAAAATTGTCAGGAGCACAGAAAATGAAGGCAAATATGAAACACTGGTAAAATGATGGTATTATGCCCTGGAAATAGCTGACACCATATCTATGGTTATAGTGTCAATTTCCACAAACAGCAGCAATGGTGAAATAACACAGAAGCACAAACCATATCCAAACTGATTTCAACAATCACATTCCAGCCTGGTGAAGCCAATGCCCTTGACATCAAAGGTCAAAAAGTCTTGCAAATAAGATCACAGTCCCCAATTCCATAGAAAGAAAATACAACTGCAACAATAAAAATAATTTCCACTGACAAATAGAAAATACAATTCCTACAACACAATATCACAAGGAAAGTCTTATAGGAAAGACCTATGACTGCCAGAGCAATACATAATACAACATTCATGAATGGATAACAATCATTGCAGAGCACTCGAGCTAAATCCTCTCTCAGCTGTAATGCCCTTGACACAAGAGGTTAGGAGTCCCGGCTAAGAAGATTAACTGCTTACGTTACAATCTTTGCACAACTGGTAATTCCATACTCCATTGTTGGTCTTGGAAAAACATAGAGAATTGTAAAGTCTTAGGCTTTGCTTGTCATTGGTTCGGTGTTGCGTAATCTTTATTGGCTTGCGTAATTAACATAATCCAGGTCACCTTGTTTTCTTAAACGTTTTGGGTCCGAAACAGCCATTTAACCTAAATTGAAAGACGTTGTTGCATGCAACCAAAATTTAATTATCATAGTCATCAGTCAAGGAAAGCATTTTTTTCAACAAATGTGAAATTTTAGGCACGCTATGACATCAACAAGAGCAGAATGCTTGTTTTCATTTGTTTTCAATGCCCGACTCAGAGTAACCACAAAATCAATTTTCTGTTTCAGTGGTGTGGAAGTAAGAATATTGAGGCTCTAGCTGGAGTTTTGTGTCCCCCAGTCCCTTTACTTGGCCTTTTACTTTTGAATTCCCTGTCCCTTGGCAATTTTACCAATAACACTTTTGAATTCCCTACATGTCAGCTCTGGATGGGGTTTTATGTCCCTCTGTCTCTTGGCCATTTTACTTTTGAGTTTCCTACCCCCCCCTACAATGAGTTCACATCCAGAGCCTCCATATTGGTAGTCTTACAGCTACTAATTTATCATGCTTGTAAAAAAGAATATTCATTGGCACAAAGCATAATGGACAACATATAGAAACAAAATTCAAGCCTTCCCCTTATTTCCAAGAACTGATTTGTCAGATGTAAAGTCTCACTGACGATGTGTTCCACTCATTCCCGGATTCGCATTTTGATATGATGGAGTGTCACGTCCGTCATCAATCTGCATCGAATCAGTGGACTTGACAAGGGACAAAACACGTTGTAATTTTGAAAAAAAAACTTGCATATAATGATTATTGAAGGGATTTGTTGGAGGGGGGCATGGAACTCTGAATGCAACTATATTTTTTGTTACCTTCAAATGAAAACGTCTGCTATAATTGTAGCTCTGTTGGTATAGGGTTGCTGATTGCTGGGTCCAGGGTTCGAATCCAGCTGTTGCAAGGTCACCTGGGCCTAAGTTGGTGATGTCACCTAAAAAGCCTCTAGCTTCAATCCTATCAATAAGAAAAAGCAACAAAAATGTAAGTTTAGATATAACCCTGGGGGGCCTCTCACCTAACCCTGGCTTCTTGCCCCGTCCTACTAAGTACAATAATTTGCTCAACTTGGGCATGGTGTTAGTGTTCAAAGTGGAGATTGCTCCGGAGGATCCGCATCTGTTCCATAAGGATCAAAATAGCTCCGTAAGGATCTCATTTGTATCTATGGGGTGAGAATTATTCTTCTAAGCCTATACTGGATTCATCACCAATGCTGTGGACCAAAAACTTCAGTAATCAGCATCTCCCCTGAAATTGCCAATTGCTCTTCAGAAATTATAGCAAATATTGCTACAAAAGACCATAGAAAAAAAACAAAGCCAATACAACAAAGTGAAATATGGACATACTTGACCGAGAGAAACAGCACTGACATGAAATAGGACAGATATATGACTGCAAGGGCAAATCTTAGCACTGCTGAAATTGCCTGGGAGGAGACAATACACACAGAGATTATAATACTTTTGATTAATGGATAGCAAGCATTGCCTTCTTCTCTGAAGAAATCAGAACAATGCAATGTCTTTGGTAGGCACTATGATTCTCATAATACCCTTGCAACATTTTATTACCAGACACCGGATCTAAAAAAAATAAGTAAAACACATGTGAACAGAGAATCATTCCGAATGGAAAATGACCCAATTATTTGAGAAGTTGGTTTAAAGGCAATTTAAATTCCAGGCTTATATAAACTTATGGATGCAAAATACATTTTTCAGCAATTAAACAATAATATTATCTCAACAATTTTCTCTGAATTCATGTTTTAGAGAGAATCCGATCATCCGCTCATAAAGCCTGCACCTTGGTTATTGACATTATTCGCCATCCAGATGAATAAATTTCACATTTTCTCTCGTTGTTGCATGTTTTATGGTTTTCCACTAATTTAATTTATTGCGCTTTTAGTTGTGTCATCAATGCTGTAAAGCCATGAAAAGGCAATAATTTCAGATGTGCTGCAAAAGGATTTATAATCACTGTGCCACAAATTCCTACTCAGACTGAATTATATCTCAAAGTGGGATTTATAGGCACAGTTATAAATGGACGTCCATCGGTAAAACTTTCAGATGAGAAATTAAATGCAAGAGACAACTGTCATGAATGGGAATGATGCAATCAAATGTAGTTTTCTAAATGAGGTAGTGTTCAGACACAAATCTTTCTCAACTCTTGTGCCTTTAACATAGGTGGCTTAAAGTAGCTTATATGCAGTAATTGCATGATGGCAATAAAGCTAAAATCAGATTTGTTTTCAAAAAGGTACCACTTTCTAGGGTGCAAACTGAGCTATTACTGTCACTCTGCAGCCTTTTTCTGTGGATACACATTAATGAAGTCTTTAATTTTAGCCAACCACTTTAAATTATGTTGCTACTTAAATGTTATCGGCAAAACGTAATTAATAAAATCTGAGAATTTCATCATCCAATGTCAGTGTAGACAACTTCACTCAATGATGCAAATCTGCTACAGCAGAAGAAATAAAATAAAATAAAAATCCAAAAAGAAACAAAAAGATGACATTGCTGACAAGTGTTGGCTTATCCTGTACTGGCTGAAGGAAGGCAGACACACATACAACTCTTGATACCATAAAAACGCGCAGGCCTGAAAAAGGATAGATATGACTGCTTGTGCAAATCATTGCACTGCTGAAAATTGCCTGAGCAAAAGAACAGAAGTAATATTTTTGATAAATAGAAAGCAGTTTATTGCCTGCCTCTCCAAAGAAATGCAGCATCTTGCAATATTCTAGCACAAGTGCCAAATACTCGACACTTGAAATAATTTTTTTTTGTTTGTCGGAGGAGATCAGCAAGGTCCTTTCTTGTGCAATAAAACAACAATTTTTAATACAAACTGATACATTTTGATAAATGGCAGCAATCAATGCATCAGAAACCTAGAAATCACCCACAAATAAGCCCTCCACACAAGTAGAGGCAGGGCAAGATAATAGGTCTGTGGGGTAAGAGTATATCCACCGGCGAAGCTGGAAAAACCTTCGGCGAGGATGCAAAAACCACGGGTGAGGCTGCAAAAACCACCGGTGAGGCTGCAAAAATCACCGGCAAGGCTGCAGATGTCCTACAGTGGCAGTACAAATGTTCCACAGGGGCAGGATATGTCCCTGTATCCCACTGGTCATGCTTTTCACTCGTTCTCACTCGAAAAATACATGCCGGACATCCGAAAATTTATAAAAACTGTAGACCTTTCCTGACGCCTTGAAAAAAAGTTTCAACTACCGGTAGCTGAATATTTTTTGATATCCACGGCACAGAGTTCCCCCCATTTCTAGGAACCCGCGGATTTACAAAAAATGTTGGCGGGATGTCAAAAATTGTTGGTGGGATATGACACAAATTATCAAAAAATCATCCAAATTCCCAGGAAATCCTAGCGCACCGTTGCCAAAATTCCTCAGTAGTGTACCGTGAGACCCAGGCATAAGAAGTCCATTGATAAAAGATTTTATTTGTGCATCTGCGGCAAAATATTCCCTACAAAGAGTACAAGAAAGAGCAACAATCAATCAAAAGTCAATTTTTGTTTTTATATAAATATGATTACAGAGTACTCCAGCCAAATCCCCTCCCTGAGCCGTAATGCCCTTGACACAAGAGGTTAGGAGTCCCAGCTAAGAAGATTAACTGCTTACAATCTTTGCACAACCTGTAATTCCATATCCTAGTATTGTTGCAGGAAAAAGTTGGGGAATTGTGGTTTATGCATGAGGGAATGACATTCGTATGCATTATGTATACCCTGACTTAACTGCAATTATGAAGGGTCTTTCACAGGACTTTCTAGCAGATATAAAACTAAGTGTGGGTGAAGATGGTCACCAAGTCCTACAACAGAAGATGTTGTGATCACTGTAAATGTTCCATACAGAACTTAATTCGGCTCACGAAATCTACACTTCAAAAAACTATAATTCATGTTCAGATTTTGATTTCTTGAGCTACCTGCCACAAAGTACGTTACCAAAAACAAATGGGTTTTCTTTTAGAGTCTATATACTGTCCACACAAATGCAGCATGCAGTGGATTTCATTTCAATAAATTGGATAAAAGAGCTGTTCACAGTTATTACAGATCTCATGTCAGTGTGCCATGTTCCATGTGAATATATGCGGAGATAATGTCAGTATTCCAATACTAACATCACTATCGGCACTCCAAGCTTAAGTGTTGATTCCAACTGCTACTATACCAACAAATCAGGCTTATGGGCTGTCAAAGTGTGAATATCAATTGATTAATCTGCATTCATTGGTATGGCTGTTTGGCTTCAGTTGGAACAGGTGTAACTGATATGTCTGAGCCACTTACTTGATCCATCAGTGTCGTTTGACGTGAAATTTATCCTTGAGTGCAGCACCTTGTGGCTTTTCAGCCTTTTTTTTAATGAGATCTGGGCCTAAGAAATAGTTCAGAATTTATGACTGGGGGGGGGAGATGGTGGGGAGATTATTTGGAAGTGAACGTGGTTTTGTTGCATGGGCATACCAGAGGATAGGAAATGGGGGAGGGAAGGGAGGTAGTTTTTTGGGAAAGGCCAGACAAGGAGGTTAAAAATTTGGGTCGATCATCAAAAAAACATTATTGGAAATCAGTGATAAGTACCCTCTCAAGCAAAACTCCAGCCCCCCCCCCCTCAGGTCTTCAATTCTGAAGGGTCCCTGAGTATATTATTTTTGTCAAGACAGAGCAGAACATGATTACCTCTCAGACCAACAAGTGAATGTGAGAGTGAATGAATTAGTTTTGTTGTAAAGGTGCTAAAACTGATAGCAGATAACTACACAAAATCAATGCATTAGCTTGAATTAGGATTTACTCAAAACATTAAACAGAATAATCAGTGTGGAGCAACAATCTAACAGCTTATTGTGGATTTATAATGGTATGATCAGTGTGGGTTCCAAGTGACACAGCTGAAACTGCGAATAAACCAACTGTATAATTATTATGCTGATACTGACATCACAAGAGCACTGTGGCAGTTGAAAAAAACATGGCACACTAATGTTAGATCTGTATTAACATATAACAACATATATTCACACAATGAATAGGTCTTCATCACAGAGAAACCTTAGGATTATGAAGCACCCATCATTAATTCTTTATTCCTGACAAGGACACATAAATCAGAATTACTCTACAACTCCAGAGGACATTATGACAGACTAGCCAAGCGAAACATGTCTTTTTCCCATGCAGGAGTTGATTAGCTCTCTTCTACATGTTTTTTCTCAGCACGATATGATGTATGGAGCATCACCCCTGTCATATCAATCTGCATCAAATCAGTGCACTTGACAAGTGACAAAACACTATGTCATTTGATAATAGATTTGTCTCACTGACATCGCTATTACAGTTTAGATGAGTTTTGGACAAAAAGGGGAAAAAATCAAGGAACATTCTAAAATGTTATGATTTGTAACTGTCATTTGAAACATTGTTCAAAGAGCAGCAATGCGGCATTGAGGGGTGAGACATCAATGAAGAAAGAAATCTCCCTATTTTGAGCACAAAAGAAATGCAGCAGGCCATGAAAATAAGTTCTTTTACGTAAAGACAGTCCTAATTGGTGATCATTATCTGGCATTGTGTTTCTAGAAAGATATTCAATATACTATTAATTGCTAATGTACTTCTTTCAGCAATGTACAATCTCTTCAACTGGCATTATAATAAACTGACCCGGGCTAGGTGAAGCACAGGGTTAGTATAAATATTGCCTACAATCACACTTATTTAAATATTTTTCCAATTGTAAACATCTGGAATTCTTAACTTCTGAAAGATATTTCAATGAAGTTGAACTAAGCCTCCCCTACTGTTTGCAAAGTCAACATTTGTTGAAGGAGGAAACAAATCTTCGGGTGCACAGAAAATACATACAAATATGAAACACTGGTAAAACAATTGCATTACCGTAATACGCCCTGGAAATAGCTGGCAGAGACAATGCCCTTGACATCATATCTATGGTTATGGTGTAAATTTTCAGCAAACAACAGCAATGCTGTTCAAAATAACACAGCAGCACAAACCATCCAAACTGATTTCAACAATCGCATTCCAGTCTGGTGAAGACAAAGCCCTTGACATCAGAGGTCGAAAAGTCTTACAAATAAGAAGGAGGAAACAAATCTTCAGGTGCACCACAGTCCCCAATTCCATAGACAGAAAATACAAAGTTCTGCAACAATAAAAACTATTTCCACAGACAAATAGAAAATACAATTACTATTATACAATATCACAAGGAAAGTCTTATAGGAAAGACCTATGACTGCCAGAGCAATACATAATACAACATTCATGAATGGATAACAATCATTGCAGAGCACTCGAGCTAAATCCTCTCTCAGCTGTAATGCCCTTGACACAAGAGGTTAGGAGTCCCGGCTAAGAAGATTAACTGCTTACAATCTTTGCACAACCGGTAATTCCATACTCCAGTGTTGGTCTTGGAAAAACATAGAGAATCGCGATGTCTGAGGCTTTGCTTGTCATTGGTTCAGTGTTGAATAATCTAAATTGGCTTGCATAAGTGTTAAGATAATCCAGGACGCTTTCTTTTTATTAAATTTTTTTTTGGTCCAAAAGTTGGCAAAATAGCCATGTAACCTAAATTGTACGACTTTGTGACACCATGCAACCATAATGCACAAGTAGTATCATGGTCATCGGTAATGGAAAGTATTTTTTTATCAAATGTGAAATTTTAGGCAAGCTATGATATTAACAAGACAACAATGATTTTGTTCATTTGTTTTCAGAGCCCAACCCAGAGTAATCACATAACCAATTTTCTGTTTCAGTTCAGTGGTCTGGAAGTAAGAATAATGAGGCTCTGGATGTTGAGGTTTGTCTCCCCCTGTCCCTTGGCCTTTTACTTTTGAATTCACTGCCATTTTACAAATAGTACTTTTGAATTCCCTGCATATTAATTCTAGATGGAGTTTTATTATGCCCCCCCCCCTGTCTCTTGGCCATTTTACTTTTTAGTTTCCTGCCCTCCATAACCTCACATCCAGAGCCTCCATATTGGAAGTCCTACAGCTACTAATTTATCATGCTTGATTATGCTTATAAAAAAGGATATTTTCATTGGCGCAAAGCATAATGGACAACATATACAAACAAAATGCAAGCTTTCCTCTTATTCGTCTCATGAAGAGTCTCACTGACGATGTGTTCCACTCATTCCCGGCATCGCATTTGGTATGATGGAGTGTCACGTCTGTCATCAATCTGCATCGAATCAATGGACTTGACAAGTGACAAAACACAAGGAAATTTGATAACAGATTTGTCTCCTTCAAGCACAGTATATCAATTATCATTCCTATATTATATGCTTCAAAACATAAATTTTCATACAAAGGCTTACAGACATTCATGTACAGCAGTCGATTTGTTGAGTTGTGAACCAGGCTGTCCAGGCATTTTGAAGAAAACTTGCATATAAAGTTTATTGAAGAGGTTTTTTTCTTTTAGGGGGCAATGGATGCATAACCACTGAAAAAACTGCTATAATCAGCGTCTCCCTTGAAATTGCCAATTGCTCTTCAGAACTTAGAGCAAATCTTGCAACAAAAGACCATAGAAAAAAAAAAAAGCCAATACAACAAAGAGAAATATTGGCATGTATATTTGACTGAGAAAAACACCAGCTGACATGAAATAGGACAGATATATGACTGCAAGGGCAAATCTTAGCACTGCTGAAATTGCCTGGGAGGAGACAATACACACAGAGATTATAATACTTTTGATTAATGGATAGCAAGCATTGCCTTCTTCTCCGAAGAAATCAGAACAATGCAATGTCACATAATACCCTTGCAACATTTTATTACCAGACACCGGATCTAAAAAAAATAAGTAAAACACATGTGAACAGAGAATCATTCAGGATGGAAGATGACCCAATTATTTGAGAAGTTGATTTAAAGGTAATTTAAATACCTGGCTTATATCAAGGAATGGATGCAAAATACATATTCAAGCAATTAAACAATAATTATAATTATCATCTATCTCAACAATTGTCAATGAATGTTTTCCGAGAGAGTCTGATCATCTGCTCATAAAGTCTGCACCTTGGTAATTGTCATTATTCCCCATGCAGATGAATAAATTTCACATTTTCCTCAAGGTTGTTTTATGGTTTTCCACTAATTTAATTTATTGCGCTTTTATTTGTGTCATCAATGCTGTAAAGCCATGAAAAGGCAATAATTTCAGATATGCTCAAAAGGATTTATAATCGCTAGCCCACAAATTCCTACTCAGACTGAATTATATCTCTAAGTGAGATTTATAGGCACAGTGATAAATGCACGTCCACCGGAAAAACTTTCAGATGAGAAATTTATGCAAAGGACAACTGTCATTAATGGAATTGATGTAATCAAATGCAGATATCTAAATGAGGGAGTGGTCCAACACAAACCTTTCTCAGCTCCTAATTATGCCTTAAACATGGGTAAAGTAGTTTAGTTACTTATATGCAGTAATTTCATGATGGAAATTCTACAGGCAATGAAATAAAACTAAATCAGATAAATTTTATCAAGAAGATACCATTTTCTACAGTGCAACCTGAGCTATTACTGTCACTATGCAGCCTTTCTTCTTGGTGACAGAGTAACTATTGTTTAGCTAACCACTTTAAATTATGTTGCCTCTTAATAAGTTATCAACAAAACGGAATTAATGAAATCCGATATCGATTTATCATAAATATTTCATCATCCAACGTCACCATTTGAAAAATTCATTGTAGATGACAAGTTTCTATTCATTGCGTTTCTAAGATACAAATCTGCCATAACAGAAGAAGTCAGAAAAAAATATCCAAAATGAAACAAGAGATTATATTGCTGACGAGTGTAGGCTTATCCCGGCTGAAGGAAAGCAGACACACACTTGATACCATAAAAACTGAAATAACAGAAAACTGCTCCACTTTCAAGATGCAAATCCACAGTAGTAGTTATCTGTAGTGTTTTTGGAAATGCATGATGTCTTTTGGATTTTTCTAGCTCCTTTTTTTATTCTTGAAAAGATTTTTGCCTTCTAATATTTTGTAAATTCTTCAATTTTTTCCTCTTATGTAAAAATAAATCATAATTAATTCAGCGAATTTTTATACTACGCATATGTGTTATACATGGTTGGAAAGCTGTGTTTCTCAGCTTTAAGGTGATTTGCAGCATGTGTATATTGCTGTACTAGGGATTTTTCCCGAAGGGACTAAACATTTTGGGAGGATGCCTTAAAAGTGCCTTAAGAGGTACTAAGCTTAGGGAAGGCCTTAAAGATATATAAACTGACCTGGGCTAGGTGAAGCAAAGGGTTTGTAGAAACATGGCCTGCAATCACACTTATTTAGATATTTTTCTAATTCTAAACTTCTGGAAGATATTTCAATGAAGTTGAATTAAGCCTCCCCTACTGTTTGCAATGTCAACATTTTCTTAGAGAGGAAAAACCTAAATTGTCAGGAGCACAGAAAATGAACGCAAATATGAAACACTGGTAAAACGATGGTATTATGCCCTGGAAATAGCTGACACCATATCTATGGTTATACTGTCAATTTCCACAAACAGCAGCAATGGTGAAATAACACAGAAGCACAAACCATATCCAAACTGATTTCAACAATCACATTCCAGTCTGGTGGAGCCAAAGCCCTGGACATCAAAAGGTCGAAAAAGCCTTGCAAATAAGATCCCCAATTCCATAGAAAGAAAATACAACTGCAACAATAAATCTATTTCCACAGACAAATAGAGAAAAGAAAATACAACTGCAACACTAAAAACATAAAATGCAATTCCCACAATACAATATCACAAGGAAAGTCTTACAGGAAGGACCTATGACTGCCAGAGCAATACATAATACAACATTCACGAATGGATAACAATCATTTCAGAGCACTCCAGCAAAATCCTCCCTCTCAGCTGTAATGCCCTTGACACAAGAGGTTAGGAGTCCCGGCTAAGAAGATTAACTGCTTACAATCTTTGCACAACCGGTAATTCCATACTCCAGTGTTGGTCTTGGAAAAACATAGAGAATCGCGATGTCTGAGGCTTTGCTTGTCATTGGTTCGGTACTGCATAATCTAAGTTGGCTCGCATAAGTGTTAACATAATCCAGGACACTTTGTCTTATTAAATGTTAAATTCAAAGTTTTTTGGTCCAAAACAGCCATGTAACGTAAATTGTACGAAATTGTGGCACCATCGACTATAGGGCAATTTTAGGTGTTATCGTGGCCATTGGTCAAGGAAAGTCTTTTTCAATTGTGAATTTTTAGGTAACCTATGATGTAAACAAGGGAACAATGATTTTGTTCATTTTGTTAATTTTTTTTCAGAGCCCGACTCAGAGTAACCACAAAATCAATTTTCTGTTTCAGTGGTGTGGAAGTAAGAATATTGAGGCTCTGGATGCAGGGTTTTGTCTCCCCTATCCCTTGGTCTTCTAGTTTTAAATTCACCGGCCCTTGGCCATTTTACCAATAGCACTTTTGAATTCCCTGCATATCAGTTCTAGACGGAGTTTTGAGTCCCCCTGTCTCTTGGCCATTTTAATTTTGAGTTACCTGCCCGCCATAACCTCAAATCCAGAGCCTCAATTCCCAAAGCTGCTAATTTATACTGTTTCATGCTTGTATAAAAAAGAATATCCATTGGCACAAAGCATAAGGGACAACATATAGAAACAAAATTCAAGCCTTCCCCTTATTTCCAAGAACTGATTTGTCAGATGTAAAGTCTCACTGACGATGTGTTCCACTCATACCCGGCATTGCATTTGATATGATGGAGTGTCACGTCTTTCATCAATCTGAATCAAATCAGTGGACTTGACAAGTGACAAAACACGAGGTAATTTGATAACAGATTTGTCTCCTTCAAGCACAGTATATCAAATTATCGTTCCTATATAATGCGCTTCACAACATGGATTTTCATACTCAGACTTTTACAGACATTCGTGTGTAGCAGTCGATTTGTTGAGTTGTGAACTAGGCTGTCTAAACATTTTGAGGAAAACTTAAATATAATGATTATAGAAGGTTTTTTTTAGGGGGCATGGAACTTTGAATACGATATATTTTTTGTTACCTCCAAACGAAAACGTCTGGTATAGTTTCAGCTCTGTTGGTAGAACACTGGGTTGCTGCTCGCTTGGTCCAAGGCTCAAATCCAGCTCTTGCCTGGTCACCGGAGCCTTTGTTGGACAGCAGTTTCAACCATCCTTCGCCTCATTGCTGTTTTCTCCTCCTGGTCCTACCAAGTGCCAAAATACAGGATGTAAAGGCCAAATCATATATCCATCTGAAATACTTTGAGCAGTCTCCCTGGGTGCAAAAAACATGTCATTAAGCTAGACCATCGGAGTTAAACGTTACCAATAAAATGCAGCAGTACAAGATCTATCACCCTGAAACATGTCATTTCCATGCAACTAGCCAGACCTTGTTAGTGCCAATGTAGTGCCCTGCAGACAGTGTATAGGGCAATAACATTGAACAGATAGGGCAGGAACTGGGAATGCATACAAATGGTTTCCTGTCCGCTATCTTCTCTCTGTATATTCCCAAGGCACCCATCCTGCCTCACATTGTGGAGATTGTATCTCGCCCAAGCTGAGACTTGCCCTTGTGAATTCGATGGGATTGACCTGGGGTCAGTGACTCATTGTAGAACAAGAATCGGACAAATACACAAGAATTGGGCTGATATCAGATGTTAAGTATATTCTTACTCTCTTGATTCACTTCTTAAATTCCATAAATTGCCATCTGCAAAATATTAATCAATCACCAATATTTCAAAACTGTTAATTAAGCGGCCTGCAGGCCCAATGGCTACTGTGTATATCATTGTATATATCATTGTATATTGAAGCCATTTTACAGGTTCTTGACTGATAAGGCAAAAAGGGGGATTTGAAAATGGTTTTCTGTTTGAAATTTTCTCTATGTTCCTGTCCGTTATCTTCCCTGTTATTTTCATCACTGAAGGTGTAATTTTCAACACTCAAAGTAAATTTACACAAATTCATCAATTCGATTTATCAGGAATGTCAAAGATACAACATGTCAGGATTCAGAAATTGCATTTCAAAGCCATTTATATGCATTCCCAGTTTCTGTGATGCCCTATCTGTCCCATGTGACTGCCCATTACACTGTTTACAGGGCACTACATTGGCACTAACAAGGTCTGGCCAGTCGCATGGAAATGACATGTTTCAGGGTGATCGATCTTGTATAACTGTCTTTTATCGATAACATTAAATTTCACCGTATATATATATATACAATAAAAATGATAACTTTCATAAAATAGGACATGTAGGTTATATTACTTAAGGTTCCAGCCACCGTTTACTTCCACTAATCAATCATGTTACATCTAATGAATAGTATATAACAATTTATACCTAGTTATCAAAAATATAAATATGTTTAAAAAGCGATTTTCCAGACAAACAACTAGGAATAATAAATAATAATACAGTGCATACATTCATCTTCAACATTGATATCATAATATCTGTCAATAATCATAGTGAACTAAAAATAATAGGCCTGTAACCACTTTAGAGACAAAGCATCAAAAAGCATTCACATCTATATAGTATATTCATATATAGTATATTCATTACTTTTCAGCATTTATGTATAATAATATCCCTTAATAATCATATTCTTTTGCAAGCTAATACAATTGTCCATTTTTCAGAATGTTCATGATATATTATTTCGGTCTAATGTACACGATGGTGTCATAAAGAGTTTGCAGTTATAATCTTGCAAAATGTCATCAAGAATATTTACAGAGATTTGCACAATAAGAGTATATTGTAAGTAAAATGGTGTATCAAATTATCTATACATTGTAACATAACTCATGTGAAGGTAGGAGATGTTCTGTTATACATCAGCCTGTTGCAGGAACTTTCCAAGGCTAATTTGCATTTCGGCCTCTTTACTGCTCATTATTGCTATAAACTTATCTGTGTCATCAAGTGATCTAAAGTTATTTATCAGATTTTCTGCTATCTGAAATAGTTCATTACGGTTGCTCTGATTGCTTGGGCAAATAATCAGGCAGTGTATTTCATCTTCAGTCATATTTAAGCTACATTTCTCACAGATTCTATCTTCTGCCGGAATTTTTGGCCGTTGATGGCGACCCGTTTCTATACGTAGGCTATGCGAGCTTGTTCTAAATCTGGCAATTTTGGTTATGATTTTACCGCTATGATATTAAGAAAAGTAGGAATTAATTGTGATTCAACATAATATCAATTTATATTTTATTTGTAATAAGTAATAGCAAGTAATATATAGACAGTGGATATTGAGAGACCAAAATTGAGTTTTATTGACCGAAGCAGTAATATTGGTCGAGGCTATAGGCCTAGGCCAATATTACCTGCTAAGGTCAATAACTCAATATAGGTCGACTCAACATCCACACATTCCACTATCTGTTATATTCTGCACCATAATTTTCATACTTCTACATATTTGTAAAAATTGTCTTTTCTGAACATACATTATATAGATAGTGGATGGTGAGGAGACCAATATTCAATTTCAATTCAATTCAATTTTATTCCAGATGCAAACAGGATACATGTATGTATTGAAACAATAAAAATAACAGTTACATCTGGGGGCAGATGTCGGGTGGACATATTTTGCCCAATTACAATACATAAATTGAATAATACAAGTAGGGAGAACATGAACAGCATGAACAATAACAAGTTCTTTTTTTTTTAAAAGAAAACAAAAAGACTAGGGCTAAAAATAAAAACATTGTAGGATTAATATTATTTGATATACATACATTAAGTTTAATAATAAGTGACAACATATTCAGGAAGTGTACCAGTGATAAAAACAAAACAGGAAATAGTTTACAGAAAATCGGGTAGGTTATTAATATTTAAATATTGTTTGGTCTTTTTTTTAAATGAGTTTAAAACAAGGCAATAAATATATTGAGTTTTATTGGCTGAAGCAGTAATATTGGTCGAGGCCGTAGATATTTAATTTTTTTGTATGACATATACTTATTTTTTCCCATTATTTACAATGGTCATATTTATAAAATGATAAATTGACATTTCAAAAAGTTTCCATTTCCTCCTGCCAAGACCTTCCCTTAAGTAACAGGCAATTAAGTGCATTGTTGCTGCTAAGAACATAGGGGCACGCCAATATCACTCTCCACACATCAATAACACTTTTAAGACACCAATATCATTATTTATTGGCTTGTCATGTGACTGATCTCCTGGTACATGATTGGCCTTAAATTTTTGATGCAGAATATACTTTTTTATACGAAATATACTTAATTTTTCCCATATTTGCAATGGGCATATTAATGAAACGATAGATAGACTTTCCAAGGAGTTAAATTTTGCCAAACACAGCCTTGCCCTTAATAATTGGCAATTAAGTGCATGGTTGCTGCTGAGATCATAGGGGCACGCCAATATCACTCTTCAGTCTCCACTAGACAATAACACTTTTAAGACACCAAAATAATTATTTATTGGCGTGTCATGTGACTGATCTCCTGCTACATGATTGGCCTTGAAATTCTGATGGAGAATATTGGTATATATAGGTTTTTCTTGTATGACTCGTGCTGGAGACCAGCCTCTGTCTGGGTCTCAGTCTCGGAATGATATGCCTCGGTCTAAGTCACAACTACATCAGTAAATTCACCTTGACCAAAGAATACTGTGGTAGCCTCATAAATGGCTACACAATATTCTGTGTTTTACCAATACCAATAGTATCCTTGCAGAGTCATCTGTATGCATTCTGTGTGCCTCAGAACTTCGCTGGCTCATCTGTCCAATGTTATTGCCTGTGCTCTGTCTGTTGGCCAATAACAAGGCAAGCTTGCTGCATGAAAATACACAATTTGGACCAATATATTCTCGTCTTACTAGTTGCTTGTATAGAACCACATCTATATGACTAGCTAACATGGTTGGTGTTGCAAATTCTGAGGGTTATTGTGTACTGGACTACTTGAAATTATAGATCTTTGCAGATTAGCAATCGAAACAGTTTCAAAATGAAAATTCAATGTGGTTGTGATTTAACCATCCTCCCATGCAGTACTCTGCCCACACAGCAGCCCTCAGCCACTATTCCGGGCACTGACATAGTTTGCCTTCTCAGCCAATCAGCTAACGGGATTCAAAAACCCTAAGGGCGTAATTTATGTGACCTTCCAATTTGAGGACAAGGAATCTTTATAGGGAGGTCATTTTGAATATTTTAACCTGCCAACCACAAAAATAGCAACCCCTTAAGGGATAACAGATGGGCTATTTTGAGTATTAGAGAAAAGACAGTGTTATAAACTCCCATTAAAAAAGTAGTTTACACCATTTTGAAAACAACAGGGATGTCACATGCCAGGAATGACCAGTAGCTCGTGAATATCCAATTTTTACCCCAAATAGTTACTTTTGCAGCCTGTGTGGGCAGGGGCTGTCTTGGCAGGGTGGATTTAACTTGCTTAATAATATTTTTGTGATTTGTTTGTTTCAGTTATTGCATAATCAGTTCATTCAGCATGTATCATTCATAAGATCATAGCTGTGAATAAACAAACAGACTTACTGGATTAAGGTATGAACATATAAAGAAGTTTGGAGACCAATAGGTAACTGTCAATGATGGTGCAAAGTGCGTCTGCAAATTGAAAAAAAAAGGATAAAATCAATTTTTCCTGTGCACAGCCCATCTGCAAAGAGCTCTAGATAAAGGCCTTGAGAATATTTATAATATATTTATATACTGTTACATGGATTGTGTTGTATTGACCAGAGTATTCTCCCTCCCAGGCCATTTTCCCGAGGTCCACCAGGGTCACTGCAAAAAAAAATCCATGTTATAAATAATGTTTTTATTCCATGACCACTGACCAAAAAAAATATTTTTTTAATCTTGACTTTGAAATATTACAACCATCAAAAATATTTCAGCTGAATGAATGACTGAAGTTAGAATTTTCACTATCTATCTAAAGTAAATCCCTCACTTGCTTTCAAAATATGCAAACCACTTAATTTTTACCAATGAATGTTATGGTGATACTTTTAAAATGACAAACTGTAAAATAAAGGAACGCATTTTTATACTAATCCCCTTAATAGGTAATTAAGTGCATTGTTATTGTTGTTCTCACATAACCATGCAGGCAGACATAAACAACCAGGCAGATTTGACCAAATGGGAAGATAGGAGGTAAAATACAAGGGAAAATATTAGGGATAATATCAAAAGCCATGAAATAACAGTTTGACCTAATTTAATTAAATATAAATGTACAGGAGTTATCTCCCTGGGCAGTTTTGGTGTTATTAGGGACAATACATGACTAGTCATGGAATAATTCTAAGAATTTGGAAATAGGTTTTCTTTCTTTTTTTTCTAATCTTGAAAAAAACTTTCTTGTTTGTCATACACTTTATGTCAGATGTTTCCATCTGACGAGTGAAGTAGCTCTTTGCATAAATTGATGTTGAAAAATAACAGTAACTGTTCTCTTGTTTGTAAATTGCCTGCTGTGGGCTATTGTGTACCTTTGTAGTTTGTACTTTACAAAGATCTTTACAAATAGGCTTATTCATTCACTCATCTTCAACGGAACAGTAGCCCTGGGCTATTAATTATGAACGATTTATAGAAACAAGAACGAAGATTAATTGATTTATTGGACAATAGAATAAACTAATCAAGGTAGGCCAAAATATTACAATTGTTGGTCTGTGACTTGTGTTTATATAAGTAGGCTTCTAGGTTCTATGTTCCAACTCAATTTAGGGCGTACAAATCACTTTCAATAAAATAAACCTTGCAAAACGACCACCATGTCAACATCCTAATTGAACCTGAATTTCATCCCAGTTCGACCAAGAATTCTTCCTCAGATATGCATTTTCCATAGTAGAATTTCACTGCGGATTATACTAACCACTCCAAACACGAGGTGGAGCCTATTTATTACTAAAGGCGTAAAGCTCCATCTAGTGGTGCGTAGCTGAGTGATAAGTTGCTCAGCAGAGCATAGACTGAGATAAAGCTCCTCTCCTTGCAAACTTGGTCTATAAAGTAAAGTAAGGATTATGTCACCAATTTTATTTTATTCAAAGCAACCTTTTGATGAGTAATGAAATCACAAAGTTATTGGTTTGATAAACTTCTGCATTGGTGATTTTTTAAAAGCTTGCTTCATATGAGCGCAGCTCATGGCTGCCAAAGGCAGCCATGAGCGAAGCTCACTTAGCACAAGGACGGCTCATTCTGTGTGGTGCTCCTGTCTACAGTGACTGCCTGAACAGGAAGTGCCTGTAGTTGCCATAAAAGTGGAGCTAGTAGTTTAGTCAGAGTTTAGTTTGGTAAATAATTAAAATACCTCAAATATCTTCCAAATTAGCTTTAAAATTTCAGTGTTGTCGTATAACAACCTCCAATTACATATTTCAGGGATTTAAATCAACATGTGTATCAATATTGGACATAATTATTTCCATACCCCTGATTGCAAGAAGTGACTGAAAATTAAAAGTCAACACAAAAGTTAATGACTTAAATGGCTCACCAAGAACTTGGCAAGAAGGAAATCATAACAACACTTAAGGTTACATAATCTTCATTAACTATCAACAAATTATGTAACAGTCTAATAGTAAACAGTCATCTCTGAATAGCTATGGTTTTATTGATCTCAGTTATATAACATCAACAATTTAACATATACCTATCTATCTATCTATCTATCTATCTATATATCTATATATCTATAGATCTTATCTATCTATTCTTTCTATCTGCCCATTTTCCAAGTCCTTTAAAAAGATAAATTGGCCTTCTGCATGGAAAGTTGAAGATAATGCAGTAGTTCTATGACAGTGCTGCGCAAATTTCATGGCAGTGCCATTTACATATTAATATGTAAATGGCACTGCCATGAAATTCGCGCAGCACTTAAAAAGTTTTTTTAGGACTTATAGTTTTACCATACTATCATTAAATTTATTTAATATTCAATGTATGAAAGGCAGTTATGTTACTGTTTCAAAGAAATTGAAAGACAGATATTAAAAAATACACAGAAATTTACCTATACTAGAAACTATTAGAAAGATAAAATAGATAAAAAAAAGAATATATAGATAGATAGATAGATAGATAGATAGATAGATAGATAGATAGATAGATACATACATACATACATACATACATACATACATACATACATACATACATACATACATACATACATACATACATACATACATACATACATACATACATACATACATACATACATACATACATACATACATACATACATACATACATACACACACACATAGGATAGCAAATAAATAGGATTAAGGATAAATAAAATTGATAGATAATCAGCTAAATAGTAAAAAGGAAGGCAACACTGAGAGCTGCCGAATTTAAGTCTATGCTAGATTGTTGATATTATATAATAGTGATAACAAAAACAACAACATGATCTGCATGTAAATTAATTGCTCATTGTTACATAATCATCAGTTGACAAAGATTATGTAACTTTAATTTTGTTGTTTTCTTGTTGTCTGTTTTGAAATGAAATGAATCACATGTTAATAATATAATTTAGCTTTTCAAGGCTTATAATTAACTATTCCATAAAAATTATAGATACAGGGAATATTACTGGAGAATATTGACTTTTTAAGACACTTTTGAATATGAATATGTCATGTTTTGTTAAATTCGAAACTAAATCATTGATAAGAAGCTGGTCCCACTTGACCTAATTTCCTGTTGTCGACCATTGATGTTGAGACCATCACTGCACTTAATTTTGAAACCTTTCTTGTGCTAAATTTCGCTTCGCGAAACGGCCTGCGGCCGTTTCGCTGCGCGAATATAAATGGTATTTTTTTAATGATGGTTTTGAATTAGAGCTGTTTGCGGATAAGCGGTCCAAACAGTTTAAAAATTATCTTTCAACTTGGCATTGTAATGCCACTGGCTTAAAAAAGGTTTTTGTCAGTTTTACTTTAAATCAATTGATTCAGTGCTTATCATATATGGCAGCATAGGCGACAATAAACAAACTAATTGAATAACATAAGATACCTCATCATATAAGAAGATTAGGAGACCAACAGAAAACTGTCGATGATGTGGCAAAGCCAGTTTGCAAATTGAAAATAAGAAAATAATTTTTTTCCAGTGGACCGCCAATCCACAAAGATCTATAATTGGCTTGTCCTTTTCAGATAGAACTTTCTTAATTTCAATTTGGTCCATGCAGTTTAAGTTGAAAGTTAATGCATCCCTGTGTTTTAGTTTACAGATGGCACTGCTCAAAAAATTCATTCTTGAAGGCTAATTATTTTTTACGATAGTAATTTTCTGATAAATATACAACATAAACAAAATGCTGAATGCCTTTGGATGCCAATAAAAATGCTTAGGTCAACAATAGTCCTTTGCTTATCTTTATTGGGAGGATCCTATTTCGCTTTTCCTGTTGTTTTTTCTCAGTACCGGAAAACAGGAGTGATAGCCCAATAACATATGAAGTGGAGCTGGCCAGCTGGGTCTCCCTGACAATGTGAGTATCAAGAGTTAAGACTTTCAAAGCTAGTTAGATAGATAGATAGATAGATAGATAGATAGATAGATAGATAGATAGATAGATAGATAGATAGATAGATAGATAGACACACAGATAGATAGATAGATAGATCGATGGATAGATAGATCGATAGATAGATCGATAGATAGATATTGAATTATAATAAAATGTACTTCAGTTTTGAAGTTTAAAGAGAGCTCTATGCAGGGAGAATTACAGAAGACAAAAAACGAGTGCTCACAGAAAAGCTGTTGGTGGCCATCAATGACCTCACAACAGGCCCTGTCCATTGAAATAAGCTGTCAACTTGTCATTGAGCAAGTGGTGACCTCATTGATACTCAGTTGGTCACTCGTTTTGATAGCATTGCAAGTATAGGCTATGACCTCATAAATTGCTTATGACTGATAGAGTTAAAAAATGGCATGGATACATTGGATAGGGTTATGACCTCACAAGGAACATTTCAGTCCAATTCTATAAACACTCGTTTTTCGTCTGCTGTAAGTAAGTACCTACATAGTTTGGCTTGGGGACTTGGGAAAAGTTTTTTTTTTTTCATAAAAGGTTTAAATATATAATCAACAAAAATGTACCACACTGCAATATTGCAACATACATAATACATTTCGGGAAAGTCCCAAATGTTGTCTTATCGAATATTGTGTGGGTGAAGAAACCGAAGTACGAAACTTCACAAACTTTTTATCAGTTGTTTTATTGATGGAAGCATATAAAGCATGGTTACAGTAGGCCTAACTTGGGGCTATACTAATGGAGCGAGGGTAACATCTTTTTAAGATGAGGATAACTTCCTGTTTATACCAGAAAGCAGTTGTTGCCATATTTTCCAATATCTCCAACTCTCAAGAGCATTAACAGCAAGTCAGGGGAGACCATTATATAACCATGGGGGGGGGGGGTTGGAGTTTTTTTAATGAATAATTTCTTGCTCAGTTTTGATGAAGTCTTTTGGGCTGGTTTGAAAGAAATAATTTCTGACCTGGGTATAAATAACTACTGCTGCCTTACCATAAAATAAATAATTTCCTCCAAGGAAAATTCCAACCCCCCCCCCCCCCGGAATTAATGGTCGCGCCTTAAGTAACTAAAATGGCCTGTTCACTACTCTCAGAATGGAGATAGAGGAAATTCTAAGACAGAATTAATAAGATACAAAAAAAAGTTGCCCATTGCCTGAGGCAATTCCTGTTATTTGATACAGAAAAGACCAGGAAATCTCAATCTCTTGCAGAAGTGTGGTAAAAGAAGTTTAATTCCTTACTTTTCTAACCGCGAGTTGCTGAGCTGGTATAGTAGGATAGATCATTCGGAATTTACGTCCTTTATTTGTGCACTTGAGAGGCTAATTGAGTCAGCAGGGGGACACAGCAATGAGTCGAATAATGATGACTGCTGTCCTACACAAGTCTATGTGACCATGTGCCGACCAGGAGTTGGAATCGAATCCTGGACCCAGACGCCCAATGTGCTACAAACCTAGCTAACCTTCCTCCAGAGTTAGAAGTAAGCTGAATTGATCTCTTCACTGCAAAATTTGAAATTTCAAGTCAGCTTAAATGATTGAATGAGATGGTTGCACAATTCCTTTGATCTAACATAGCTTGTTGTTTCAAGTTATGACAAAAAACAGATAATCATAACATATAATATTATGTTAGCTGAAAGGAATTGTACACCGATCTCACTCAATCATTCAAGCTGACTCAAAATTTCAAATTTTACAGTGTATCAAGTTTCTATCTACAGACACTAATTTTCTTTCAAATCGGAGTGTGATATCAGCATTTATCTTGATTTACATAAATTTACATTAATTCTCCCCTAATTGATTTAATGGAGGAGTGGGTGGCAATGGGTGTTGGGTATTTTTGATATCCCATATTCTTTTACATTAGTTTCCTGTAGGGTCCAGTTTGTTTATCAAATACAATGATATGATTCGGACCACTTAGCCTCCGCATTCCGATCCAAAATTTGCCTCATTCCGGAGTTTCATTTTTCTTCTCTTGATAAGGCACCGGAACAACTTGTCAAAGAAAAACAGCAAAACGTGTGCGTGGTGTCTAATTTTGGCTCACTTCAAAATACTGCTATGTTTTTGTCAATCCTGAAAATGCATTCAGAAATGTGAATAATTTGTGAAAATTAATATTATTTCAATAATATACCTATTATATTTTCCATGTTTAATTGGAAGGAGGATTAGCTAAGTGATGGCTGGGCTGCCTATCACTTGGTCCAGGGTTCGAATCCAGCTCTTACCGGGTCACTTGGCCGTATGTTTGACAGCAATTTCATCGCCCTTTATACCTCATTGCCGTGTCCTCCTCCTGTCCTAATTAGCCTACTAAATGCATAAATACAGGACGTAAAGCCCCAATCATCCATCTATTCTATGCTTTATTGAAATAGGATCAAAAAGTTGTACCAACATATATTTACTACACAATCGCCAACATGAGCAATATAGCAATAAATTTCACAGGTCTTAAATTTACGATGTCAAAAAAGCGTAATGAATGTTGTTTTCTCATGTGAAGTACAATGTAACATCACTGGAATGTGCAATAATGACTGAAGAAAAAAGAAAAAAGAACCACCGAACATGTGTTGTATAACATTAATCAAGTTATCATTATATGTGATGTACAATGGGTGTTGCCTTTTTGCATGTTTTCATTTGAAGAAGTCATAGATTTGAGATACTATATAAACTATAGAGCTTTATTGTAGGATTAGACTCATTGAAAATAACTGTCGTGCTTGGCTTGTAAAGGCTTTGCCACATCATAATACATTTCAAGTTTCAACTGTACCGATTTATTCAGACCAGGCGTCCACTAGGGCTAGGACAATACCAGGAATCTTCAGGAAATTTAAAATAAAATCTACAATTCCCCATCCGCTTAGCAACCTGTCATTGTTTTTCCTGAATGCTCCCTGGATTTCTGCACCTTATAATTCATTATTAAGCGAAAATAATGTCCTGACCCTACGTTTGCCCTGGACCAAACTTTGAATGCTGAAATTAACTTCATTTTACATGTACCTGCAGCAACTTGTCCTTGTTGTCCTAACGATGCCCTCAGAGCTCTTTGCAGATTGGCAGTCTATGTGGTCTATGCAACGTCATTGTCAGTTTTCTGTTGGTCTCCTAATCTTCTTATTTGATGAAGTACCTTCCTTAAGTCATTTAACTAGTTTGTTTATTGTCATCTATTCTTCTATACATGATAAGCACTGAATCAACTAATTAACCATAAGTGACACAAACGTGTTATCGTGTAGACAGGGTTTAGGCCGAAACCCTCTCCGTTGTCTCCTCTGGTACGTGGTGTTGGCCTTCGTTCTTCCCAGTCCATGAATTAAAATTACAACAGTACATAGTCTGCTCATATCTCCCTCAGCCGGCCAGCGACATGCAGCAATGCGCCGAGTAAAGAAGACTTATATTCATATAGACAGACGCACAAAGACAGATGCAAATACAATTAATACATAGTACATAAGTTGTTTAGTACAGTAAGTAGAGTGGGTCGGGGCAAAAAGCCCGGGTTAGGCGAGAGGCCCCCCCAGGCTAATATACAAACTTACATTTTTGGTGCGTTTATCTATTGATAGGATTGAAGCTAGAGGCGCAAACAGCACCAAACCATTGTAGAAATTAAAGAAACAAAAAAATGTGCATGGTTTTTGTAACTTTGACTAATTCTTTGAAAGGGGTTGCCAGAAATAACTTTGGAAATTTTTTAAATTATAACCGATATCTGCATTGCTTCACTTTATGACTGTCACATAAATATGATATGGATCATGTTTTTTGCATTTTAGTTGAAAATATAGAGGTCAAATTGAAATATGTGGGTTTGGGGCGAGAGGCCCCACATGATATGGGGCATGAGGCCCCCTTCACTGGGGGTCGAAGCTGCTTCAGGAACCATTTAATAATGTGTACTTTACCTTAAATCTTGATAGAATAGCTAATTAGAATAGAAAAAATTTGGCCCGAAATTGAAACAGGGCACAAAATATTAAAAAATAAAAGTATGAACAGAAAAATTCTGGAATTCAGAAAAAGTTAATAGAATGCCCTAAAAAGGATAGAAGAACCCTAAGAAATAACTTTTAGGCTGAATGCACTCGCAAAAAAAATTGTCATAGGATCATAATAGGGGGGCTTCTTGCCCGATGGGTGGGGTAAGAAGGCCATTTTAATTTTTTTACAAAAATGGCCGTAACTCCTTTATTAAAATTGGCAGACATTTGTTTCACTAGTTATTAGTAGAGTCAAGTGATCCCTTCCTGACAGCATAAGCATTCAAATAATCGCCCATAAAAAGTAGGTCAAATAGCACCTCGAAGTTAAGGGGGGCCGCATGCCTCGACCTACTCTGCACACACTTAAAACACAGTCAAACGCCTTGTAAGACTCAAGAGGACATCTAGGGAACAAAATAAATATTCATAATTGAGAGGATACCGAGCTCGGGGGAAGATACAGGGAAGGGTACCAATTCAATAACCTCCAAATATCTCTATCGCATGATGTATTTCCATCCTGCGCATATATAAAATGTAGGCTACTCGTACTTGGATTTTCTCACATTTTGTATTGGCATCTGCATGCAAAAATAGTCAGTTCATGTATAAAACTGAGACAATTGCTGTATAGGAATCATGATTGAGGTTTAAGTCAACATGTTTAATTTCTGTAATTGACCAAATATGTGCTCAGAAAGCGCACAGTCCGATTAGTATAAGAGGCATCCTCCCAAAATCTAATTTTAACATTTCCGGCAAAGAATAATTTTTGTATCTCTATTTTTATGATAGCTTGCTCCATATATGTTGAAAGATTACACAATTTTTTGCCAGAAATGTATTGTGAAAACAAAGAGCATCACACCATTCATATTTGTCGCATTTACGAAATTCTGTGCTGTCGAAGGTTAAATCCTACATCAATGTTGTGAATATAATGTATTGAGAAGAATTCGTAACCTGCAATATGCATTATGCCGCCTCAACCAAACTAAGCTTTGACTAAATAGAATGACATATTTGTCAAAAACTCAGGTGGTCTTCGAAAAACTAATTAGTTGAATTGCATCATTGAAAATGGACCAGTTATTTTGCCTCGGATTGGAAAGTTCAAATATTCAGACGGCTGGACAGACACAAACTGACCAGTGGAATTTCGACCAGTCAGTACTTTGGGCAATGTAAGTGAAATGGGCAGCACTTCTTCAGTGATATTTACTTCTGCTTATCTACAAATATCCACAAATAAATTGTGTTATTAATATCAAAGAAGTTTGTTTTTCTCAGAAGTTACCAAGTCCAAGAAATGGAGCATTTTAGTGGCAATTAATAGCAACTCCGAAGCAAAAAGAAACACAGAAAAATTCTGGAAAAACAAAACACTTAGTACAGGAGTTATTTTGGTCATAATTTAGCTACGCAAATAGCTGCTGCACATCAAGTAGTTGTGTTGGGCGAGCATTTTTGAGCGATATTGAGTGAAATCGAGAATGGTTTATCGCCATCTTAATGTGGTCAGCTCGATTTTTGCTGGTTGTCTTCCTGTTCTGACAGGAAAACCATCCTCAGATATCCTACTACAAAATGGAATGAAATGATAGGAATGTAGTGTATATGAAACTCAGCCATGAAAAAGAAACAAGACAATGTAAAAATAGTGATACTATGACAGGAAGGAATGTTGACTGTGTTGATTGGTGCTGTGGGTGACCAAACATAGCCACAATCATTCATTGATGAATTTCTGACTTCCAGAAAGTTCCCATGCACTAAAACATCAGAGGGTCGTAAAATATAATATAGACAGATTGATCGACAGACAAACAAGAAAATAGATACATAGATAGACAAAGATAGAGATAGCAGCCTGTCATCCATGCAGGTATGGAGAAATACCCCATATTGAGGTAGAGATAGATAGATAGATAGATAGATAGATAGATAGATAGATAGATAGATAGATAGATAGATAGCACAGGCATTACAATCATTTTGAGAAAAAAGCTTGTCACCGCATGTGCTATCTATCTCGTGATAGATAGATAGATATATAGATAGATAGATAGATAGATAGATAGATAGATGGATAGATAGATAGATAGATAGATAGATAGATAGATAGATAGATAGATAGATAGATAGATAGATAGATAGATAGATAGATGGATAGATAGATGGATAGATAGATAGATAGATAGATAGATAGATAGATAGATTGATAGATAGATAGATAGATAGATAGATAGATAGATAGATAGATAGATAGATAGATAGATAGATGTAAATTGGTGGCCTCTTGCATCGGTGCTGATTTCTCCTTTCACCTCCCTCAGCTCAATGTTCTCCTCTGGAATTTTATTATGGATCCTGTTCCTTTGATCATAAATAAAAGGAGTCAGATATAACAAAAATTTCACACATGTCTATTTCTATTATGATGAAAATTTAGAAATGTCCTCTGTAACACAATGACATTTCTTAGCATATTTGTAAAGAACAACATACCAAACCACTTTTGACAGTTATACCCACTTAAAAGATTATAACCCCACCCTGATCACAGGATATCACATACCTCAGCCATATGCTTAAAGTAAACTTGGTTATAGAGCCCAATATTGACCACTGGCTAAATCTTTTAAGTACATAGTTATGATAGCTTAGGCATATACCTGTATCAGGTACAGCAAACCATGAGGAATAAACAGTTTATCTTACACAAAATCCCCATTTATTCGTATTTACTTACCATATCACATCTTTGCCCAGATTCCATATTATGAATTATTCACATTTTTGCTCATTTGTTCCCATTTTTCACGACATAAAAGGGCACTTAGCAGTTATAAGCTGACTGTACCCCAAGCACGAAGTGATGGAATCATTGCATAACATTATGTAAGGGATCCAATTTCACCCCTGAGTCCTCAAAGTCAAAGGCACATATGACCTGCAAAGATCCCTGTAACACCTTTAAACTGGACAAGGGGGGACATTGACACTTTTTGCTTAGAGTTGATAGGCCTATATTTATTAAACCTGTCTTTCAAAATCATTTGGGAAGTTATGTTGTTTGAGTTTGCTAGTCTTAGAGTGCTTTTATCTTTTTCTTTATTTTCAAATCAAGGTCCTGTTTATCACATTTACTGTTCATGCATCTTCAGTATTTTCTATAAATCAATGTGCCTACTGCCTCGAAACAATTCAATGGGTTGCTAACATCTTCTTAGCCCTAAAACCTAAGTTTGATTCCTAGCTTGCATACTTTGTTTTGACGAGCCATTTCCATGTACCTCATCTTTTCACCATGATCCACACATGTCCTAAGATACATTGATTAATCCCATGACCAGGTTTCGACTACATCTGAACACTATAAATTATAATCCCACTGTAATCCCTTCTTGTCCTTTTACATCGATGAACCCTTGACACTACACAAAAGGTTCATGACTTTAATGAACTTTTGGCTATAATCCCTGTCTGTCCTATTACATTGGATTAAACCCCAAAACTGTAATTAGTGCCTGTCCTTTCAATCAATTAAGCCTCAACACTGTAATCCCTGCCTGTTCTATTACATCAATTAAGCCTCAACACTATAATCCCTGTTTGTCCTATGACATTCACCCAGAGAATCTACCCTAGACAAGTCCCTTAATCGGGACATATTATAATAACACCTTGCGTCAGAAGGTCGACAAGCCAATCAGCATGCAGTATTTCTCTCCTCACTTTGAAAGTTTACCGGCAATTTACAAACACTATTAGCTTCTCAGAGACTTTTGACCTATCATTTTGAAGGTCTCAGAGAGATCTATCTACCCATGTATCGCACCTCTAAACATTACAGAAATGTGCGACACAGCGAAATCGTCCTCATTTGCATAACATGCTTGAAAGCTGATCATTGGTGAGCTTTGCGGACATGTCTGACTTAATCACTTAAGGCTTTGCTGAAGTCATTACATTAGATTAAACCCCACAACTGTAATCCCTTCCTGTCCTTTTAAATCAATGGAGCCTCAACACTATAGTCCATGTCTGTCCTATTACAGAGGATTACACCTCAAAACTATAAAATATTTCACTTTTTGGCCTTTTGCATTAATTACTGTAAATTCAATAAGTATGAGTTCCTGCAATAAGCCAGTGAAACGTGGCTAATGTACTTCATGTGATTGGTTGAGAGACTGAATTTCGTACTATAAAACTAATTTGAATAGCGATCACAAAACGTATAACAAGTCCAGTTGACGTGTTTGGTGGTGGCTAATCTTGTGTACAAAGTACTACAAACCAAACTCAGCTGCTCACTGGAGCAGAATTGTTACGTTTTTCACAGGTCAACATAAAGATTCAGAGAACGATTTATGGCTTATTGACAAATCAGAGAAGCTTAAAATGCTACGTAGATAGTGAGAAAACTATCCATGAAAACTCATACTAATTATCCCCCATGCTATGGCATGGAGGATATGGTTTCAGTCTCCATGTCATGGTTTCCATCAAAAATCTCCAATGCCTCATCATGCACAAAGTTCATACTTTCCACAGGTTCTTATAACTCCATTAGCTTGTCAAATCTACAATTAAATCATACAAATGTAGGAAGCTAACTTATTTCCCAGCTATCCTTGTGAGCATGGCTGGGACTGCCACCATTTCTAAATTTGGTAAGCCAGGCCATTCATAGGTGTCACCACATGCAGGTTTGCACTATTGTGCCCCTAGTGGTGTTCATGGAACTACACATTCATGAAAACTGTGGGAATACACTACTGTTTGTGGTTGATGTAGATTTTGCAGGGCATGGGGGATGTGGAGCCAGTACCTGCTCTTGTTGAATCTGCAGTAAGCCTCAATTTACACTATAATCCATGCCTTTCCTTTTACATTGATGAAGCCTCAACACTGTAATCCCTGCCTGTCCTTTTACATCAGCAAGCCTCAATGCAATTAATTAATTATTAAGCCTCATTACCATGCCCACGGCAGTCATAAAAATTGCTGTTGTCCCTTCTTCGACTATTATTTATTCTTTAGTATAATAATACTGTTTTAAGTATGTCACCTACGCAATACAACAAAACTTCGAAACAGAGAAATTAGGAAATAAAAATAGATGTAACTCAAGTGGACTAATGCCCCTGGAAGGTCATCAGTCCCTAAACTGCCACCTCTCTTTTATTCTGTGACTGTGCACTTTATTTGATAGCAGAATAACTCTAGGAATGTTGTGATTCTTTCCTGGGGTGTGGTGCCCCTTTGAGTGGATTATTGGCCACGTGGTACAAATAAACACCCTTAAAAAGGGTGGGGGTCAGGTCACGAGGGGGGCCATTTATGAAAGAACGCAATAAAATGTTCATTAAACGACATGTAATTCTTTGTCAAAAAATAATTTCAAACATATTTTTGGTACTTCAAACAATTATTATGGTATTTTCTTCTTTTTTTGGTACTTCATTTTGTAGTTGTGAGAGAAACATCTGTTATGCAAATCAATAATGTCTTTTTGTGTCTTGCAATTTTCATTGTACCTGAACTCGAAGTATTACAGATATCGTGACTTGAAATATGAAGAATATATTCCCATAAGGAAGGGAAATCGGTGTGCGTCAAATGCAATGAGACTTTATTCGCTGAGCTTAGGTTGGATTTGGGATGAATTACCTGCAACTACATGGATGTTGGACGGCAGTTTCAATCATTCTATGCCTCATTGCTGTGTCTTCCTCCTGACCTTATTGGCCAACACTGTGCATAAGTGAATAAAAACAGAATTTGAAGTCCTAATCATTCATCCGTCAATTCCCAGTTTTGTAGAACCCCTGTAAAAAAAAAAAATTAATTTTATACACAAACCAATAAAACCATAATCAAAGATTCAAAATCATTTGCTCTAATTCATTCAGTCTTTTCTGGCCACATGTGCAGTTTGTCACATGGCAGTGGCTAAAATTGTACAAAATTGTAGAAAAAGTTTTGGTGATCTTGTTGCTATAGTACCATTTAGCTAATGTTATGCTGACTGTTATTTTGACCTTCGGGATGCTGCTGCCAATCTGATACTGCTACTATGTATAAGTGTGGCAAATAAAGACTTTTTATAGTGAAATTATTAGCAATTTGGTTGGAAAAAGCGCCACAATATCCTCCTTTCCATTAATTAAAAATGCATTAATATTGTCCATGTGCCTATAATCAAATGAACAGAATTGGGAATGTTACAAAAAATAGTGTTTAATTGGCAAAGGAATGGACAATTAAAAGGGGACTCTAAAGCTCTTTGCCTTTTTGTATTTTTTGCCTTTGTAAAGAAAACATGGCCCACCCACACTTGTAAAGGATACACGAATCTTGCATGTAGAAAAACAAAACAATCGTGAAGACAATTTGTTACTAGAAAGCTTAAGACAAATGCCACCATCTCTGCTTGTCATCCCAAGAGCCGCTAAACTGCTCTAATACTGACATTTGTTGACTGATTAGTATTTATGTAAACTATTTGTGTCTTTCTTTGCTTTAAGGTTCAGGTTTTGGGTTCGAAGTCCTGGGTCCTCCTGTATATAGCTCAGTCATTATGCTGTCTTAGGGGAGATACTTATGGTCTCGCACGCGTGGTGTATACTGTACAGTTCCTGTCAAAAGTTTGGAAACCCTGTCTTGTTTTTTTATTGGAATAGAGTAAACTACTTTCTGAGGAGAGAGCTTGTCAGAGCACATTGCCAGCCAGTTGCAGTCTTTCATACCTTATTATTATCCATCCAATAACTATGTATCCTTCAGTTTTTTTCCACAGACCGACAGCATGAGGTCATGCTGGTTCAGGATAGCTATTGGTCTGGCAGCTCTGTGTGATGCGCAGCTGAAGAGCATGACAACGTGCTGACAAGCAAATCAAATTGGCTGGTATAATTAGCAACAAAAAACAATTAATGCAAATCCTTAACAGTTTCATGTCACTGGAATTTTGTTGGTTTTTGTTATTCATTGCACTTGAGTATCCAAACAGTTGGTCAAGTTTCAGTTATAGTTTTGGGTTCCTGGTGATTGAGCATGGCGATATACTGCATTGACCTTCAAGCTGGGATTCAACCAGCTGTGAGATTTAGTGAAAGACTTGTTTGTGTTTTACAGCTTTTCACTAAACTCCTTCCCCAGCTGAGTGACATGCATTCAGTTGATGCATATTGAGGACAGGTATTGGGATCAGATGTTCTCTGTTACCTATTATAAAACCTTCCTCTTCTACTTCCCATCTTCTTCCGATAAGATTCCAAATCAAGCCACCCTGGAATCACATGGCATGCTTTGAGTATCCATGTACTCCATTGATTAAATGATAATAATGACACTGGAGCCTTCACAGTGTTAATTTAGTACAATTTAAGAGCAACTGCTCCCGACCAATGAGAATGTTCATATAGCTTGACATCACCAAAAAAGCCTTGCATGACATACAGTTTTTCTACTCACACCTCAACTGACCAATAGCCACCCAGTCTCAGCATGACATCAAGCTTTCAGTCTATGAAAAAAAATTGAAGGATACATAGTTATTGGATGGATAATAAATATAACCATAAAACTATCACCATTGTCTGCAGGATGTTCTTTGCAGTTGAGTTCACAATATGGGTTTTAGAAAAGAAATTGTGAAATTATCTTCTACCTTCGAACCAAATTCAATTCTGAAATTTAAATTTGAATCTACATTTTTATCACAGGTTGGTGTGCATAAATTGACGATAATAAATTATTAATAATCACCGAGGCCTAATGATGATTGTAGGGTATTATTCATCCAGCCATTTCCATATGAAGATAACAGTCACGATTCAAGATCACACTTCTACAAATAGGTTTAGAAGTTTAGTCAATCCAAAAATATGTCCAAAAATAAATTCCAGCATTATCTTTGTGTGTGAAACACTAGACAACAATGTATACACTGGGAGACAAGGATTTGATGTGGATCTTCTAGAAAAGTAAAAATAACAAAACAAAATCACTTAAGACTTTACAAGTCACAGAATACTTGACATACAAAAAAAAAACAATCCTACTGTAAAGAGGTGTAAGCTAATTTTTAAAGTTACAAGTCAGGAACTTAGATAGACCACCCACAAATAGAACTTACTACTCAAGTTATCTCTTTTAAAGTTTTTTTCTTACTTCTTTAGCTTTGTAAGTTTTGCATATTTGTTAAGCCAGGGCAGAGGACTGGTTTGGTGTGTTTGCCACTTGAAAGTTGATTCTGTTTAAATGTGTTTTCAGGAATCGAATTTTTTATTGTTGTAGCATTTGTAGCAATTAGCATGTATTTTGTTTCATATGTTTGTATCATGTTTATTCATGAGAATATACCTGTGGGTGGTGGTTTGATTCTTTAAAAAAAAGGAAAATCTGTGAAATCTGGAATTTAACTTTGATTTTCGAACTAAACTGACAAATTTTAAGAAAATGTCTCAAAATTTAATGCCAGATGATAGTTTACAAGTGTACTATCTAAAGCCACAAATCTTCCGGTATGAAATACAGGCCCATTGTTATTTAATAGGGAAGGGTGGTTCACTTACTTATCAAAGACTTTGACCCATACCTAACTCAGACTACAGAAGAGAACATTGGCTGCCATTGTTATCCCACATGCCTCACATATCAGCCTTTATGACCCAATATGTTTTCCTCTCATTGGATAAGAATTCATGCCTCCACAAGCAGTTTGGTTGAGGATGTTTAGCATTGATGCAATGGCACAATATCACATGTTTCACTTACTTACAGGCGGCACTGTAAGTCCTACAAAAACCTTTGAGTGCTGAGAGAATTTCATGGCTGTGCCATTTACAATGTATGATATGTATTATTTCCCGACTGTTATTTTATTGGTTCACCAATTGCCCAACATTACGTACATGAGGGTTGACCCGTAGATTAGTGCTATCAATATGGGCGGATGCAGGGGGCTAAAAACGACTTAAGAATCCCCACTAGTTGACATAATAATCTTGTATACAGCTTCTATGTTATTGATGTGTACCTTTGACCTATGGTCAAAAGATTAAATGAGCATGTCAAAGCAAGGATGCTGTAAGTCACACTAGCCATAACAACTTATGATTGCATTTCTCAGCATGAAAACTGGCAGTTTTATTCACTGCAGCCAAATGTTTTTCTAAATTGGGAAACTGCCTTTCATAAATGATGGATGGACTCTAAAAATTGAATATATCTTCAGTTTCTAAACATTGTATTGTTTTGTCTTGGTTTCAAAGTATTGTAAACTTTTTGTCACTTTTTTTGTCCCAGTTTTGTCTGAGTTTAAAAGGATTCCACAAACTTTGAAAGGTTACCACTATAGTTTTCTTTAAGTTTACACTTTTTAAATATGATTATTTTCTAGCTCACCAGATGTTTTCAGCTTTTTCAAACCTTTGAAGTATTTATGATCAATCTTTTTCTAATCTTTCACAATTCTTTATGAATTACAATTGAATTATGTGCTCATTTGGATTTGAAAAACAAAAAAAGTTGCAAAAATTCACAAAAGAGGGCAAAAAATAGGAGACACACCTTTGTTATGGCGTGAAACACTTGATGTCACTTTTTGTCATTTTTGACACTGAAAAACAAAGGAACTGAGGAACTTTGCATATTTCTGGTTTTTCTGTGGTGTACTTATTTTTCTGCTTTTTCAGCTATTGTCATACATGCAACACATTGTTAAACGATTGTTTGGTTTGCTCTGATGATGCACAAGACCAGGACCAAATTTAATTCATTATTCGTCCCTTACCATCCTTCCAAAATTGATCTAACCAACACAATATAATCAAGCTATAGGAGCTATATAGTTTCCCAACAGGCAATGAGCTAGAGCCATCCTGTTTCCTTATTTGAAACATTTATGATGCCCATTTATGTTGCTTCCATGGATTTGGTATAAACAGAAACCCAATAGACCAGTGCATCATTCCTTCAGTAGTCAGTGTCACTGTATTTTTCTCTTTTAAGATGATATTTTAATCTTTCCTTTGCACAACAGTCAAAATCTCAGTCAAAATCTCATCTTGGACACACTTTTTGGACTACATCTAATTTTAATACCTGCAGAAGTATGGTTTCTTCCTCAACCGAGAATTTCACTTTTTGGGTTGAGTTTCAGTACCATCCACCAGAGGACGACACGTGCTAGTAGCTCCATGCAATCTCCACAGTGTTTTTGGCTCCAGTTCTGTTGACTGAGCCAAGCAGCCCATTCACAGTGAACAGTTACTGCTTGGCGCTGTGGCCAGTGAAGCCAGTTCTGGGAATATGCTCTGAGGACCCTTTAAATTCTATGGCGGCTACCTGGCCTCTATATAAGCACAGGATGGAAAACTCAAGCTATTTCAGTATGGACAGTGCTGCCATTAACAACAATAACTTTCAACTGACTTGTTATTTGGCAGACATAATTTTGAATGTCAAAGAAACTGGACTTGCAACTCCAGCACCTTTGAGTCCAAGATTTGATATTACAGTTCTGGAATCTGAGGACTTAGGATTTCACACACACGTTGGATTTGATTCATTGGACCTAATTGGAGGTTGATGGAATACTATGTACCTCACTTAATTGAGGTTATTTGACCTAATTAGAGGTTAATTATAACTTTGTTCCCTCCAATTAACATAAATTAGACTGATTCGTGCTAAGCGAAGTTCATAAATCTTTACACTTAATAATAGTGTTACAACATGTAAAAGAAAAAAGAAAATTGCCTAATTGGATTATACCTGTCAACACATTGAACTAGATGATTTATTGACTTTTATATCACATTTTATACCATGGAAAAACTTATTTTTCATGCACTATTAATACTGCTCGTGAGCAGTTTGTCCATAATCACAGTTGAGACAGTGATTTGTGGAAGTTGTGATTTGAGCCAATGTGACACCCTGCCAGAAAACTGCTTAGGGGGGCATACCCCTGACCCCTGTGGGTGCTGTGCCCAGTGTGCCAGGGTGATCAACGAAACTTGTGGGGGTCACTTTGGATCCCTAGGTGCATGTGATCAAGGATTGACCTGTGTCATCACCCCTGCCAATGGGCAGCCCATCACTGGCCACGAGGTTGGAGTATGCCTAACCACAAATCGTAAGTTATTTTTGTATTGTTTATGTTCCAAACCCAAATGTTGCATAATTGATGTAGATTTGTACATCTGACTGACTCAGATCCAAGTTTTGGATTCAATGAAAAGACCTTTAGGCCTACATATATATATAGACTAAATTCTTCAGAACTAAAAATTACTGCCAAAAGTGAGAAAATTTCATATGTTTGGGTAATGATTTTTTTGTATTGATAAATCACAGCCTCAGACCAAACGTTGTGGAGGAAAATAACCCATGACACAAAACAGATAGAAATGCTCCTGTAACTAATAAAAGAAGTCAACTCTCTAGGGCAACTTTCAGAACACTGAGAAGTACAAATCATCAGCTGTTCAGCCAGACTTGCACTATTTTGGTTCTGAAACATGTATTTGCAGGACCAGGTGGAATGGGACAGTTGTGTTTTGCTGATACCTATAGCTTCCAGCAGTAGCTTCTGACTTTTATATATATATCACCTGAAAACAGTTCACCTGCTGGACAGTAGCTGTAATTAATTGGGACAAACACATAATATGTTGATGTCATGCACTTGGAAGTACTCTGCTGTCATTTGATATTTATGGTTTTGATTGGAAAAATAAATGCTGCGTAAATGAAGAAAATATATAACTTGATGCATTACAAATCTTCCTGGAACTAAAAACCTTTTATTTTCCGTAACATAAAGCAGAATTACAGTGTATATATATATGTGGACTGTTGCTATTGAGTAATCTATAGGCATATCATCAACAATTTGTGAGTAAAACCAAGAAAAACTCAGAATGGCCCAATTGCTCTTTTTTATGACATAAATAGAAGCTAATTTCCAGGAAGCTTTGCAGAAAGTGGTAATGGACATGTACTTCCAAAGCTTCATGATTAATTTTCCATCTCTGAAATATCTCACAGGTCCTATATGCTGTCCTATCTGAGGTATTCAACCAGCTCTATGCCTAACTTCTCTTTCAATTTTGATGTAACTATGAGCCCATGCCATTCACTACCCATTTAATGCTTGAATTACTACCTTATACAGTTAGAGCCCCATTTTTCACATCTAGAAGACCTCAGACTAGAAAGCAGTAAACGTTACATATAAAACCTTATCTTTATAGTTCTTGTCTGTAACAGGCCAGCATATTGCCAAACTGTTGTAAACTGGGCCAAATATGTTTTGATATTAACAGAGATTTCTTATAAGATAAGAAATCATTGTAGTGTAACTTTGATATAAATTATTGGTTCTGTGACAGAGATTAGACAAATATTTATTCTCTGTGGAACTATCAGAAGTTGGCAACCTGTCAGAATGAGATTTGGAAAGAATATTGTATCTGAAACATTTGTGCAGAAATATTTGTGAGATTGAGGCTCTACGTCCTGTATTGCTGTATTAGTTGAGTAGCCAGGTAGGCCAGGACAGATATTTAGTTGAACTGAAGAAAACAATACACTGATAGCATATCGTTTAGATATTAAAATGACTCAGAAAGCAATAATTGCTTTATTTAGGCCTACATCCGTGTAGAGCAGATTTTATGTATTCTGTATATAGGCCTTCTGCATAATATTGGCACTTAAATTTACACCGTATTCGTAAATATTAAGATTAAGATATTGATAAATGGCTATGGCACAGACACTAATAGACTCACATTTGTAGGCTACCCATGTTTTTTGCCTTTTTTCCAAGCAAACCTCTAATTTCTTACCCTTATATTCCACATGTTACATATATACCAACACATTTTCAACACGTAAGTGAAATTCAACCCAGAACATAGTTTTCTGTCTTTAGCTTCTCTTTAGAGCATATTTGTGTCACCCTGTGTTGTACAGGGTCTAATGTATGCTTCAAATTTTATAACTTTTGTTTCGTGTTACACAATAGTCCATTGATAACTTTTTCATTTGCTTTTTAGCTCTGGTGTGTGGATTTCTTTAAGATATGAAGTTTATCTTCAGTGAAACATGATAGGGCAATTTTTTAATATGCTGTGATATAGCTTTTGAAAATCTGTGTCATTTCATGTTTTTTCCTGTTTCTTTTCACTGTTTGACAATATTTGACTGGTTCTGAAAGTTCTCAATGGTTTACTGTGCTGTCACCAGCAGGATATGCATAAAAGATGCTTTAAATGTGTACAAAAAGGTTTTTAAGATCAACAGAAATACACTTTTTGTACCTTTTAAAATTATATTTTGCTCATGTTTTTGTCCTGTTTTTCTCTAATTCTTCGTACAGTTTGTGATAGAACTCTAAGTATATTTGTACAGATATACTCCAATGGTATATAAGAAATTGTGTAGAAAAGTGTTTTGAAAACACGTTGTGTTGATATACCTTCTTATAATTAAGTCTAAAACTTATTTAAAATATATATTATTCAGAATTTATTCTCTTTTCTCATTGTAGCTTGATAGTACTTTCTGGCATGTTTCAAAACAGATCCCAGATTTGCAAACCAATTTCAGGTCAAATGTACACAGAGATAACTAAAGCATTAGTTGTAAAATAACATTGGCCAATGACACTTAGTAAGTAATTTCATTACCCTACATACAAGTCTGATGGTACTTCTGTGGTTTTGTGAAATATGCAATAAAGTACATGTTTGTTCAATACATTATCGTTCTAAACAGAATATACTGCAGATCTACATTATATTGTCATCTTTACAGCTAGTTCAAAGCCATACAAGAAAAAAAAAATATCTGAAAATGGAAGTTAGCCAATTTCCTAGTGATCTACGCGAAGATTGACTTTTCTAGTGAAAACTAGCTGATCAGTAGCTGAGCTGCAAATGTAAATATTTTCCATGGGAGCCTTCAACATGAAAGGTTGAGGGATATTTGCCCAGATTCCGTTCATAACATGAGGCCAGGTTGGAAGTTAAGAGGCAAAAATATGAAAAGAAGAAAGAAGATTTAGAAAGTAAAAGGTTGCATCATCAAGCTCCTGGGCAATATTTAATGATACAAATCTATCATTCATAGATGATTAATGAAATAGCAGTTTGACTCCAATTAATGTGACAGGTATCTTGCTGTCTACAGATGCTATTTTTTACAATTGACTTTAATTCTCTTTTGCTCCAATTACAGTAGGATGCTAGCAAGATATGATAGAATTTTATTTCAGATCAGATCTATGTAATTATGCAGAAATACAGTAGAATAAGTTTTAAAAGCAAAATACACCAGTTGACTGCTCAAGCAATGGTTTATTATTATTATTTCAAAAAAGCTTTTGAAAATTTATTAATAGTGCACCAAACCACTTCTTCTGATTTTTACTTACAAATATATCTGCCTAGTACCTGTAAAAACTGCCAAAAAGCGTGGGAGCAGTGATGAGAGAGATGAACACACAGAGAATCCTCACAGATAACAAGCTAGAAGTTTGTGAGGTTTTGTGATAGCAACTTGAAGGTTTTGCTGAAGCAAATCTAAGAACTGATACAGCATGAGAGGTCGTTGATGGATTTAGTGGCTTTACACCATTGAGGTAGCACCTGTCATATCTTTCATTCCTCACATAATTTGAGATAAATCTGCATAACTGCATGATTATAGGCATGAGATGTGCGCTGGTCAGTTTCAGCTACTTTGATACTAGACTTCTAGAAGTTCTAGGATTGTATACTTACTAACCATGGGCATAAACTTTTAAAAGATGCCAAACCAAACTTTTTTATTTTGGGTGGGAGACTGGGAGTTGTCAGCCACCATCAGGAGATTAGAAAGAAAGCATGTATTCCCCAATTAAAATTACGAAGCAACTTGTTTCAGTGGCAACAGAAATCAAGTATATGGTTCATCTAATTCATTGTTTCATAACTTCATGGTTTCGCTCTAGGAATCAGTTCAATTCATCTGGACCTTGGAGTCTGTCGGACAGCAATTCAACTGACCTTTGCCTCCTCGCTGTGTCCTCCTCATGTCCTTATTAGCCTGTGACCTTTATAAATACAGAAGCAAAGCCTCCAATATCTATCTATCTATCTATCTATCTATCTATCTATCTATCTATCTATCTATCTATCTATTTATCTATCTATCTGTCTGTCTATCTATCTATCTACCCCCCCCCCCCCCCGCTCCCTTGCAAAGAAAGATACAAAGTTGACGACACTACAAACCAACCAACACATTATAACCAACCAAACCAACCAAACCAATAATCTACCTTCAAAACCTTATTACCTGCCTACCTACATACACACTTTCAAGACTTAACACACATTTGCATGTCATCAGTGATTCCTGAAATTCCTGTTGTGAAGTGTGACTGTTCCTGATGGAGGCTGTCACACAGTTGGCTGGCAACACGTGCGGGATCAGGCAAGGGTCAACATTCAGACCAGGCTTATTCTGGCATCATGTAACTCGATGAAGATATGCAGGAATACCGTATCTGTCTGAAGAATGATTTGGTATTAAACGTAATGAACACGATTTGATACAATTTGGTCAGGGAGATTAGATAAACAACAGTGGTGATTTTAAAAAGAACGGATTGGATAGATACATTGTCAATAAAGATAGATAGATCGATAGACAGATCGACAGACAGATCGATAGACAGATCGATAGACAGATAGATAGACAGATAGATAGACAGATTGATAGATAGATAGATATGTATGTATCATATTGTATGTATGTAAGTTTATTGACAAAAAGGGAGAAATTTGTCCATTATAAATTGAAAATGATGTTAGGCATACAATAATGAAATGATACACAGATAGATGGATAGATACAAAGGCCTAGATACATAGATACATAGAATCTGAGGGATAGATTGACTACAGTTTATAAGTATGTCGAGGACTAATCAGAGCACAGAATGAGAGATACATAGATACATAGATAGGCCTACATAGATACATAGATACATAGATACATATAATCTAATAGATAGATTGACTACAATTTATATGTCGTGGACTAATCAGAGCACAGAATGAGCAAATGTTAGGAGGTATATGGAGGATTGTGCTTTACATCTTGTATATATGCACTTGGTACACGTATGCTAATCAGGACAAGAGGAGCACACAGCAATCATACACACTGTTAAAAATTGTGCGTAGAGGTACAGTAAATTCTGTAAAGCTACAGAAAAACCTGTTTGACTCCTGCAACTTCAGTAATGCTTACAGACTCTTCTCTGTGGCACAATGCCAACTGAACATATCTGTAATCAACTTCATTACACAGTTAATCTGTAAAAGTACTGACTTTTTCCAGAATATGGACAGACATGTTTGGAATTCTCATGCATTGTTATTAAGGTGTTGTTTTATCACAATTTCATAATGTGTGTCGTAGTTTTCAATCACACCACTGAATAGAAACAAAAAGAGGATCATACAGTCAGTTTTGAAGAGGAGTTATTTGTATTTGCCAATCTGAACAGCTGAGGACAGAGAAAGGTGAGATGTATTTTCTTCATTTTAGAGGTAGAAATATATATTTTAGGTTAATGCAGATTTGTGGGACCATGCAAGTGCAAATTTGTTGGTACATGTGCTTAAAATGAAGCTTGAAAATTATATGAATGATTTACTAGTCACCAATCAACAATGGGGAGACTATACTGGGGTAAGTTGTGCCGCCCAATGTTGGGAGTCTTGGGACAAAATGAAAAAAAAAAAAGAAAGTAAAACGGACCATGACACTCCGTGCCTATATTATTTTGTAATATGACAAAAGCTGGAAAATATAATACAGCAACAAGTTTCATTCAAAAATTAAATTTATTGTTGAAAGCTCGATGTGCTGAGTCTGCTGATGACAGACATTAAAGTTTCTCATTCGCACAACCATAGGCGTAAAAATCAGGGGACAAGGGGCCAGCTGCTGCCTTAAAAATCTGGTAACCTTTTGAATTGACATTGAATTCGGGTAAAGATTTTAAATAATTCTGAAGAAAACCCCATTGAGGCAATGATGGATGCCCCCCCCCCCCCCCAAAAAAAAGATCACCTCAGGTACACCTATGTGCTCAATATTGAAAAGGAGGTATATCTGGAATTCTCATATTTGATCTATTGGCATGACTTGGTTGTCAACTTATTTGGTATACTAGCGTAGTACCAGTGAAATGGGGGTGGGAGAGGGGAAAAATATTAAATATTGATTTTTAATATAAAACCCAGCCTATGTCCTTCTTGTGGGTGAGAAAAGGTTGCATGCAAGTTTTTGTGGATGGGCAACCCATACTTCGGCTGTTTCAGATGAAGCGGTCCATGAATTTATAGTAGATTAATTTTATTTCTCGCATTCAATTTTGCTGCAGGTCACGACTTATGTATCAATAACAAACACAAAATTTGTTGTAGGGGTGTGTTTTAAATGTATTGATCATAAAAAATTCAAGATGGCTGCCAAGATGGCCACCACTGAAGTCAAGATGGTGCTAAAATAGCTACCACATACTCCACAAGCTCTCTGTTTAGCAATGCCACTCGTATATTGACATAAATTACATAACTTTTCATAGGCATTGGATTTTGTGTTTAAAAAAAACTTTCTGTTCTTAATTATCTGAAGTTCTGAACTTGATATTTCAAGTTTCAAGTTTCAAGTTTTATTGGACCAAATGTACAAATGGCAGGCTGACACCTGAAAGGTGTATTTGCCTTTTAACCTTTGATACAAAAATGTCAACACTATAATTATTACACATTTAACATGATTTTAAAAAAGCAAAAAACGAGAAAAAGTATATGTTAAATAGCACATTTTAACAATAAGAGAGAGTGGATGAGGGATGGCGCTTAAACTCAATGTGTTACATTCCCATAATTATTAGATACAAACAGGGAAATATCCTCAAAATAATTTAATTTTGAGTAGTCTCTTCTTTTGTGACTTAATAACTTACAGTGACACTGACAACCTAAAATTATAAATATTTACTTGGTTATTCAATGTTAATGCTATGAATCAATAAGAAAATAAAAAATTCCCTCACTTTAACAAAAAAAATTTGTTTCAAGTCCACACTTTGGTGACTCTTTGCATACTGGTTGTCAGTGCTTGTGCTCATTTTCATAGCAAATTCCAAAAGACTGCCACTACAAATTAAGCGCAAGTCAAACCTGAACTTGTGCAATGCACACATTGATAGATTTTGCATTAGCAAACAGTGTTTTGCTTGTGAATTGGGTAGGAGCAGCAAATCACTCTGCAATAAACACTTGCCAATTTTAAAATCTTACTGACAATGACAATGTGCAAAGATTGTTCAACCCAGGCTTTTGAATCAGCAGATTCTTGTTTTCTAGAATGAGTAATTGAAAATTTGGTTTTAAATTAAGTTTGCTTATATATAAATTAGGAAAAACCTGCATTGACGAGGGGTGTTTCGAAAGTTTTTTATATGGAGTTTATTTCAATGTAGAACTATGAATCTTTTTACAGGATAAACTTCGTCAGTTGATTCCTATTCTATAAGAAACATCGAGCGAAGAAAGGAATTGTTAATTTTTTTAGTTCCTTGTCTCCACACATTTATTTATTGTCCTGTTTGACTGGTTATTCCAGAAAGTATTGCTTAATTAGTAGGCCTATGCATTCTATCAAAGTTTAAAGCAGGCCTTTTTCAAGTCGGTTGACGAGAAAACAAAGATTTAATGTGCAAATCAATTTATAGATCATTTTAGTAGTGTAAAATATGGATAAATACTTTACAATTTCTCTTTTCAGAGTTACATGAGAAATATCATGGACGATTGATGATTAAAGCTTCACATCCTCTGTTTATGCACTTGGATTTGGACATATTCAGGTGACCCAGCCAGAATGGGAATCGAATCCAGGACCCAGCAATTGGCAGATACTGCGCTACTGACTGATCATCTCCCACAACCAAGAAGAAAGTGGCATGACAACAAAACAAAAGAAACCGACAAATGATATAAATAAATGTTGTCTCAAGTTTGTTGCCCAGTCTGAAAGACAACTAATAATATTGTTTGATTATTTAGAGTGAATGTGTGCAGATGTATTTTTATTTTTCAGTATTTTAAAAAATAATGACTATAAATTGAAACTGTAAAAATAGCAGGAATTAATAGTTATTTGCAGGAACTCTCTTTCAATAAAGCCAAACACGATATTTTTGTATGACATGATGCATTTTGATTACATATAAAATAAAGGTATAGGCCTAAACTTTGACTTCACTTTTTTGGTTTTATCTGAATTTTAACTTTACATTTATCAGGATCGTCTATTAGAACATAAAGTTGATGGCTAAGTTGCCAATGAACTGATTAAACAGTTGCAAAGTTGGTTGGCTGAGTGGTTACAGCCCCTTGCTCCACTGAAAGTCTGTCAAGCTTTAAAAATAATGTTAAAAACAAATATCTACTCAGCGCCATGAGAACTTGAAAATGGCTTGAGAGGGCAATACTTGGAAGCATCACATTGTACAAACGCAGTTGTAGGCCCAGCAATACTGGAAAAGCAATTTATGACTAAACTGACAATTTTAACATCCATGTATGGTACACTGTACATTCTATCATGAGGCAAAACTCTCGGGAGGGTTGGTCTATTGGTAGCATGCTAGACAGCCAATCGCTGGGTCGCGGGTTCTATTCCAGCCCTTGCTGGGTCACCTGGGCCTATGTTGGACAGCTGCTTCAATCATCCTTTGCCTCATTGCCCTGTCCTCCTCCTGTCCTAATCAGCCTACCAAATAAATACTGGACATAAAGCCCCAAACATCCATCAATTCATCAGTTATTCTGTAAACATACCGGTTTACAATAAGGCCCCAGCATATAATAGTTGTATAGATATAATAGCGGGTATTAGAAAATAAATAAATATGGTAATTTATCTGGAAATATGTTAAAGCTGTCATAGACAATACAAGTAAAACCAATATTAAAGAGGGCAGTGGCGGCTCCAGGATTTTTTTGTTGGGGGGCTATGCGGGGGGGGGGGGTTCTCCATTATTTTGTGGGGCTTCCAAAAACTAAGCAAATGTGTGTTGATGCACATTTTTTAGCCAGCACATTTCAACAGAATCAGTACCGCTGCCCCCCTTCCCAAAAAGTCCTTTTATGAAATGTTTGACTGGTTATCATCATTATAGCAGCATATGGAGCCCAAAAAATAACTTTTTATAAATCATGAGCTTCTCGTTAGTTTAATTTTTTTTAAATTTCTGTATATTCTCTGATAGAATCCAGATTCTTAAATGCTTAGACTTCTACCTTTTTACCTTTTTTTAGAAGCATTAGTTCATAAATAATATATTTAATTTTCTTTATATATCTACTGTAGTTGTTTCGTTTTGGTTGCAAGAAGACTTCAAAATCTCCTTAACAATTTTTTTTTTTCATGCCTCAATGGATTTTGTTGAAGTCCTGGAGTGTGCTATCCTGCTGAAAGTCTAAAATAGAACATCTTAATATAGAGCCTTCAAAATCCTTTAGATTGAAGTTTGGTTTCATGCTATCTGGAAAAGTATCAAACTGTCAACCTCAGTTTCCAAATTTGTGACACCTTTCACAAATCACTAATATATGACTGATGCTACCCGTAATCCTACTGAAAGGCAGCACAAACAATGTCTGTGTGATTACTGAACTTTCCAGAATACACACAAATGCTTTTCTGTAACCATACAAACAGGTCTGGAAAAAAAATTTCCCGAAATATCTGTAAATTGACAATTATTTTTTAACAGTGCAGGAGAGGATGATTGAAACTGTTGTCCAACATTAGTAAAGCTGTCACGGTGTCATTGCCGGAGCTGGCATCGAACCCCGGACTGAGCGATTGGGCTGCCGCAGATGACTCTCAGAGACTTTGTACATTGTATTTTCATTTAGATATAATGTCTTCAGGCAAACATGGTAACAGGCGTAGTTCCATTTTCTTGACATCTTTCCATCCCATCCCTGTGTCCTTTCAATCAAATTTTGTGAAACTCTTTCATGAGAAAAATCTAAAATGATTGATACTTTTTTTCACTCTCAGCATGGGTTGTAAAGAAAAACTTTCAAATTGTTACTTGCATAACAGACTTTTTAAAACAACATGATGTCTAGCTTTTAAAATCATATTGTCTAGTTTTTATGAAAGGATAAGACAAGTGTTATAGCATCTGGTATGAGTAAGTATGGAACAGTGCACATTGCTCTCAATGTCCAATGATTTTCACTTCTTTTTTTTTCAGTCATTTTCTACCATATCTTTCTTTGTTGGAACATAACAGGGGGAAATGAATCATGATAGTGATGTTATGGTATATGTATTGGCCTTAAAAAATATGAAACTTCATTAAGATTGCAGAAATGGCATTGATTATAAGTAAATTTAATTAATTATTTCTGATGAATGACCTTTTCCTCCTTTCATATGTTTTAAATAGAGGCCACTATTAAGTTTGGTTCGAATTGAGATATGGATGCCATGCTTGGTATATTCCGTCAGGCATCACTGTTTAGGACTAAATAGGTTTTTCAAATACAATGATTTTTAAACAACTTTGGTGATTTTTGCATAAAAGTAGTTTTTCTCCAAAAACCTACTGTGTTCATGACAGTACAGCTGTACAGTAGTTCCTCATATAGGACCTACTAAAATTGTAATTATTTGGAAAAACTAATCAGGGTTTTTTATGAAGAGCTTTGAGTGAAGAGTCCTAACATTCTGGACTCCAATTCACTTCCATGTTATATTTCTGAATTCTCTTGGTATCCATTCTTTGGTGATTCCTGGACCCCACTCCCTTTTGGTGACTCCCTTCTTGACTGTCTTTGGACTGTCTTTTGTGCCTGTCTTTTAGCTTCTTTTGATCTCTTCATCTGACCTGGTATTTAAAGTGGACAGCTCAGTGTTGTGAACTGATATGATGTCCTGGTTGCTGAGTGTTGTGTCTAACTCGAATTTAATGTTTCTTGGGTGTATTTACAGTGCAACAACCCTAAGTCACTTCCAAATTTATCTCACTGTGTCTGAGGTAATGCATACATGTAGTCATTAACCTTTGGGTAATGCTACTGAAAGTTTTGCAACAATGTAGGCCTACTACTTTCTTTTATGATTAGATATTTTTTCCATTGCTCGATGTCAGCCCAGTTGTATTAGGTCTGAGGCCTATCTACGTATGGCGTTTCTGGCACCCAGGTTTGATTCCAGGTCCAGGCAAGCCATGTTAAACGGATGTTTCATCCTATGCCAAGCGTGCACCTCACCTTAACATACAAACTTGCTTGCTGGTAAGTAAAGCCCCATCATAATTATAGTAATTCCAATACAATCTTTTAAGCATGCATGTAGTTGTCTATTACCATAATTACAGTAATTGTTATGTACATCTATAGGCCAATATACTGATGGTTTAACCATGGTTATAGACCCAGAACACTGTCTCTTTATTTTCTCTCCTCAATCGCTTACACCATCCCCCTTCCAAGTTCCAAACTACTATCTTCCTCTTCCTTTTTACCCAGTTCTTTGACTTCTTTTTCTCCTCTCTCTCAACTCCTTGAGTCCTGACTTTTTCAGTGATAGTCTTATCTCGAGTTGCTATTGAAGGGAACCCATAGATGTTGTGTTGCACAGATAGATAGATGGGCAATACAGATAGATAGATGGGGTGAGCCACAACCTACAGGTCAAACTCCACACCCACAGGGGTATTGCTTGACACCCCTGTGGATCCATACCCCTCTCACCTGTCGTTTTAGAAACCCTCCTCTACTCGACTTTCAAACAATTGTCTACCAGGCATTAACAGACATCAGTGGGTATTTAAGTGGTGGTGATTCTTGTATTTGCTGAAAGTGAAGATTTTTACAGCTAAAGCAGTTTCAAATAAATTGGCCCATAACCTCTTATTGAGCCACCATTTAATAATCAGGGGCGGGTTGAGTTTTCCTTTGTGGGATTTTTTTTATTTCACGATGGGAACAGCAGTAAATATTTGTTTTATATCAGGGCGCGAAGTCTTCGAATATTCATTCCAAAATCAAGCATCATCTTTCTCAAGAAATACCCACCACAAAAAATTATCTATTTTGAGACATCCCAACATTATTTTATTTTTTTCATCAAAACTGAACAAGAAATTATTTATCTAAAAAAACTGCAAGCCCCCCCCCCCCCCGATATTAAATATTCACCCCTTTCCAAACCTTCAAGAATTACATTTATTGATGTTGTCTAGCACTAGACTTGAGATACTTTGTAACGGTTATTGCTAAAGAATTTGGGAAAAAGGAAGTATTGTCTCATGATTGCATGTATCTCATCCCTCCAGTATAATGTTGCTTGGATGAGCAATTACTGGGCTGGAGGGCTGCACCATGAGTGTATCACAACTACCTCATCTCGTTACACTAGCCTTGTCTGTCCTACTTGGCTTACCATGCAAAAATGCTGGTCATAAAGCCCTATCACAACCAATAACCCCAATAGCATGGAATTACAGCTTTCTTGTATACCCTGCACAGTCTGCAGTCTTACCTGTAAATTGATAAGAACGTGGGTAGGACTTGTTACTGTCTGGTATTCTGTGTGTTTATTGGTCGCCTCCCTGTCCACTCCTCAAATAAATAACCAAATTCTGGCCAGGTATGTGTGGGTATGTAGACAACAATACAGTCAGGCTTGATTTAGTGACTATGCCAACCTCTACCTGATCCATATGAGTGAGAGTACGTCCGAAACCATGACATTTTGCCTTGTAGCTCAGCTTCTGTTGCACTTGGAGCTTTGGTTGATGGCTTGTTTGATACCCCTATTACCTGGCCTCATCCCTGTTTAACAATGAAATAGCTGAGGTGTAATGGTAGGCTACACAAGCTGAAGTGTCAAATCTGTAAATCAGACTTTACGGAATTGCCTTCAGAAAAATCCATTGCTCTTTGATCTGGCAAATAACTTCATAGACAAAGGTATAACAATGTCGATTTTCCATGATAACGATGATGATAAATTTAAGCAACAGCTTTCATCACACCTTTTTGCTAGTATCATAATACCACTATAAGTAAAATGTAATGTGCCTATTGCATGTCAGATGTCTTGTTGTTTGAGAAGCAAACACATTTTTCTGGTGATTTATGTGAGATATAGTTTAAAGGAATGTGAGATATGGTTTAAGGGTGACATGTAATTCTATACTACATTGAAACATATTAAGGTTTTCCAACAAATGGCCAGAGGTTTTCTTTTGAATGTCTTATGCCACTTTGCCACTAAATTACTCTTAATGTTTCCTGAAGTCATTTCGTGAACGTAACTCTTATATATTTATTTTCAGACATATCTATAGGCCTTTTACAATTCCTTTCAATGTGTAGCTAATTCTTTACATTTCTACAAATTCTATTCAATTTCTTTGTGAATTCTTAGTGATTTGACCTTGGAGACTGCTAATAACACCAGTGGCAAAGTTCTGAAAAGTTTCTCTTAGAAGATTTGCCCCAGGACTCTGTTTTAAAGCCTGGAGCAAACTTTAGACCTTCTATAAAGGTTTTTATGCAGGTGCTGTGTGTAATTTTTACAAGCTTTTTCTGCATGTTTTGCATTTTTTACAGTTCCCTGTTCATGTCATTGTTCCTTTTTTATACTTTTTTGCATTTCTACATAGTTAAAATGCCACTGTCCTTATGTGGTATTTTTTAATTTCTTTGATTTTTTTATCTGAGACTTACATTTGAAATGGTGACCTTGTTTCAGTGTAGTCTTTAGCACCTGTTCTAAATGTGTTTTTTTTTTAATGTTTTGACTTTCAAATGAGTGTATTTTTCTGTCTTGATTACATGTTTGTTGACATACTTAATTTTGAAAAAGTTTCGTGTCTGTTTCAATATACTTGAAAAAAAGTAAATTAGTAAAACTAACTTTGTTTTGCATATTTAGTGTATGGTAGGTGTAGTTTTCCATAAAGTCTAAATAGTAGTTAGTGAAACCTGATGTTTATTGATTTATTATTCAATGTCTTTCTAGCTCTTTTTCTGATAGTTCCAAACTAGTTTTATTTTCAAAATAGACTTAAAATAGTGACATTGGATTATCTCTTTTGAAGTTATGTCAGTGAAAAAAAGACTACAAGAAGGACGAATTTGACTTATTTTGTGAAACCATTAATCTGAACTACTCTGTATATTGAAGGGTCTTAGTTCTTATCATATTCTCTGTTATCTTTTTGGTGTTATTTTAGACTTCAGCTGTTAACCAAAGTTGTAAGACATTCTGAAATGTCACTCCAGAAAAATTACCTTGTTTTCTTACTAAGACCTTTTACTATGAGTCTTTTTACTCAGTAAACCTTTGCTAAAAGCCCCTCTATTCAAAATATTAGTCTTTTGACTCCAATGAACAACACAATTTTTTGGAGGGAAAATTGCAAAAGATTTTATGTGGCAAAAAGTTTCAGGTTCACTGTGAAAATTTTGCCTCGAAACCTACAGATACATCTTTTTGGAAGACAATGATATTGTGTGTTGTGAAGGTTCTAGTACTTAATGTTTGCTTGTATGCCGTCATTTCCAATGTATGTTGATGTGCGGCAAAGGCTGAATTAAGTTTCTTTTTATTTTCTGAAAATTTCAACAATTTTTTAAAACTTACTACAGCAGATACAGATAATTATGTGGTGTTTCACAAAAATATGAGCCATATCGTAATATCCTATTATTCGAAAAAAGATAAATGTGACATGATTTGGTCGTAAAGTGTTTTTACAGAACGCACTCGTTGCTCTGTTCACATTGTATGATCAAATTGAATCGCAGTGCCTTAATAAGTCATAAAATTTCTAAAAATTACAGCAAAATTGATCGTAGGCACATTTTTTGAGGTCTCAAACAAAACAGCTGACACCTGAGCATGTTTGTTCCCTCTCACTTTTGGCTTTTTCAGATTCTGTTTTCCTTTTAGACAACCTTGTTAAAACCTTTGTGCTTGGTTAAGCTGCCCAAAAAGGGTGTTTTCATACCCTTGTAGACATGATTTTACACAAGAATAACTTCATTTATCACAGTGCTAATGCTCTAAGTTGTTAAAAGCTTGCTTAGAAACTTTTAACTTTCTCTAAAAACCTCTCGAAATTTCTGAAAATAAAAATCTGATCCATCTCAATACATTGACTATCTCATAATACCAGACTACATGACTGGCAGATGGCTGCGCAAAAGCATCAGTTAACTTAAAAATAAGGATTTTTGAATTGTTAGGAAAGTAATCATTTATGCAGAAAGTTGCTTGAGTTATTGGATAAAAATTAGAACTTGTTAGTCATGAAAAGTTGTTGAATTCTAAAATAATTATTAAATTGTCAATGATGACAAGATTAATGAGAATTTGATGAAACGACTTCAGAAACAAGAATATGATAGCCTGCAACAATCCGAATATGGTCTTTGAAAATTTTGAAATTGGAATACTACAATACTTGGTGTAATAAATTGGCTCATATTTAAGGAATGTGACTGTGACATCTTTCGATGATATTCATTTTAAAATATTATGTTTTAATGCTCTTTGGTGTCCTATACTATGGTTTCGATTCCAGCCCTACCCATGTCATCTGCTTCAATCATCCTTTGCCTCTGAACTGCATTTTCCTCTTCCTGTCCTATAATTAGTCTTGCAAAGTGTATAAATACAGGATATAAAGCCCCCATCATCCATCCATTCATCAATAACTGATATCAATGTGCAACAACCTGCAATGCACCCTTGCAGCTAGATTAAATGTGGTCATCCAGAATTTGATATTCACTATCAATCTAGGAGATGGCATTTACCCAGACTACCTACCAACCAATATATCATCACTCAGTCTGGTGTGATCTAACTTTTTGCACCCTTAGGGATGCTATGGACCATTTCAATCACATTTGCTGCCTATTGTTGTTCATATTTTGGGTCCTATTGATAAATTGTGAACCCCATTGGCTTCTATTGTTGGTTCTATTGTATAATAGCCATAGCAGAACTCCCATTGATTAGCTATTGCCATGGGTCAATTCACTTATTGTTGTTTATCCAACCTTTCCATGTTGTTGATTTAGCAAAATGACACTTCAATGCAACCCATGTGATTGACTGTGAACTGCTGTACTTGTGTAATTGGTTCTGTACTTGTGTAATTGGTTCTGTACTAGTGTAATTGGTTCTGTGTTGGGGTAATTCTTTTTGATAATAGGGATCTAGATAGTACAGAGATTTTTTTGGCCCATTTGGGGTTGAGTAGAACCTTTGTTCAGGTTTAGATATATCATAAAGAGATATTTGATTAACGATAACTGTCTGGAAACTTTATGTAGTAACTCTGTCATAAAAAATGCTAATGTATATAACATAATGATACATGATCCCCTTTGATAATAAACTGTTTTTGAAACTTTTTGCAATGCCTGAGATTTCAGTCAGTAGCCTGTAGAAGTTACTCTGACCATGATGGATGGATTATTGGGGCTTTACGTCCGGTATTCAGGCACTTGGTAGGCTAATTAGGACAGGAGGAAGACAAGGCAATGAGGCATATGATGATTGAAACAGCCATCCAACATAGGCCGAGGTGACCCTGCAAGAGCAGGATTCGAACCCTGGACCCAGCGATTGGCAGCATAGCACACTACCACTAGACTAAACCGCCCCCTCCTAGTTGCTCTGACCACTATATGATGAGGATAACAAGTTTTGATAGCTTGTGATGCAAAGGCTGGTGGAATATATGATTGGAGCATGGCTATTTGCAAATCAACATGGTTGACATGATGCACTGAATGCCTGAACTGAAGGATGCTTACTTCAAAGGTGGTAAATCTTTATACAATGAGATAGACAATGTTTATAAATAATGAGGGAAAGTAGATACTGAAAATATCCCTGTCTGATTCCCTGGAGATCTGGGGAATGTTTTAATGAGGACATTCACCTGTCCAGCTGCTTGGCTTTTGACCAAATAACTGACCCAAACAAACATCTCCTCGGTCAGTTTCATTAACCAGCCCTAACATCTGTGAGATCCTGGATTGGAGTCATCCAGTGCTAATTCTACCAAGTTCTTTGCAGGTATGTCTGCAAAACACAAATATTTAGACACTAATCAGTGATAATGGCTGTTCAAAGGGTCTCCAGAATTAAATGTGTGCAATGTGTTTTTCCACTGGACATCAATTTTGTTTGGTTGGATGATACATGTATTGTATTATTAAAGCCTATTAGTCCGTGGGCCAGATATCGAAACCCTCCCCCCCCTTGGGAATTTCGGAGACCCATATATTTTGAAAGATATATATCTTAAGTTACAAAATTTGCTTGTTGGTCAATCTTAGACCTCAACGATAACCAGCAGGAGCTATATGAGTGCGGGAAGGTTGAAAATAAATTTTCGCCAAACCGAGTGCCGCTATTTTCAGAAAATATACTGTTATTCATAAACTAATCCATGTATAGATGCTTAAATGGTACCATTTTGAAGGTATTTAATTCCTCTATCTATTTAGTGCAAAAATTGATTGATTAGGATATCTATTTTGGTCAACAGAATGGAAAACATGCGGCCATAACTCGAAATTAAAAAGAAAATTTCATTTTATTTCACGAAAGTTCCCCGTACAGGTCACTAGGGGTCAGAAGCATCCTGAAGTTTCTTTCACATCATTCTTTATATTCATAGCTTTAAAATGATGTATAACACAACCATGTAACTGCAACAATAGCTTACCTGCAGTCAATTATTCATTATTGCATTTATGTACGATTAAGTCAAATTTTCCGATATAGGGGATGAACGACATAGATTCTGCTGTGAATATATCTTCCAGGATTCTGTGTATCTTTATGAAAACAATTGTAGATATTTGTAATAGTCTATATTCTGTTAACTATGTTTTCAGGGGTTTTAAAACAGGTATTTTCATGTTTTTAACTTGGTTATGGCAGCCATATTGCAGATTGGCAACCAAACATATTTTCTTACAAACATGTCCGGGTGACCTACATTGATGGTTTTCAGGATAAACATAATTTTTCCTGAAATAAGAACTTAATCATAACTGGTTTTCCTTTTCTGAAAGGAAGATAGTGCATTTACCCCTTGTTTATTCAAAATGGCAGCCTCAATCCCAGAAAAATACATTTTTTCTGAATATCGGGTGCCAAATTTCATTATTTTTAACAAGAAATGCTTTATGCCACAAAATTGGCAAAAACTGCCTCAATAGTCATTTATATAACAAAATGTAGGTATCATTGAAACCACAAATTAGTAGGGTACATGATGCTATGTTGATTTACAAAAGAGGAGGGACTGAAATTTGACAGGAGGCCATTTTCTTTATCTTACCTCAACATTTTACTTAAAACAAAAGAAGATTTCCACACACATACAATCACTGTAATCAAAGGTAAATTCTATACAAAAGTCATGAATTCAGCCATGGTTAATAAAAGAAGACATTGGTTATTTATTAAAATATTTCTCATTTATAACAGGAATGCTCATAACAAGAGAGGCCCTTTTTCTTCCCTTACCCAGTTTTTCTTTTGCCAAAAATTATTTTTGCACAGAAATGGTAACAAAGATGTTAAATTATTTTTTTATTATTTTAAGTACAAACCATTATTATTTTAAAGATAATATTGAGTATTATATGGTAATTTTTAATATATTTATCAGGCTACCTGGCACATATAGTTTCATTTTGGACCAAGGGTCCGGACTTTCTAGCCACACTTTGTAAAATTTGCACTATCGCAGATTTTTGGTAAAATTCAACAACTCCTAAACTATGAACTGAGTTAGAAGTGGTTTATAAAAATGATTAGGCATATTGAATTTTATATGGTAATTTTGTATATTTACCAGGCTATCTGGCACATATAGTTTCATTTTGGACCAAGGTTCTGGACACTCTAGTCAAGCTTTAAAATTTGGACTATCGCTGAATTTTGCTAAAATTCAACAACTTCCGAACAATGAAAAAGCTTAAAAGTGGTCATAAAAATGGCTAGGCATATTGAATTTTATATAGTAATTTATTAAACTTATTTACCAGGCTATCTAGCACATTTAGTTTGATTTTGGACCAAGATTCTGGACACTCCAGCTACACTTTATAAAATTTGGACTATCGCTGATTTTACTTAAAATTCAACAACTCCTAAACTATGAACTGGCTTAAAAGTGGTTATAAAAATGACTAGGCATATTGAATTTTATATGGTAATTTAATATATTTACCAGGCTATCTGGCACATATAGTTTCATTTTGGACAAAGGGTCTGGACACTCTAGTCAAGCTTTGTAAAATTTGGACTATCGCAGATTTTTGCTAAAATTCAACATCTCCTAAACTGAGAACTGGGTTAAAAGTGGTTACGAAAATGACTAGGCATATTTAATTTTATCTGGCAATTTAGTATATTTCCAAGGCTATCTTGCACATGTAGTTTCATTTTGGACCAAGGTTCTGGACACTCTAGTCAAGCTTTGTAAAATTTGGGACTATTGCAGATTTTTGCTAAAATTCAATAACTCCTAAATATGACCTGGCTTAAAAGTGGTTATGAAAATGACTAGGCATATTGAATATTATATGGCAATTTAGTATATTTCCAAGGCTATCTGGCACATATAGTTTCATTTTGGACAAAAGGTCTGGACACTCTAGTCAAGCTTTGTAAAATTTGGACTATCAAAGAATTTTGCTAAAATTCAACAAATTCCAAAATATGAATTGGCTTAAAAGTGGTCATAAAAATGGCTAGGCATGTTTAATTTTATATGGTAATTTAGCTTATTTACCAGGCTATCTGGCACATAAAGTTTGATTTTGGACCAAGGTTCTGGACACTCCATCCACACTTTGTAAAATTTGGGCGATCACAGATTTTTGCTAAAATTCAACAGCTCCTCAACTATGAACTGACTTAAAAGTGGATATAAAAATGACTAGGCATATTTAATTTTGTATGGTAATTTAGTATATTTACCATGCTTTCTGGCACATATAGTTTCATTTTGGACCAAGGTTCTGGACACACTAATCAAGCTTCGTAAAATTTGGACTATTGCAGATTTTTGTTAAATTTCAACAACTTCCAAACTATGAGCTGGCTTAAAAGTGGTCATAAAAATGGCGAATCATATTGAATTCTATATGGTAATTTAGCTTATTTGCCAGGCTGTCTGGCACAGATAGTTTCATTTTGGACCAAGGTTCTGGATACTCTCGTCAAGCTTCGTAAAATTTGGACAATCATAGATTTTTGCTAAATTTCGACAACTTCCAAACTATGAACTGGCTTAAAAGTGGTCATAAAAATGGCTAGGCAATAGGCATTTTGAAATTTATATGGCAATTTAGTATATTTACCAGGCTATCTGGCACATATAGTTCTATTTTGGACCAAGGGTCTGGGCACACCAGCCACACTTAGTAAAATAAGGACTATCACAGATTTTGGCCAGATTTCAACAACTTCCTAACCATGAGCTGGCTTAAAAGTGGTCATAAAAATAGCCAGGCATATTGAATTCCATATGGTAATTTAGCTTATTTGCCGGGCTATCTGGCACAGATAGTTTCATTTTGGACCAAGGTTCTGGACACTCTAGTCAAGCTTCGTAAAATTTGGGCAATTGTAGATTTTTGCTAAATTTCAACAACTTCCAAACTATGAACTGGCTATGGCTTGGGTGTCCAGACCCTCGGTCCAAAATGAAACAATACCCTTTCCATGTCCTTTATTTTTTAAAAAATACTAAGAAATATATAGTAATAGTTTAGTGTATTAAAATAAATAGTATAACACCAAAGATCCTTGGTATTATTATATCGATGATTGAGGCAAAATTTTGAGGCCGCCATTTTGAAAAACGGGGTTAAACTGCACTTAACTTCCAAGGAGAGTATCAAAACCTGTCTTAATGAATTCCTGACCCATGAAAACATATATTTAGACCCAAAAATCATTGTTCTAGCCCAATTAGATCCAGAGATATGGGCGAAACGGTTAATTGGCGGCCATCTTGGAATTATCCATCATGGCCGCCAGTCGTTGAGGTTATATAATGACCAACAAGCAAAAATGTGTTCTCTGGAATATTAGCTTTCCGATGGTATGTGTCTTCAAAATTCCCAAGGGGGGGGAGGGGGGGTTATGGTGGCCCGCGGACTATATTATCTTCTAGATGCTTTTCTTTTTTCTAATAATAGACCTCAAATCAGATTTCTGGAATGGTCGTTAAAAGAACTCTAGATGACATTTTGATTTGCTGCATGGTTGACATATTAATTGACTGGACATTCATCCGTCCATTCATTCATCCTTTACAGGTCTTTGCAGATCGGCGGTCCATTGGAAAAATTAATTTTCTTATTTTCAATTTGCAAACTGACTTAGCCACATCATCGACAGTTTTCTGTTGGCCTCCTAATCTTCTTATTTGATCAAATACCTCAAGTCATTTTTAAAATTAGTTTGTTTATTGTCACCTATGCTATGTATGATAAGCACTGATCGAACTGATTAATCATAACTGACACAAACAAAACATTTTTTAAGCCAGTGACATCACAAGACCAAGTTGAAAGTTAATTTTGAAACTGTTTGGGCCGCTAATCCGCAAACAGCTCTAATTCATACTTTTATTTAGAGAATTTGACAGACAGATTTCTGGATGATAAGTACAAAAGCTACTTCTGTTGCTTTTTTAGAGATATTTTCCAAATTTATGAAATGTTATAGAACCTTGAGTAACTGCCTTTTCATTTTCAATAGACTATTAGCTGTCATGAGCCACACATTTAAAGTGAATATTCCTTTTGACATTACATTACAGCACAGTAGTCTTGGAAGTACTTAGCAGGTCCTCGGCATTTAAGGATCTATTCATGACTGCTGTTGCCTTTGAATGCTAGAAATCTTGAAAATGTCTTGAGGATCAGCTGTACTTATGCACTACCTTAATTTACCCTCTTACATTCACCCCCAGACATACCCCTGTCTGTCCACCCCTTGACCTTACCTGTCTGTGTCAGTGGGCCTGGGGGTATTCACACCTTTGAACCAGAACTTGTCTTCAATACCTAAATCTGAGGCAAAAAGAAATAATACATTTTCACTTTTCTCCTGTTTATTCCACCATTGCCTTTGCCTGAGGCTAAACTCAACACCTGCAAATCGAGTAGGGGGCCATGTTACACCTTAAAACACACAGGTTCTATAATAAAATCCAACAAACACTAAATTATAAACATTGGATCTTGAAATATATGACTTTGCACTTACAGAACTGGCATAAGTTAGTCAGCATATATAATTATTTTCCAATCTTATGAAACTTTCCAAATTCCTGTGATTCCAATGAAAGGTACCAAGCAAATATAATTACCTTGCCCATATTTATGATTCATAATTATATTACTTATATAACCAATTAGGATCAAGTGTCAGTTTCGTTTTCAAATAAGTACTTTCAGAAGTTGTGAGTTCTTCTTGTGCACTGAAATTTTAGAATATTGTCTGTAATTAGAGGTGTTGACAAGTCTGCCCTGAAATTATGCTTTTTCCTGGGATTTCTGCCTCTTCTATATCTCCACATTCATCTCCAACTATCATTCTGTCTATCTATCTGTCTATCTATCGATCTATCTATTTCTAATATATATATATCTATCTATCTACCAATATATCTACAGACAATGTATATTTATCTTTTTTTTCCTACCATGCACACTGTACCCAACAAGTCCTCCCTTCAACTTTCCTACCTCTCTATCAACAAATCAGTAAACCATACATGCATGAATCAACCAAACAATGGAATAACCAATCCAATCTGATGATGTCCATCCAACCTACCAATATCACAAGGATATCCTACCACGCAATGGCTATAGCAGTTGCGAAACACTTCTCCACCCCAATCTGACTGTTGCCAAATTCCTTTGTAGTCCACTGCATTACAGGGGTGATAATTGGCTGGCTTGTGTCCCTCAATAGCTATGTAGATACCCACTTTCTGACCACTTGATTCACATGCGGTTCCACTGTGAGAGCCAAAGCTGTAAATTGTACTGTTCATGCATCTTCCTGGAAATCTTTTTGACTAATTAACAAAATTACGAATAAGGTTAGTCATTTGATGGTGTCTTAAATTCTTAGTCATATTAGTCAAGTGACCAATTTAATTATAGTCATTTTGACTAAGTTGATTACCACCCAAACAGCCATTTGTTCTGAATCATCAATATCAAGCTTACCAAAGAGGTACAGCGCAATTTTGGTTTTGGACTCATTTGTGGGGTTTGACTAAAATTCAATTAGTCAAAAAGATTTTCAGTATTGCAATAAGACATAAATTTGGTTGTCTATGCTGCCAAAATTAAGACTTAACACATTTCTTGTCGGCCCATGCAGTGTATAGGCCTATACAGTGTATATGATAACAAGAAATGTGTTAAATCTTCATTTTCTTGCATCATGGGACAAAATGTTAGCAAATTTTTGCAATGTACACTGATGTAGGCCTATAGATGCTTGAAGATGCACAACTGAGACTCTCTCAATTTGTCTAAGGACAATAATACCCAGAGAGCAAGCACTTGATTGCTATCTACTTTCATATATAAAGGTCAGCTGAATGGTCTGCCTTTTCTGTGTCATTCATACAGTTATCATTGGCTGGCAACATCATTTCTTCTCCTGCTTTCATGATAAGGGTGGCCTCAGAGGCTGAGATTTCTGACAGAGGCCAAGATACAATTGTACAGTAGCATTGGTAGCAGGACTGGGCATCCCATGTCTTATTGTTTGGGTTACACAGTAGTCAAAGTGGGGTTAGCTCAGTTGATGGTAAGTGCAAATCGCAAGGTCTCAGGTTCGAATCAAACTCTGGCTGGATCACCTGGACCAATGTTCGACAGCTGTTTCAATCATCTTTTGCCGAATGCCATTATACTCCTCCGTTCCTAATAATATATACCCCTCCGTTCCTAATAAGCCTGTCAAGTAGGTACAGAAATACAGGACACACAAAATTTCAATTCGCAACATAAAAACAGGCATATTCGTTCTTTAAGAAAGACAATACTAAAGATATTCTTTCAAATTTATCGCATACAATTATCTGAGACTGGAAATGTTTATCTTTGAAGGATTTAGGATTCTCTTCGAATGATTTTTATGTCTCCTTAACTTTTGAAAGTATACTATTTAGGTGTGAAATATATGGACTTTTATTAAAACCATATTGAAAAGAGTGAAACAATCTTGTAAAGTTTTCTTAACAAAGTATCGTAAACTTGACTCCAGTGATGTTTCTGATGCGCATATAATATAGAAAATCTGTAAATTCATTTTGCAAGGCATAAAAAAACCTTTAAGTCTCTAAATTTGTGTTAGTTTATGTTTCTCCAATTGTAGTTGAAGATGAATTATACAAGCATTTATATGTCACTGAACATTAAAATTAGCTGTTATACTTAAAAAATTAAAGTTTCTGTATAAAAAAAATCACAATAAAACATACAAAATAGTTGAAACCTGGAGCAAGCTGTTTTTGAAAAATTCTTCAAATTTTATATTTAACTAATTTAACATTATGCAAAATTTTCTACTCTAATTCTTTTGTGCATTGTTGAAGTCTGATGTACAGTGTGCATATAACTCAAGCAATGCGTTGTCAATGACCATGTTAACTAGTAGTCTATTCTTATTTCCTGGGGTATAATTAATCATTTTTCTTTATCAGAACAGTGTGCAAAGCTTGTCCAAATGTCACACAGGTCGTTTATGATAAGAATGGACAGTTGTGTGTGATTTTATGCTCAGTTGCTTGATAAATCAGCCACAAAATTCCAATAACCTAATCGATAAGGCCTACATGATCAAGAAAATGGCAATAACTATAATGTATGGCCTGTGTGTGGTGGAGGTACGGGTATCAAGAGTTTGGCTTTTTGACAACATTTTAGTTATAATTCTTATGATGTATTTATCGCTGTAATTATATATCATGTTATCAACATACTTGCCAAAGCAATGGGTTTCATAGGAGACCAGCATGTGAATCAAGTGGTCAGAAAGTGGGTATCTACACAGCTATTGAGGGACACAAGCCAGCCAATTATCACCCCTGTTATGCTGTCGACTACAAAGGAATTTGGCAACAGTCAGGTTGGGATGGAGATGTTGTGTTAAGCTATATATTGCTTACTTGGTAAGGTGGTGGTTGGAGATCCTCGAATTGGACTGGTTATTCGTTGGTCCATTGGATGGATAGTTGGTATATTGTAGATGAATGGATGGCTGGCTATTAATTGTCAATTAGTTTAATTATTGATTGATAGACTGATTGATTCTTTAATTTACTGATTTATTAATTTTGTTATGCTGAAGTAGGAATTTTCATATATTATATCATAAAGTTTATGTTTAGTATTATACATCCCTTTAGTACCTATGGGTATGCTAGTATATCATTTTGAACATCTTTATTTAATTTTTCTAAAAATCAAAACCATTTGGCACATTATGCAATTGTGATCCCATAGCCAAAAGATTACTTTGTCTTACAAATACAAGTTATACAACCATGAACTGAGTTTCCTATCATACAAGACAAAAGCAATGGTGTACCACAAGGCAGCGTATTGCAGTCCATATCTTTCTTGCAATTTTGGTCTCAAGGGTGCATATAACAGTGTTATACAAGACACAGAACCCTGAACAAACATATGCCAGCAGATAATTTGATGTTTGACAGACAACCCCAAAATTCAATAGTTTGTTGACAGAATTGTGTATTGGCTGACATGATCAGATCTTGCTGTTTGTTTGTGTACATGGCAGAATATGGCATATGATTGCAAGCATGATATGCCATGATATGTCATAAGTAGGTCATGGCAGAAGTCTCAAGCATCTGCAAGGTTATTTGCTTTTGTGCCAGCAAAATTGTGTTATTGACTTTTTCTTGGGTTTTGATTTGATTCAATCTACGAGGCAGGACCTTGCATGTAGTTATGGGAAAACAAAGCCTTGCATAATATGATGGTACAAGACTTACGATGCGGAATACAGAACTTAACTGAACCCTGATTCCAAGCAGAATCGGGTATCTCAGCATTCAGTGGGTATAGATAGCTGAGTATCTGTTTGGCTGTAGGTCCTGGATTCGATTCCAGGTCAAATACATTGTAGTGTATAATTATCAAGTTATTGGAGGATTTCACAACAAGCTGGATACAGAAATATTTTAGTAAAGTTCCCTCCGCAGACTATATCAGTTCCTTCGCAGACTCTTTCGATGAGTTATATTGATATTTTTACCATATGAAAACTTTACGTAGATTTTATGTTTTCATTGATCTTAATGACGGATTGTTTGAAAGTTTTAGAAAACAATCTACCAAAACACTGCATCATTTAACGACCAAATTCAATTCATTAATCAACTTAGTCCAATTACCAAAATAACCAAAATCTTCTGCTAACTCTGAAGCACTGTGACCACTGACAACATTGCAAATTCCTTTACAGAACGTGCTATTTATAGAACAATTTACTTGGGCGCATTCGATTTCATGGCTCGCAAAACAAACATGGTGGGAGTTCCCTCGCTGTGTCCACACCCAGTGATTGTTCTGTTGATGTGTGCAATCACCCGAGGATATGGAACTTGCCCTTTTGTCTATGAGTTTTGCTGTAGCCATTGATGTAGAATGGTTTGCAATTGGTAGTTACAGTGTACAATTGATACTATTCTAAATGATTTAACTGCAATTTGTTTAAGAACTTTTCTGTTGGAAATGGAAAATACATTTCTAATTAACAGTGCTTTTTGCTTAAAATTGAAAGTACTCCAATTGACAGCATAAGCAGATGTAAACGAATGTTTGAATCGAAACACGAAACAAGTTGATATTTATAAGCGAAGAGTGATAGACAAAAAATAAAGTGGAAAAATTTACGAAGAACCAACACTTACATGTATTTACCTCTTCATAGAGCATACATAAGTATGCCTTTAATGAATTTAACTGCGGTTGAATTTAGTCAAAAATGTATAGTAAATCGAATACATATAATAATTATTATCAGATTATATAGGCCTATTGATAATTTTTTCCACCTAACTTACTTGAGACCAAATAAAATAGTTCGCAACATGTTACAAATTTACCCCACGCATGGGCTCTTTTACTTACTCAGCATGGGCACTGACAGTCTGACACTTTCCTTTTACAAGGGATGCCAATTTAAATTCTTATGCAATAAGGCATATATTTTGATAGACCTGAATCACTGGATATCCGCATTCTTTGAGTGAAACCAGAGATTAGTGTTATGCCTGCAAACCCCTGTGATGTAAACACCCATAAGAGGGTTAAATATTGAAAATAGTTGTGGCAGGAATCTTGTTTTTGTGCTTATAATGGGGCAGGCTGGAACAGTTGCAGTAAATCACATTGTACATTTTATTGTAATTTTGCAGGAAAAGTGTGAATTCTATGTGATACAGGCCTATAATTGCTGAAGAAAATGTATTCATTGATACAGAGCAAATTCTAAAGTACTGTCACTACATTCATATTTTATAGTTTGATTAACTTTTTCCTTTTTGTTTTTCTGTCTTTGTTTATTTTTTTTTGTACTGGACATCTAAAGGGCAGAAGTTATTCAGTTTGTAACACTCTAGGCTTCCAATCACTTTCCCGGGTTCGATTCGGGCTCTGACCGAGTCATTGCGACCCATGTTGGATGTCACTTTCAATCATCCTTCACCGCATTCCTCCATCTGTCCTTATAATCATACTAAATTAATAAATAGATGATGTAAAGCCCCAACCAAATATCCCTCACCTTTTAAAAGATTACTTCACTATAAAATATAGTTATTGTAAATTTGTAGTTAGTTTTTATACAGTGAGCACTAGCTCAGCCTAATTCTGTAGCGATTTTGTTCCGGGTGGGATTTTTGATTACCGCAAGAATCCGGAGAAAAACAGTTTCTACCAGGTGTCATTTATTGGAAAAACAAGGATATTAGGGGTTACTGGCCTTTGGACTTTGCAATGGGGCTTGCAGCTGATGGACTGAGGCTGAGCTGGGTAGCTGAGATCTGCCTATGGGCATTGACTGTACTTTGTATTGTATAAGTAAATGCAGTACCCCATAAGCATAGGGTTCTGGTAAATATATACTGTGAGACACCTGTTCCAGTTCAGAAGTCGTTCAGCTGATCAGTAGCAGTGGCACAGTGCAATTTCCAGTGGCACAATTCTTGCCAAGTTAATTTCCAGTGGCACAGTCAAATGGCTCAACCAAAGGCAGTGTCATGGGGAAGAGTTACCGGCCTTTTTTTGCAGTCTGTTACTTTGATATAGAAAGAAATGAGAATCAGTTCACTGTGAAAAATGCACTTTGTGACTCAGGCTATCCTGTCATCTTCTCTACTTTCAACATGGGGGACATAGAGGCTGTTTGATTAGTCATGATCAAGAGAAGGCCACTTGACTTGTCATAACAGATTTTAGAGTGGAAATCAGATGCATGAGCCTTTGGTTTGGCCGTTACCAACAGGCGGGATAAGTCCACTTAAACAAATTAACGTTGAAAGTATTGGGTATAATCATGACAAATCATCAGCATGATGACACACGAAGTGCCATTTTCACAGTGCAACAGTCCAATCTTTTCAGAACTGTATCAAAGTGACAGACTGTAAATAGCACAATCTGGATGCAACTAAAAAGGGTGGGTATAGGTGCAACGGCTTTACATCCTGTATTTTCTGCACTGGAGTTCTACTAAACTTTGCCCCTCAAGTTCAACTTTGCCTGTGAACTTTGTCACAATACTGTTGAACTTCTATACCATTTAAAGAAGCCATTTCTGAGTGTGCTGCCATTTGAATGTGAAGCAAAAAGCCACTGAGCTATCTATGCCTCCAAGCTCTGAGCCAATGCTCCGCCATTCAATGACACTGTATGGTCCATGCCCTGTGTCTGCCCCTTATACACAAGGGAGCTCTCTGAGAGATGAAGTGCTGTCAACTTTTGATCCAGTCTCTCATAGGAGATATTGGTCCTACTCTGAATTGACCAACTTATGATCCTGCTCATCATATTGTGTATCCACTTCTGTTATGGAGATGTGGTACTTTGAATGGTGACTGAATGACTGTACACTGTGAAGTCTGGAGTCCATGGAAAACAATATCAAGTCACTAAAGTTTTGTTTCCATGAGTGGCACTTCATTTTTTACTGAATTGTATAGAGGACATTTCGACCTCCTACATTTCGAATCGTTCTAAAAATTTTGACAGGAAAAGGACCACCAAATTTCTCAAACGTTTTAGAATATCTGTCAAACTTAGACAGACATTTATATTTGGTTTTACGACGAGATGTCCAACATTTATAGAAAGTTGCTGTACTTATGAATAAAAAAGGTCATACTATAACATTAGTATGAGAGTTTGTAACATTTCAACTTGCTGATCCATAATCTCAAGAAAATACGAATGATTCTTTTAAATGCTTTTTTTGATAACATCACCTATTTTACAATTTTATCATATAGGCTAATGTCGCTTTTCTCATTGACAGAGTGACCTTACATTTGTGTTCAGGCGAAAGTATTCGCCAATATTTCTGCAGCTGTAACATTTTTTACTTCATATTCTGGATGAAGATTAAATTGTTTCCAAGAAGAATTAATTTACCAATATTTATGTCTTTTTCATGGTAAAATAAATTCCTCAGATGGGTACCCACTTGAGAAAACCTTCTGAAATTCATACCTTCAAATCTGGTCATTAAAACATATTCTGGAATAAGTGGAATTATTACGACAAGAACTTATATTTTGCATGTACTTCTGCCTGAGTCTACTACTTCCCTGAGTGTACAATGTATTGACTTCAACTTTGCTTGAGGATATTTGCCACTTAACTGCGTAGATACCTCACAGATGCTGTCAATTCTGTGCCATAATAACAGAAATAAGGAGGCCACAAAAACATAACCTGAAAAAAATCAAGAACAAAAATGTTATACTTGACATAAAGAACCTGTTATTGTAGATATTTACATTCTGTAGGAAGTAGGCATAATAAAGGAATAAAAAGTATCTAAAAATGGATAATAAAGAAATAGAAAAGGCATGAAACTATTAACAATGTTGCCATGGATAATATTTGTCATGTTTATGTGCATTGTTTTGACTAGTGTGTGCATGGTTAATTGGTTATAGATTACAGTGGTGAAAGGAGAACAAGGGAAGACTAATTTTGCAATGGATGGATCTATTTTATTATGATAAGTTATGAGAGGGTGGTCTGTGAGTCAGGGTAGCTCATTTATGATGAGTCATGTCATAGCTTATCAAGAGTCATAACCATATAGTTTGGAAAGACAGATTTGATGAGTTGGTGTTGAGGAAAGGACGTCTTAAGGATAATCCAGTAACCGAATAGATCTTTAGGCCTGTGGTTACCACACTGAAAAAATAGGATTTTTTTATTATCAGACAATTGAATTGCCCAAAATGTGAAAGAGATTGAATGACAATTCGATTGTCTGGTATCAGGCAATTCTTCTTTTTTGTCTTTTAACAACAAACTTACTCCGGTAAAAGTGAAAAATGTTGAAAGATATTTCAAAATATACTTTAAGGAAGCTTTTCAGAATAAGGCTAATCATATCAACCTTTTTTTAGACATATATATTTTTACACATCCTTCTTTCTGGAAGTTTCATCACTTTCCTGTACATTACTCTACAATATAAAATATCATAAAGTTACTTATGACTTTGGCATTTATTATATTACATGCAATATGATCAAAAATGATGTTTACATGATTTCTCATGTTACTACGTTGATGATACAGGTTTATTTACTTTACCTTGAATGTGATAAACACACCTTGGATAAAGAGCTAACAGGGATATCAGTGTCTAATGTAATGATGCATCTGTTTGAAAATTGACTGTAAGTCATCATAAGGTTCAAAGCTATATTTTATACATTCCTTCATTTATGTTCATATCTCATCTAAAGTACATGAGATACTATTAGAAGCAATGCATACTACATTACTACTCTTAATGCAAATTGGTTGTGATTGGTGATATTAACTGTCAGAAACAATTTTGTTCGAAAGAGTAATTGAGTCAAGTACATTTCTCTGTTTGTCAATAGTTTTGTTTAGAAAGAGTTACAAGTTGCATTGATGCAAATTATCATTTTATTTGAATTAATATAAATAAATTCACATTGTTACAAGCAAGAAGGGGAAAAGTCTGTGGAAAGATAGAAACAAAAGAAGGAATTTCATATTCATCTCTTGTCGAAGCATTGCCTCTTAGAAAGTAAAATGTTTATAATCAGTATTTTGAATGTTTAATATTTATCGTTGACTCAAATTTTATCTATGTTATAAATACAACATTATCTTAGGGGTAGCATTCCCACCTGGTATCTTCGTTTATATAAATAAAATAGATTATCATACAAGTAAAATGTATTTAAAAAATCTGATAAGATAGTACAACTAAGAGGAATTTTATATTTATTGATTTCCTTCATTTACCTTCATAGATCAGTAAGAACCAAGGCCCATGCTAAACATCTTTATCTCTGTGACATTCCTGTTAAATTGGAGGGAACTGGAAAAAGTAACTTGCACCAGTAGATAAAGTAAACATTTACGTTCTCTGAGGATACCTGTCAGTAGTAGATGATACTTGGATGATGTTAGGGTGAAAAAGTACGAGAAAAAATACATTAGGATTACTTCTTGTACCTCAAGGGTACTTCAAAGTACTCCAAGATGCCTGGGAGTACTTCTGAATGCCCCTGAGTACTCCAGAAGTACTCCAGAAGTACTCCAAGAGTCATTCTGTAATTGTATTTAGCAGACAGATGCCAAACCCAAACAAATTTATCTTTTTCTAGCAGTTCTATTGAATATCCAAGCATTTTGCACTGGCAATGCTTCTGATATTACAGACAGAGTAATTACATGATATAAATGCATGAGGTTCACCCCATACCTGTGTCAATATAATTATTAATGTTGTTTGTCAGAATTTAAAACATCAGAGAGCTGCTGAATCTGAAAAGTTACTTAGTGTATTTTGGAAAGTAGTGTACCAGTGCATGACTATCTGAGAAAAAGTAAATTATGTCACTCTTCTCTCTTTCTGCCAACTCAGCATCAGAAAACCGAATCAGTGACAAAAATTGTGATTTTCATGATATAAAATGCATAACCTTGTTTCAAGGCATAGCAGGCTGCCACTGATGCAGCAGTAACTATAGTCATTGATTACGGTTACTGGCCAACTGGATGATAGTAGATACTTTCGGGTGCTAAAAGTTTTACGCCTAGGACACTTTCCTGTTTGTGTTTAGACATCCAGCACTTCCATGAACTATTTTGAAATATACTTACGTGTCTTTTTGAAAAATAATGTCTTTCTTCTTGTAGAACTTGCACTCAGGTTAAAATGTGAAAAATGTGAAAAATGAAGTATTACCATAACCCATGGGAAAACATTAAATAGCCTTACTTTGATTGGATGGCTGTTTTAGCTTGTTCTAATCCTCCCAAGGGAAGAAATGTCCTTGAAAGAAATAGTGCAATGGGCAATTCCAAATAATTAACAGGTTGCTAATTACCATAAATCTGAATTTATTCATGTTGCTGATTGGTCCTCCCTTTTCCAGTCCAGAACAGCTGAACGGATTGTGTTAAACCGCCACTGGTCCGGCGCCGGAGTCGACGTTGCCCTACAAGTATGCACCAGTCAAGTGCGTGATGGACCAAATTGGAACGATATACATAATACAATACTTTAAAATTTGACAGAGCTATAGATGTTTTGAGTTATGATATTCTCTTCGTTGTTATAACTTAGAACAACAAGCTGTGATAGCTCAAAGGAATTGTGCAACCTTCTCACTCAATCATTTAAGCTCACTCAAAATCAAAATTTACAGTGCAGTACTGGTCCACGTGGGATGGCACTGATCCAGGTTGTAGTACAGGACTGGGCTGGTCCAAAACCATCTGTGTGGCTCGTACCAATGTACTCAACCTTTTTGGCTTTTGACGTGAAGAATTGTTCATTCATCCTATAGTAATCATATTTGTTCAATTTGCATAAGCAGCCTGATAAATCTGTTAATCTTCCAATTTAATAAGTGCTAAAAAGTATGTAAGCAATGTATTTCTTCATAATTACAAATACAATCTTCATTCATAAACCAAATGTTCTGAATAACCGATAACTTAAGCTAAAAATATCACTTGAAATTCACGATTCTTGCCAACTTCTTGGCTTGAGTTTTGCACTCAATTAAGACACATCCATCTCCACAAGTACAGTCAATTTGTATGGTACTTCTTTGGTTGTGAAACTAATGTTATTGCACCCTATTGTGATAAAAACCCCACTGTTACTAATTGTATTCACCCCATGTTAGTACATCAATTCATTACAATTGTTACAAGCAGATTGTGTTGTTCCTATATTTTATGGGTTTTGCTTGTTTTTAGCTGATGAAAGAAGTTGGCAGAAGTGTTGAAATGGATTTGCTCATTGTTTTGTTTAAGTTGTATGTATATCTTAATTTGCAGCACTAATTCACAATTGTTTGAAAGATGGGTTTAGTCATTTTGTCGTACTTTGAACCACTAATTTGGCTGCCAGCAATTGCAATCAGTCATAGGTAAATTGGTATGGTATGAAGTTCAGGATATCAAAATTGTAGATATCCAAAAGGTCAGATGGTTGACTCTTGTTCAATCTTATAATACATGCGTTCAAATTTAAATCCGAATCCAGACTGATCATACAGTAGTGGAAGGAACCCGGAATTAAAAGTTTCAGGTTGGTCGATGATATGTTCAACTTCTGCTGTTGTTTTCGAACTCTATAATTTGGTCCGCTCCTGAATCATTGTTCACTGTAGAAATTGAAATTGTGAGTCAGCTCAAATGATGGATTGGGGGGTTGCACAATTCCTCTGAGCTGACACAACTTGTTGTTTTAGGTTATGATAATCTGTCCATTTTCATGGCTTAAAACAACAAGCTATGATGTTAGCTCAAAGTAATTGTGCAACCGTCTCACTCAATCATTTAAGCTCAATCATTTAAGCTTCAAATTTTACAGTGAACACTGAACAGTCATTCTGGGGTGGGCCATTTTTTTACCAAAACCGCTGACACAATGATCTCTGCCAAGTTCTAAAGTGTTTTGTGCTGGGTAATTATTACTACTAATTAGGCAATAGTTTCACCATTTTTACTAACTTGTCGGACAGCCACCAGTTCAGATAGTCTGTGCACAATTTCTTCTCTGCCAAACTCATCTGGATTGAGCATTCGGTAGAGTATGCCGAATCGCAGATAGTTCAGATGCTACGGGTGGATTTGCCACATGTCTGATATCCCAACCATATAAATTCCATTTTCATGCCATTATAGTCTAATTATTATTAGTAGTAGGCTAGTAGCCCCCATTCATAATCCACCACTGACTAGTCCCTATGCAGATAGTCAACCACTATAGTCAACCCTGTACTGGTGATATAGCCAGGTAGATTTCTTAGTTTTAGCAGACTACTGAGGACTAGTACAGGATCTTATCAGAGCTGAATAATGAACCTGCCAGCCAGAGTTCTGTATTATTTATATGTTGTAAGCTGGGAGGTCCAGGATATATTATGATCATACTAGTGCAGTTTACAGCCTTCAGTTATACCTGCTATCATGTATCTATGGCCTGTTATCTGCAACATATCAACTCTGCCCTTCTCCACTTAATGTTTTGGGGTAGGGAAGCTGTAATAGCTATACTGTGTACTGTAATCATAGTCCTGTAATATCTTCAAGATGGGTGCATTACATGCAGTGCATGTAATGTTATGTAAATATTATGTAGCTGTATTGTTCTGGTAATTAAAGATTAATTCGTGGTGAAAACAGTGATTTTTATGCATGCTGGATTGATAAATTTGGTATTATCGTGGCCATATATTAATTGAGAATGTATATTTCCTGGATTAGGCCTACATTCTTTGTCTGTAATCATAATTTTGTAGACCACGAGGTGTTTCAACGAGGTAATCCTCAAAAGTAACATAATTGATTACACAACAATGTAAACTTTGAGTCAGCTTAAATGATTGAGTGATATGGTTGTACAATTCCTTTGAGAAAACAGATTATCATAACTTAAAACAACAAGCTATGATCTATAGCTCAAAAGAATTGTGCTGTCATATCACTCAATCATTTAAGCTGAATCAACTTTTCAAATTTTAAGCTTGTATTAAGCCTATAGCAGGCTGCTCTTGGAGGGAAAACTCTGTATTAAATATTTCATCAGCTAGAGTGCTCTTAGGACTGTGAAATAAGGGGTTATAGAGCTCCTCGATTTCAGTTGATTCAACACATTTTCCAGGTTTGTTTTGGCAATTTAGGGTGTATTTGTGTTGGATATTTGTGTAATATTTACCAGTTAGTGTCAGACATGTTGGTCAGCTGGTTTATTTTTTGAGGGCTTCTTACCATGGTTGTTTTGGCCAGTGTTTTCTGTTGACACTATATTTGGGGGCCAAACAACAATCTTATACAGGTGGTTTCGAACCTAAGACCTCACCAAGTCAGCTGAGTAGTGTTTTCACCTTTTGTGCTAATATTAAACAAACAAATTAAGTCTTGTTTTTCTGTCTTATAAGACTGTCTACGTTTGTTGTTTACCTGAGAGGGGTAGACACCAACCTACCCAGCCTACGTGAACAAATAACCACGTTAGTTGAGGACTGAGTTTCAGTAATAAAGACCAGCAAGCCCTGTCTCTGACTAACATGGATTATTTGTATACTGCATTGACTCGAATAGAGGCTCTTGAATAGAAGCCTCGATCGAAAGATAGGAAAAATAGAAGATATGGGTGGTCACTGGACAAGTATCAATTTTTACTGTTTTGAATTACATTTACTCTCTATTTTCTACATTGTGTACCTGGCTGATTGCTCTACTTTTTATTGCGTACCGGTTCACGGTTATTTACGTGGGAACCAGCTCAGTGGTAGCACGCTAAACCGCTAGGCACTCGGACCCGAGTTCGCCGCCAAGGAAAACCATGTCTATGACGCAATTGCAAATTTCATCCTTTGTCATGCCATATGCATTTACATTCTGTGGTCCTCTCATGTCATATTTGAAAGTGGTGCAAAAATAAAGGATTTGAGTTCCTCTCAGCAATCCGCTTACACTTCTAATATCTATACGTACCTGTCCATTATTGCAGTATTTGCATTGGACCACCTTTCACATTGAATAGTACCACTCCAATATAACTCCATAGACTTTACAAACAAACTTGAGCACCAAGTCACCCTCCTGTTCTGATCAATAACACTAAACTTACTGCAACTAACACTGAACTTAAAGTACACAATGAAGTCAGGAGGTAACTGTAGGTTACTTTTCTCAGTATTATGATGTTTGGGGGAGCCCTGAGTTACCTGTTGGCTCAGGGACAATGTTCACATTTTATAAGAGGATGCAAATATCAAGCATTTGTTATAAATCACTCTGTCATTTGTTGTAAACAGTGAGATGCTTCAACATGTCTGTTAGAGTGCATTGCAATATATTTTTATCTCTCTTTCTTGTAATTGCATTGCTTGGCAAACTCAATAATAATTCTTTAATTCAGTTGTGTAGTCTAGAAAGGTTAGTAGGAACGTCTATTGAGACATTGCGTATGGTAGGAAGTTCTTGTAAACTTTGTGTTGAGTCTTTCATTCAGTTGTAAGCAAGATTAATTTTGGTAGGTTGGAAAGTATTGTCATTTGGTTTAGGTAGTTTAGAAAGTACTGTCATTTGATTTATGCAGACCTGTTGAAAAGTATTGTCAATGCAAGTAGGTTTAATTGGTAGGTAGGAAACTATTGTCAATACAAGTAGGTTTAATTTAGGTAGGTTGGAAAGTATTGTCAATGCCGGTGCAGGTCTTCGCGAGGATCTTCTCGAGGTACTGTTTCTTAGGTTAGTTGGCAGGACAAAAAAAGGTGTACATATAGACATTCCAAATGCAAGCGGATTGCTGTGAGAAACTCAAATCCTATATTTTTGCAATCTTAATTTATGTCAATCAAAGGAAAATTCTGGGTTATCTCATTTTCTTGGAGGCAGAAAGAGAGTGGGTACAATGCAAACACATTTTGCAATTATGCTCTTATTAAAAGGTGCCTTTTTGTATGTGCCCTTTTGTAAATTAATTATTTTCTATCATTGGTGGAAAAAATGTCCTTAAGTTAAAGGCAGATACAATGTATAAAACAAATCATTTTTGGTAATATTTCTGGATGGTTTCTCCTCAATCTTCAACATGAGGAAACAGTTCAAAAGGGTTGTGGGTGTATATATAAATATTTTCAAAATAAGGAAATAGTCTCTTGAAATATAATATTATGGTTTCCTGTGCTATTTTTTTCTGAGTCGTAGTTCAAGTTAAACGGGTCAAAAGTACAAGTCAAGTTATATCAAATATTGGTTTTCAACACACTGAACTGTCAAAAGTGTTTGCCTTTGGGAAACATAGTCTTGCTTGTCTATCTGAGGACCTATTTGGAGGCTATCGATAAATGCTAAAGGTCTATGTTTGATTTGATTATAGTCTTTGTGTTTTTCAGGTGTCTGGAAGTTTATCAAAGTAGTTGAATTTGATATGGCATAGGTCAATAACTAATTTGTGTCAAATTTATCTTTGATGATAAATATGTTATTTGAAATGTGAAAATATTACAGCATATGTATGGACTTCGTATGGTCTATTTTTAGGCTGTTCAATGTCCATATACACAGGCCTATATATTATGTGTTCTCTTTCATGATGATACAAGGCTGATAGGTCTTTTTTGAGAACCTACTTAAAATCAAGGATTTATCAAGTATCATTGATTCATTATCTTACCCACTTCAATTGATTTGTTTACTCTTAAGTGTTTTTCAATTTGAGAAATGATATATTTAACTTCCATGTGTAAATAGAAAAGTGTGCAAAAATGTCGACATGTGTTCAAAAAAAATGTAAATAAATGTGTTCAAGTTATTCTTTTTAAGTTACATGTAAACGTTTTGCTGAAGTTTCTAGTTTTGAAAGTAGATGTAAGAAAAGAAATATAAATATGTGTGTATATATTTATTTATCTGCAGCTGCAATAGTTCCTTTTTTAACATAATATTATTCAAAATGAAATATCATCGAGATAAAAATTGATGGACCATACCTTTGTATTTTATTATTTGTGTAAAATATAGGGGATTATAGGCCTATTGTACGAATTTTGTATTCATGAAAAGGCTCACATAAAAGAAATATGAATTATTGTGAGAATGAAAAAGGTTGAAATATTAAATATTTATATGGTTATAAAAATGTTAACTTTTGATTCATAGCCTATTTGTATGAAGCATATATCTGGATATGTAAGAGGGAATAAAAACGAAAGGAATATTATTTACAAAAAGTTTTAAATATAAAATGTGACTTAAAAACTTTAAAAATATGTCTATGATTGCAAGGTATACTTAATTCATAACATTCACCTTTGAAAGCTTGTCTTGTCAACTCTATTGATATTCATGAGGGGGAGGGCCCACATTTACTACATTATGAGTGCTATAAGACTCAGATTAACTTGACAGACTGACTTCTATTCAACTCATGAGTGTAGCAATTACATTACACACAGAACTCATTAATCTATGTCATTCTGAACAAGTGATACTATTATTCATACATGTAGTAAAATATTTCATGAACTGAAATGTAGCACTGGGAGTTCATAGCTTTAAATGTTAATTAGTACCTCAAGCAGAGTCACTGTAACATGTATCTGTGATTTTTACAAGTTTACCAAATGTATACTGTAGGCCTACATGACATAAAATAGGATGATGCCTTTTCTTCAAATTTAATTTGCTGCTATTTTTATGGCACTATTTCATATTGTCCTCTAATACTCAAAAGTTTTAGTGTCTGATCCCTCATTTTGTTAATCTATTTAGCCCTATAAAATGACTTAGAAAATATTTTTCGAGGCTATTGAGAAAAATCATATGTCCTGAGAGTGGTTGGTTATTTCATCATGCCTGTCTTTTTTCTTTCATGTCGCTTTTAGTATGTTTAGAAATGTGTACAATGAACTGTCCACAATTTGCTGTGAAATATATGGCAGATTTTTCACAGTTAAAGTACTCACAAGAAAGGCTCAAGAGGTTATACTAGTAATATTTCATGTAGTATGGCCCAGGGACATACATTTGTTATAGTGACAGTTAACCGTCTTCTTTTTTTTGTCTCTTCGTGTTTAAACAAAAGGTAATCTTCTCAATGCCAACAGCTAGGGTGTTTGGGAAGTGTACTGACATTTTTTTTAAATTTTATATTGCTGTTGTGTCTCTTTTTTAGTGGCCAGAAATAAAATGTCTTTCTAATACATGTGTCATTCCAAGGGGAATGTGCTCTTGAAACTGCTCGCGAATGTTTGGGAGACACAGATGATTCACGAAAAATGGAGTTTTAAAAAAATTGTGTGGGTTTTTTTGCGAATATTTTTGATTTCTGTGGCCAATTTACAGTTTGAAGACGTAAAACTCCCAGTCATTGATCACTTATTTATAATTATTCGCCAAAATTTGCAAACTGTTTAGTAGTGTGCCCTTGGAAGTTCTTAGAGATCTTTTGCGATTGATCAGGAACTAGGCAAATTTTTCAGACGCGGCAATGTTGAGCGGTTCAGACAAACTTTAAAGAAACTCCTAGACTTCTGAATGCGGAAAATTAGGAATACACCACTCATACATTATTTAAGTAGTGCCATCATATATCGAATTTTCTTAAAGCACAGTCCGTTTGAGCCAAATTGTTCAAAGCATTTCCCTCATACCAAAACATTTTGGTGATATCTTATTCATTGGTGTTTGTACAATGATATATTATTCATGTTTAATTCCTGTTCAGATCCTTACAACTCTTTGCAAATCCAGGATTAGTTTTTACCTTGTGTTTTCATGGTCCACTGTTTTGTATAAAAGTTCCTACTATTTCTGTTTAATCTAGTGTGCAATGTCTCTTAAATTTATATATGTGTGATAGCAACTTCCATATTCAATGGCCATTCAAATGTGGAATAAAATGATTATATTATAAAACCCTAACAGCTTTATAGAGGTCTTTTGATACATTTTCTGTGTTCATAGTTATTTTGCCATGTATTAGAAACAGAAGAGAATTAGCCCTTGTGATGTCTATTACAAAGATGGCTTGTGAGCCTTCTTATTTTATTTTTATAGCTTTTTAAATCTTTTTGGTGGGGCTACCTGGTTGACTGTTCTTTAACATGCTCTCAGTAGAGACAACACTACTATAGAAGTATTTATGTCTCCTTTGGAATTGACTTTTCAGCCTATTTTCAGCTTTTTAGCCACTTTCCATTTTTTCACATTTTTCTTTATACTTAGCCCTGCCACTTTCCAAGGTCAGAGTGGCGTGTAAACACCACATATTGTATAGTAATCGCTTAATGACATATCATTAAAGCTACCCTGATATCTCTACGATCTCTCAAATCTTTTTGGTGAGCACAAAAAAGCCATTGATGCACCTGGTTCAAAAAGTGCAGCTTTGACACACTTGGTATTTCAAAATGTAACTCCCTGTAACCATTTGTGAATGCTCAATTTTACCAATGTCAACCAGACATGGGGTCAATTACTTTAAAAGTAATTAATTACAATTACAATTACATTGCAAAGTGCCCAATTACAATTACATTGCAATTATAGTAAAAAATGGAAGTAATTAATTACAATTACAATTACTTTTGAAAATTAATTTCTATTACAGCCAATTACTTTACAATTACATGACAAAAAAAATTCTCAGAACCGGTTTTAAATTCACAGTGGAATGGCAGAAAAAAATGAGGAAAAATTATGTTTGTAACTTGCTGTCTAATGTAAAAGTGCTGTATATTATGTTGGTAGATCATCTCTGACACTGGTCGTTTTAAAGTTCAAAGTCCAGACATGTACAGAAGCTTACAGAGTGTTCAATTAGCCCAATCAGGTGCTGATGGCACATAAAACAAACTCACTCACTAGACATGTACGAAGATGAAGGGCAAGAAGTAGTGAAGAAGTCATGTTATTGTTACTATTTGGTTGGATTTGACTTGCTGACAATAATCCTAACATCATGATAGATAGTTCTGGACTGCATCAGTGCAATGTCAGTCTGCCATGCAAAATTTTGTCATGACAAGGCTGTTGTTCCTGTAACATCAGCTATTATCTGAATCACAATGGAATTAAACTTCAAGAGTATTTTTGAACATTTTCTGATATCCTGGGTTGGACAAGTTCCATGAAATTATGTTTTCAAAGAGCTAATGAGCAGAGCATTGAGTTTTGAAAAAACATCTTTTTATCCAACTTTTTTCTTTGCTTTGCTCTCTTTTGGTCCTAAGCTTGTCTTGGTGCCCCTATTTACTGTCATAATTTTATGCATTCATATGTACCCCCCATTGTTGCAGCATTGTGTGTTATCAGATCAAGCATAGTACACCCCTATTGCGTAATATTATGAATTAATAAGACACAACTTAAATCATATCAATATTGATAATTAAACAAGTAGATAAATTCCTCTTGTGTCTGAATTGGAGAATCTTATCTTTCAGTCTATTAGCATATCAAAACACATCAATATCTGGTGAATGTATATATCAAAAGATAACTTGTCAGTGTGACCATCAGGTACTTTGTGCTATATTTTGGAAATAAATTGACAGATATGCAGAGTAATTGAGATGTAATTGAAAAGTAATTTCAATTACTTTCCCAATGTAATTGCTGCAATTACAAATTACTTCCCACTTTTTGTGCTCAATTACAAATTACATTCAATTACTTTGACAAATGTAATTAATTACACACAATTACAATTACAAATTACAATTACCCCATGTCTGATGTCAACACATGAAAAGCTTCTCTTTAAACTGCCTTTTTATGCCAGAAATCACAGTAATTACCCTTTGCTTTATTGTCATTTTAGCCTGAATGGTAACAATCTCATTGCAGTTTGGTCTCGGCCCTCGAAGGCTGCTGATCTAGTTACTTCACTGTAAAATTTGAATTTTGAGTTAGCTCAAATAATTTAATCAGATGGTTGCACAAATCCTTTGGGAAAACAAAGCTTGCTGTTTTAAGTTATGACAGCAAGCAGATTATCATAACTTTAAACAACAAGCTCTGATAGCTCAAGCTAATTGTGCAACCATCTCACTCAATCGTTAAAGCTAGCCGATTCAAAATTTCAAATTTTACAGTGTTGTTGCTGTCGTCTTAGTTAGTTAATTTTTGCCTTGTATTTAAGCAATACCTCCATTATTGAAATATGAATTTTAAGTGTCACTCAACAAAAGTGTTGCTCACCTTAAGCATCCATGATCCTTCCGGGTTCACTGTTTCAACCTATAGATGAGATGTTGGATCATGCAGTTGGGAAGTGTCAGTCACATGACAAGCCTTTGGGACCACATCCAAAGTCATGTGACCAAATCAAGGAGTTGTAGGATTTGGATGCGACTGTCCTTTGGCTATACAATCAAAAGCCCGAATAAATATTCAATATCTGGACATTTATAGAACTAAAACACATTCACTACTTACCTATACAACTCGCTAAATGAAGTATTTCATTTTTAATGGAGGTGTGTGTACACATCTCCATTTATGCAGTCACTTTGACAAAATGGCAAGTTTTGGCGGGAAATTTGAAATTTGAGCATTTTCAGAATGTCTTTTGGGCCCTGACTTGGCAATTTTGTTTGGAGAAGTTTGGAACCAAGAATGCACCTTAGCTTGATTATTGAGCAAGCATCTGACATGGGAATGAATAGCTGGTATATTGTTATTTGGACGTGACTTCGTTTTTATCTTGCTTGAATCCACTACGGGCAGCATCACACATTGTGTATTGGCCACTGTGTCTAAACTATTGCACTTGTATATATGATATTTGGCACATGAATGGGTCTTGTAGAATATATGTGTCTTTTGGTGTTCATATTTAAGCAATTGGTACAGTTTTTGTAAAATATTGGAAATTAAAAATAATTATTTTTTTTCCTTTCCGGAACAGAACTCCGAAACAATGGTACCTATGAACATGAAAATCTGCCATATTATGGGTAAATGTGCCTTTTGGAGGTCTTAATGCTCTTAGAAAAATTAGTAAGAGCAAATTCAGCAAAAATGGGAAAAAAATGTTATTTTTTCAATGCTCCATGATTCCGTCGATTTTGGAGTTAGACCTCTGAAATTTTGCATTTAGGTGTCTAAGTTATACCTCTTTAAATGACTAAACTCATTTGGAGGTCAAATCCTTTGAAGTTTTCATAAAAACCAAAAAACTGGAAAAATATAGGGATTTCTGATATTTTTCTCAAATTTTGGTTTCTCATAAATTAACGGTAATGAATAAATTGGTAACTTCAAAAATTATTTTATTTTTAAAAACATATTAGTAACTTTTACAGCCATGTATACTTTAGTGTAAATTTTCTAGGCGCTGCTGCGCCTTGATCATGCTTGTACAACCTGCCATTTCCTGCGTGTTTTTCAACTTCCTGTTTGTGGTGAACATGAAATACAATGGTTTCATGCGTTTTACCTTCTAACTTCGTAAACATGTCAACCCTTCTAGCTTGGATGTTGTAATTGCTATTGATGATGGATCAGTAACAGATCTATGGACTGTGATTGTAAATAGCTGTCCTCTTTGCTGTAAATTGGCAGAAATAACTATTTCTGGTCACAAAATATCAGGTCACTGTCCTAGATTTATGCAATGTCTAGACTGTGTGCACTCAATCAGAACATGTTAGCATATTAGAACGGGCTGCTGCAAAATGTAAATAAGATGAAAACAGCTTTTTGTGACCCATTCGATTTCATATACAATATATACATGCTATAAATTGCTATATGATAGGATCTCTGACCAGCTGGATGGTTCATTCACAATTGAGCATCTACAATGGCAGACAGAGGTTCATCTCATGCTTAAATTGTCAAGTTAACAATCAGCGCCTAGATTTGCAAATTTTATTTGCGCATTCTAGTTTTGTATTGGAACTAAGTTTTGCAGAGCCCAGTGTCAGAGCCCATTGGATTTTAATGGATGTAGGTAACTGTTATACCTGTATCCACTATCCAGTGTTCCATACTGAGACAGTGAATTCTATTAGTGGATAGAGTGTGTCTTACTCTAAGACTCCCAGTCTTCTCATTGTTTATCATATCATATTCACCAAAATGCTGTATAATAACAAATGAATGTGCAGCTCCTTCCACAAAAAGGAGGTTTTACCTGGCAGATCACACGCATTTCCATGCATCATGTTAAAGCTCTTTCCAAGTTCTTTTATGAAATGTAATTTTTTTTCCATATCGCATCTGCCACATGGTCATTTTGTGGCTTGAAAATGGATTATTTGTAAAATTCTGAAATTTAGCACACAATATATTAACAACACCGGTACTGGCACTCATATCAGGGAAATAGTCGATTTCAGGGCATATGAACTTCAACTTAGGACACTCCACCACCTCCATTTTGAACCCCTGGGTTCTTGTTCTATATCTCACTTACTCTTTGACAAACTTGAAACAACTTTTTAGCTCATAGTATGAACAGGTCTTACATAAAGAGAAAAGTACACTGAACTACTGAAGTTCAATACCCTTGCACAGAGCACATGTACTTTACATAAGTACTGTCTATTGGGACCACCTGGTTGACATGGTGTACTGCTATCTCATGGTATGGGGTGAATTACTTTCTTTTCCCTTTGTTTTCTATCCTCCCATTTTCTGCAGGTGTTTTCATGATGTTTGTAAGAGGGAGAAGCAAATTGTCAATTGAGTAGATAGTCCAGTAGAACCTTGAGGTAACCGTACCACCGAGAGGGGGCAGCTATTTTATTGTCGTTCTTGCATAAGTGGAATATGGTGATTCCAAATCTGTTATTCTCCAGTTTCTCAACCTTGAGCATTTTTAGATATTTTGGTTTCCATGGCAACCATTTTGGTAATTTGGATATCATACTTACAAACACTTATTTGTCCATAACTTTCTTAATTGTGGTTGGAAATATGTCATTTTTACACAAATTGTAGTTTGGAATAATGTCTTTCCAAAATGTGTGATATTAACCAGATTGAACTTTTCACGAAGTTGCTATGGCAACAGATAACTCGAAAACATCGCAATTTTTGAAAACAGACTTCTGAAAGTTGTCTTCTGTGGCAATATTATAAGGTAGAGGCAGAAAATAACCATTGGCAAAAATAGTCAACTCTATGACAAAATGTATTATTAAGAAAAATTGGAAACCCAGCAGTAAATAAAGTTGCCATGGTAACCAACATCCAAAATAACTATTTTTCTAAAAATACTGATGAATATTCAAATTGTCTATATCTTGACAAATTTTCGTGGAAACTAATTCAAACTTGGCATCATTATGCAGTATTTGCTCAGATTAATTTTATGTGTATTTATGGTTGCCATGGCAATTGTCATAACAAATGAAACTTCAAACGACATCAGCTAATTGAACCTGGACCGATAGAAAATAAAATGAAATTTATCATACTTAGATGATGCTGTTGGCAATCAACTTTGATACCAAATGAAAGGAAATATTCCCAAGAGTTGAGGAATATTTTGCTGAGAGAACAATAGCATTTCCATGGCAACAAGTCTGAATGAAAAGGCATGAACTCCCAGAAAAACCTTTAAAAGTGAATATCATTTGATGTATGCACACTAGAAACACCGTTTTAGTGTCTAAATATATGTTTTCAGGCATGCCGGTTTCAATGAAGCCATGCCCATATCTCTAGGGGTTCACCCTCATTTGCATATTCAACTTTCCTCATACCAAAACAACAAAATTTTCAATATATTTATTTCAAATTTTTTTCCATACTCACAGTTAAAACTTAAAAGATTGAAAATATAAAAAGAATTGACATATGAAATTTTCAACTTCTATGCAATACTGCTAAAAGCGGCCTTCTATAGTTACAATTTACAAACTAAGATATCACCATGGCAACCAAACAAACTTTCATGAATAACACTCCTAAAACATCAGCTTTTCCGGGTTTGAAAAGTGTTGTACATGCATGACTTAAAAAATAAGTAGTAAATAACTGCAGATATAGTTAAAAACACAAATTTATGCTGAATTACTAGTCACATAATTTACAAACTATGAATAGACTTCTCCTGCTAAATTGCTGAAGCATCTTGAGCTATATAAATATCAGATTTGAGATATGAATATTCAATAATCTGTCACCCTTCATATAAAATTTTTGAGCTGGTCCAAAGTAAATCTTCTAAGCTTCATCTGAGCTGGCATTTATTCTCTATTCTAATTTCACAATCAACAGATCAGGTTATCATTATTCTGTCCTTATCAAGATATATGCAGAAGGCACCACATCCAGGTATTAGTTAGATACCTCTTTGTTGGGTTCTAGCATGCATTTTTGTCAGTTTGCCCCTCCGGTCGGGACCTAACTGACAAAAATGCATGTTAGAACCCAACAAAGAGGTGTCCAACTGACTTCGACATTACATGTATGCTTCTTCCATTATACGTCTTAAATTATAATTGTTGCAAAATAAACAATAATATGATTGTTTATTTGCTGTTGTAAACAGAGTTAATCCCTAGCTGGGTGCCAACACGCAAAATTGTCAATAAGATACCAGCTTTTCCAATGATATAAGTATCTTGGTGATGTCTAATTGTATTTAGAGGTTCAACAAAGCTGTTGAATTCATTGGTAATTTGGGTCATAAGAACTGTTTTTAGGTAGGACCAATATCAAGCAATTTTTTTCTGAAAGGATGCATGTTTCACAAGTTAAGAAAAATCCATCAGAAATAATCCTTAGACCAAAGGTACCTGATAGTCTAGTGACAAGGTCCAGAAGAATCTAAATCTCGTTTGGACCTGTGCCCTTGGTGAAACTCTCATCAAGGCCATATAAGTTAAGATGAGGCTGACGCATATCTGATCTTTTTTGTTCAACCAGACTCTCTTTTTATCCTAGATCAATGAGTTATAATTTGTAGTAAGAGAGAATATAAAAACAAAGTCTTGTCTTCTGACAGTCAACTAGACAGGCCTTTCATCATCAAGTTCATTATGACAGTAAGTCCATCATAAACTGTGTGTGAACAGAATTTAAAATGGCTTCCTCACACCATACATAATAATGGCAAGACCAGGCAACATGTCAAAATAATATCCAAGACATAATCAATATTAACACAATGCTATGAATCAGGACTTATTGGGAATCAGAATTTATTCAATTCCATGATCAGTCGTGAAGCCAACAGTCAACCACACCTGGCATAAGTGAACTCTTTTTACAGCCACACTGGATTTCCTGTAAAAAGCAATCTGATGCTGTTGCAATTGGTGCAACATCTCAGGTAAGATACATTAGAGGGGATTTCTAATAAGTTCTGTCAAAACTTTCCATAACTTTTGTTTGAATTAATGCAGACACATGATATTTTTGGGTCAGATAAATTTGAGGTAATTTGCAAGTAATCTTCAAGAAATCATATTATAAAAATAAAATTAAATGCGTAAATCGTTGCCATGAAAAACCAGAAGTCATGAAACGCGGCCCAGGTTTTGCAGTGATCACTTAAAATAAATATGAAACTCACACAGTACTGGTGTCTTAACATATTGTAATGAAGTATATTAATTTTTTTATGTAAAACATCTATAGCCAGTTGCTACATCATGTATAACAATGGAAACAAATTTTTAATTTTTATTTGGTACACTGAAAAAAGGGTTTGTGTAAAACAGACAAAATGAACGTTAGCTGGTGTCCGTCCAAAATTTTGTGTATATCAGAAAGATTTTTATGTGAAATAGACAAGGAAATTGTCCATCCTGATCAGTTTTTTGTGTGATTTGATCAATGAAATGTCAGAAATACCCAAACCTATTGTCTGAATTTACACAAAATTTTGGACGGACACCAGCTAACATTCATTTTGTCTGTTTCACACAAACCTTTTTTTCAGTGTAATATTTTAATATTTCACATAAGTTACTTCAATTTTTCATGATATTTGCAGATTTTTTTGTGGATGGTAGCATGAATAATTGAACCACTTCAAGATGGTACCAGCTGTTGAGTTGAATGAAAACACAAAGTAGAAAATCAAAGAACAAGAAAACTGCAGTGTGCAACGCCAAAACTGTCTCAATCTGCATTAGTTTAGGAAGTTGTGAAAATGTGAAAATTGTTTGTAATATGTTTCCTGTATGATATCACTTGAAATAATGACATATTTTAACCAGATATATTGAATACAATGTATGTGTCTGTAAACGTGCCCTGGGCATCATTCATGACTTTTGGTTTCCATGGCAAAGAAGCTACCATTTATTTTTGTTTCTACGATTTGATTTTTCAGCATTTTTCAAATTACCCTCATATACCTGGGAAATTTTTATTATGTGGGAATACATGCAGGCCTACCATATATACTCATGTATAAGTTGCTCTTTTGATACCCAGAATTTTGGCCTACAGACGGGTGCGTCTTATACATGGAATAGACTAAATTATCAAAATAATTCAGTCAAAACGATAGAATTCTGAATTTCCTTCGCTCTCGGACGCCATTTTGAAACAGGCGCCGTCAACCTCGTCAAGTTCTCGCTTTCACGAGATCTCAAGGGATAGATGACGTGATGAAGACGGCCAACATGGTGTCGCATAGGCGTAAACAGTGTGGATTCGAGTTGTATTTCTTGCAATTTTAGCTAATGTAGAAGGTAAATTCACCCGAATATGCGTCGTTTTTGTCAGAAATAAAAGATTAATTCATCCGCCATTAAGTGTTTCGGTGCCAGTCAAGTTTAATGCGACTTATACATGGGTTTCACTGGGAGGGAGGTTTTTGGGTCTTAAAGAAGGCGTGCGTCTTATACACGGGGGCGACTTATACCTGAGTATATACAGTATGTATGATATAGGCTACTCATACCCATTAATATGTAATGTAATGAAAACTAGAATAGTAGCATTTATTGTGTGTTGTTTGAGCTGAATCTTGATAAATAATTTCACTTCAACAAAGTGACAAGAGTCTCTGCCAGAGATATGCATGGCTGGGGGAGATTCTGCAACATGTCCAGAGTTCTATCCATTACAGGTGTTTCAAGTTTCTTGATGAGTTTTGTGCCAGGAATGACCTCTGCATAACATGGTGCAAATACTGTAAAATCACAATGTTTCTGTATGTTACTTTGTGACATTTGCTAGCTTCTCTCATCACCATTCACTATTTTAGAGAAATAAGAAAGAAGCTGATATAGTAAGCCGCCAGTTGTTTGAAGGAAGAGTGAATTTGTATAGCACTAACAGCATTGATTTATAATGCACAACATGATTTTTGAATACATTTCCTGAAGTGGGAAGCTTCACAAATGTTTTGATGACATAGGATGGCTTCCCACTGGATGTGACTGGTCACTTTGTAGAAATATGTGTATCAACCTCTCCAGCATATCTACAAATTGTTTCTTTGATATCGTAAATGAAACCTTTGGAAGCTAAGATTGTTTAAAATAAGCCAAAAAGGAATTCTAGTGGCATGATTTAAAAAAAAAAAGTTGTGTTGCCATGGTGATACATTTACCTTGGTTGTAAATGCATGGAAGGGCACCATTTGCAGTATCAAATTAAAATTGAGAATTTCATCTGTCAATGTATTTTTATAAACAGATTTTAAAGTCTTCATTGTGAATTTATGTAAAGAATAATCATAAATATTGAAAATATTGTTACTTCCTTATGAGGAAAATTAAATATGCAAATGAGGGTGACCCCCTACAAATATGGGCATGACTCCATTGAAACTGGCATGCCTGAAAACATATATTTAGACACTAAAACGGTGTTTCTAGTGTACATACATCAGATGATATTCACTTTTAAAGGTTTTTCTGGGAGTTCATGCCTTTTCTTTCAGACTCGTTGCCATGGAAATGCTATTGTTCTCTCAGCAATATTTAGAAAACAACCACATTTCTCAACTCTTGGGAATATTTCCTTTCATTTGGTATCAAAATTGATTGTTATCAGCATCATCTAAGTATGATAAATTTCATTTTATTTTATACTGGTCCAGGTTCAATTAGCAGATATTGTTTGAAGTTTCGTTTGTTATGACAATTTCCACGGCAACCAAACATACACAGAAAATGAATCTGAGCAAATACTACATAATGATGGCAAGTTTGAAGTAGTTTCCAACAATACTTGTCAAGATATAGACAATTTGAATATTTATCAGTATTTTTTAGAAAAATTGTTGTTTGGGACGTTGGTTACCGTGGCAACTTTATTTACTGCTGGGTCTCCAATTTTTCTTAAAAATACATTTTGTCATAGAGTCGACCTTTTTTTGCCAATGGTAATTTTCTGCCTTTACCTTATAGTATTGCCACAGAAGACAACTTTCAGAAGTCTGTTTTCAAATATTGCAACATTTTTAAGCTATCTGTTGCCATGGCAACTTCATCAAAAGTGCAATCCTGTTAATTCTACTCATTTTGGAGAGACATTATTCCAAACTACAATTTGTATAAAAATGACGTATTTCCAATCACAATTAAGAAAGTTATGGACAAATAAGTGTTTGTAAGTATGATATCCAAATTACCAAAATGGTTGCTATGGAAACCAAAATATCTAAAAATGCTCAAGGTTGAGAAACTAGAGAATATCAGATTTGGAATCACCATATTCCACTTATGCAAGAACGACAATAAAATAGCTGCCCCCTCTCGGTGGTACGGTTACCCCCTATTTTGCCCAAGTTCTACTGGACTAAGAGTCTAGATCTCTGTCGTCTGTAGGCAAAGCTATAGCTAAGTTTGTTACACACTGGGCTGTCAATCACTAGGTGCCAGGTTTGAATCCCGCTGTGTTGATTTATGTCAACCGTTTAAAACACAAAAATATTATGAATGTACAATTATTTTTGTACGAATAATCACAGGCCAAAGCTTCATAGAATCTTTTCTTTATTTGTCACATATACGTTCAAAGGCCCCATACTCCGGCTAAGCTTTTTAACTTCATCTGGACAGAAAATAGAAGTTCTTTGAAAGGTCACATTAAATTTTGAAAGAACTTCATCAATTTGCTTAGTTCAAAAGTGACCAATTCCTTTGTGCTTACATAGCTTGTTGTTTTAAGTTATGGTAACAGACATATTATCATAAATTCAAACAGCAAGCTATGTCAACTCAAACAAAGTGTGCAACCATCTCACTCAACCATTTACATGTAAGCTGACTCAAATGTTCAAATTTAACATTGTATAATTGTGCAGTTATTAATTGTAAATTTTACTTTATTTTGCCTGACAGTTCATTAATGTTTTTCTTTTCTACTTTCAGGTGAGTACCAAAGAAGTTTTTCTTTATGACAATTGCAACAACCAGATAAGTCAAATACATTTTGATTGTAATGATTTTACCATGATGTATGTTGTACGGGGAATTCGTAAAGCTTGAGGTACTTTCACAATTTTTCGAATAGACGCATATTTGTACATTGGGATAGATCAAGAAAATGACAGATTGCGCAGTAATCTCAGAAACTGAAGATAGTACTACATAGAATAAAATAAAGGATGAGAATATGATAAGCGGATAGATTGATTGGGAGGGATCCAGAGGATTTATTGGTAAAGAGACGGATTGGTCGGTTGTGGATTTATTGACTGACTGGTCAATTTTCTTGATTGTTTGTCAATTTCTTCATTAGACACTTAACAGGCAGAGCATACAACTGAATATATACTTTGACCAATAAGTTATTTTGATGTTTTGTTAGCTGAAGTTCTTAGTATAAACTGCTTTATAGTCTGGAACAACTATTAGAAACTATTAGACTCTATCTCAACATTCCATATCCATTTTTTGTCGTTCTAAAACGTTCTTGCACTTGAATTTCTGACACTTTTTTGTGTTTAAGCTTTTTAAATGTACTTAAATACTGCCTTTTTTGTTCCAACATGTGCTATTCATTCATATGGCCCCCTGTTGTTTTCTGGAATTCCTTGAGGCATTATTACTGCTTAAGTTCCATTAAAAAGTTCACTTTTGACACCTATTTGTGTGTGTATACTTAAAGGTGTGGGCCTGGTGTGATGACAGACGTTGAAGTATAATTAACTCTCTTTTGTTGTGGGTGATATCTGAATTGAAAGCTCTACATTTTTAATGCAATTCTTAGTGATTTTACTGACCACCATTAGCCTAGTTCTAAATTATTGTACAGTTTACTTCAAGTAAAAAGTGTTGTGGCCCAGCGAATAACGTGTTTGCCTGCTAACCGTGAAGTCGCATGGCTCAACTCCCAGCCATGGCATAGAGGAACTGAGCAGATCCTGCATAACTCTTCGTTTCACTTCACCCAAAATGTAAATTGGTCCTTGGCTATAGTGATGGCAATTGTAGAGTGACTGAGTATTGTGGCACATATTATGTCATAGTTTCACCAAAAGACTGTGATCATAACCTTCTTTTTCTAATGTACATATAATATAATAAAAATTACAGTAAATTAGAAAATAATTGATTACACTCAGACAAAATAAGACAGGAAGCCATGCTGCAAAGAGTCCAAATAGCAGTACATAATATATATTTTATATTTCAAAATCATTATATGGCCAAGAAACAAAGTCAATCCCTACTATTGAATCTACCCACCCTTTCACATCAAATAGCAATACAAACCATGCTATCTAGAAAGAGAGTAATATAGCCACAATAGCTTGTTGTCTGGCAATTTTTATCTTTTGCAAATATTGACAAACTCTTAAGTGAAACCAGGTGTTGTGGCCCGAATACCTTTCTTTGAAGTGTTATTCTCACTTCATTCTTTCCTTTATTTTATTTTGACTTCAGAGAATTGTATTTCTGATCAATTGTATGATGAAATAACAGTGGTAATCAATATTTGGTGTCAGGAAATGGTCTATTGAAAAGACTTTAATCGCTTTCATACAAATTACAGTACAATATCAATTTCTCATAACTATACTTCTTCGATAAGTTTCTAATCGATTCCTGATTTGTTTCTAAAGGTTCATGACTATAATCAAGAACATTTGTTGTTACTGATAAGTAAGTGTATTGGATTTTTTAAAAGAAGACGGAAGATTGGAATAGGTCAAGTCAGTAACTAGTTGTGATCAGATATATATATCTGCATTCTTGATCTTGTGACTAAGAAGACCCTGAATAAAAGTATGGATGGCAATTTTTTAGTCTTGATAAATTTTTGATCAGCTTATAAAATAATAAAATGTTCATTTGATATAGCTACCCAGAATTAGTTATCTGTTGCAAAATCAAAGAATGATGCTGTTACAGTAGCTATTTGATTGCAAACTAACTGATTGTTAGGCCTAACTATTTACACCTGGTTATATGTGCAGGCATTTTTTCAAAACTAATATACTTCTTCAATACATTCTTAAAGCATTCTTAGAGCATCATTATGCAAGTATTTGTAGTATAATGTCCATAGTCTAGTCAGTTTTGCTCTTCATCTGAAAAAAAAAGAAAGTGAAAATACCTGTAATTCAAACGCATGCAAACAACACCTTTGCATTTTTTGAGAGAGTGAATTTTAAAAAGTAGGTCACAATTTAGAACATTTTCTTCAAAAGGAATCTCCAGAGCTATTTCAAAATACCATTTTAGCTTTGCTGCAATCTTACTTTTTTCATATTTGATATATAAATTTTCATTCTGAGTAAATGTATCAACAAAATTATATTGCTTTTGTTTTGTATTTTGTGACTGTTTTGGAACTTTTTCTTCTGGAGTTGTTGACACATTCAATGTTCCATGTGATACCAGAGTACAAATTTATGCAGCATTTATTTTATGATATGACAGAGTGCAAAAACTACATTAGGCAAAAACTTATGAAAGCTGTTTACAATTTTCTGATGAATACCTGTATATAATACAGGTAGTTGTATCACACCCAAAGCATAAAAAGCAGGAGATACTCCCAAAACAGCATCATAAAAATGCTGTTTTGATTTTATTTAGCTAGTCCTGGTATTCCAGTATTTCTTTAGTCATTTACCAGCCCTAACATATAGAGCTGCCTGAAGAGTGACTTTTTATGTTATTGTCCATTTCATACAATGTACATTGAAAGTTTCTTCACTCTGTTCATTTGACTGTGTGTAATATCATGAGGCATTTGACACTGCTGAAGTTTATTGCCATCTACAAAAACACTTTAAAGAATACCACATTGTTAAAACGAGCCTCAATTATAGCATTATATTGGATGGCATGATCAAAATTCAGTTTCTTTTGTGCCTGCAGGCTACTGTAGCATATTTAAAGGGTCGTATTGCAATAAATCTTTTATTATCAATTCTAGCACTTGTGCTCCAAAAGACCTAAAATTTGGCAAAAAATCTGGTTAATGCTGTAAAAGATCACTTTAGAGAAATTGCTTTTGACAACTCATTTGTTACTGATGGAAAAAATGACCAAATGTGACGTCTAAAGCATGTTCCTGAGCAAACAAACCATAAAATAATTGCTCAAAAGGTTTTATGCCACCAATTTCAGTAATTTTATGGTGAATTTGCATAACTAGGTGACTTTAACAGGCTGAACAACAACATTATTTAAAAAAAAAAATCTTCCTCTGAAAACACTTTTATGTTTTGAGAAAGACATCTTGAGTGATACACTTTTAAAAGCATGCCACCAAAATAATCTGCACTTTCACCTTAGAATGATGTACATATAATGATCTATAAGATTATTAATAAGTGGCTGGAAATCAAACTGAAACTTGGTTGATGTCAGTCCAATTATGAAGACTTCATCCTTCTGCATCATGTGAGCCTTCGTGTATACTCCTACTCCTCTTAAACTGGACAACCATGTAGCCAAACCGATTGATCATACTTGACAAAGACCCATTTGTTTACCATGACATGTGTGTCTATAGCTTCAAAGCTGTCCTAGCCCCATGGCTATTACTACTCATTCGAATGACTTATCAGAGTCTACACAACAATGTGTGATTCACTTCTCAGTGTTTGTCAACAACACAAGCACCCACCTCACAAAATTTGGCTGTCAACAATGTAAGGTGACTCACCTGGTCAAAATATGAGCAGTTCACTCAAAATTTTGAAGAAGCGTGGAATAAACAACATATTGGAATCAATCACATGATGGCAAGATTGAAGGAAAAAAAGAAAGAGACATTACAAGAAAGATGACAAAAATGCTCTATGTACTTGAAAATTAAGATATAGATTTACTGATTTATCCAATGTTGATTGACTAATTGGAGTATGTGTCATTGTTGATGGATGTGATAAAGATTGTCTTCAGCATAATGTGCTGAAATCAATCTGTCAGATGATCACTCAGGACGAAATATTAACTGCTACAGTATGTAGATGATCAATCTCAAGTAAGGAACTGTAACAGATAATTGGTTATAAATTGCCTATCAGTTACAATTTGTGAATCTAAGTTTACTCAAGTAATTACCCTGGCCCCCAAAACTGAATGGCTGGTTACATATTCATTCTTCTGTGTAATAGACAGCAAAACTTGAGAAGTTGTTATATCAATCATAAGGTAGCTTTTCATGATTATTCTAAAGCTTCTGACGTCTTTAAATATTTACATAATTAAAGCAGTTTCACGTTTCAGACCTAATTTCAATAAGAACATCATACTCAAAACCTTTTTACACCCATGTGTAAATTATGTTTTTACAGCTTGTTGAAATACTCATTTAGCACATCATAATTCATCCCTATGTACAGTAGAGATGTAAAAGTTTTCCAAAAATGTGGCTACTTCCTGACTCTTGTTGTTGGCGGTCCTTATGTACCGAAGCAGCGAGTGAAAAAGGTGTTCACAGTGGAGTTACGTTTTAGATTTCTTTTGTTTTTAAGATAATGTAACATACTAATCTGATATCTTATGCACTCAAAATATAGAAAAAAGCTGGAAGGTGGAAGTATGCAATATAAGAAGACATTGTTTTTTATGTCGAAAGGTACTGAGATCCATCAATCAACTGATCGGAAAGCCTTGGTGGAATCTTTCGCCGAAGCTGAAACACAATTTGGGCCTGACATGAAATATTTACTTCTGCAAGCAATTTTTATAAAAAAAATTTATATCGCATGATGTAGAGCAAAGAGTGAAATATTTACTTCTGCAAGCAATTTTTATTTTAAAAAATTTATATCGCATGATGTAGAGCAAAGAGTTTTAGGAATATTCCGGATAAAAAGAAGAATGATTTATAAAAATGGTGCACAGATCTGTTTTGTTGCCAAGTGTTAGGAGAAAGCACAGCCTGGAAATTGTGATGAGTGGTACTGTAACCTCAAACTGGCATAGTTGTCTTAATAAGTTCACTTAACTGGCATTCCTATCAAATTCCAGCAAAATTGTAGATGCATTGGTTTTGGGCTTTTTCTAACATTTTTGTAATATTCTTGGGTGTTGCTTGATAAAAATGTTTTAAAAAAGTGACATATTCTATCAATTCTAATTAACTTAATACCCTGTTGGCAGGCATTTTATGTAAGGAATCTTTTATATCACATTTTTATCCAAATTGCTTGTTTTTATGTTGACACTTTCGTGATTTAGAACGGTAGATCATGTAGTTTTTGTAGATAGGTGCCACACCGGTATATGTAGTATGTGGTGTAATTCACTGTAAAACTTGCCGTAAGTTTGTACCTTATGATAATATTCTATAATATTTAATATCATTATTATATTAATATATATATTAGTCACTTGTATATCGCTAATTTCAGCAGTCTGCTTATTGGCACTAAAGCAAGTTGGTGAGACATTAAGGTTTTGTGTCGATTAAAGCTCATGATTCATTCCGAATGCAGCTCTTTTCTATTTTAAATAATTTATTGACGGACGAAATAAAGTGTTTTTTGTTTCTATAGCCGCAAATCGCTGAAAATTCTACATCTCATCTGGTCGATGGGGAGCTATGATTTCCTCTTTAAAGTCTTCCAATCATTACCAAAATGTGGATTTTTTGGGAGGCCAACTGAACTAAATTTTTGGGAGTCATAGGCCTATCTGGAACCGTTAGAAAGGCTTTAACTGTTAGAAAAAAAAAGAAGAAAATACATCCAAAACAAAAAGTTAGCACTCTGATGCTATGAATTAGCAGTGAATGTTTTCAAGTGTGTATACTAGACTCTCATACTTACGTATTGTAGTATGAAGAAGTTTTTTGCGCTAAGATATGTTTTTTCTAATATGATCTCACCTTTTTCTGATCTTTTTTCACAACCCACTCACAATGTTCTGGTTGTTTTCTAAGATTCAGGAAGACAGGAAATTATACCATACTGTTCTCACTTCAAGGTGTAAAATTTGTAGAATATATATGTCTCTGTTTTCTTACACCTAAGAGTCTTTCAACTTCGCTCGTCGTCAGCTTTTCCGTCGCTGAAAATTATAATTAATCAGCATAGTGTACATATTTCCAAAAACTTCTCAGGCACAGATGTCTATAATTAAATCTGTAATTAAATTCTATATCAGTGCGGATATACCTGTATATGGAGTTGGTTTCCAACGAGTTTTCATCCAAGAGTTGGCTTATCTGCCATATATATTGTGGCGGTTCTTGAAAATGTGGTTGGACTTTAATTGCAGTTGGGCTATTGTTACCAATTATTCTGTACTTTCCTGAAAAAATTTTCACTCAGACCAAATATATTTTTCACATGAAAGTGTCACACAAACAATGATATTTTGGAAGTCTTACAGAAAGTTTAATCTTCCATTCTTATGACAAGGAAGTCCATACTATAGTCAATGGCCAACATATTGACTCAGATTTACATTTTGTCCACCGCAAATCCAACTGGCATTTATAACCTGCTTTACAATATTTCCCTCCTATAAATTTCAACTGGTCAGATGAAGACCCTCTCAAATGGTTCATCATATTTTATTGTCTGCAAAATATTGGCAAACTTGAGAAAACAATTTTGGCATAAAATTAATGCAAGCTAGCAAAATATGCCTTCAGAACAACACATTCTCTCATGTTGGCCTCAACAGTTAAGAATCATTCCAGAATTCATATATATGCCATTGCACTCATTTTTGTCCCCTTGCCTTGTTTTCTCAGTTCAGGTAAATCTATGAAGATGAATTCTGAAATCTCTTTGCAGATGTGAGACTGAACAGGTGTGATTTTTATTGAAAGACATTTCGCTTCTTTTACTGAAGATTTACACAGAAATTTGATGAGACATCAACCTGATTCTATCAAGAGATAAATCTGCATTGTCAGATGTTGCATATTTATGTTTCTTGGAATAATTTTTTTGTCTTTTTTCTTTGTGCGGAAAGACCAGATTTATTCAAGATCAAAAATGTAATTTTTAACTTATGTAGTAGTCTTGGGGGATGGGAGCTATCTTAGTTGTTAGTGCACCAGGCTTCGAATCGCTGGGTTGCTGATTCAAAGGCAGCTCTTACAAGGGTCACCCGTATGTTGAACATCATTTCAATCATCCTTTGTCTTTTAAAGTGACGTGTTCTCCTCTTCTTCTTCTTTGACTAGCTGCAAAGTGCATCAATGCAGGAAATAAAGCTCCAATCATCAATCCATTGATAGCTTATGATCTTGCTGTTGAACAAAATATACCTCTAGTTGTGAGGTTTAATTTTAGCGTCAATTGCAGGTTTGGCTTTATCACCATGATATAAATGCTGTGCTCAGATCGAGATTGACACAAATAATAGATAAGTGCTCAGCTAAATTTCCCCAAAATCTAGGATTTTGAAAGCCACATTTAAAATTCACATGAAAAGTTGTTGGCTTATGTCGTTAAACAATAGGCCTGCAGTCAATGACACCTTTTTATTAAGTTATATATTGGGTAGTGGGCACCGTTCCTTCATGAACATGAGCTTTTGCAATCTGCTAACCATTCTATCAATTTCTTTTCTATCTTTGCTCTTATTTTAGAGGGTATGACTAGCAATAAGTGTGAGGGTTTATAGCCTCTCTCTGAGATCGTATTAAAGGTGCCAAGTTTATGTAGTATTTTCATATTTCATTTTATGCTAAGACCAGCAACTGACGATAGCTCACATAATCTCACGTATTGTTTGTTGTATATTGATGTGCTATCTTGCAAAAGTGCAATATGAGCTTGGTTTGCGCAAGATCAGCTGACTAGGTGCAATATCAGCTGTGTTTGCAATGCCTTGACCTATATATGAACAAGACTCCAAATCTGTATACATTAACTGTGGAAAACTAACTGAAAGGTGTCATTTTTGTTTGCCAAAAGAGGCAACTGAAAAAATGTACAGTTTACATTTGTATTCATGACCAATGGTATAATGGAGAGATGGATGATCAGGTCTTTATATGTGCCTTGTGTTTATACACTCTAACAGGCTGTGTAGCACAGGCGGAAGACACATCAATGAGACATAGGATGATTGAAACCGATGACCTGCACTTCACCATTAGCCAGGTGACTTTGCTTGAGCTGGAATTGAGGAACTAAGCAGATCCTCCATAACTCTTTGCTTCACTTCACCCAGGTGAAAATGGGTACATGTACTTGGCTATAGGCAGTGATGGCAATTGTAGAGTGACTTAGCATTGTGTGCGCTGGAAATGGCTGCCTGGCTGTATACTCCCCGGGGAGGTGAGAAAGGCTCATGCTTGAACAGGCCTACCGAGGGTGTACTTGTAAAATCTGTTGAGACTGACTTCGTTGGTGTAATGGACTGTAAAAATCCTACATTTGCATTTACATTCATTGAACCCATTGGTCCTGTCTGCCAGCCTTACCCAGGTCCAGCAATCGAAATCCCAATTCACTACCAACTGACCAAACCGCTCGCTTTATCCACATTTAGCCATATATGTACTATTATACAATCATCTCTCAAACCTGTCTAACTCTAACATTTACCTAATTCTCATAAATCCATTAAAAACCCAAACCACTGACACTCCAGTACAATAGTGCCACATTAGAGTGACATTTCATTTTCCATAACAGTCCATCTGTCACCTGTGTCCCCCCAGGGATGGACCTCTAAGGGCAAAAGATCAAGGGCAATCTATGACAAATGACCAGGTCCTCATAATTAATTATCACTGTCCTCACTATGAGGTGACTATGGCACCTTCTCAGACTTTAAAGTCTCCATTACAGTATTGTTTCTCAATCTAAGTACTATGTTACACTGAGCATGCTAAGAAGTTCCTGAGGAGGTCACTCTCAGTGCCTGAAGGGTTTACTGCCTGATACCAGTGGCTCCATTATGGGAAGACACTGGACAATGTGGCAGGAAGAATATTACACCTCAGAGTATATAATGTGAACCATAATTGTTGTGGTCTATGATACTGAAAGCTAATTTGTCTTCAGTGTTATCGATACATCTAATGCAATTAAATATTTTTGAAAAATGATGATATTTGTCACTGCTGAAGAAATAGAAGAAGGGATTATTGATTTCAGTCTTCAAATTGTTTCAGAGGTATACCTATTGTGTGGTATCTTTTAATTGTCACAATGAAAAAGACATGATACAATTAAGGTGCTGTCAAATTAATGTCACATCTGAAACACATTCAGTTCACTCAGAGTGAAGCAGTTAGGATGTTGCTATTGAAAACCCAGCACCAGATAACAGAAATGAGTGCACAACATCTAACACATTTTTAACTATATCATGTGTGGGATCTTTGACACCCCAAATGCATACTACTCTGACTTGAGTAAAACATGAAAAACACCACATAAAAATGTTATAACCACAACTCCATATATTACATAAATAGTTATAGCCACAACTCCATAAATTCAGAAATGAATTGTAGTCCAAATGAAAAGATCTAACAATTGTAAAATATAAGGCAGTATATTTTAACATCATAACACCTATTAGCTTGTTACTTAGTGGAACAACAATTGCTTTGACAAAGCCTAGTGTTTTGTAAGTAGGAAATCTCACAAAGTACATATACTAATTGGTCAAATCCAGAGAAGAGTGTTTTGACATATTTTGGCTGATTTCCAGCTTTGCTCTCCCAGTCCAAAAGTTCAGATCTGTTAATATTGTTCATCACACATAGTGATTTGGCCCAGGTTAACTATAGGTGTCATTTCATGAACAATGTCTTTCAAATGATGTTAAATGAGGCCTAGAGGTAACATGGGACTATTGGAACGTATGCATTTCATGGCAGTGGGCCTACTTCGTATATCATAAGATAGATATATGGATAGGATGGATATAGGATACTAGGATACTTAGAATGAATCATCATGCTTCATAATATTCATTAAACTTACCTGATGATGACTGGTTTATCATTAACTCAAAATGATTTAAAATAGCCTACTAACTGAGGAGAGTTTCACTAACATCAGGAGATAGTTATTCAACAAACATTCGCAAAAATTTGAATTTTGTGTCAGCTTAAATGATTGAGTGAAATGGTTGCAGAATTCCTTTGAGCTGATATAGCTTGTTGTTTTAAGTTATGACAACAGATACTATCATAACTTAAAGCAACAAGCTATGCTAGCTCAAACAAATTGTGCAACTATCTCACTCAATCATTTAAGCTGACTCAATTTTAAAATTTTACAGTGTTGTATACATCATCTTTGAAGGAACTAATATCAAAATATAATTGCTCAGCTTCAGTAGAAAACAATCTGAGTGAGATAATTAGAAAATGATTTATAAGACGCTTTTAAGACTTTTTCACTTTCCTGTCTGCTCTAAGAGACAACTTTGTCTACTTGTTAGAGAAACTGACAATGTAGTTGAGCAAAAAAGAAAAGTAGACTCAACCAGGTGTCAGACTACCACTCAAGTGTTATCTCAGTTTCTACTAAAATAGCCAATGATCTGTTTTGATGAATTGGTTTTGACAGGACAAATCTCTGCTAAATACTCCAACATCAGTTGTTGCCTTGAGGCTTCAAATCCTGTAAAACAGATAGGGTTTTCAGAAAAGAGGGTAGATTTATTAACAGTCAAGTGATTGTTGTAACATTGCTTCAGGACTAATAATTACCCTTTAAGAGGGCACTTCAGAATGCCCACTCTATGTTTTTGACAGGTCCAAACCCCATTTTGACTTTTGACTGCCAGCAACCCAGCAACTTTCAAGTTCAGCCTGTTCAGAAGATGGAAGACTCATATCTTCTTAACAGCAATTGCCTAAGGCAAGGGTAACTTTATAAAGAATCGTTTTTTTTTTTTACACTTTGATGTGACAATGAAGCCTTCAGTAGGTCTATAAGTGGCAGATGTTAAGAAAATGTCACCCGTTCAAATCTGTTCTAAGGGCCTAATTGAAATTTGACCAAAATTGTTAGTGTTTTATTCATACATTTCTCATGGAATGATTCCTAGAAGTTGCCCAAGCCAATTTGGCCAAAAGGTGCATGGTGATACACTGGCCTTTGAGAGAGTCAAGGTGAATGTAGTGATGCAGACCGGACCGCCTTGGACCGGTACCTTCTAGCCCTGGACCGCCAAAAAACCGGACCACCTTCAAAAAACCGGTCCAGTGTTGGATCGGACCGGTCAAGTGCCGGTCCGGACCAGTCCAGTGATTTTTCATGTCATGAAGAGTATCGCATGAATTTAATCATCTCCAAAAAGGAAATTTACGTCATATAGCTTGTTTTCACCCTAATTTTATCATAATTTTTTAAATGCCGATGGACCGCTTCTGGACCAGTCCAGTAACAAAATCGGACCACCTCATCCTGGACCAGACAAGGACCGGACCACTTTTGTAAATACCGGACCACCCTCTAAAAGGTGGTCCGGTCTGCACCAGGGGTGAATAGTGCATCCCTCCATGGCAAGATCTTGCAGCTCCATGATGCATGATTAATGAAATAGAGGGAGGACTCTCATCATTTTCTCATTGGTTGTCTTTTGTATTGTACTCGGTCACATTTCAAGCCAAGACTTCTGCTTCTCATGTCGAAAATATTCATCACTATCCCTACCATATATACCTAAGCATGTGTCATCTTTCTGGTCTCCGATTAAAACAAAATTTGTCAAGACTCTGTTTCAAGGCAATTAGCGAAACTCCCAAATTAGCAGGCAACTAAAAAACCTTTGGCAAACAAATCATCATATAAATATATTTTATTAGATGAAGGTCTACATTAATAACTGCTGATCTACAAATGTCGCGGATCATGATGCTCGGACACTGCGTTGGTCTCCCAGTCGAAAATCCTTAAAAAATGCTCAGGACTGGAGGATTCCACGACATGTTACACATTCACCACCATGGGCGTAATTTGGAGGGGGACGAGGGGGACATATCCCCCCCACATTTTTGACCCCGTGGGACATAATATGAAATGTTCCCCCCACTTTTTTGTGTGAAAATAAAAAAAAGTTGTAATGGCCCTTGGATTCAATTTGATAGGCAGCAGTTCTAAAAGACATGTCCCAACTTACTGCTTGGGCTCGCACCATGCCATACAAAACTTTAAAATTCATGAATGTAAAAAAGCCCAATTTTACTTCGTTTATTCGGGATTTGACGGCCGATTCTGACTGCGTCACCGCGTGTCCCCCCCACATTTGCCGTGAAAATTACGTCCCTGTTCACCACATGTTTGGGATATTTCACTTGTCCAGCACAGGCACTGATACAACGGGCTACCAAGTTAACTCATCTAAACATACGAGCATTGTGATGATGAGGGTGTACCAGTAAGTTGTTTCCTGACCGCTCTGACTGGGAGTCGAAACCTAAATGCGACCTTCAGCCGAGTGACTATAAACTCTTAAAATTAACCTGCGGACCAGCCTGAATACCAACTGTGATATCTAGAATTTTGTATTCAGAAGTAGCGTTAATTAGATGTGATTCATAAGTGTCTGACTTGTAGATTTAAAAGGAAAGCAAAAAGCAAAAAAGACATGCATTGTGGTTGTTTAATCAACAGTGATCCATAAATATGAAATTTTCCACAAATTTTGATGCTCAATTACCTTGGATGTTTACTTGTTTATACTCCCTCCTTTGATGTCATTTAAACAGTGCTTGAATGTGTATCCTGTCTTCTGAAGCTTTCAAAATACAAAATCACAAAAGATATGTTTATGAAATTTCCATCCACAAGACTTGACATGGCTTTCTCATGTTCTTTGAAATTCTGATGAAGGATGACTGAATTTCTTCAAAAGTCAGAATTCTTATTTGACATAATTGGAAGTTTATGCTGCATTCTTTTGATGTCAGACTGGTTGCCAAGGAAACAGGCTGGTGTTGACATGAGCCCCATCAAAATAAATCACAGTACCCTTTTATAGTGTGACATAACTGCCTATGTAAGGGTACAAACTACAATGAAACAGATTTATACGACGTTTTATATAACACTGTTAGCAAATTAAATGATCTGAGGTAGCAATTACTGTCTGGAACTGTTAGGCTGGAAACTTTTTCAACCTTTTCCAATTTCCTATGTGAAATTGCATGAGAAACTTTCCTCATTTTATTACTGCATTGAGTAATACAATAAGGTGTTCATTATACATTAACGGAGCTGAGTGAATTAATTAAAATGTCTGAATTGTTGCCCAACAAATGTCTGAAATGTCTAACATGAAGAGTTTTACCATGACTTTATTATGAGACAGATTAGATTAAAAACATGTATTTGTCACCACTCTTTGGTCATAACATAAATAGGGAGAAGGTAACTTTCAGATTTTTTGGCACTTGAATTTGTATTTTCCTCCCAAAGGTTGCTATGTTAACTTTTAATTTATATTATTGTGAAGGTAGTTGTGATGTCAAACGGAACGGCTTATATGGACGGTATGTGTTTGGCACTTAACGTCCTTTATTCGTGTACTGGTAGACTAATTAGGACAGGCAGACGACCCAGCAATTATGGGATGGATGGATGGTTGGGGCTTAATGTTCTGTATTTATGCACTTGGTAGGCTAATTAGGGCAGGAGGAGGACACGGCGATGAGGCAAAGGATGATTGAAACAGCCATCCAACATAGGCCCAGGTAACCCAGCACGAGGTGGATTTGAACCCTGGACCCAGCGATTGGCAGTCTAGCATGCTACCACTAGACCAACCCTCCCCCCCCCCCTAGTATAAAGGCGAAGAATGACCGCAAGTGCAGGACACCCAGCGAGAGCGGGAGTCGAACCCGAAACCCGTGTGCTGCTCCCAGTGAGCTTATCCTCCGCTGCCAAAAATGATGTTTTACTGTTTATTAATCAAAATAAAAAAATCTTGTTGGTGTACCAGATGAAATTTACATTTGATGTACAGTTATTTCAAGGTATACAATGTCATAATGGCTTATTGTTCCTTTTAATTAGCTAATTAAATAACCCACAATACTGTATTTATCTTCATGTTCATGAATTTGGGGGACGTGCAATTTATAGCCATTGCGAAAAAGTGAAAACATGATAAAAAGGTGCAAGAACATTTTGGCTCATTATCAGCTTACAAGTTGGACATCTTTTTCATTAGGATATGATTTATAACATTTGGCATTTCAAGGTCCATGTGTGAATGAACATGTACACACAAAGAATGCTTCTAGTCTATTGTGAAAGATTTGATTACACTACACAGGAAATTGAACTGATATAATGAAATTGTGGTCACGAAAAAGCTCTTAAAATTGGGAAAACAGCTCCTAAAAATGGAAAAATGCCCTCAAAGATTGAAAAACAAAAGAGTATTTGCTTTTGTTATTGGATCCCAAGCCAATAAAAAGACAAACACCAGATATTAAAACAGGCATTTTCTCATTTCTTTTCCAATATCGAACCTTTCCAACATTTTATAACATTTGCTTAAGTTACAATGTAGAAGTTTTCACTCATTTCCAGACTTTTATAACACTTTCTTTGGCTAAAAATCACAAATTGGTACATTTCTTTTCAATAAAGGACTTTTCTGACATTTGTGGTATTTCTCAGTTTGGCTTTTTCAGCTTTTATGGGTATCTTAGTATAGGGGATGGGTTAGCTCAACGGTAGTATGATTGGCTGCCAATCGCTAGTTCCAGGGTTCGAATCCAGTTGAACCGTGCTTATGTTGGGCGGCTGTTTCATCATCCTTCACCTCATTGCTGTGTCCTCCTCCTGTCCTTATTAGCCTACCAAGTGCACAAATACAGGACATGAAGCTCTAATCATCCATCCATCCTCTGCCTGTATAGCACCATGGATCTATAACTTAACAGGATAGAACACTCCATTTGGTCATGATCCATTTGCTTAATTTTATGTTTTACACACAAATGTGCAAAAATGTTCAAAAGAAAGTTTGAAAAATCCTTTGAATTTCGCGGTATTAGCCTCTCCCCTAATTGACATTTTATTGCAGTCGGCAGTCTTTCATCCAATCAGCGTCTCGCCCGCACATTTCAAAACTTTTACCCCATTTCAGAAGCTGCCTAGAACCCCCAGTCAAGTCCATGCATCAAAACAAAAGGATCCAAAGTTGCTGAAGATTGATTGATCCCATAAAATTAAGCTTCTTGAGACCTACAAGTCAGTTTTTTCCCCGAGAATTTAGGACAACTATAACCTGTGATTCTTAATTATTTAAGTTAAAAGTCAGGAAAAAACTAATGAAATTAGTCTTTATTAAACCTGTCATATCTCGACAGGGACATGTTTGGCGAATTTGATATTTTGGGACATTAAACTTCAAGTATTAGTTGACATGATAGGCCACATTAGAAAAGTGCGCAAGGGTGCACATTATGAATTTTAAGCAAATAAACTACCAATCAGACCAAGACAGAATTTCATAATTCTTTGTAAAAAATGTTATTTTAACACGACCAACTAACATTTCTGGATACTAACATTGTCTTTGGCTGATACAGATATTTTTACAACCATATTTTATGTTTCAAACTGACATTTGAAGATAAGCACTCGTTATAATCAAAATATAGGTTTTTTTTTTAGGATGGAATTTATTAAACACCCAGCAGCACACAGCCACTTTAATATAGATAGAAAGACGATAGATATACTGATAGATAGATAGATAGATAGATAGATAGATAGATAGATAGATAGATAAATAGATAGATAGATAGATAGATAGATAGATAGATAGATAGATAGATAGATAGATAGATAGATAGATAGATAGATAGATAGGTTGGTTGATCTCTAGATAGGTTGGTTGGTTGATTGATTGATTGATTGATTGATCGATAGATTGATTGATAGATTCATGGATAGATAGCTAGATAGCCGTAGACAGCTAAATAGATAGATAGATAAAACATTTCTTATTTCTTACAATGCTAAAGAGAAAAATTGTTTTGCTATTTAGCCATTGGAGACCGTTAGGAGGGTCTTTAGATCACTAAAATATCATTAAGAAGGGGTTTTTTAACTAGTACTTGTGATTTTTCACACATCATTATATAGTCTCATGAGAGACGCTGAGTGAACCTTTGATATAGCCGGCCGTGCCCTCTTTCCCTCATAGCTCTATGATAGCACTATCTATAAAGGCAATTCACTCCGTCAAGGACATGTAGCAGACAGAATAACAATCTGTCACTTTGATCATGGATCTATAACTTAACAGGATAGAACACTCCATTTGGTCATGATCCATTTGCTTAATTTTATGTTTTACACACAAATGTGCAAAAATGTTCAAAAGAAAGTTTGAAAAATCCTTTGAATTTCGCGGTATTAGCCTCTCTCCTAATTGACATTTTATTGCAGTTGGCAGTCTTTCATCCAATCAGCGTCTCGCCCGCACATTTCAAAACTTTTACCCCATTTCAGAAGCTGCCTAGAACCCCCAGTCAAGTCCATGCATCAGAACAAAAGGATCCAAAGTTGCTGAAGATTGATTGATCCCATAAAATTGAGCTTCTTGAGACCTACAAGTCAGTTTTTTCCCCGAGAATTTAGGACAATTATAACCTGTTATTCTTAATTATTTAAGTTAAAAGTCAGGAAAAAAATAATGAAATTAGTCTTTATTAAACCTGTCATATCTCGATATTTTGGGACATTAAACTTCAAGTATTAGTTGATATGATAGGCCACATTAGAAAAGTGCGCAAGGGTGCGCACATTATGAATTTTAAGCAAATAAACTACCAATCAGACCAAGACAGAATTTCATAATTCTTTGTAAAAAATGTTATTTTAACACGACCAACTAACATTTCTGGATACTAACATTGTCTTTGGCTGATACAGATATTTTTACAACCATATTTTATGTTTTAAACTGACATTTGAAGATAAGCAATCGTTATAATCAAAATATAGGTTTTTTTTTTAGGATGGAATTTATTAAACACCCAGCAGCACACAGCCACATATAGATAGAAAAACGGTAGATATACTGATAGATATATGGATAGATAGATAGATAGATAGATAGATAGATAGATAGATAGATAGATAGATAGATAGATAGATAGGTTGGTTGATCTCTAGATAGGTTGGTTGGTTGATTGATTGATTGATTGATTGATAGATCGATAGATTGATTGATAGATTCATGGATAGATAGCTAGATAGCCGTAGACAGCTAAATAGATAGATAGATAAAACATTTCTTATTTCTTACAATGCTAAAGAGAAAAATTGTTGTGCTATTTAGCCATTGGAGACCGTTAGGAGGGTCATTAGATCACTAAAATATCATTAAGAAGGGGTTTTTTAACTAATACTTGTGATTTTTCACACATCATTATAGTCTCATGAGAGACGCTGAGTGAACCTCTGATGTAGCCGGCCGTGCCCTCTTTCCCTCATAGCTCTATGATAGCACTATCTATAAAGGCAATTCACTCCGTCAAGGACATGTAGCAGACAGAATAACAATCTGTCACTTTGATCATGGATCTATAACTTAACAGGATAGAACACTCCATTTGGTCATGATCCATTTGCTTAATTTTATGTTTTACACACAAATGTGCAAAAATGTTCAAAAGAAAGTTTGAAAAATCCTTTGAATTTCGCGGTATTAGCCTCTCCCCTAATTGACATTTTATTGCAGTCGGCAGTCTTTCATCCAATCAGCGTCTCGCCCGCACATTTCAAAACTTTTACCCCATTTCAGAAGCTGCCTAGAACCCCCAGTCAAGTCCATGCATCAGAACAAAAGGATCCAAAGTTGCTGAAGATTGATTGATTGCATAAAATTAAGCTTCTTGAGACCTACAAGTCAGTTTTTTCCCCGAGAATTTAGGACAACTATAACCTGTGATTCTTAATTATTTAAGTTAAAAGTCAGGAAAAAAATATTGAAATTAGTCTTTATTAAACCTGTCATATCTCGATATTTTGGGACATTAAACTTCAAGTATTAGTTGATATGATAGGCCACATTAGAAAAGTGCGCAAGGGTGCGCACATTATGAATTTTAAGCAAATAAACTACCAATCAGACCAAGACAGAATTTCATAATTCTTTGTAAAAAATGTTATTTTAACACGACCAACTAACATTTCTGGATACTAACATTGTCTTTGGCTGATACAGATATTTTTACAACCATATTTTATGTTTTAAACTGACATTTGAAGATAAACAATCGTTATAATCAAAATATAGGTTTTTTTTTTAGGATGGAATTTATTAAACACCCAGCAGCACACAGCCACTTTAATATAGATAGAAAGACGATAGATATACTGATAGGTATTCTGATAGTAGATAGATAGATAGATAGATAGATAGATAGATAGATAGATAGATAGATAGATAGATAGATAGATAGATAGATAGATAGGTTGGTTGATCTCTAGATAGGTTGGTTGGTTGATTGATTGATTGATTGATTGATCGATAGATTGATTGATAGATTCATGGATAGATAGCTAGATAGCCGTAGACAGCTAAATAGATAGATAGATAAAACATTTCTTATTTCTTACAATGCTAAAGAGAAAAATTGTTGTGCTATTTAGCTACTGGAGACCGTTAGGAGGGTCATTAGATCACTAAAATATCATTAAGAAGGGGTTTTTTAACTAATACTTGTGATTTTTCACACATCATTATAGTCTCATGAGAGACGCTGAGTGAACCTCTGATGTAGCCGGCCGTGCCCTCTTTCCCTCATAGCTCTATGATAGCACTATCTATAAAGGCAATTCACTCCGTCAAGGACATGTAGCAGACAGAATAACAATCTGTCACTTTGATCATGGATCTATAACTTAACAGGATAGAACACTCCATTTGGTCATGATCCATTTGCTTAATTTTATGTTTTACACACAAATGTGCAAAAATGTTCAAAAGAAAGTTTGAAAAATCCTTTGAATTTCGCGGTATTAGCCTCTCCCCTAATTGACATTTTATTGCAGTCGGCAGTCTTTCATCCAATCAGCGTCTCGCCCGCACATTTCAAAACTTTTACCCCATTTCAGAAGCTGCCTAGAACCCCCAGTCAAGTCCATGCATCAGAACAAAAGGATCCAAAGTTGCTGAAGATTGATTGATTGCATAAAATTAAGCTTCTTGAGACCTACAAGTCAGTGTTTTCCCCGAGAATGTAGGACAACTATAACCTGTGATTCTTAATTATTTAAGTTAAAAGTCAGGAAAAAAATATTGAAATTAGTCTTTATTAAACCTGTCATATCTCGATATTTTGGGACATTAAACTTCAAGTATTAGTTGATATGATAGGCCACATTAGAAAAGTGCGCAAGGGTGCGCACATTATGAATTTTAAGCAAATAAACTACCAATCAGACCAAGACAGAATTTCATAATTCTTTGTAAAAAATGTTATTTTAACACGACCAACTAACATTTCTGGATACTAACATTGTCTTTGGCTGATACAGATATTTTTACAACCATATTTTATGTTTTAAACTGACATTTGAAGATAGACAATCGTTATAATCAAAATATAGGTTTTTTTTTAGGATGGAATTTATTAAACACCCAGCAGCACACAGCCACATATAGATAGAAAGACGGTAGATATACTGATAGATAGATGGATAGATAGATAGATAGATAGATAGATAGATAGATAGATAGATAGATAGATAGGTTGGTTGATCTCTAGATCGGTTGGTTGATTGATTGATTGATCGATTGTTAGATTGATTGATCGATGGATTGATTGATAGATTCATGGATAGATAGCTAGATAGCCGTAGATAGCTAAATAGATAGATAGATAAAACATTTCTTATTTCTTACAATGCTAAAGAGAAAAATTGTTTTGCTATTTAGCTACTGGAGACCGTTAGGAGGGTCATTAGATCACTAAAATGTCATTAAGAAGGGGTTTTTTAACTAATACTTGTGATTTTTCACACATCATTATAGTCTCATGAGAGACGCTGAGTGAACCTTTGATATAGCCGGCCGTGCCCTCTTTCCCTCATAGCTCTATGATAGCACTATCTATAAAGGCAATTCACTCCGTCAAGGACATGTAGCAGACAGAATAACAATCTGTCACTTTGTTCATGGATCTATAACTTAACAGGATAGAACACTCCATTTGGTCATGATCCATTTGCTTAATTTTATGTTTTACACACAAATGTGCAAAAATGTTCAAAAGAAAGTTTGAAAAATCCTTTGAATTTCGCGGTATTAGCCTCTCTCCTAATTGACATTTTATTGCAGTTGGCAGTCTTTCATCCAATCAGCGTCTCGCCCGCACATTTCAAAACTTTTGCCCCATTTCAGAAGCTGCCTAGAACCCCAGTCAAGTCCATGCATCAGAACAAAAGGATCCAAAGTTGCTGAAGATTGATTGATTGCATAAAATTAAGCTTCTTGAGACCTACAAGTCAGTTTTTTCCCCGAGAATTTAGGACAACTATAACCTGTGGTTCTTAATTATTTAAGTTAAAAGTCAGGAAAAAACTAATGAAATTAGTCTTTATTAAACCTGTCATATCTCGACAGGGACATGTTTGGCGAATTTGATATTTTGGGACATTAAACTTCAAGTATTAGTTGACATGATAGGCCACATTAGAAAAGTGCGCAAGGGTGCGCACTTTATGAATTTTAAGCAAATAAACTACCAATCAGACCAAGACAGAATTTCATAATTCTTTGTAAAAAATGTTATTTTAACACGACCAACTAACATTTCTGGATACTAACATTGTCTTTGGCTGATACAGATATTTTTACAACCATATTTTATGTTTTAAACTGACATTTGAAGATAAGCAATCGTTATAATCAAAATATAGGTTTTTTTTTTATGATGGAATTTATTAAACACCCAGCAGCACACAGCCACATATAGATAGAAAGACGGTAGATATACTGATAGATAGATAGATAGATAGATAGATAGATAGATAGATAGATAAATAGATAGATAGATAGATAGATAGATAGGTTGGTTGATCTCTAGATAGGTTGGTTGGTTGATTGATTGATTGATTGATCGATCGATAGATTGATTGATAGATTCATGGATAGATAGCTAGATAGCTAAATAGATAGATAGATAAAACATTTCTTATTTCTTACAATGCTAAAGAGAAAAATTGTTTGCTATTTAGCCATTGGAGACCGTTAGGAGGGTCATTAGATCACTAAAATATCATTAAGAAGGGGTTTTTTAACTAATACTTGTGATTTTTCACACATCAGTATAGTCTCATGAGAGACGCTGAGTGAACCTTTGATGGAGCCGGCCGTGCCCTCTTTCCCTCATAGCTCTATGCTTTGATACAGAAAAAGAGTGGACTGTTGCACTTTTGAAATGGCACTTCTTGTGTCATCCTGCTGATTATTTGTCATGATCAGACCCAATACTTCCAATGTTAATTTGACTTTTTAAAAAAAGGAGACTTGTCCTACTTGTTGATGACAGCAAAACGAAAGGATTATGCATCTGATTTTCACTTTATACTCAGTCAAATAACATTCTCTTGATCATGACTAGTCATTTTTCAAAGTGAACTGATCCTCATTTTTTCTGTATCAAAGTGACAGACTGTAATGATCAGATGATTAAAATTTGAGTCCACCCCCTTGCCCTGAAGTGAAATTTTCTTCTACATATAGGCAGCACCGAATATAATGAATTTGACTTTTTAGACTTCAATTCTTTCTTTTAAAATTCTGGGAACTTCTTCCTATCCCCAACCTTTAAAATTCCTTTCTCATTGTAAAGCCACCCCCAGACACTTCTTTTAAAAGGCAACAAATATACACTGTTGACAGTTACCATGAATGACAGACAACAATACTTGCCACCACCATAGGGAACCAATTGGCTTGGTATTTTTGTTATTCACTCATTCGTGAAAATTGTGAAATTTGATATTGTGGGCATTTCGAATATTGGAAGCAAATCAGACTGTCCGTCTACATACCTAGCTGTCTATCTTCATATGTATGTCTGTATGACCTTCAGAAATTCTTTTCAAGCCACCTTTCCCTTTACGTGTTTCTTTTAAAAATCTGATTTTTTTTCTTCTGAATTGTATAGTTTGAATTAGATGATGATAGTTTTGCAATTAAACTCAGCTGGTAATCTTCAGTGCTCTTTTATACTATTGAATACAACCTAAAATGTTCTTTTATATTTGGAATATATTTTAAACAGATCCATTTTAAGTTCTTTCTCATCTTGAGGTGATTTTAATTGCCACTCTGCGTGATATTTCAATAGTGAGACCTTCTAAACAAATTTTCACTTCATTTTTTTGTGAATTTTGTCATTTTCTGCTACTTTTTCAATGGTTATTTAGCATTTTCTTACTTCTATTGCCCTGATGACACACCAAGATGACTGATAGACCTGACCAGGATTCTGTCAGCTCATTACCACGTTTATTTGCTTGATGACAGCTCCTACAATTACATTCTTTATCTATTGTGTTTGAGCTGTGACTTTCTGAAAGTTCTCATTAATTAATAGCCTTTTTGGACTTTACTGAACTAAGCATGCTAAGTGCTTTTAGATTTATCACAAAAGTAGACAACCTACATGTCAAATCATTGTCAGATTACTGGCATTGGATGAAAATCATGAAACACTGTAGAATTTAAAATTTTGAGTCAGCTTAAATGATTGAGTGACATGGTTGCACATTTTGTTTGAGCTTAAAAGGTGACTGAGGAGACTACAGTCAAAAGAGGAGATGCAAAAACTGACTGAGAAAACTCCAGTCAATAGAGGAGATGCTAAAAAGTGACTGGTAAACTACTGCCAATAGAGGAGATGCTAAAAAGAGACTTAGAAGACTGCTGACAATAGAGGAGATGCTTAAAAGTGACTGAGGAAACTACAGCCAATAGAGGAGATGCTAAAAAGTGACTGAGGAAACTACTGCCAATAGAGGAGATGCTAAAAAGTGACTGAGAAAACTACTACCAATAGAGGAGATCCTAAAAAGTGACTGAGGAAACTACTGTCAATAGAGGAGATGCTAAAAAGTGACTCAGGAAAATACTGCCAATAGAGGAGTAGCTAAAAAGTGACACTAATAAGAGGAAATGCTCAGAACAGCTGCTGCTTTGAGAGGGTGCTTACATGAGGTGTTCAGAGGCGATTCTATGAGGAAATGCTTAGATGCTTTGATGAAATACTTTGTGTGGACTACCAGAGGAGAACTTAAGAAGCAATGATGATATGAATTGGTGCTTAAAAGAGCCTTTTTAAGAGGATGCCTAGTTGAGGTGTTAAGAGGAGAATCTTGTAAGAAATGCTTTGCAGAAAATATTTGAGGAGATAGTAAGAGGATGTGCTTTGAGGGACACTCAGATGTGAGACTGAATTGAGTTCTATAGGCTCACTAAAAGGTAATAGCAATGTTATTTTAAAAGAAGGCGCTTAGAAGAGATGTTGCTTTCAGTTGAGAGTGCTTAGCTGTGGTGATTTTAGAGGAGAAGTGCCTTTTCAAGAAATATTCGGATGATATGCTTTGATGGAGACACTTGGAAGAGATACTGAATTGGTTAGAGGAGATCTGTACTAAGAGGTCATGCAAGAGGAGCTGCTTTAAGGTTAGAATGATGGGGCATTTAGATGACAAGCTTAGGAGAGGTTTAGCTCTTAAAAAGTGATTCAGCTCAGGTGACTATGGAAAATATTCAGCCTGCGTGATTTATCAAACTTTTTAAATTCATTGCCAAATTATGATTAGCATGCATGCTGAGCCTTTGAGAAATGTTACAAGGTTCAAATTATATTATGAATTTTATTTTCATCATGCACATTCCCAATAATGCCCATTAGTACCAAAGAATAACCTTTTCATTGACACAAAAGTTTTATTTGATACATTAATTTGTCATCTTTTAAATTGCATTTACCTTGAAGATGTTTATGCATGTATTCATGAGAGTGATTGATGGTAGAACTTTAAAGGAAAATAGTCTTAAAATACATGATGCATGGCTTTTGAAATGACATTTTTCTTTTATTGAATTTGTCTGACTGACAGGGGACATTGTGGCAAATGGCAGTTACTTTTTAAAACTGAATATTGAAACTTAAATGTTTATTTAGCTCTCATGTTTATGACTATTACTCCCTGGTTTGTTGGCAAATAGTTTGGTGTTTGAAGGTTGGAATTTCGACGGTAAAGATCGAGGAAGTGATGGATTTAACGATGTGGCCATGCGTTATATGTAGTGGCCTAATTGAAGATTCGTTTTTCCTCAATAATGTCATGATATTACTATTAAATTCTAAATTGTTATACATCACTTGCTTTGTTCAAATAAAGCAATCTGTCCCTTTGTTAAAGATGCATTTTAAGTAAGAAAGTTCAGTTCTAACAGGTAAGGTCCAGTTGGTGAAACTACTGCAGCTGAGGTCAAAGGCATTGATTCAAGCAAAAATGGAGTGGGCACTGGGCAGGTATATTTAAATACATGGATCTGGTACAATGTGCAACTTAACAGGGAACAAAGGTCTTCAAATAGATGAAAAACTACTCAGTCTTTTCCAAATCTGATAAAACGATTCGAACAGAATGGTATTAAGCAAATTCATCCCATCTATCCCACCTTGTCTAAACCTTTTATATTTACATGTAAATAAAAGAGTTTGAAACAAATATTATATATATACTAAGATAGTAGTTTCATAAGGGGAGCTTTAAGAACTTGTAAAGAAAATGTATCTGTATATTTTTCTCAAGTAATTTTGCAATTGGAATGATAATCACGATTTTAGCAGAAATTTATATTTTTGTTATTGTGATATGCAATTGTTTAAAAGTAGTTGTAGCACCACCACAATTTATAATTCTGTTTGAATAGTTTTATCAGATCTGGAAAAGAGTGTGTATTTTTTCATCTATTTCAAGACTTTTGTTCCTTGAAACCTACACTGAAGTGTGTACTCTACTACAATAGTGCTATAATGGTGTTGATTTTTTGTAAGTTTATCTGTTCCACTCTTTCTCTTTTCAATTAGAGGGAGGGATCCCTTTTATCTTTGCCATTATTTCAAGCTATTGTCTGCTTAGCAGCTCTTAGCAGCGAAAAAGATGCGAAGTGAATTAAAAAGTGATTAAAAAATGTTGAATCAAAAACACATCTAGGACACATGCTACCCTGTGTCAAGACTTTTGAATTGGACAGGAAAAAATTTGCAAAAATTGTTGCAAAAAATTGTGAAAAAGAGTTTGTTTTCTTGCCCTCTGAATAGATACACTTGAGTAAGCTATCTGGAAAATAAGAAAAAGAATTTGTAGAATGTGTGGAATTTATGCTCTTGAGTTGAAATAGATTGAGGCACTCTTGTCACTAGAAGATCTTACAGTTAAGGAGTATCAGTACTGTCATTGTTCTAGATGAGTGTTATTGCAGCTCCAAACAGTGTTTAAATTTCAAAGTTGTGTCTTGATTACTGGTTATGTGTACACTACTGAAATCAATGTATCATAATCAATTTTAATTTCCTATTATAAATATACTTTAAACATGTAATGTATCTTTTTGTGACTTTTCCTCTGTTTCATTGTTAGTGAAGTGCGAAGAATACTTATTTTGTTGTACCATAAACAAATGAATTACAATCATTGTCACTAGTTTATGAGTATGTGGATGATAATATAGAGCTTTACATCAAATACTTTTCCTAAAGTAAACTTTCTCTGACTGGCTTGCAAAGTACCTAGTCGTTCTCGCAAATAAATGAAGATCTTCGAGTCTTCTTGTAATGGTATATATTCGCTTCACATCTGCTGTATTACTATGTTGTAAATTAAGTCAGAAGTGTTGTAACTGTAAACTTAACACAAAACCTTTACAGTTTAGGGTTGTAGTTAATGGGGTTTTAAAGGGTAAAAAGGGTTGATATAAAAAACAGGGTGAAGCAGTGAAAGGCGGGACAGGTAATGATATACACAGAATTACATAATGGGGTACTTAGCAAAGGGTGTGGATTCTTAATAGAAGATGAATGAAGGATGGATCAGACAGTTCTGTAATTATGAATTTGGCAGCAATTATAGGGATAAGAAGAAGTAATATTATGCTGTAGACAAGATAGATGGACACACAAGACAAGTATAGAAAGAGAAAGACACTTCAAAATGTGGAAAAATCATTGTTCAGGCTTCTTTGGCAATAAAGTCAGAAAGATGGCTTGCTCTTAAGGGGATAGAAACTTCCTCTGTAACTTTAGTTCTGATGTACAATTACCAGTATTCTGCCATGGTATGCAATGAGGGTTTGATGTCCAAAATGTGCAGAGTTTCTATGTGCAGCTACGTCATCAGAAATGGCTTTGGAACACTGTGGGTAAAAAATGCGGTAGACGATTAGCATGTGAATCGCAGAACCATTTAGCTAGTGGAACAGATTCAGATTCAGATACAATTTATTTCCATAATTTTTCTCATCAATGCATACAGTTATTGCCAGTATTAATAATTGATGGACACCCCAATGAAGGCCCAATGGACTGCTTTTTAGGGGCCACCAAAAGTAGGTAAGGTACATGAGACTGTCATGAGAGGAGAGGTGGGAGGCAGCACAGGCACAAGTAGGAATTCGAAACACAGTAAAAAGACAAGTTAAACAACTCATTAGTTTACTCTTGTCAGTGGTTTATGGTTTGTCACCTTTACTTTTTAAAGCTTTCTTGTTTTGTTTTGGAAATAATGGTCTTTGCTAGTAATCATTGGGTGCCGGGCTCGATCCCAGTGCTGGTCAGATCACCTGGACCTCTGTAAGACAGCAGTTTCGTCATCTTCCACCTTATCGCTGTGTCTCCTTCTGTCCTAATAATCAGAGTGTACAAAAACATAATTATTATACAACTTAAAGCCCAAATCATCCATCAATTTATCCTTGAATTGTTGTTTGATGTCATTGCATGCATAATTAGAATCTTTAAGACTGATTATTGTATATTTATATTCTTATAAACTGCTCAGATTAATAATGACTTTTCTTTTCTACTTTCAGGTGAGTACCAAAGGAGTTTATCTTTATCACATAATTGCAACAAGCAGATAAGTCAAAAATTCATATTTCAATTCACCAAAATTATGGTTAATCTATCAATTTGGAAGTTTTATGAAAGGCCTTTTCTTTGTCACATGTAACTTGTAAATATAAGATATTAATGGTCCTATTATAGTATCAATTTAAAATTAGTGAAATGAAGTAAAACTGCAAAACCTTGCTGTGATGCAAAGTCTGGTTCAAAAGGTCTTTCAAATAACTATGTGTATTTTTGTGGTAGTAAATCCTGGAAATTGATAAATTATTGATGCCGCTAGCTTAGCATGCTTATAGCCGAAGAATGTTTTGAATGTTCTTTCAAAAGATTGAGGTATGTTTTTGAAAGTCCTGACAATATTGACATCACAATAATTATGAAGGTATAGAAATTCATGATGTGGCGTCAGAATTATACCAAATTTATTTTGGTCAGCCTTTTGCAGAATAAGCTGTAGGCCCTATAGGTGTAAAGGCGATTCAGTATGATGCGCTATGACAAGTTTACCTCATCAGGTTTAATCAGATTATGAAAATGTTTGAATGACGAAAATGCAATGGTACATTATTAGTGCCTGAGACAGATCAATAATCAGTGAAAACCATTTTCGAAAAATGTCTTTATCATCACGTTTGATTAAATCAATTCATCTCACAGTTATGACTGTAGTTAAAATATTTTGAAAGTTTCTTTTGAAAGTTGAATGATTCGTATATTGCCAGTTTCAATGGCTTCATTTTGCTTTTCTCATGATTGTGGTGCTTTTTTCTTCGCATTATTACTTACAGACGTTACAGTATATGAAGTGCGAACTTTTACATTTATTGACATGATGCAAAGGGATGACCAAACATCAGCTGCAACGCAGGTGCTGTTTTAAAAGAGTCCAAATTACCTTTAGTAGATACTTCAAAATTTGCCACTCGAGTTACCTCGAAACCATCATTACCTGATTGAGTTACTGCAAGATGGTGACGAAAAGGCACCCATGTACACCTAGTAACCAGTGAAAGTACAGGATACGAAAACTGTAAATCTAGAAATCTTAGCTTTCAAGCTCTTATCCATAACAGGGAATACAATGATGTTAGCTTTCCTTTACCTTATACCTGCTATAGTATCTCAGTTTATTCAAAACTATATGTGGTCATCAGCAGTGTCCAGTGTCCGTTTTGAAGGACCAGAGATATTTGACCCTACACTAATATTCCACTGACAGTACACAAAAGGTGCAGATATAAATCAGTGACATGTAGGCCTTTCATCCTTTGTGCTGACAACGCAATGTCATGTCACTTGATGTCTCTTTTCAATTTTTCCTCCATGGTTTCAATTTGAGCCATTGTAAATTTTTCTCAGTGGCAGTTGCCAAGGAGAGTAGTAACAGTATTATAGGTAGTGACCATAGAAGAGTATTGGAATCAAGACTCAGTACAGGTAGCAATAGCTACTCTTTTGGGAGTCATGGCTACTTAGGTAGTGTCGTCACTGTATATATCATGATCATTTAAGAATATACGAATCAGGAGTCAGTCTAGATTCCTATACTCTCTTGGGACTTTGGGAGTCATGATCACTTTGTTCTTAACTTATAGCTCTTTGCGAATTGGCGGTCCACTGAGAAAATGAATTTTCTTATTTTCAATTTGCAACCTGACTCAGCCACATCATCGACAGTTTTTCTACGATCTCCTAATCTTCTTCTTTGATGAAGTACCATAAGTCATTCATTAAGTTTGTTTATTGTCACCTATGCTAGGTATCATAAGCACTGAACTGTGACATATCTCACACATATTCTTATTCTAAAGCAAATATATATATATACATTGTATTTACACACATTTTCTGAAGGAAAGAGATTTTTTAAATCCCAAACAGGAAGACATCTTACCTTTCTTCACAACCAGAACATCTCACAGTATCAAAAATCCACAAAGCGAACAAGTTTCTGAAATGATATAAAAATTTTAAACACATGAATATTTCACAATATTTTGATACTTGGTGTTAGGAATTCACACAGTATTAAATTATGGCATTGCTTTCAGGTTTTGAGATTTTTTAGAAATTGAACTGTTAAAAAACGTGATGTGAAAATAAAATTAAGTTTTAAGACATTCCTTTAAGAACATGATATTCGGATTGGCTTATAGATATATCTAGGCCTTCTGTATTCTACACGGCATTTTGTGGCATCCCTATTAAATTTTCATTTCACTTGTGGATATATACATATGTTTGAAATAAAATATAATAATATATATATATGATAATTTTACCAAGTTTCTCATAAGTCACAAAGGGCATTCTGTCCATGGGGCTTATCTGAATAACTTCACTATATTTATCTATGTAAGTAGCCAAAATAACCCTATTTATTCATATCTAACTATGGCCATAAGTTCTTGGTGTGTGAGGGTAACCAGATAATATTTCACTGGAAATATTTATGTGAGATATATGAGTGAAGTCAAAAATGATAATTTTACTCTGTTACAAAATTCATAAAAGATCTTAAAAGCTTATCAGTTTAAGCACTTGGAATTACCATACTCAAGTCATATCTACCCCTATGGTCAGGGTAACTGCATGGTATTTAAGGATCATTATTACCCCATCCATAACCTTAAATGCTGTAATATTATGTAAGATCTGTTAAGGTGACTTTAACTCTGTCATACTCTGTCATTATGGTGGAAATATAGCATTTTCAAGTCAACATTATCACATGGCTGAACCATCAATTTACTAACATTTCTGTCTTTTTATCTCTAAACATTTTTCCTAAACATTGTGCCTAAACACTGTTACTAAACACAGTTTTTTGACTCTATTATGTTAATATCACCTTGGTATCATGTGACCAAAACATTGTGAATAAGAGTAAAATTTCACAGCTCAGAGTTAACTTATGCATACCAGCATAGTGTGATGTCAAATTGTCAGGTATATAAGCAAAAAGTATAGTTTTGGTTTCAAAAGGATTTTTTGCAAATGCCAAAAACCATGTGCAAAAGATATCTGAACATTTTATCTCTATTTTTTCAAGGAAATTGTAATTCAAGCCAGAAACATAAGGTGCTAGCAACAGTCACTCTATTGAAGGGATTTACAGTCAGAAATGTCTCAAATAAAAAAGTCAAAATAAGAAATTCTGGAAGATTGCACAAAAAACAAATTTAAAAAGATTGATGCAAGAGCTTCCTGTCTTGAGTACAGTTACTTTTCAGAAAAAGACATTTAGTCTTTGAGAGGTAAAATGTTGTCTTAGAAATTAGATGCATTGAAACAATTCCAAATTTTTATGACAGAAATATTGTTTGATAAACTGAAAGAGGTATTAAATTACATAAAAGAACAAAAACTGTGAAGAAGCTATGGATTTAAGTTTTCTTTGGTCGTGACCTCCTTTTTCGTTATATATCTCTTCTTCTTTTTCTTCTTTCCTTATAGTTCAAACTTCTTATTTTTTAATAATTATCCAGTTTTCCTGTGAAAGAAAAATTCTAAATGATTTCCAAAGGAGTTATAGGCACACTTTTTAAAAATTATTGCCACGCTTTTTAAATATTGTTTTATGCATTTTATAAGTGAATACTACTTTCTTCAATTGATTGATTAATCATTGTTTGATTTGATATCCAGTATCTGATCATTTAAGATCAGATTTTAAGATCATTTAGTGATGTTGTGAAAAAAGATCAGAAGCTTAATAAAGAACTGGGTTTAAAAATGTAGAAAATTCATTTTTTCGATAAGATACTCTAGAGCTCCATGTAAAAATGAAACTACCCAACCAAAAAAGGAAAGAAACAAAAGTAGTAATACATTCTAATATAAAGTGAACAAACAGGTCTATTGTAACATTTCTTTGCCACTAATTGATGTATTTTTTATCTTACACATTTGTTAATGCAGTTAATGTGGTGTTTTATATAAACAAAAGTTACAAATACACCCTGTACAATGTATAAGCATGATATATATACCAATAACAGTGGCCATGTGTCCCACAACATGTGTTCATGGACCTAACACGTGTTTCGTGTGTTAATTAGATGGAAAAACAAAGTTTTTGTGCACATTTGTTTTTAGCCCAAATTAGAGTTCTTTTGGGTGTATTTTTAGTGCATTTGATTTTTAAAATGCTTTTTATTTGCATAATACCAGCAGCATGAAACAGTAGCTGAATAGTAGCAAACATGTTGTATGAGTCTGGACTTTGTATACAGTGGTACTGTCTCTGACACACATAAATCCTGCCATCATTTCCTGATTTTTCACATAATTTCTTACAGCAAAAGCTAAAATGATAAGTTCTACAGTTAGGTGCCTGGCACATCAAATTTAAAGGCATTTCATTGGATTCAAACAGCCTAACCGACCTTGTAATTCACTTAATTACATAGATCTACCCTAAAGGCTGTCTCAACTATAGCATTTATTCATGCACCTATCAATCTGAACATAAGTTAGAAGTTAACTTATAGATCCCATGAACTGGACAAAAATTTGTTCTTTTGATTGTTGGTGAAAGTTTAGACCTGGTTTGTGTATATGCAACCTGGCAATTCATAAGGTAACCAGAAAAGAAAGGTCACTAACAACTAGAAAAATATGTATATGATGACAAGAAGCTGAAATGAGACATTTACGAGAAAATTTGATGAAAAAAGATGAGGTCTAACAACGCTGGGTGTTGTCTGATATACCCTTAAAGTTAAGCACTTCAGGTAAACCTCAAGTGTTAATAGGTGTGCTTAATAGGATTGTATGGCATCAAACAACACAATATCTGGATAAGAAGGTTTGAATCCATTTAAGAGCCTTTTGGAGTAAAGATTTGTTAGCATTAAGATTACCAAAGAAACTTAAATGGCGTTAAGCGCAGTGTCTACCCGCAATGGAGTTTTTGTCATTTTTGGGGATTTCGTCTATATGTTTTGCTCCATTTTTGGAACTATGTTATTTTTAGAATTTAAATGTGGGTATTACTTCTTTCGAAAATCTTCTCTTTAACAGTTTTTAACAGTTTTTGCTACCTCAAAGTTTTTCATATCTTAGTCTTTTTGCAATTGACAATTCAAATCAGCAGGATGTTTACGTCTACCAAACGGTCTTAACTTCAAATTGAATCTCAAAAAAGACTTTAAATTACTAAAACTGGCAGGTAAATTGCATGATACTCTCCTCATCTTCATGCATTAACCTAAATTTACCTTTGTGTCTGGAAAGATTTAAGAACTTAGTTGTTGCTAGACAGGTAAATTTTGATCTTCTTACAGAAAAAAGTGCACAAAAAAGTGAATGAAGACAAAAGGAGAAAAATTGTAAAATAAAAAAGAAATTTTATGTACCAGGATGAGCAGAGAAAGTAGCTTAACTTTACTAAAGATTCAATTTAATGCACATAACAATTTCACAAAATGTTGTTTTGAAGTAAGGAAGTTTCTTCATAACAAACAGCATCGGGACTGAAGTTTTTGCTTTGTCTCTAGTTTTGGTTTGTCTTGATTCCTTCGCTGACTCTTTATTGAATTTTTTTTAGCTTTATGAATGAATTAGATGATAGATACAGCCCTCTAAGTCTGTTCTTGGTGCTCATTAAGGCTTGATTAATTTAATTGATGAAATGGGAAGGAAAGCAGGAGTCCTCTACATGTTTCACATTTGCAACAAGTGAGGGATCTTTTATTTGCCCAGCACAGACACTGGTACAAGGGCCACCAATTTTATGTCCGAATGACATCCAGCTGAGATTTAGCTCATAAATGTCCAATGAGAAGTTTCGGGTCATCATGCACCCATGGGTTTTGAACCATTGCAGGCAAAGACCTTCATTGGAGCAAGGCTTAACCATAAACACTCAGCCACCCAGCTACCTGAAATGAGGCTTGAAAATGAGCAGCTGAGAGTGGCAAACATAATGATGAAATGAATGTAATGACTTTTGAAGTGATTAGGAAAGGCTAGGCTTGCATATAAAAGGTAGTTTGGTCATGGGGGAAAAAGGTCCTTTAAGTTATGGAAGGAATCTCTTTACTCTCCAACACCTGTAGGCTGCAACCCTATTAGTCTATCCACCTGAACATCCCAACCTGGTGAATGAATACCCCTTTGTACTTACCACCTGTACATTTGTGAATTACAATAATACCTTTATATGATTCTTACAACCCTTAAAATTGGATTTACACCTGTCAGGTAAATAGTCCAATTTAATCCCATGTTATATGAGGGAGTTTCACCATGCATTGTGAATGTATATTAGGTTGTTGACACTGGTATAATACACTGCTTGTTAAAGAAGAATTTGAAAAGTATTTATAAAGTACCTGTTGACTATTGCAAGAATAAAATCTTTATTTTCGTTGCTGATTTTTCCCATTAGCCATTAAAAGATTATGCATTTCATCAAAGCTATGTATGTGAATATATGTACAGTTCCAGATTTTGAATAGTAAAACGTTTCAGGGTATGTCAGTCAAGTCAATGTAGTCTCAGTCAGTATTAGTGTGCAAGTTTATGGATAAAATTCAAAGCAATATTTCTTTAATTTTCGACTTCCAAACTGGCCTGAAACATCCTTAACAATTACCTGTCATGGTTTTCTAATCCTCTTAGCAAGTGCACACTTTTACAAAAGTTAATTGTTTGTTCATTGACACTTATGCTCATAGGCGTTTTTCATATGCTGAATGAACTAACAAACAGTAACTGTCACTGATAAATCATTAAAATAGCTCTAAAGCCAGTGACGTCACAAGACCAAGTTGAATATTCATTTTGAAACTGTTTGGACCGCTAATCTGCAAAGATCTGTCACACTGTGTACTAACCAAGTGACCTAATTAAGGATTTTTTTTGTTTACATTTTGCTGGTTCTCATATATAGAGCAAACAACAAACTTTGCCATACAGCCAGTATGCTGTCTTATAGTACTAGTACTTAAGTAATACACATAAAAAATGTGGGAACAAAAAGTTTTCTGTGAGATAAGGCAGTTTCAATATATTTTAGTGCATTTTGAATCGCCAAATCTTTTCATTGCAAAATATTAAATGCTTGTAATTTCACATCAGGTTATGTTATATTGCAACCGAATTGGTTTCTAGTCCACAAATTAAGTTTTTACAGCTGCTTGCAGCCTGTATTACGAGAGGAGTTTCAGGAAAACTTATGACAACTGCCCTGGTCGTGCTGTTTCACCTATGTCATTAAAACTTGGCATGCAGTTTGAATAGAATATTATCTTGCTTCCATCAACTTTTGGTAAACTTCTGTGACAACAAATTTTTATTTTCTCAACTAAAAAGCTAGTTTTTCCCGCGAAATTTAAATGATTGTACAGAGTGTGCTGCTGCACTAAAAGTGGCAGCATCAGCAGCAGCTCAATGCCAGGCAGAGCTTGTGTTCACAAATGTATAGGAAGTAAAGGAAGATAGGAAGTAAAGGAAGGAAGGAAGTAAAGGAAGGAAGGAAGTAAGGGAAGGAAGGAAGTAAGGGAAGGAAGGAAGGAAGGAAATAAGGAAGGAAATTTAAGGGAGGAAGGGAGGAAACAGGGAAGGAAGGATGGATGGATGGATGGATGGATGGATGGATTGGATGGATGGATGGGATAGATGGATTACATAGATGGAATATATGGATTAGATAGATGAAATAGATAGATTAGACGGATGGAATAGATAAATAAGATAGAAGGACTAGATATATTACATAGATGGAATAGATAGATTAGATAGATGGAATGGATAGATTAGATAGATGAATAGATTAGATAGATGGAAGAGATGGAATAGATGGAACAGATGGAATCGATGGTTAGAAGGATGGATAGGATAGATAGATAGATAGATTGATTGGAATGATTGATACTTTTACTTATATATCTACAAGCAGCTGTTAAAGTGCTTGCACGTTATTTTTATTATTAACTAGGTTGCTTCGCATAGAGCAAATGGTACACAGTGATAAGATGTCTGAACTTACTGTTGTACTGTGTGATTCACTATGACACAACATGATGTCCTTAACAAGGACTTGTGGCTACTGTTAAGAATCTTCAGTGCTTCAAGTCCAGTAAAGTGTAAATAATGCTGAGACCTTATCAAGCCTATACGACACCTGAACGTGCAGAGCACACAGTCAACAGTTGCACTGCATTATTCTCGAATACATAACACTGCAGTATTTGAATGCAGTATTGCAATGGTGGCAAATGTGTATTTGGCATGAGTTTGTATTTCGTGAAATCCTTTAGAATATCTCTTATAACAACACTATACACAGGTGTCTATCTGTACATCAAGCCAGTTGTCTGTTGACAGTGCCCTCATACCATGACTTCAAAGGGTGGTCATTTTTCAGGTGACAAAACATATTTTTATGGCAATAACAACATTTCATATATATAGGGCTCTATACTTCATATAGTCAGATGTATATTACAGAAGCAATACGTCGTATGCTATATTTCATAAGGTTCATTTCATAAGCTGAATATATAGAAGCTATATATATTTCATGACTTATCTTTCTGGCCTACTCTTGCACAGTGACCATTTGTATAAATGTAAGAACATTTCTGCTGTATAATTATGACTTTCCTTTAATTGTCACACGAGGGGTTGGCAAGAGTCGTTTGTTACTTGTGAGTCAGTTATGATTCACCTTAAGTTATTACTGTATTCGAGTGATTCCTCAGAATGTTATTACTCAGTTATTATACATGTAATTCAGCAGGAAACCATTATTCATGTCGATGAAATATGTTAACAACAATAAAATGGGGATGGATGATTGGGACTAACATCCTGCATTCGGCCCCAAGGAAGAGTCATTAGGAATGAAGGAGGAATCAGCAATGAGATTAAGGGTTATTGAAACTGCTGTCCAACACTCCAACCTCCAGATGACCTGACCAGAAATGATATGGGACCCAGAACTTCATTAAAAAAAAGCTCAAGGCTCTCTACTGATACTAGACCTCTTCATTGTGATCAACCATACAAGAAGGGGTTTGCTAGCTTTGTTAACCAATGTTCAAATACATGTAATTGGCCAGGCTAAGGTTGACTGGCACCTGTAGTTCTCAACTGTCATGATATGAATCATGATTGTGTTAGCTGCTCAGATGACATGCTGCTGACACTGAAATCTGCGACAGTTCTCACAAGATTTTCTATGGCATTTTACCACAATAAAACTTCATAATACTGCTTTTTGTATGTCCGAACCCTTTTCATTTCCTCCATATTCTCAATGACAATCCTATTTCTTTTATCATTTTTCTCCTGTTAAGAACCCACACCTTTTGCTAAGTAACCCCATTATGTAATTCTGTGTATATCATTACCTGTCCCTCCTTTCACTGCTTCACCCTGTTTTTTATATCAACCCTTTTTACCCTTTAGAACCCTATTAACTACAACCCTAAACTGTAAAAATGTTGTGTTAAGTTTACAGTTACAACATGTAGCATTTCATGTATACCCTCATGTAATTAATGTAACTGTTCCGAAAAAAATGGTACAACCACAATTTCATTGACCACCACTGTTTGAAAGATTGGCAACCAAATTTTCAGTTCCACGAGTATAGTCTCATAACACAGACTTTACAATAACTTGTGCAAGCCTCGGTCATTTATTTTTTACAGTGTGTAATGCACAGTTTATTTCCAAGATAGTCTATGTGATGACTGGTATAATATTTTACAGACAAGAGATTGTATCTTATGATTTATATATATTATGCAAGAGGTCACCACACATATTTTAGAAGAACCCTGTTACAAAATGCTTCACAAAACAAGAAATGCAGCAAGATTTATTGGTCAAGTTAATACAATTTATGTGAGTTGACTTTTTAATGGTATTTCTCAGAGCACACCTGTTTTGATATCGTGACATGAAAGATGATGTAATAGGGTAAATGTGGCAATAAGAATGTGACATGAAGTATGTGACATGAGATATGTTACATGGAATGTGAGATTAAATTACAGGAAAAGAGGAAAAGTGAATGTTTATGTAATAAGTATAAAATTACATCAATATTTAAATCTTGTCTTCATTTAATGACATGTCATGTTCGCAGGTATGGGGTAAACATCACTTTAAAGGGTATGTTATCAGGAATTCTAGGGTTGTAAGTGGTTCAAAATGATTTATTCTAAACATCTGGTTTATGAGATTGAAGGTGTCATCTTCAATTTAGAAGAAATTAATGAAAAATTGGTGTTTTTCTCTTTATATTTATTCAAGATAGGTAGATAGACAGATAGATAGATAGATAGATAGATAGATAGATAGATAGATAGATAGATGGATATATAGATAGATGGATAGATAGATGGATAAATAGATGGATAGATAAATAGATAGATAGATAGAGAAATTTTAAAAAAGAAAAATTGTTATAAAACCCGCATAAACTAACTTTATCTGCGCTTTTTTACGCGCAAAAGTCCGCGAAATGGCGCAAATCTGTACGCGTGACCATGTATAACAGTAAATATGTGTGAATTCCTTTATATGTCGAGGGGGGTACTAAAAATATGCATGAAACCTAGGGGTGGGGTACTAAAAATCCGCATGAATCTCAAGGGGGGGTATCAATTTTTGACGGGAAGTTCCGGCAAAACTCCCACCCCCCCCAGTCGTAAATTCTGAACGGTCCCTAATATGATAATATGATAATATTGAATAACACATAACGGATAAATTTATATTCGTGATGCAATTCCACAATAAACGATTCTGTATCTAATTATTCTTACTGTTTAGCCTGAACATGGCCTTATACTAGTCATTAATACCTTCTATGGTCTAAAATGAACCTACGTGTAACTCCTTAACCTAGAGGAATGCTTGACTTTTTTTTGCCTCATTTCTTACATTAAAATTCAGACATTAAAACAAACAACACATTGGCATTTCAGTTATTCAAGCCACACTCTAAAAAAATTCAGACAAAATTGGTTTTTTAGATTCAAAATGGCTTTTTGAAAAACCAAATTTCAATGCAAAAAACCAACATGGATTTTTTTATAAAAACCATTTTTAATCTAAAAAACAAATTTTGTCTCGACCTTTTTTAGAGTACAGCTGGAGTTCAGAAAGTGAATTCCTGACTTTCGATTTTATAGCCATGAAAAAAAAAAGTTAAAAAAAGGAAACAATCATTCCATTCATGGAACTATAGTCGTGATTTTGAAATTATCTTTTAATGCAAGGTCGTTCAAGGCAGTGACTGGTTTCATGTCCAAATGTTATAATTTAACATTGGTGAATATTTTGAATTGCTTTTGATCATTTGTGATTTAACTTGATTTATTCTGATTTGAATCAATTCTATTCAGCACATTACCATTATCAAAATCCTTGGAATAGGCTAGTGACAAGCATTTTGAAAAATTCAAATCATAAACAAGATTTTAGTTAAAAGGTCTTATAAATTTGTCACTGAATTTAATGTCAACTCAGCTAGAAATGTATACAAAACTTTCATATGATTCAACAACTGTGTATTTGAATAGGGCAGAGGAATTAGCAATTCAAACACAAAAAATAAAACACTAGTTTATTCAGCTGTTTGTGGGTTACCAGGCAAATGCATGCACAACCATGTGGAAAATTCAATACAAAAATTCATGAGCTGTGACATTTGTTTACATTTATTCTGTTTCATTTAACAGCATAATAGTCAAATTGAATGACGTTTATGATGGTAATTTGGAAGAGTTTATGCAGTGCTCAAAATAATGAATCTGTGCAATTCTCTGCACGTTGAATTGACTGGGGTAATTGGACTTTACTTCCTTTATTTATACACTGGCATAGCTTAATCGGACAGGCGTGGACCATGGTAATGAAGCGAGGTGCACTTAATCAATTTTGGCACAAGATGGAACCTACGTCAAACACGGTTCACAGGACTCGGAATCGAATCCACGTTTCAGCCGCTGTTCCAGTGAGCTTAGTTCCAGATTTTGTAATTGAAATGTGAGTTAGAAAGATTGAAGAATTTGCAGTTTTAGTGCCAGGCTGTAGTAAAAAAATAAAATGTAGATCTATTATCAATATCAGCAGTTCAAATTAGTAATTATAGACAATCAGCCATCTAGTCACTATAATTGTATTGCATAGGCCTAAATAAAAAAATTAAATATTATGAATTGCAAACCACTTTTCACGGATACGGGAATGTATGAGCGAAGTCCATTATTTTAAATCAATGTGATTAATGGTGTCTTCGATTTGTAGAAAGTTGGCAAATTGTAGTATCTGAACAATTTTTCAGCTTTAATATATGTGGGCATGTGTAGGTTGACATTTTTGGATGTGTGTCCTATACATACCAAACACCCATGCAGGCAGGTGAATGTTTGCAATGATCTGTTAAGAAACCAACCGCAAACAGTCAATATTGTCCTAGGATTTCTTCAGCTCAGCTATTTTTGAAGGTGTTTTCTTTATTTTCTATTTTCACAACAGTATAAGGGTTTCCCACGAGGACCTAGGTGCCTGCTCTCTGTGGCTTGTTATTGTAAATAGGGCCCATTTGTGTAAATACATTTTGCAAATACATTTTCCAAATTTTAGCACAATCCTCTCCCTTTTTGTACTCTTTTTTCGGTCCTTAAGTGTCAGCACATGCTCTTTTACAACTAAGCCACATAATGAAGTGTACATTATGTAATTTTGTGCTATTTATACTCCCAATATTGTATTCAAGTTTGTCATTCACAATTTTAGAGTGTCACTTCAGTGCAGCCACTTTTTTGCCACAATGAATTTCATATAAAAAGTTCAAATTTATGTGATGTATTTCATACTCCAGCATTTGCCATCAATTAGTGGTTGGGAAACGAAATAAATTTCAGACCTACAGGAGCAAGAATCGATCTGGAGATATTCGGATGACATGTCAAACAGGCCATTCTTGTATCGGTTTCTGACTGTGTGTGCAGATCCCAATTACAGCTACTAATTGAGTGATATTTTGATCTTTTGGGCCTGTGGCGGCACACTCAGATGGCAACGTCTGGAACCCGGATTCGACTCCGGTCTGGGCGGCTGACAAAATAAGTTCTTGAAAAAGAGAGTTTTAATCATGATGGAATATCGGTTATTCGTTAAACGTTTCTCTGTTTTTTGCCACCAACTGACAGGGTATTTTGAAACTTCGCTCATTTTAGACTGCATGGGTGTGCACAAATATTATCTTTTTATTGAGCAATTTGAATTATATGATATCATTCATTTTGACAGCTATACCATGGTTAATTGGTTATATACATCTATAATGTGATATGATGCTTCAATTTGATAGCATATCATCATTGACAATAGTTAAATAAACCTATAAGTATATATTCCAAATTTTCAATTCATTTTACAATTTGCAGCCACATTATGTGTAAATTGCTCTGTGAAGCTGTTGTTGTCTCGTTGTTTCACGTTTTGTAAAATTTTTGGATACATAATATGAATATATTTGCTCTTTTTGACATGCAGGGTTGCAATTCATTTAACCCCTTGGAAAAAGCCCTTTGATGTATTGAACCAGTAGGTTGTATTGCTTGTGAATTTATGGCAGTTTTGGTTGTTATGGCAACAAAAACAATACATGGAGTGACCCAGTATCAACATTAAAGGAAAAAGAGAAAAAATCTGCACAAAAAGTGGACAGAAATAGTGATGGAGCTCAGAGAGTTAAAAGGCTCTAACAATGTATACAAAACTGAGGATTGCCATTCAAAAGGCTCAAAGACAAGCAGCAAAAATGTTTTGACTGGTAATAAGAAAAAATAGAAAATAGAAACAAAGAAAATGGAAAAAAGTGCAGGTAAAAATGGAACAAAAGGTTCCAAAAGTAAAATGGAAAAGAGGAGTAAAACTGTGTAAAACAGAAAAACCAGTGGTTGTTGGCAGTGTGTCTGTAGGCCTATCAATGTATTTGGCTTGTCATATCATACATGTACAGAATATGCAAACTGGACAAATGGGGAAGTTATCGTTTATTTTCACAATACAATTTTCATTGATATAGTACAAATAAAGTTAATGGATCAAAACAGTTTAATTATAACTATATCACACCTTAATTAAGTCATGCTGGTATCAAATTTCCTTTAACTCTCCATATTCACACTGCAAATGCACAGATTCAATGGCTTTGCTCTATATCTGTATGGTTGAAATATTGAATCAATTCAAATTGAACAAATTCAACAGCATTTGACCTTGTGTATATCAATGATAAGCCAAGTGACACTTGATTCAATTAGTTGATACAAGTGCCCATTAACTTCAATGATCATAGGACACAGGAAGTCTCCAACTCATAGGGGTGGCTAAATGTATATCAGTAGAATTCAATGCATTTTCTATGGCATTAGCAATAAATAGTAATTTAAGCTGCTCAATGGCCAATAAAATATGTACCCATAGTGCCCATAGAGCACTGTAAAGACAGTTTGGTAAAATTACAGTGACCTAGGGGTGGTTTAATTTCTGCAACATATTTTCACTATGTTTTACTGTAGTTTTGTCATATATATATGCTGTAGGACATATATTATGCAGCAGTATTGGAATTGAAGCTTTTAATGTTTTCATCCACTCCTTGGAATAGTAACATCAAGTCATCAACCTTGTATAATTTGAAATGGCCACTTTGATTAAATTATTTTCTTAGAAATTTCATACTGTGTTATATTTGTAGAATAATTTGAAAATTATTTCTTATAAAATGAAATTTTAGTGAATATTTTTTGTAATTCTGTCAGGAGTTCAACAATCAAGATATTTACCTTGTAGAAAACTTAGATGATAACTCACAACAAGGAAAAAATATTGCTGAAGAGCTTTCATGGTCCATTCAGACCCTTTCCCAAGACCCCTACCTTGAAATCAATTGTCATTTATTGTACAAATTCCAACAATTTTTCCCAGTTAATATATGGGCTGGATGACATGATATTGAATTAGATGGTGGGAGGGGGAGGGCAGTGATTGCACCTGGGTGTTGTGCCATTTGGAGGGGTGAGAACTCGAGCAAGAGGGGTTGTAAGTTGGGGTGTGACCCTTTAGAAAATCTTTTGTGACCTGTAACTATTAGTGTCCGATCTGATAAGGGGTATGAACACACATAAGTCACCCTGACAATGACTGACATTTAAGATCACTTTTAATCACCCCTCCAAATTGCCTTGTGTCTGAAAGGGCCTGTAAAGTGACCTTCCCATGAGCTATAGGGCCTGTGGTTGTTGTCGGGTATGAAAAGACTGCAGATTGGTCATCAGTCGCTCTTTTATTTATGGCATTCTTGCAGAGAATAATTATATTAGACTATTAGTGATACAATGTAGTTTTGACCATATGAATTCCAACTCCAAGAATAAGAACTGTAGGATCTTGCAAGCAAAATAATCTTATTTTATTTGTAATTTTCAACATTTAATTGCCTGAATAAAATATTATTTATTCGATATTGATTTCAATAAATTGCTTTCTTCCAGGAGGTTATTTTACATAATTATCCTGACCAAAAGCTGAGGAATTAACAACATTTTTCTTCAGATATATTGTACAGTTTTGCATACAGCACGTCAACGGAAAAATGTCCTGGGGTTGATATTCAACAAAAGCAGTCCACTCAATTGCTTTTTAAAGAAATTGGGGTGCAATTTAACATAAAAATACAACCTAAAAGGGGTGAAGTTGAAAATTTCGAATACAAAAGCCCTTATTTTAAAGCCATTTGACTGCCACGTGCGGAAAATGGTCAGCTTTCAGGTTTTATTCGGCTCAAGAACTTTATCGTCGACGTTGTGTAGTTTCGCTGAGGCGTAAGTTCTAAATTGGCCCATTTCAGTTAAGGAGGTAATAATGCGATTAGTGGCAACGTCTTTTTTGTATAAGTGATAAAAGGAAAAAGGTGTGTGGTGTTCAAACTCTGTGGCGTATTTAGAGGGGCCAAAAATTAACATGGAACAGATAGGAAGTGCCGCGGAGTGCCGCCTATTTGCCCCATGTTATGCCCCCCCCCCCCCCAGGCCATTTCTAGATATGCCCCTGTTCAAACTTCTGGCTGATATGAGGACGAAAGTTGAATGTTCATGAAGCAAAATACGATTAAAGATCGTGGGCCTGTGTTCTGTACTGGCTACTGGGGCAACTGAAGACCCTGGGCATCTCTGCATGAGAGCATCTACCATGCCGACTCGCAGTCATTCGCTAAACTCAGCATCATACCACGGTCGCCATCAATGAATGTTCAGCTTCCTACACAAAAAAGAGGCTTAGCTACCTAGCTGATCTGTGTAATACTACCACAACTCTGTCAGTATGGCACAAAGTAAAATCTCACAACATTTTGCAACCGAGAGAAAACACATCGCCACAAGATACCGCTTCATGACCGCGATCAATGTGGTCGTACAACACAGGGACAAGTCGGACGAAACATGACTACCAACAACACAGTCTGTCTTTAATAAGATAGAAGATATAACTTTTCGATCTGCACATGGACCACGGTATAATGTATAGGCCTATATGACTCCATTCTGCTAGGTGTTTTATCTCTGGCATATTATAGGTGCCACGAAGGTATTTTTCATTACAGGCACTGCATTATATTCTGCTTGATTTATATAAAGGTCAGATATAGGTTGGTGAGAATCTGGGAGAATTATGCTTTAAGATGTTGCTGCTTGGGCTGGAAAAATATATGTGGATGATCTATTGTCTGAGACTATTATGGGTGGAATAAACTGGAGTATTGGTGGCCTCCCTGGCTGGAAAAGTAGAGAATTCCGGCATGTTTATGCCATTGCCTGGAAATTTATAATTTTCAATTGAAATTTTGGAAGATGATCAATTAATACAACTATTGTACAATATTTTTGAAAACTGTCTTTTTTGTGACATTTCTTCATCCGTCTTTGGAGATGGCTGAATGATCGGGCCTTTACTTCCCGAAGTTCCTGCTTATATGCATGCACTTAGATGAGATAATTGGGACAAGAGGAGGGCACATCATCTCTCTTTGAAGAAAATTTAATGTCGTTATTAACTGAAGTTATGTAAAATTTTGAAATAGCATCTATCTTCAGCAACATCAGCTGTGTCAGCAAAAGCCAAGGAAGATATGGGTGTGAGGGTGCATTTCTATCTGTTCCTTCCAGTTGTGGGAGTATTTCTTTAGTGTATCTTCCAAGCAGAACTGTGTGGGAGTGTCATAATTGCTTTGTGTAGACACTGGAATCAGAACTCATCATTCCATACCAAGTATGGGGTCCCATGGGGCAACCCTTTAGAAAATGGAAGAAGAGTCTTTGCAGACTTTCTGAAGAGAAGGTAAGATAAGCCAGAAGTAAAGAAGAAATGATAAAAAGAAGGAGAGAAAGAGAGAAAGGGAGTTGATGAGTTTGTGTTTTACGTCCAATCAGCACCAAATGGGGCTATTGAGAGACCAAGAAAGAGAGAAAGAGATACAACTCAAAAGAAAGGGAAGAAGTAAAGGAAGAAAGACAGATGGTGGGTGAGTTATAGGGCTATACATCCTTTACTTATGCACTAACTAAGCTTAACAGGACAGGCAAGGAACAAAGTAATGAGGCAAGGTGCAATCTTGGCACAAGATGAAACATCCATCTAACATGAGTTGCCCGGGAATTGAACCAGGGTCGCAGAGACGTGTGCATGCATGAGCAGCCCATTGTGCTACAATTGTATAAAAGTCCAGAGTGATTCAATTTGCTCAAACTTAGAGGTAAACACAGTGAAAAGATGAACCACTGAAAGCAATTAGTTTTATATCTGTGCTTGGCCAAGTTTACCTGCCTTAAACTTCTCAATCTGAGTTAGTAGCCCAGGAATGCCTCAAGTAAACAGAATCGTAACTAAAATGCAGAAATAGTGTTTTTCTTGGGCCTGATGTCTAAACATGCTTCATGTGGAATGAATACAGATGTGCTGAAAAAGTTACAGTTGATTCACAAAATGGTTTGTGTATTTATCAGTCAAAAGTTCTTAACCGTCAAGTTACAAAAACCAAGTGAAATTATTTGAAAGCTAGAAGTGCAGTCTCTAGTTGCTTCCACTTAATTTAGAGGTTTTTAAATAGAGGTAAACGAAACCTAATTGACTGGGCACAGCTGCTAGTAGCCTACTGATGTGAAGAATTGAGCTTAAGTTTATAATCCAGAGCAGTATTTGTCTATCTATCTCTAATTTTCAGTCTATCCATTGAGATAGACGGGTCGATTTGGTAAGTACAGCCCTCTGAGCCCAGTTATGGGTGCTCACGAGGGTTGATTGATGAGGCGGGAGAGAGAGTGGCAGTCCTGAACATGCATATATATTTTTATCCCAATATGACACATTCACGCATGCTAGTGAGCGCACATACACGCGCGTGGATGTGTGATTGCGCGCATACATCCGCGTGTATATGCGTTCACGGTCACCCGTGCATATGTCATCACGCACATGCGTGGACCTGCATTCACGCACACGCGTGTATCTGCGTCTTTCATTTTCATTTTTAACCATGCGTGTATGTGTCTAATTTTTCACGCGTGTATATGTCATCGTGGGTATGTCATCCAGCGCACACTCACATGCCATTCAGCGCATTATGATGAACATGCCATCCAGCGCATGCTGGTACATGACATACAGCGCAGTATGTTGCGCATGCTGGTACATGACATACAGCGCATGCTGGTACATGAAATACAGCGCATGCTGGTACATGACATACAGCGCAGTATGGTGCGCATGCTGGTACATGACATACAGCGCAGTATGGTGAACATGCCATCCAGCGCATGCTGGTACATGCCATACAGCGCAGTATGGTGCGCATGCTGGTACATGACATACAGCGCATGCTGGTACATGAAATACAGCGCATGCTGGTACATGACATACAGCGCAGTATGGTGCGCATGCTGGTACATGACATACAGCGCAGTATGGTGAACATGCCATCCAGCGCATGCTGGTACATGCCATACAGCGCAACGTCCAGAGATTGCCAAGGCAATCTTGGAAATGCCATCCAGCGCATTGATCACAATGCCATCCAGCGCACATTGTGGGTATGTTAAGACATATATGATGCCATCCAGCGCACATTGTGGGTATGTTAACCAGCGCGCTTGGAAATGCCATACAGCACCTCAGTCATAGAAATACCAATCAGAAGAAATTTGTAGGCCGAGATATTTTCAGAGCAAGGACATATAAAAACAAAAAGATTTTGCCAATCTATTTTTAGAATGGGTCACTCAATGACATTCGTTGCTATTGTTTGTCACAATTGCTTACAACTAATAATATGAACTCTTACAAACTTTGGTGATCTAAAGTTTGTGTAGTGTTGGAGAAATACATTTGAAAGATATGGTTTTGGCACTATAACAATAAAATATTTCAAAGGAATGCCATTGGGTATAATGCATTATGGACTAATTATGTGTAAATTGCCTTGAAGGGGGTTCTTCTTGTTTTGAAGTCCATTGTCAATCCAATTGCATTGACTTAATTTCTTTTAAATAACTTGCGTAAGTGTATCGCTCATCTAAATGTGTAGGTTAACAGTTTGATTAAAAATGTATCTCTCGAACCAAAAACATTATTGGTTCAGGAACATAGTTAGGTCAACACAAAGAAGAATTCTTCGGACATTTCACATTTTCCAAACTGATTTGACGATTTTTATCTCATGGCTTAATAATAGGTACAGTATCAATATGAGTATTCCAAAGTTGGTAGGCTACTTATTACAATATCATAATTATTGAATGTGGGGGGTTTGCAATAAGAGTCAAAGCAACCTTCTTGTACATTGTTTCAGCCTATAATAAATATTTTGTAGAGATAAATGGGTACATAGTATGTGTAGCTTGAGCTCTATATCATGCACATTATGTGTGGTATCCTTATGGTATTCTAACTAGTATCCTAGGTATGATTGTACTGCAAACATCTTCTTTGATTTATATAGATTAAACATATCATTCACAAAGTACAAAGATATATATTCCCTCAACAAGGCCCTCTCTCTACAACCCACTCTTGGCTGTCTGAGACCTCTATTGATTCAACTGGGAATCATAGAGGTATAGCATGGCAAAATTTGTTTGTATAAGGTCAGGTATGCTTCCAGTTCTCCCCTGATATTTGTTGTAATAATATTTTATATTTTGAGCAGGCCCCCTACAATCAAAGACAGCACTTACATATTTGTTTTATAGTAGTAAGTTGAGTTCACTTATCAACAAAGGGATATATGTACAGACTGGGGTCATCGTCTTGTGGAAATTATCATCGTAAGAACAGTCTTCATTGTACGATCACCATATTACTATACAAAAATGATTTTGAGAAAAAATTCACCCAAAACATTTTACACTACAGCCTGGAAATTTGATATGCAAGAAGTGTGAACTGCGGCACTGTGACAATGGCACTTTGTGTGTCATCATGCTGATGATTTGTCATGATCACACCCAATACATCCAATGTTTAAAATTTGATTTAAGAAGACTAATCCCGCTTGTAGGTGACAGGCAGATGAAAGGATTATGCATTTGATTTTCACTCTAATATCAGTTATGACACATCAAATGGCTTTCTCTTGCCAAAATGTCAAACAATAATTTTATTCCTATAAGAGTTGATTACTACAGTTTGGTTCAGTGATCTTTAACTGTGAATTGCCAAACAAAAGGATGATCCACATACAACCTCACTATGACATGCTCTCAGTTAACGAAGCAAATTTGAAAGATACACAGTTCTTGGATGGATAGTAAATGGCTAGTCCAACTCCACTGAATTTTGTATCTTATCCCAAAAGTGTGCGAAGCGGGTTACGAGCTTGGCAGATATCTTATTCATAAAGACACCGTCATGCATAAAAGACAAAATTCTATATTACCAAAGAAAGAATTGGCACTGCCAATGACTTTGTAACTTTGTGATTTTGGAGTTATTGGCTTAATAAGTCAATTTTTTAATTCACTTCTTCCTGATTTTAAAATTGTGGAATATAAGTCTGATGCAACATTCTGACAATCTGACAGTCTCTTCAAGGAACATGCATGTAATTCTTTCTTCTATTTTTTTTAACTATGTAGTGATTATTTTGATGCAATCAATTTATTATCAATCACAGTATAGTTATATACATGTGTAGTTGTCTTGATTTACCAAATAACGATACCTCATTACAACAGACCAGGAGCCCTCAGCAGCACACTGAATGACATTTTAGAACCAATCCCTGTCTGATTCTCTTTTATCAGTGCTCTTTCTCTGATCGAAAAATTGCAACTCTTGTTTATTTACCCATTTGTTTTCTGATTTGTTTTGACATGATGAAAGGAAACACCAATCTGGAATAATTAACAAGGAGTCATTTTACTGCCTGACCTTCTAGGAACCAATTAATTTCTGGAGCTATGCAATACATTTCCTGCTGATGTAAGGCCTTACTTTGGCCTTATGTTTCTTGCATTATCTAAGGCCACTTCAACCCTAACGAAGGGCAAACAAAAGTGGAGATACGAAATGCAATTAGACTCTTTAGATCTTAGTGACTTTTTTTATTCATTAATATGTGATTTGTTTAGTTTGTGCACAATGTTTATTATTAAGCCATGATTTATCACATCAGTGGACAACAACTTCACTTGTTGCTGGTCAGTCTTGCAAAGTCTACAGCTTTGATGATTCATTAACAATTTTATACTGAAGCAAAGAAAAGGACCCTTTAACTTCAGAAAAGACAGTCTCTGGATTTTGCATATCACGAAAGCATTAATGATCTTATTCATACTATACGAGTTAATATTTGTCATTGTCGTTGAGTAAGAACTTTCTCTTCATTCTAATAAATGGCAATTATGAATACTTTAATTCAAACGTAGCTGAATCTCTAGACACTTATAAGCTCTTATTCTCCGAAGAAGTTGTTGAAATGTTTTGGTTCCAAGAGGGTTCGGTTTGGTATCTGCTGAAGGTTCCACAACTTCCTTTTCTGAAGCCAACATTTCCTCCATACAGAAAACCACACATTCAAAGTGAATCAAAGTCATATCCACATCAATCAATTCATCTCAGACATTTTGTATGAAATCATCTGCTATAGTTTGCCATTCTATGCCATGCAGCAGACAACAGAACTCTACAAAATCAGCCATCGAAGTCCTGCAGGCCAAAAGTTTTAATCTGATTGCCACATCTCTCCATATTTTCCAGAGAGACCTTTTGTTTGGTGGAGATTATCTGGTGATGAAAGATGGGTTTGTTATTGTGAAGGGCAGAATCACAGAACTACAGAATTACACTATTTGTGATTGTCTTTGTGATAGGTTTGCCCCAGGGCATTGGCTTATAGAGAGTCCAAGAAGGTTGGAAAGTAGTCATATAGAGTCTGAGACGGTGTCACAACAATATACACTTCAGCTGCCAATAGGCTAATGTTCTATATTGAACTACCAAACAATCCTCTGATTCCTGCCAATATGGTATCAATCCATTCAATTGGCATATACCCGATGTTGTTGATATTTGAAAAAGGAAAGATCAGCCAGAGGAAGAGAGAATTCTTCTGACTTTTGCTGTCATAGTCTGCAAGACCCACACAGAGTCTACACCTCAGTATAACACCTGACTTACATGCTGGTCATGCTAGTCCAACTACCAGTATAAGCAACATCAACATCAATTTATCATTGCAGTGAACCAGTTCCATCTCCAGCGAACTATAAAATGATTGGAGATGGCCAGAAGATATCGAAATATCATCCTGGTCATTACATGATTGCAAACATTAACATTTCAAAGGTCACTCCACAAGATAACATATGAGATTTATTGGGAAAATTGCTGCAGGAAATAATCAATCATTACAGGCACATGGATGTTCAATATCTTGAGAAATCTGTTGGGTAGGGATAATAATATTATTAAGCATTTTGCCGGTGACTGGTGTTGATATAAATCACTTAGTTTGATGACTTACAACATTTGTTTCTGCACCTATTGTTTCTTCAACTGCAACTGTAAATGTCTGTAATCATAGACTGCTATATCTATGTATGTTCTCTGTGACGTTATAGTTCTAAATTTTTCTTGTTGAGACAGCCAATGGTTCACCGTAAAATTCATGATGGGCATGATCATCATATTTGCGATGCTTTCATGATTTGTAAAATTAATATTGTGGTAATACATAAGGATAAGGATAAGGATAAGGATATCTTTATTATAGTGACAAGTGACATTTTACAGAATAATAATACAAGTCGAAACATAGATGAGTAAACAAAAATCACCCAGCCCCAATGGGCTTATTTGTCACTTTAAATAATTTTACATTGAAAATACATACATAGGTGGCAGCACAAATACATTTTTTTTTTTTTTCAAACTAGCTGTTATTGATAAACACACTTTTTTCGTATATAAAAGGCATTATTTATAAAGATGGCAGTATATTTCTGACAGTCATCATCATTCAGAAACATAAATTTGTCTATATCATCAATATCTTTGAATTCTGGGTATATTGCAGTTATCTTTGTATAAAGCTTCTTTCTTTCAGTTTCATATTTTGGACATTCACATAGAAAGTGGAATTCATCTTCTATCAGTTGACTATTACAGATTTTACATGTTCTATTATTAAGGTTTACATTTGAAAATCTACCTGTTTCTATTGCAAGAGGTAATATTCCTGATCTAAATTGAGCATACGTCGATCTTTGTGATTTATTTAAATTGCACAATACATAGGGTTCTGGTTTAATACAGCTGGATGTTGTGCCTTTACAGTCCATTGCCTTCTTGGAAAGACATTTCTAAAGGCTTATGACTCTCTGTAATAGTCTGTAATACTCTGTATGTTTCTTGAAACTCTCAGTTCTATATGAAAATGTCTCTTCTTCAGTTCCACTTCTCTTCTGGAGCCTCTTCTTCACATGTTTTGTTCCAGTGAGTCCTGTTGATCTAAGTTGGTGGCATTTTTGGCAGCTGCTCCTGTTGTTTTAACACTTGACCTTAGTGGATTTTTCTGGAATTCCCTAATGTGGCTCGGATTAGCCTTTTTGAAACTTCCCCAAGCAGATCTGAAACTCGATAAATACATTTGTGTTGACAGTGCTGCTATTTGGCTTGCAGCCAATTGAGAAACTATGACTGTAAAAGATTTGTAGTGGAAGATACATGTACTGTATTTGTGGTGACTGGAGTTTGCTGTTGTAAAAAAAAAGTTCAACAGCTGCTGCAAATCCCTTCAATGAACACCCTCATCAGGAGATAGCTACATGTGACCACATGCATTACAGTTCCACATGCATTACAGTTATGGTGAACATTTTTGAATGTGTTTGTAGTTTCCACAGGAGTATAAGAAAGTTTTTCCATTGGGTTTAATTTTTTTCAGAAAGTTTTTCCGTTGGGTTTAACTTTTTCAGAAAGTTTTTCTTCTTGAGTTAACTGTTTTTTGGAAGATTATGTAGTGTCGCTGATAAGTGAATTTCTGATGTTGTAATCAAGATCTTTTTGTAATACATTCAGATATGGTCATGTTGCAACCTATTTTTTAAAATGCAAGAATCAACCCTTCTACGTGGTTGTGCGTCAAAAGTCTTCATTTTCCTTAAACGTCTTTTTTTTAGCGACTTTTGATTTGTGTCTTTCATATGTCCTGCATTTCCCTGCATTGTCTGTATACTTTTTCCAGCAACTGAGCTGTTACTTTTCTAGCCACAGTCACATTTTACAGTGGAAGAATAACATGTCCAAACATTGCTATAACCTGTCATATTGTTCCAATTCAATGAAAAACCTTCTGACAATTTGCAAAATTACTGTTTGGGGTCATTCAAAATTTCGTTTTTTTGACATGTGTGGTCCAACATGACCAAACACAAATTAAACACCATTAGTTGATTCTTTCATATTCTTTGAGGTATAAGGATGATGGACAGATATAAATTATTGTATATGTGACATTATGTGTTGTTGTTTTTTATGTCTGAAAGAATGTGTGGCAAATGCTGATTGCCATTTAAGGTCACTGGGCAACAACGTCGTGAATATTTATAGAGAAATAGTTTTTAGCACCTGTCAGTCATGTGTAAGTTGTGGTGCAGTAGTTTTAAAAGGGTCCTGACTGCTCAAACTCTGTCGAAGTTCCATGGTTTGAATCCTTGATCAGTTAAATCTAGTTGTCGTTTGGATGAGATGTGCGATAGGCCTGTTGATGTGATCTCTTGCGTTGTTGTGAAAGAAACTTTGACGCTCATTGTTTTATATTGAACTCAAGCTACATTATGGAAAAGATTTCTTGACTTCAATACCTGTGCAGTTCACCTGGACCAATGTGGGATACAATTTTCATTTGTCAATCAGTTCATTGCTGTGTCGTCTTCCTGTCCGCATTAGTCTACTGGAGTGCATACCCAGTGGGGTAAACCCCGACGTTGCTAGTTGGTGGAGGGCTGGTCTGTTGGTCACGTAGATATGTATGGTAGAGATTATGTCGCCCAAACGTGAACACAACGTCAGGGTTTTCTTTACAACATTGCCACAAAGTCGCAAGCTAACCTTGAACTCCTGACATTGCCTCATAATTTTGTAAAACGTTGCTACAACATCGCTTACTAACATCATATCTTTGACGTTGCTTCACAACGTTGTGACAACATAATTTCAACTATACAATTCTACGTCATTTGACGAAAAGTGTGACATCGTTGCAACGTTGCTGCAACGTCGATGTGCCTATGGGGTAAATACAGGATGTAAAGCCACAATTGTCTATCCATCTATATCAATTGTAGAAAATATAAAATCACTCCTTGTCCACATGGCCATACTTTTCAACGTAATTATATATTTCCAAATATGCAAAGTACAAACGTTGGCTTATTAAAACACATTAAAGACTATTTCGAGCGTTAAATAACATGATAAAGGGCCAATTGGTATTTACAGTAATCCATCAAATTCTAAACAGACTGATATTTAAACTACCTACAATGTTATCAATTTGGCCACTTTATACGTCTATTTTGATGACTGATTTGGAAATTATAAAATTACAGGTCTTTATAAGTGTCATATTATTGAATGGCCATGCTTACAGTGTGAGATATCATTAATGTTTATTGAGACAATATTACTGTAAAAACTAATCTGAACGCTGAATACCTCCACTAAATATCTGACCAATTTCAGTTTACAGTGACTACCATCACTAGGCCTATATATATATCACTGATTTCTATGTCCTCCAGGACCTAGACCTATAGATGCCCAGCCAAATTATGTAGTGCTATGCAAAGACTTGTACGTGACATGTAATGCTAGTTTGTTTGGATCGATGTCTTTGTTTATCCTCTGACCAGTCCACTGTGACACCACTGACCAGTCTATGTTTGTGTTTGACTTTGCTTGTCTGGTTCTGTTTGTGTGTTGTCCACTGAAAGCAGTCAACTTGCTGACTTGCTGCGAGGATTGCCATTGGTAAAGTTCATGCGGTTGAGTGAAAGCTTTTGGAAGTTTGTAAAATACTTGAAAGTTGCAGTATACATAGAACTATGCCAAATATGATGATCTATGGCAGGAGAATTGTTTCTGGTCACCAAATTCCCATTGAATCTGTGATAATGTATGGATATGTAACCTCTCTGTTGAAATGCCAGCAATCATTTTTATCTCATTAATTGAAGGTGGCCTGAAAAGTTCTAAGGAATGGACTATAGCATTGTTTGAGTTGTAGAATGCTTGGAAGTTAAAATACATCGATTACGAAGGAACTTGCAGAATCCAGATAGATCACACTTAAATCTTCCTGAAAGCATCTGAAGAAAGCAAAAAGCATTAGGTAATCAAGAGCATCAAAAGCAGTCTGGGGGCAATTTGAAGCCAGCTCTGAAGTTTGCGAAGTCTGCTTCCGAAAAGCAGAAAGTTGCTCCACGAAAAGCAAAGAAGTCAGACGCGCAAAAAATGCATTGATTTTCTGGAGTTCGGGAAGACTTCCAGTCATCCTTCAGATCATCAGTCTTGATCAAATCTCAGGACAAGTGCAGAATTCCTGACAATAAAGAAATACTCCGGCTGGAGGTCATGTTGTTTCTGGGTCTTTGACATTTTCGGTCTCTCACCGTCTCTGATATTGTAAGAGAAAGTTTTGTAGTATAGTTTTGCTGAATCGCTAACTCAGTTTTATGGAAACAGAAGATTCTATATACAACTATGTATATATATTGTGTGCTGTATATGGCCTAAACATATCTGCCACTTTCTGCTTGTGTTCATTATAAACTCATAAGTTAGCTGTCTATGAATTTAAAAATACCTGTATACTGTATTGTGTATAAGGGTTGTTTTTCAATCGGGGTACGCTCTGGAAAGTCACTTGATATCCAAAATACCAGAAATACCATGCATATATGTGGAAAAAACGTTACACAGACTGATTAAACATACTGAGACGGACCTACAGTAGCGAAAAAATTATTCAAATCGGTTGATAACTGCCCGAAAAAAATTTATTTGTGTCATTTTGACCAAAATTGACTGTCTCACTTGCAAATTAGGCAAATATCGCTTCAGATTTTCAGTCCTGACCTAACAGTAACTTTTAACTAATGTGAATATGCTTTCAACATGGTCCCAAGAGTTCAACATTAGAATTACATGCAGCAACTATGATTAGTCTCTTCAGAATCCTGCATTGAACACATGAAGGTCAATTCCGTCAAATATTGTCCTCTCCGAAATAGGGTCAGCAAAACAGCAATAACATTAAATTAAGAGTATTTTTATTTTATAGAAATACTCCTTCAATAGATTAGACAAAGTTTTGGTAAGTGTTTCACTTCAGTTGTACGAACTGCACAATGCTCGTAGCCGAAAACACCAAAAACAGCTTTCGTCAAATAAACTGTCCTCTCCGAAAATATGCTGTTCTCTCCAAAAATGTCTATTTTCCTTGACACGCACAAAGTTCTTGGCCAAAATTAAGCAAGTAAGATGATTTTTCATTGTCAGATATATATCTATCCACTCAGCACAAGCCCATACAACTGGGTGTTCTATACATCAAATAATAGAGGGATGAGCCTTGGTCAAATTATCTACAACAACGCAAAAAGTCAAATAAAAAAAATTCAGAATACTTGTAGCCCTAAAATTTTCAGAAATCCATGGCACGGTATATAGCAACAGAAAAAAGTCAATTTGGCTAGAAAAAAAATACCTTTATTTTTGACCCCCTTGAGATAAAACTATGTACGCCGATTGAAAAACAACCCGTAAAGGTATATCTTTTGAATGAGACTAAAAGTGGATTGTTAAATAATTGTTTTTGAGAGAAATATGCAGAAATTTTACTTCTTTGTTTTTTAAATTATGCTTAACATATATATATCTCGAAAGGACAGGCTACAAGAAATGAAGAAAACGGATAACAGCCTTACTTTTAAAAAGTTCAAATTATTGCGTGTTCTTGTGTCATAAGTAACAAATGTAATTTAATTAGACCAATTATAATGCAATTTAAGGAATAGTGAATGTGTAAAAACCATATAAAAGTTGCATGTACAATCTTAATAAATCATTTAGGAATTTGCAAGTTGCACCATTTAGATGTAATCATGAAGAAGTCATTTTATCTATGGCAAAAAGCACAAGCCCATGGGAAGATTCCAAGGCTCTACTGCCTCTTGCACGGAATCACATGTTTAAGGCATGGTTCTAATTGTCATAGTTTGAACATTACATGGTTAAATGTCTATCTAAGACTTTGGCATGATGCAATTTTCCTTTTATAAATGTTTCTAACTACCTATTTTCATCTATTAAAATCATAAATTATTCATTGAAAATTGATTTCATTGATGATGCTTCCATCTGTTAGATATTCTGTCTGCCAGTATGTCTTTTGTCTTTCTGTCAATCTGTCTACCAATAAGACTTCTAGAATTGACAATGAAAAGTAAAGGGAATATACGTCAGAATATATATTATGTCTTCTATCTATCTATCTATCTAGGCTTTGAGGGCGTGGGTTCAAATCTCACCCCGGGAACTCACTTTAGTCCGAGCCCATGGGACATTAAATGGAGGCGGGTTGTATCCAGTGTTCTGTGCTGGGGCAACTGAAAGACCCTGGGCATCCCTGAATTAATAGGGTAAGTGCCAGACTCACAGTCTTCTCATCTCATCATCATACGGCGATCGCCTGCCTCGATATAGCCCACTAAGGTGCTGCAGAGGCGTAAAACACAAACAAACAAACAAACATCTATCTATCTATCTATCTATCTATCTATCTATCTATCTATCTATCTATCTATCTATCTATCTATCTATCTATCCTGTCTCTACGTTTTTAAATAACCTCAACAAACCCAAGAACATGTACTATGTGGAAACTGAGACATATGAATCCAAGAAACCCCAAATAATCTGATACTACCAGACATGCTGAAATCTGCAAAAGAGAAAATGAAACCTGAAAAACTTTATCCCTGGTTGGTCCATAGTCTCATGCCACCTGTCACCATGTCATGCTGCAAGTACACATACACCCAGACAGCTCTGTCAATAGGCAGATCCAGAGTTTGGAACTAATCCCAATACCATAGTATGGTACTCAACAGCACTATGGCTTTCTGGACTAATTCATTATGACCTATCATGTATTATAGCATTTATAGGAAGGAGCCAAATGCAGGCCTATTACACATTTTGTCAACTTTAGTTTGAGAAGGGAGTTAGCTCAGTTGGTACAGTCCTCTGGATTTCCAATCGCTTGGTTCTGTGTCCAATTCAGGTTCTGGTCGATTTGTCTGGAACTATATATCGAATAGAAGCAATCATCCATTCAGTCATCCTTTCAATCATTCTTTACCTCATGATGTTCCTCCTGTCCAAGAAATACCTCGTCATTCGTTTCTTGTTCTGAGCCTCTGTGGGTCCCAGGTTCGAATACTGGTATTGACATTGTTTTTTTAGTTGACATGCAATTCCCTATATACTTTGTTGACGTCACAGTGGAGACAATTGCCAGCTCACCCCTGTGAGTGGCAGAAACATGCCTTTTAGTTTAAGGACTGCGCTATTGTAGTATTATACTATCATTGGTACACAAAACTATACACATATTTACCTTGATTTGCTCTTAATAGCGAATCAATGTTTACAAAGCTCTGTTGCAGGTGATTTCATTACCATCCGATTCTTGTCATTCACACTTGGCTGTGAGGAATCAATGCTCAACCAGCACTTGCTAAACCAATCAGATTCACAAAAAATGTCATGTAGTTGATGGGTATAGAACCTAAGAATCAAGCACTAATGAAAGCACCATAAACTGAATTACTGAAACTGATCTTGTTTTCAGGTTTTACTGAAAGTGATCTTGTTTTTCAAGTTTTATCAAGTTTCTCAAGTTTTAAGGACATTGATTAACATTCCACACCTTTGTTCCTGTTCATCTTACCATGGCGTCTTATGACAGAGAATCTACCAAAGCACTGCTAAATTGATTTGCCAAGCACCAAGCAGTTGGGATGAAAGACAGCTATACAGACAAACAGACAATCAGAGGTGTCGTCTTTCATCCACCAGACAAGTTCTTGTGCAAATTCAGCTGAATAACTGAAAGGGTGAGCAAGAGAAGGGGACATGGCCCATAATTCTCTTCCATAAGCAGATTTCTTTGCTTTGCCAGAAGCAATTTGGTTCAGTATGACATGACTTAGCATTCACATGAAACACAGCATTTCAAAAATAATTTCCTTGTCCCTCACAATTTGCCATCATTTTAAAAATATCTTCTGTTTGTCTTATCATTTAACATTTCTTTCACCATACACAGCTAACATATTTTGGTTTATATCTATTTGCCGTCTCTCGAATGTGAAGCTCCGCTAGTATCAATTGCGATGATCGCGGAAATTTTCACGATTATCGTACAAATTTTCTGCGCTCAACAATTATGAGATTAATACTCTAGAGCGGAGATCATACTCAAAACATCATTCCATTTTAATTATAGCTTTCGTTTTCTTATTGTATGTTTAGTCTGCTGGAGGTTGACCTATTTGTAGCAGATGTATTAACTTCTTCAGTCTTTTACTTATGGACTTCAGCATCGGCATAGTTAATTTCATTTAGTTCTTTTTCTTCTTTATTGCTGACAATAGCATCCTTCCTTTTGGCCATAGTGAGAAATGTCTGCCTGTCGGAAAAACCATATTCACACAATCGTAGGTGTCGTCTTTCATCCCATCAGACTAGTTCTTGGGTAAATTCAGCTGAATAACTGAAAGAGTGAGCAAGAGAAGGGGACATGGCTCATAATTCTCTTTCTTAAGCAGATTTCTTTGCTTTGTCTGACACAATTTTGTTTATAGTGTCTCTTTGGTTTTATTTGTGGATTGAGATGTGTGCTCAGCAAATTGATTTTATGCCCCTTTCACACAGCCAAGAGTAACCCAAGAGTACCTTGACAAGAGCAAAATTCAGAAATCACGAATTCACTCCCAGAGTATAGCTTTTTACTCTCAGAGTGAAAATTTAGCTCCCAGAGTGAAAATTGACACTCCCAGAGCAAAAGTTGATGCTCCCAGATCAAATATTTCACTCCCAGACCAATTCCATATAATAATACTCTCAGAAAATTTTAAACTGTTCAAAATTTCCAAGAGTTTTCCAAGAGTGTTGCAATGATCTGGGAGCACCATGTTTTACTCTGGGAGTGAAATTTTCACTCTTGAGAGTGAAAAACTATACTCTGGGAGTGAATTCACGATTTCTGATAGTTTGCTCTTGCCAAGATACTCTTGCCAAAGTCTTGTCTGTGTGAATGGGGCTTAGACAGAATGTCTTGGATTGTTTTCTCATAGTTTTTCGATCAGGTCTCTCTCAGTGAACATTACGGGATTATGTATTGGTGATAAACAGTATTAAACACCAGAGACCTCATGACATGGTTGTGGCTTTCTTTAAATCATTTGATCAGTATTGTTGCAACTTACTGCTCTATATGACTTTATATATTGGTATTCCATGTATACATCCTGCATTATGAAGTAGTATATCGGCAATTCTGCATATATGATCCCTCAGATGGTTGTTAAAACTCATTTTTTGTTTCAAATATACATTTTTGCCTTCATCTAGAAGGTCTGTGTCACGAAAACTGTATGTTTAAATGCAGGCTACATGCTGAAATGTATCAAGGAATGTAGCCTATAGGCCTTATAATAATATAGGCCTATATATATATTTTTTTTACTCAGAGAAGCAGCAAATTGACGCAACGAGCATTTTTGAATAGTTGAGCCATATATTAAATATCTTAAATTCTAGTTTTGGAAAGGGTTTTAGCCAAAGTGAATGTGTTAGGTTCATACCGTGAGTATGCGGAGGGGGGGGGGGGGGTGCAGAGAGTATAGCTCTTTGTGAAGACTTGAAATTTGGTATATCCTTTAGGATGGTACTGGATACTGAATACCATACAATGTAGAAATCACTATGAACTTGTTTAACTCAGCATATCAGGGTGGCATTGCCACTGCACATATTGCTTGTTACTCGTTTAACTCTTGTCCAAATTACTTTATACTTACAATTATGCCTTTGCATTTCAGATGAGGAGACAGAGGAGAGCCCGAAAGCATTGTGTGATGATTGTCCATTGGACGCCGAGCATCTCTGTCCGAACGATTCCCAAGTTATCTATCAAGAAACAGAATGCTGTCCAAAACCAAGTTGCCATTGTAAACCTTGCCCGGTGGAACCCTGTCCCTTGGGCCACATCAGTCGGATAGTAGAAGCAAGCGACGGTTCTCCCGGCTCCTGTTGTGATATCGTTGAATGCGTCGCCGGAGGTGAGTCTGACCTGATTTCGGATGCTTTCTGACTTCATGATATCTTTAAGAGAGCTTTTAAGAGAGCTTTAAGGGAGCTCTTTGATGGTCTGGGTAATAGTGGGTATACATACCATTGTCACACATATTGTCTTCCTAGTGGAACTCCCAATGCACACGATGAATTTACGTGGAACAGTCTTCCCATTTGCAAGCACTAATAAGCGACATGTAATACCGCATTATACTAATTATAAAATGAATGTGAAATTGTGAATAGTCTTCAACAGATGTTCCACACTTTCTAATTAAATTAAGTGCAGAAGTCATAAGCATGGACTCAGAAATGGCGGACTTCATGTATGTATACGTCATGCTGAACATTTTTAAGCTGTTTGACCACCATAAAAAATGCTTCTGGATAGGTTGGGGTAGGCCCATCCCAAACTGGGATAGCACCAAATTGGCTTATGCATCTGATCATTTGCACTGATAGATATATAGAAACACACTGAAGGCCTGCCTTTACAATGAAAAAATATTCATTGACACCAGAAAAACAACCTTTTTCAGGAACTGTAAATGTAGAAAAAATGATTTGATTGAGAGAACTGCTTTGTGATATCTGTCGTACAGTGTAATTGAGCTTTTGTACAGGCTTATGTAAATTATGTGACAAAAAAAAAAAAACATTTTTAAAGAAGTAGAAAAATTCTAAAAGTTTGATTTCCATATTTGATCTTCATGATCCCCCTATAATTCCAAAGCTCATAATTGAGAATTCGTGCAGAGTTTTCCTTAAACAGGGATTTATCTGGTGCAGGGTTTTGGGTATTGTGTGGTTGTATTGTGATTTGCATGCCTTGTTTGGGTAGTCTCTGTTGATCATGCTAAACCAGTCTGAGACAGAAAAAAGGACAACAATAGCCAGACAGAAATTGTTATCGTAGAAATATACATGTTCTGTTTTTAAAAGGATCGTTGGGTTGATTGACTTGATTCTGTATACAAGTTATGTCGTTGTTGATAGGTTCACGCTAAAGATTAGTTCTCGATATAATTCCGATTAGGGTTTGTGAAAGTACCATACAGTTTCATTTTCATGAATCCTATAAGTTTTTGGGAAAAACATATTAAAATAAAAAACATATAATATGGTATTTAAATTTTTTTTTTTAAAGTGCAAGCCAAAAGTTCAATCATGTATGGGAATTATTTTTCAAGTGTATTTATATTATATATATGGACATGGAATCCCAATTGGTAAATTCAACTTGTACTAGTAACATTTCTTCCTGGGCTCCTCAACCAAAGGAATACTCCTGAGCAGCTTTGTATCAAAGGGAACCATTTGTACTAGATCTTCCAGTGATCAATGCCAGATCAATGCCCTCTACTCCCAGAGTCACAAATGACCAAATCAGAGAAACCAGAAAATAGCCACGATCAGCCATGAATCGCGACAGACTCTGGATTAATCGCTTTGGCTTGTGGTGTCCTGAGTTTGTCCCACGCAGTGTTATGCTACTATGGAGTACCACAAGGTTCCATGGTGCGTCTTATACCTACCTCTCTTGTGGTTATTGGAATGTTAGGTCAAACGAATTTTCACTTGTATATGCATGGCATTTGCATGATTTAGATGTCACTGTGTTATGTTTTCTCTTGTTAATAAATATGGTTGATTCTGGATTTGTGACAGACTGAATCATCTCTGGTATTTAAGATAGAAATTGCACCATGAGAAGAAACCACTTCATGACAGTTAAAAAGCTTGTCGTTTATTTTATTGTTTTTGACTGTAGTAATTTAGATCAAAGATATGTACATGTACATTGTACAATAGTCAGCGAGGGAGGGGGTTAGCTCAGTTAGTGTCAATTTGGACTGCCAATCGCTGCATCCCAGGTTCTATTCAGGTTCAGGGCAGGTCACCGGGACTTATGTTGGATAGTAGTTTCAATCATCATTTACCTCAGTCATTGCTGTGTCCTCCTACAGTCCTGATCAGCCAACTGCAACTACAGACAGGACAAAGTCCCAATCATTTATGATGAATACATCCACTCGATATCAGTCAACTATCATCAACTGCAAGTACTTTCTGGTGCCAAAATGTGTTTGGTCTGTCAGACTCGTTCCAGCGCATCGGGCTGTATGGCAAACCAAAATAGTGAAAACGAATTGATCGATTAATAAATCAATTAACCAATTATTTAATCACTGCCAATAATTCAATAATCTAAAACACTTGATATTTGGACCTCATAAAATGTAGGCATGGACCATAATACAGTACACCAAGCATGTAATCATAAACCACTAGATAATATCAATTTACCATAAATCAATGAAATGCATTAATGTTACAAGCTGTATTTGAATAGCCACTTAGGAGTACATGTACTTCTTGAAATCCAATATTGGTCACAGGCAGTGCGAGGGTTTTGCATTTATGTGGAACTGTGTGGCAGTGCAGAGATTTTCAGAACTGCAGAGGGAAGTGCAGTGGAAGCTAGCAGAGAAAGTGAAAAATAAAATGCAGTAGAAGCAGAGAAAGCGAATAATGAAATTAAATAGAATCAATTCCACTGGAACGCTGCCCTTAAGACGATAGAAAAAATTATAATTCTTTGAAAACAAAAAGAGTAGGTCAGGGCAAGAAGCCCGGGTTAGGTGAGAGGCCCCCCCCCCCCAGGCTTATTTCCAAACTTACATTTTTGGTGTGTTTATCTGTTGATAGGATTGAAGCTAGAGGCGTTTTAGGTGACGTCAGAAATTTTCAGGGCAAACAGCACCAAACCATAGTAGAAATTATAGAAACAAAAAAATGTGCATGGTTTTTGTAACTTTGACTAATTCTTTGAAAGGGGTTGTCAGAAATAACTTTGGAAATTTTTAAAAGTATAATGGATATCTGCATTGCTTCACTTTATGACCATCACATAAATATGATTTGGATCATGTTTTTTGCATTTTAGTTCAAAATAAAGAGGTCAAATTAAAATATGTGGGTTTGGGGCGAGAGGCCCCACTTGATATGGGGCATGAGGCCCCCTTCACTGGGGGGTCGAAGCAGCTTCAGGAACCATTTAATAATGTTTACTTTACCTTAAATCTTGATAGAATAGCTAATTAAAATAGAAAAAAATTTGACCCGAAATTGAAACAGGGCAAAACATTCTGAAATTCAGAAAAAGTGAATACAGTCAGACCAAGAATTATTCAGACGCTTGCTGTTTTGTTATTATTTTAAGGAATTACCAAGCAAACCAATGAAACGTGCAATTGAAAACATCCTTGGAATCATTTGTAACCTGCACATAACAAATTTGTTGCAAGTTGGCAAGAAATGTGGTGAAAAAAGCTACTTTTGTTAACTCCGTGAACCAAAAATTATTCAGACACTTTAAAAAAAATTGTAGAAAGTGAACTATTTACTATCATTTGTTAGTATTTATGTCAAAATAATAATCATATACTACCTGGGGACCATTATGATTGCATAGAGTGAGAGGTGTGACCATCAATTGAGAAAACTAGGATAAATATCGGAGATAAACATTATGTCCAGTTTATCACATTTTCATGCACTCCTTCACCTCAAATATGCCTTGTATTGATTCAAATTGCTTTAGTTTGCCTTAGAATTATATTCTTAAAACTTTGAGTCACAATGTGAAGCATTGGAGGCCGCACACTAAGTTCAGTGTGCTTTTGTATTTATTTGTCTAATTTTACCAAAACAAAAACATGTCCATGTGGCACCAAAACCTAACAAATTTTCGGAAAGCAAGATTCATTATCTATTTCAAGCTATATTCCATGCATGGTCCGAACAGTAACTCAATGGGGCACTTTTAACTTCATTTGGGAAGGGGGCAAAATTGTGGTTCTTCTGCCTCAATGCTATTCCTATGGAGATTGCTCCATGAAAGCGCACTATAGTTGTAGTATGGCACACCACTTGTAAACAACTGGCGTAAATGGGCTGTCCTGTATACGCAATACAGTGACCAATCTTAGGAAGGCCAGGCAACTTTATTTAAAGTGATTTGATGGATTGCAGTGGGTCAATGGGCAAGGATTCAGAGAGCAGTTGGAGCTAAAAACAAAACGAAAATACCAAAGTGCATAAAATTTTTTAAGTAGTCCTGTTTTTCAATTTTATTTAGATAGAACAGTTAACGATTGTCACTTTATGATATTCTGAAATATTTCCAATTGATATCTGACAGATTTCAGCCCATTAGTCAAGAAAATGTGATAAACTGAATCTACTGTTTATCTCACATATTCATCCAAATTTTTCTTAACTGATGATCACACCTGTCATCCAATGTGGCCACAATGATCCCATGGTAGTTTATTAGCAATATTTGGGATAAATATTGGTATATAGTTCAATTTCTACAACTTTGTAAAAGTGTCTGAATAATTTCTGGTTCCTGAAATCGACAAATTTGAAACTTTCAGCCGAATTTGAATCAGTCTGCAATAAATTTGTATTGGACAGGTTACACTTAATACCAAAGATGATTTTGACTTCATGTTTCATTGCTGACTTTGTAATTCTTTCAAAATAATAACAAAACAGCAAGCGTCTGAATAATTCTTGGTCTGACTGTAGAATGCCTTAAAAATGATAGAAGAACCCTAAGAAATAACTTTTAGTCTGAATGCTCTTGCAAAAAAATTGCCATACTATCATAATAGGCGGGCTTCTTGCCCCATGGGTGGGGTAAGAAGGCCATTTTAAATTTTTTACAAAAATGGCCATAACTCCTTTACTAAAATTGGTAGACATTTGTTTCACTAGTTATTAGTAGAGTCAAGTGATCCCTTCCTGACAGCATAAGCATTCAAATAATCGCCTGTAAAAAGTAGGTCAAATCGCACCTCGAAGTTACGGGGGGCCGCATGCCCCGACCTACTCTATGTTTTTTCTTCGCCAGATAGACATCGCAGGGTTGTAACTTTAAAAACTGTAAAAATTAAATAAATAAATAAAATCAGTTTCTTGAACATGAGCACAATGCAATCTAGTATGAGGTAATCATAAAATTTTAAAAGAAACCAACTTCAAGACAACATTTGTACCCAAGTCTCAGGATATCCTGCTGAATATAAACCAATGGCTTTAAAGGTCAGTCCCCTGTTGCTTTAACTGCATCTGCTTCCCTCAAGGCATTGCAATCATGGAATAGCATTGGAATGGACATGTGTCATCTCCCTGTAGAATTTATTCAATGCATATGTGATGCTGATCACAACATACAATGTATTTCAAGGGCTTTAGAGCCGTTAGAAGTTGGCTATTTTGTCTTTGACAACTTTCCTTCTGTCTCTGCTAGCTTGGTGATAGATATATGGATAGATGAATGGATAGATAGATAGATAGATTGATAGATAAATAGATAGATAGATAGATAGATAGATAGATAGATAGATAGATAGATAGATAGATAGATAGATAGTTCATCGGGGTTATCGTCTTTCTATTATTGCATGCATTTCTTTCATTTTACCATGCTTCAAAGACTTCTGAAACTTTAATAAAGCACAATATTCTATCCTGGGGTTCTCTTCCAGTTGACACATAACATAACCAGCAAGAAACTTGTAAAATAAAATAGTTTGTCATGACAGATATACAATACCCTGTGATGTGTAAGTTTACTCACTGAAATTGTTTACATTTTCAATGATGGTCTAGTTGAAAAATGTTCAACAGTAATCATTGGGCTTTAAGTGTACTGATGATGGAATTCTCACTATAGGGGTGTTAGAGGTTGTAAAAGCTGCTGAGAGAAATTTAAAAGAGCCAAATTCAATTTATTGTCACATTGATTATGAATGGGTTTTATTGAATAATTTACTATGCATTCACTGTATTTTTCGAACCACTTCAAAATAGGTGGAAGACTTCAATCAGAACTTTGGGAGAGCAATACTGAGGTCCTTCTGAAACAAAAAAGACAATACAAAATCAAACAAAAGTGAAGCAAATCTGAGAGAGAAACATCAAAATATTTGATCAAAAAGATCACTTCAATGTATTATGAGATGTTTCCTTTGTCATTGGGTTTGATTAATCCATGACTTAATAGGAAATGCTTCATATTTTGTGATATCATGTCAATGCCAGGGTTGAATCTCTCTTGGAACTGTTAGAATTTATCGCTTTTGAAAATGAGTCAAGGCTAAAGATGATGAATTAGGCATCCACATTCATTCATAACATGGGTTCTGATATTTGTTTTGAAGAAGATAATTATATCCGATGCAGCTGTTGAGGCTGGACTACTCAGAGCTTTGAGGCTTTGAAATAACCATCCATACTCATCAGAAAATGCATGTTCTTTAATTTACAACTGATGAACTAATGAGTGAAAATGCCGCGTTATTGACTGTTGGTTGATTTATTGCCTCTTTTAAATGTTCTTTGAATGAAGACTATACTACATGTAGCTGCAATGCTCCTTCATGATATCACTAAAATGCTTATTGATAAATTTTAATCTTAATATAGTTGCCTGCCTGTATACAGACTGCATTTATGTGAAAAGCAAAATTAAATCAGATTTAGGAATCTATAATGGCCATTCCTTGAATTAGATTACACTTTTAACTCATTTGCATAGTTTGTATCAAAGCACACGTACTTGGCATGGTACAATGAATCAGCTAAATTGATGAGAGTTACTGAAACTATATAAGCTCCCTTCCTGACGTTAGATTTAGATGCAGGATAGAATGCCAGAAACACATTCTTGATCTTTTTGATCAAATATTTTGATATTTTTTATTCTTTCCACAGTATCTTTTCTGCCACATATTTTCCATTTTCCTTCACTTTTGATAGATTCTTTTTCTGTAGGTCTTAAAATACAGGCCAACCTGCCACTGCCTATAAACATTAGATGCTAACTGTCATACACATCCCTTGATCTCAAAAAAGAGAAAAGTCTAACCTGACTTTTGCCTCAGCTCCAATTTTTAGAATCTGTTTTATTTCATGTCATTTTGGGCACAATACGAACACACCCAATGTCATGTATATGAATTCATTACTATTCAACTTTATTTTGTCATTTTTGTCCATTATCAAATATCTCTGTGCTGTTATACCATTACAATAGACCCTTCTATGAAGTTCTATTAAGTATTGTGTCTTGAAAGAATTAGTTTTTGTGCAAGTTTGTTTCATATCTTATGAAACTCTTTTCACATGTAAGTTATCCTGTCTGAAGTGACAAGATTTTAAAATGTAAGTTTCAGTAAGCAATGCTCATGTTTCGCCCACCAACATGGCGATTGTCAGTTACTTATTCCTCCAAAAGAATTCTTAATATGCACTCCATCATTCTGTAAATGATTTTTTTTCTTCCAAAAATGTGAGAAAACTCCCTCTAAAAAGTTGTGGATAAGGGTCGACGTTTTGTATGCATACACAACTGTCAGTAGACTATTTGAACCGGAACCATAGTTTGCCATACAATACCTATTGGAAAAGATTTTTGGTATTGCTGGTTTTTAGGTAAATTTCAAAATAATGTTGCCCAGATACATTTACAACAAAATGAGTTGTTGTTTTCTTTTCCCAAACCTTTCTATTTTAAATCATAGATATTTGTATTAGTAGATATAGAAATATCTATGGTTTAAGACAGTTTGTGTACGATTCATTGAATTCATACAAAAGAAATAGTTTATCAAATTATAGAAATAAGAAAAATCCTGGGATAAGCTCTCTGATATACTTAAAAGACAATTTAGAGCATAATATAATATTTATGCTTCCAGGGTATATACTAATTCTATGATAGTGGTTCTAAATACGTATTTTAAATTATTGACAGCATATTAAATTTAGTTATTTGGCAGTAAAATTACCTTTAAAAACTCACAAATAGTCTGTACCATCAGAATTATTGTCAGCATGCTAGATTTATTTGGTAATTTTTTAAAAAGTAAAATAACCTTCAGAAACAACACTCAAACAGTGTGTATACCTTCAGACAGAGCTGTTACATCTACATTTCTTACAACCTTCTTAGTATCTAAGCACAACTTCCTCAAGGCTAAGCTTTTGTATATGTTTCTCCAAATGCCAGCAGACAAAACTTACACCCATAGTCTCATCTTATCCCCACTCTAAAAAATTTCAGACAAAATTGGTTTTTTAGATTCAAAATGGTTTTTTGAAAAACCAAATTTCAATGCAAAAAACCAAAATGGATTTTTTTAAAAATCCATTTTGGTTTTGCATTGAAATTTGGTTTTTCAAAAAACCATTTTGAATCTAAAAAACCAATTTTGTCCCGACATTTTTTAGAGTGTTCAAGTTGTTATCTGCCAATCATTGTAGAAAAGAACATTTCCTTTGACTTTTTTACTGCCAGGATATAAGCAGTTGTCTGCCCACTGTCTTCATTGTTTTTCTGGCCTGGTAAGTGGTATTCTATTAAGAGGAAGTTCTAGCTGGAAAAGCAAGAATAATGGGAAGAGGGAATACTATTTTATTTCACATTAACAACAAATAAATCAGTTCATAAGTCAATGACTACAATGAAACTGTTCTAAAAAGTGTGGAACAAATTATAAGAAATGTTGATACTACCGTATATAAAGTATTGTGAAGGTAGATCGGGTTAACTTTCTGCTTTGTATAATTGTCGGCAGCAGTCGGCCTATACTTCTTGTTAATTAAGGTCTATTTAATTTTTGACTTATGTTTCTATGATTTTCAATTAATTTCATTAGTGCATTAATTTCTATTGGTCTAATTAGTTAAAGTCAACGGAATTGAAAAATTCCAAAAGGTCTGATTTGACTCTTTAAAAGGAAACTGAACATCATTATCTGAGCATGTTGCTCATTTCATGTTTTTGAGGAAAAATTTAATAAATGGTAATGACATGTAGGCCTACACATATTGGTAAAGATGCACCCAGAAAGATACAGTACCACATTGTATACATACAGGCATACACAATTTACACATGATACACTTACCTGGCTGGAGGGATCAAAACATTGCCTCAGCATGTTGTTCTCATAAGTAGGTCACACACCTGAGATGACCCAGTTGTATCCCTTGCATGTTTCAGCAGACATGAATGTAAACACAAGGGGTAACATTCTGCCCTCTGCCACTTTTAACAGGTTGCAGACATCTTGTAAGGATTGTTTAGATCAGGGAAACATGATCGGTTTCTTGTGAATAGTTTGTTATATTTTATGTAGAGATTAGACTTGTAGGTTTGTATGTATACATAGATAGGCATAGGTAGATGAAAAAGCAGGTAGGAAGGTGAATGGATAGATGGGCAGATAATAGATAGATAGATAAATAGATAGACTGGCAGATTGATTGATTGATTGATATAGACAATGTTTTGACAGAGCGAAACAGATTTTGGAAGGGTGCGCATTGTGCAAACGAGGTTCCCCTCGTGTGAGAAGAATTTGGTAAATCCAAAAGATAGATAGATAGAGAGATACATAGATAGATAGATAGATAGATGTAGGTCCAACTCGTTGGCTGATCCAAGGGATAAAATTGATTGATGATTGATCCATGTGCTGATTTATTTCCTGAGTTGTGACTACACTTACAGGCTGTCACGTTGATATTAAAAAAATGAGGACCAGTTCACTGTGAAAAATGCACTCATGATAGCAAATGAAATGTCATCTTCTCTACTTTCAAATTGGGAAACATAGAGGCTGTTTGATTTAGTCATGATGAAGAGAAGGCCATTTGACTTTTCATAACTTATTTTAGAGTGAAAATCAAATTAACATTGAAAGTATTGGGTATTATCATGACAAATCGTCTGCATGATGACACACGAAGTGCCATTTTTACTGTGGAACAGTCCACTCTTTTTCTATATCAAAGTGACAGAATGTAATTGATCAGCGAATAAATCATATTTATTGTGCAGCCTCGTCTATTTTTACTTTATATTCCAATATTGCAGTAAATTGATACACAATGTAGACCAGTTTGATGTTTATGAAGGATGCCAATTTCTATTGAGTGGTTCTGTTTTGATTAGTGGTGTTATATGAGCTGGCTAATTGGAAATGTACTTAGCTAATTGCCTCATGTCTGTAATGGTAATTAATTGAAAGTTGAAACCCCTTAATAAAATGACATCATCTGTGATTTATCGATTTGCATTCATGTTGAAATTCCTTTGCTTAAAAAAATTGATGGGTTAATTTTCTCTGTGGCAATGGCAATGTGCTGATCGAGTGATGTCATCCACATGCAGTTCAGTTCAGAATGGACATGTTTTTGGTAGGTTCCAAGCACTTTGCATAGTTGCAGCCTGGGTTTTCAATAAGTTTAAAATAATTCCAGTGATCTGAAGAAGGTCCCAGGCCCAATGCCCAATCTGATGAATAATTCATTATTACGCCCTACAGCTGAATTCAAATGCACAGACTTAGAAGTGGTTGAATACCTCATCATGTTGCACACCCAGACATGCAAAATATTGTACGGTAAAGCATGACGGGCTCAAACATTTTTAAGTCTATGCTTGTGACTTCAGCTGTTAGAAGCGACTTTGAATTGGTTTTTCCGATTAATTATTTTTTGCATCCCAGATGGGATGTTGCTTCTATAAATATCTAATGAAAATAAATTTGTCCTATCCTATCCTATCCTAGTGATGAGATCACTTATTCATACATATAAACATGAGTATATCAATTTTATTTACTCTTGAGCAGCTCTTGATAAAACCTGGTATTTACATGGACGAGAACAGATCATCTTTGAAATTAGCATAATGATGACTTTCTTTTTCATTTCTTTTTTGCAGAGGAGTTGTGTGCCAATGTGACATGCAGCAACAATACCAGGGGCATAGATGATGAGGACCTGATAGGAGACAGCAGTGGTGATCCGGATGCTGCCACTAACTGCCCTCCGGACAGCTACCCTCTTCCCCCGGAACTAACGGCGGACGGATGCTGTCTCAAGCATGTTGGGTATGTTGAAAAGTTTTCTTGTTTATTTGATTGATTGAATTATACCTGGAAAAGTTTGGTAGTTATTTGTGAGGTGACTTAATTGTCTAGCAGGACAACAGTTCGTGAGGTGAATTGATTATCTAACAGGAGAATTTGTGAGGTGACCTAATATTCAATAATCTAACAGCACAACAATTTGTGAGTGACTTATATTTATATAATACAATGAGGAGGAAGTTTTGAGACTTTTTCACACTGCCAAGCTGCATACCAGTCTTCCTGTAACTATTCAGGCATAGCTTGATGACTTAAAATTCTGAAGTGATGTTTATTACAAATGCCCTTATTTGTTTAAATAATAATGCGCAATACCATCATAACAGTATCATAAATATCTAAGAGTTGTTTATGGACCTTTGTCAAAAGTATTGCCATGGTACCTGGTCAACATGATGTCCAAGACAAAACACATGTGGCAGGTGTGTGTAACACATTTCACAGACACAACAAATGCCAGCTGATTTTTCATGGAAACTGTGGAGATGTCATCCAGGCACTAGAAAGTGGGAATATTATAGCATTTCTGGATTGGAGGGGTTAAGAAGAAAGTCAGAAAATTTGTTTTTCAGTAATATTTCCCTTGTTTGTGGTGATTTATTATCTGTTTCTTACACCTTCCAACCTATAGGACCCATGTAAGGCCATGTTTATTGTCTGTGCTGGGTAAAACACCATCCACAATGTTCATTCTTTTCACAATTAATTTTTCATGTCATATCAGTTGGTCTGATGATGCCATCTATCTTCCAACCTCAATCTATATGCTCCCTAAATAGTAAATGCTTCCCACCTACGCTACCACTCTCCAGAAACTTCAAAACACAAAAACACTATAGAAATACAACCTCTATTTCCTTTTTTCTGATCATTGCAAGTTTCTGCAATTCCTGAGATAGTTTGTTTTTGCCCAAGGTCATTGGTGTCACATTGTGTCACTGGGTGGCAGTGTGAGATCACTTGTCACCAGGGGGAGGCCATGTTCTATGTCCTTTTTCAGCTCAAGATTGCCAGTAATTTAGCAACAATTTAAGTAACACCCAAAATACATGTGTAACTTTGGACCTCCTGCTGTCAGGAGGGTTTCTATCCAATTTTCTTGCGACAAGGGCAGACATTTAAATGTAAGAACGTGAGCTTGACAATGGGCTGTTATAGTGTTGTCTAAATCAAAATTGGAAATAGTGATAGTAAGAAGGTGTTTACCATTTACTGCAACAATTCCAAAAGTAAATGAATAATGTCCATTGAAAGTTTATTGAACTTTTTCTGATATAGACAAGCGTTTGTGAGGTGGCTTTATAATGTAGTTGGATAGATTTCTGAGGTCACTTTTACTCCACGATATGCGAGGTGACTGAATGATGTAGCGGGATGACAATTTGTGAGATAACATTTATTTTCTAGCAGGACAACAATTTGTTAGGTGGCTTGATTATCTGACAAGGCAACAATTTGTGAGGTAGCTTAATTATCTGACAGGACAATAATTTGGAGGTATATATTTTTCACTATTTGACAATTAGTAAACCTGCAAAAACGAACATATACACGAATTTATCATTCGTGTAAGTGTGAAATATTGCAATTCACGAATTTGTGAAGGTGCAATTACGAACATTGCAACCTTAAACTTTGCTAAAACTAACTCTAAACCTAATTTTAACACTAAACCCTAATGATATAGCACTTCCACGAATGTTAGTGTTGGCAGATACACGAATGAATAATAAAGCACATTCACGAGTGTTAGTTATGACATGTACACGAGCACCTATGATGGTTTTTTCATATCCACGAATTCGTACATGCTCGTTTTTACACCTCCACGAATTCGTGAACATGCCAAATAATGAAAAATATATACATGATAATTTGAGAGGTGACTATTTTCTGACAGGACAAAATATTTGAGCTGACTTAGTTTTTAACAGGACATCATTTTGTGAAGTGTCCTAATTATAGCTAATTGCACAAAAAGTTGAGAGGTGAATCAATTATCTGACAGGACCAGACTGAATTAAATCTTAAATTGTCTCCTTTAGGTTAGCTTTAATAGCTCATCATTTAGAATAATCTATAAGAATAAAAGCTGAGCAACTGTCATACGAAGAAAGTTGTTTACAATATATCTCACCGATATAAGTTTAAGAAGTTTTCAGTCTGTATTACTGCTATACCGATCCTTTAAAGAATAGAAGAATATCAGCATAGTTTAAAAAAAGTATCAATGACCTTTTTTGGGGTTATCAAGTTAATAAAAGTGAAAGTAGCATACAAATCTGCAATACTCATAAACATTACATCATGTCTGGAATAACCATTAGCTAACCACTTTCTCCAACAGATAATCAAGTTCAAACAAATTTGCACATGGTATAGCCACTAAAAAAAGTATTGATCAGTGACCTTATTTCGGGGCTATCAAGTTAATAAAAGTGAAAGTAGCATACAAATCTGCAATACTCATAAACATTACATCATGTCTGGAATAACCATTAGCTAACCACTTTCTCCAACAGATAATCAAGTTCAAACAAACCTAATATATAATATAGCCACCATCAAGAGAATACAGTATTATCAATACTCTATAGTACTATGATACCATATAAAATAGACTCATTTCCTATTCAGTGCAATAAATGTGAGCTTCATAAAGACTTTAATGGGAAAGTGTCTGTTACAATGAAAAGTGTCAAGTGCAGATACCTGAGATAAAGTGAGTAAAAGAGAAATTTGGAAGAGCTACAGCTGAGGGTCATATAGCAAAGAATGTCACCTGAAAATCTGATTAAAACTGAAAGTAAAGCTCAGTTAGATTTCAAGTCACTACATTGTAACATTTGATATCAAAGCCTTAAGGATATGGTTTTGTGTTCAGATGTCAGCCAATTAGTGGAGATTTACTTGTCACTCTTTGAACTGATTTTAGGTAGATAGAAGAGTATGGCCCCTGCATTGCCTGTACATTTGAGAATATTTCTGAATTGGGACTTCATTCCTTCAAGGCTTTCCTTAGTAGCATTTTATAGATCAGTACTCCACAAGGAGATTAGTCGGTTAGCTCTGAAACCTCTGCAACTGGAAAAGAACTGACGCAAAGTAATTATTTAATCTAAAATCTTTAAAAATATGTAATTTCAAAGGGAGTGATGGCATGACATATTTTAAAGATTATTTTGAAACTATGAGAAGTGCTCTTTCACTAAGCTTTAGAAGAATCTGTTCGCTCATGTTTGCTTTTGACTTGCGATCACTGAGACCCAAGTTAGGTTCAAGCCCTGGCTGTGTCACCTGCATGGCCTTATGTTGGATGGCAGTTTCACTCATCCTACGTCGCATTGCTGTGTCCTCCTCCTGTCCTAATAAGCCTACCAAGCGCATAATTGCAGGACGTAAGGTCCTTACAATCAGTAATTATCTTTCAGGTATACTAGCTCTGTTATGAGTTCGAATGACGTCATCTTACAAGCCGGGGTTTACTCTACTGTAGATTACCTTAGATTACCATAGACTGTAGATTACAAAAGGTCAACGATAGATCACGAATAGGTTATAGAGATACAGGGAATAGGTCATGGTAGATGACTCACAATGTTACACCTACTACTGCTATTTACTATCCAAAATTACTATCCCACATAATATTTGACACATAAGACACAAAGTCACATTGTTTATCACTTTTTTATTGCTTGTCTCAGCATGTGACATATCTGGAATACTATCTACCAATTACAATGGTATGAAAACATGATTTCTCATCAGCAGGATCCAAATACCTGAACCATGTTCAATTTGTCTAACAACAGGCTTCTGAAGATGTTCTGATGATATTCTGAGGATACTGGGGTGGTGTGTTACCTTCAAAGAAAGTTGTGGACATTGTTGAGGATCTTGTGGGGGAGGTGGCACTAATATTTTATGTGTTGTCTAAAATGTTTGTCATGAAAAGGGATGATGAATTGTATGTATCTGTCTTATTTTTCTATCTATAGTTTTTGACAGTCTGTCACTTTGATATAGAAAAAGAGTGGACTGCATGTGGCAATGTGAAAATGGCCCTTTGTGTGTCATCATGCTGGTGATTTGTCATGATCAAACCCAATGCTTTCAATGTTAATTTGATTGAAGGAGACTAATCCCACTTGTTAGTGACAGCCAAACAAAAGGATTATGCATCTGATTTTCACTCTAAAATCCGTTATGAGAAGTCAAATGGCTTTCTCTTGATCATGACTAATCAAACAGCCTCTATGTTTCCCATGTTGAAAGTAGAGAAGATGACACTTCATTGGCTATCATGAGTCACAAAGTGCCATTTTCACAGTGCCATAGTCCATTCTAATTTTATATCAAAGTGTTTGGATGTAATACTCATCATGCATGACACACCGACTGTATTTTATAAAGAAAGGAATACATCTTACTATAAAAATTGGGTCGATTTGACCTAACGTAAGTAGAATCGAACCCGGGACGCAGCGATTTGAAGTCCAGAGCCCTCTAGGCCTGTACCAACTGAGCTGACTCTCTCTCTTTTGGGAAATGCTAATTCAGCACAGTGTTACTTGTCATCATTGACATAAAACTAATTATATATATATACCTCTGTTTTGTCATCAACTTATTTCCCACCACCATTGAAGTCCAACTTGCAGTTGTGTGGTCATTTCAATGGTCAGTTACCATCAAGTTAATTTACCACCAAGTTACCTTTCAACCATCAAGTTACACTTGAGCATCGCCATGTTTCCATCAAGTTTTTACCTTTGAACTTGAATTATAGCCTGGTTGTTGCACTGTAGCTCTTGTGGCACTTGTCACCAGCACTTTCCTGAATGATGACAAGTGGCAGTCAAGCCAGTTGCAGTGGTGAAAGTTATGTTCCAATGCACTCACTGACCCCAAGAACTTTTTTGTACCAAAACTTTTGAGTAGAATTAAAACTGTTTCATGGAAAATTTTAATTTCAGAAAGAAGATTATTTTAAACATTAAAGTTTTTTATTAAATGTTGGACATTGTTCGTGATGAATTCTCATGTTTTGTGTAGAAGAACTTAAAAATATCATGAATTGTTCAGTCTATCATCATCCCAAAAGTATAATTTGGAACAATTTCTCTTAAATACTTTCAAATGCAATGTTAGTCATTTTGTTGAATTGTTTTCCAACTTTGAAATAGATGTATCATTATGTGGTGACATTTTTACAATTAATTTTCAATTTACAAGTTTATCGAAATGTCTAATGTAATTTTACTTGAAAATGGTCACTTTTTCGATTAAAAAACCCTGAAAGCATAAAACATTCAGACAATTGGTCTTTTTTTTTGCAAGAACATTGTCTTTGTCAATGACTTTGTCTGTCACAAAATTTCTGAATACTTTAAAACAATAAGGGGAAAGTCATTTTAATGCCATAAACTGTCATTATTAAGACATAGAGGGAGACAACTCCCAGATACTTCAAGTGCAGCCTCCCCCCTGCCTGTAAAATAATGCTACAAGACATTCAAGACATGTTGTGCAAGATATATATGTGCAGCTGCACTTGTGTTTTAAGACCACGTTAGACAAAACAAAGAAACTCATGCCAATGGAAATGCCGGGATCTAACTTATTCGGTCTGTTGTTCCTAAAGAATCAGTTAAAAAAACACGGCCATTTGCAACACGACCATTTGCAACAAAGCCGTCTAATATCTTAAGTCTTATTTTGTGTATGGTATAATGTAATCTCAGACAAACTTTTCTGGCGATGCATTGCTCAGAAAATTTTGTCCAATACCTCATAAAATGAGAGCAATGTGTGGTTCTCTCACTAAATAAATGTAAAAAATTGAGTGTCCATGAAGTTCTGTGTCTACAATGGTCGAAGCAGCCTCTTTCTCGAGGGTGAAGTTTCTCAGGACTTGGACATAGTTTCTCCTGAAAGTGTAGTCGCAGATATAACCGCAGATGTAACTGCAAATTAAACCGCAGATGTAACTGCAAATGTAACTGCAAATGTAGCCGCAGATGTAACTGCAGATGTAACCGCAGGTTGCAGCGGAAAGAAGGTTATATTTCGCAAGTCGTCTTACAACTAGAATCGCATAAGTTAGGGTCGACTGTAGCAGTAGTCAAAAGACATGATCTCAACATAGTTAACATAGTCTCAAGTGTCTAATTCAACAATATACTCCACTCTAGTGTCTTATGGTGTCTTGCCACCAGACTGTCTCTTTGCTGTCTCAAACCTGACACTATCTGGCATCACTGAGCAATCACTTGGTCTATCTGAAAGGGAATAACAATCCAGTGCTTTGCTGTGACTGCTTCTTCATGTATCTGTCATATCAGTGTTTGATTTTGGAATTGTCTCCAGAATTGCCTGTTTGGGCACTGGAAATCATTTAAACTTGCAAACTTTCATTGAAGATATACTTTATGTGAGAGGAGGGGGGGGGGAGTAAGCTCAATTGGTAGTGATCTGGGACTCCACTTGCTGGGTCCTGGGTTCCACTCCTGTTCTAGTAGGGTTAACCTAAATATGTTGGATGGCAGTTTCAACCTTCCTTTGTGAAATTGCAGAGTCCTCAGGGATTCCTGCCCAAATTTGTCTACCAGGTCAGAGTAGTGCATACATTCAAGACATAAGGCCACAATCTTCCATTCCTGCAAATATCTCAAACAGATTATAGATATATTTGATACCAAATCCCATTATCTTACAATGTTTATATTGAGCAACACATTCCTGCGTACTGCTGTGTGTATTCTGAAGTTGTGAACACATTTATATTGAGACTAATGATTGATGACACTTTTTGTCCACCTGTCTGTGTATGTAATCTTTATTCTTTACAATCTCAAATATTTCAAAACCCTTTATTTGAGGGTTATATCTTTGACTGTTGGCTACAATGGCACTTTAACATACCCTTGACCCTTTGGTTGACACCTATTAATATCATTTCTCCTGACTCCCAGCTGGGCCTACAATTATTTATACGTTGACCCCAGGGGTTAAATGTGCAGATATTTCTGTATGGTTTTACCAAAGAAATAGGGTGATATCTGCCTTCTAAAAAGATTGAAACTCAAACTTGGTAGCCCTTTGTTTTTAAGCAACAAAGCCTTTTTACTTTTTTGTCATTGTGGACTTCAAATTTGTAGTATCTGCACCCAGTTGTTCAAAATGCTAAATATTTGGTATGTCAGTCTCATAAATGTATCAGGAAAAATGTATATGAAATACTACTACAAATGTATAGATACTATAGAATGTCGAAGTTAATACTAAATGTTTTATTGCATGTATCACTTGTTATTAGGGTAAATACTAGCAATTAATAATTATTGAGTTATGCTAATGAATTTTTCACCCTTCAATTGGGTAGACTTTCTAACTTCACCCAACTTCGTTCAAAGAAGATATTGTAATCACAAGGGTACATTCTTTTTTCTTGATAATACGTACAGGCCAATTGTAAACATAAATGTCTCTGGAAATCACTTGAACAATTAAATTTGTAAAATCATCCAAGAATATGTTAAAAATTTAATAAATTGATGGTGAATATGTAGTGCATTTTCTCACGATTTTCCAGGTTTAATTCACAATGTAATGATGATTTCAGATGTTCACTAAATTTTTGAAAGGCAGTGTAGTAGAAACTAACCATGCAGTAACCAGAGCCCAGCCACATAAACAACCTGACTTGTAGGCCTACCTGTAGAGCTGTCAGCCCACCACAGGCAGTCTCTTCATGACAGTAGGTCCATCAATGTAAATGTCGTAAACTTGTCAACCTCTTAAACAAATTGACCTGAGGTCTTGGTCACTTCCGACTATACTATTTCACCTGCCAAGGTCATTTAATTGTTACCTGTGAATGTTATTCAGCTGTATTATGAGTACTTGTAGGTATCGTTTTGGTTATTCGATTAGCGTACTGCGGTCGACGGTCCATCTGCTATGTAAGCTGCAAGACTGTTATGAAATGCACTTTTATAATAACCCACATTTAATTTAATCATGTCAGATAACTTCACAATAGCAGAATGAATTCAAGGAGACTGATATTACATGTATTACATTGATGATTCCAATATATTATGATTTTGTACAGTGATACCTCTGGCTATGCTTGTGGTACAACCTCTCCACACGCTCCTTGTGATTCATGTGATATGAGGTACTTTCTTCCAAGCTGAAGTATTTGAACATTTGAACATTTGAAAATCAACACCAATAAGCCAACACACCTATCTATCCAACTTCCTAGGTCTCAGTGTATTTATGCCAAACCTGCTAAAAAATTAAACAAAATCCTATAGATATATAATTTGGCAAACTTAAGGGGTTTTAATTATTATTAGTAATTCGCCAAGCACCCTTCAATGACCTGCATCAACCATTTTCCAGTTTCTATGACCTCGTGAGCTTTGTTTATTAATCTAACCTTAAACCTTGTAGTAACCTCAGAATTCAGAGATATCAATGCAGGAAAACTGTTTCAAGTTTTACAAGGAAATGCTTATCAGAACTGTCTACAATTGCAATGACCCACCCAGGACACAGCTGGGAGGCTTTCTGCAATTCTGTTTTATTTTGATATTTTTTCCTCATAGCCTTGAGGAGCTCCTATATCACACTGTGTTTAAAATAAGGTTTTTAATAAAAACAGAGAACGATAGCTGGGGATACTTCAATGGAAGTTATGGCGTGGAGAAGAATACTTATTGTTTAACAGAAAGACAAAAGTTATTTGCAGGAATCTGTTAAGCGGTCCTTCATCATGTGAATTTATCTTAGTGACTATTGAATCTGGCATGCATGAGACTGGAGTTTTTCCCAAAATAATACTGCAACATTACGTTGTGTGCATACAACAATTTACTTTAAAAAAACCTTTTCTTCTGTAATCAAATGCAATGCAGGAAAGGTGCTCTCAAAACAGAAGGGAAACTTTATTTTAATCCTTTTCTCCAGTTGGTTTTCGAAGGATGAAATCGATTCCCTCAATTCAAAATCTTGATGCTTTGCCTTTTTATATTTCCTGTTTTATATTTCCTGTAACAGCACATACCCCAGCTGTTTTGACCTGAAAAAAGTAACTTGGAAGTAAATGAAAAATGTAACAAGACTGTAGGTCATTCCCCTCTAGTCTTTCAAATAGTCCATAAGTCAAGATTAAGTCTAAAATATTGCTGTATTTTATGCAATGTAGTGTATGATAGCATTGTTACAGTGATTGTTATTACAAAGCATTATTATCATCCAAACTTGACCATGTACCAGGTTTTCACTTCAGCAATGATTCTCTGAGTGCAGGTTTAAAGCTGCTTTTAATTCTGGAAAGGAGATTTAGCATTTTCGCTAATAGAGGGGTGCCGTGCTATAGTGGCTAAGGTGCCACGCCAGTGGCTATAAGGTGCCATGCCAGTGGTTAAGGTGCCATGCTGGTGGCTAAGGTGCCATAGATTCTGGAAAGTGTTGCCTGTCTGTTTATGCCCTGCAGAGTTGAGAAATGATCCTGTGTGGGTGTAATTTTGCTCTTGCATTGGTGTAATTTTAAAGTCTGTTGAGATGGTCTTTGTCCTTGTTATGGAATATCAATACATATATACATTTACATTGAATTTCACACTGAAATATTTGTATCAACTCAAGAAAAAAAATTAGATAATTTTAGATTCTCTTAGTTTGTTACAATAACAATAAACATGACAATCAACCAAAGTCCTTGTCAAGGAAATTTTGAAACCAAATCCTGGAATACCCAAGCAAATCTCGGCTAATTCCAAGGCTATGGTAATCCCCACAAGAAATCTTTCCACAGTGTACACTCTCTGTTGTCAGATTAACATTATCAATGCTTAGCCAGCACATGGAGTTTGCTACACTCAGCAGTTACACCCATTTGTTGTCATGGAATTATTGGCTTTGTTTGAGAAGATTTTGCTGACTTTTCTCATGTACACTTCTAAATATTGTTACATTAGATAAAACATAATCAATTTTTAGTGCAGCTGGCCACTAAGAGGGTGTGATTTATGAGTTTGGAACTTGCGATACAATGATTCACGCAAGGGCTAGGTGGATTTCCTAGAAATTGTGAAGCCGGAAGGTTGATTCATAGAGGAAGCAGAGACAGAGAGTTCGAACCATGTTACACACTAATTTTATCATTTTGTAGTCAACGGATCTTCTACTGAGCCACTTTAAGACACTGATACAACAAAAATGATATACCGGTATACAAATCTTTTCCAAACGACATCAAGCTTCAGGATGCTGAACTTGAATTTCAACTCTATGTATTGCTTTTTCTGAGGAAATTCCTTATTTTGCTTTAAATATAAGTCCTTTGTGGAGATTCAGTAAAATAATACTGTGTTTAAGAATTTTATTTGAATTTTTAAAAATCTTATATAATTATGTAATAGCTATGTAATCTTACTGAAATCATTCAAAATTTCAAAGCACATACTTTTTCCTCTGCATGGTATACATATTTAAAAATACTAAAAATGACCAGACTACACCAAGATTCAAGATTCAAGAGCTATCAGATCTCTATCAAGAGTTCAGATCTCAGATAACAGTAGGTGATTTCTTGGTTGGACACCTATACAAGTGGCATTTGGCTGGCATTTGCAGCATTTGCTCACTGACCATGCAGGAAATCTGTTACTCTATCAGTCTGTCTGGGTCTCTGGTACTATACAGTAAAACTTATGAAGTTTGCTTCTCCTCTGGTATTCTTGATTTGAATGGAAAAGTTCCTTAGCCGCTTTAAAGTGGGACGAATTTATGCAAATCAGCTTGCGACCAGCGTTTGAGGCACCTTTTTATAAGATGGAACTTGTCTTTTACGACTTGCCTAACGCGACTACTAAGCAATATTTCAGCACACGATTAAAAGACTACTACTTTTTCAAATAACTGCGGAAGGGCTTATCTTTCAAGGCCTAATGAAGAGCAAGAACAGGGTTGATTTTTCTTTAAAAATGAATCATTAATTACTATTTTGGAGTACAGTAAAACAGAACTTTCATTAATTTTAAATTTTAGTAAATTCAAAAGTTGTACTGTACACCACTGACCTGACCACCTATATACTTCACCTTACCCCTGACCATGCAATGGCCTGCGCCTAGGGGCCTGCAGTGGAATTCCACAAGCCCCGAAGTCTGGGAGACGAGTTGAGTGCACCCTGTGAACATAGCCATGGGTGGTGGTGCACCAAAAATTACTTCTTGGGTTAGGTTACGTATCATAGGTTAACCTGAGGATCAGACAAGGTGGGAGAAATGTGCTGTGCAACAACTGAACAACTCAATTTCAAGTTGCACTCAAGGGTTTGCTGGGTGTGTGTGCCTTTTTGTTCTTTAGTTTGTCTGTTTTTGTTTTTTCTGTTTTTTGTTTGTTTGTTTGTTTGCTGTTGTCTTTTGGATTTAATAAGAATATTAAGGGAAAGGACAGGTTGGAAGAATTTTGATATCGATTGAGAGATTTAAATGTGTTCATGCAATTTGTCAAAAATTGTGCTCTGAATACCTATTCTGAGTCGATGCAGCCCTACACGCCTGAGGACGAAACTCCGTTTCTCCTTAATTCATTTACTTTTCAAACCAGAATTAGTGTTTTCGAGAGGAATGAGACCCTGAAACATCATTGGGTGAACATTTTATGCTCTTAATTTTTTGTTTTTAGACAGGAAAATAAATTTTAATTAGTCTCTAAGGAACAGTCTTGATATATATACAATCTATGTTAACCAAATATATGTATCCTGAGGAACAAAAATGTTCATAATCACAGAGTGCATTGAGTTCAGTTTAGTACAATATGGGACAGGAGGCCCCTTAAGGCAAAAATGAGAGGGTCCACTTACCACTATATTACCATTGAATTACATGTATTACTTTAGCCACTGGTCATTCTGGTCAAGAACTCTGACCATTCCTTGTGAGAGACACAAGCACAATGTCTAGCCAAAGTTATGTAAACATGACCTTCATATATGGCAAGTGTTCAGCTGTCAAAGGTTAAATGATTTATACCCCCGAACATTTGAAGATAAATTGCTCAACAAAGGTATTTATGACACTCACATTCAGGTATTCCGAAGTATTTTTGGCTCACGATTATTCGGGACTGACCGACTGTACCAAGTACAAGGAGCAAACTATGATACTAGGTAGGGGGCTACACTGCATGGAACAATGAGTCTGAGTCTATCTTTAATATGAGCAGTGGTATCACCTAGTTGACTCATTAGGTTGATTCATATTATGTGTTGCACATGAAAAAGATCTATGTGAAACAGACAAGAATTAAACACTACAATGTATCTGGTATGATAAAAACTCTCATATATATATAAGACAAAACTTCATTATTGATATTTTATCGGTAAAATTTCAGTAAAACTGTGCAGAAATGACAACTCCTTTGGCTGGCCCACATCTACTTTGAAACTGTTTCAGTAAAACTATGCAGTAATGACAACTCCCTTGACAGGCCCACATCTACTTTGAAACCGTTTCAGTAAAGGTGTGCAGTAATGACAACTCCCTTGGCTGGCCCACATCTACTTTGAAACCGTTTCAGTAAAGGTGTGCAGAAATGACAACTCCCTTGGCTGGCCCACATCTACTTTGAAACTGTTTCAGTAAAACTATTCAGTAATGACAACTCCCTTGGCTGGCCCACATCTACTTTGATACTGTTTCAGTAAAGCTGTGCAGTAATGACAACTCCCTTGGCTGGCCAACATCTACTTTGAAACCGTTTCAGTAAAGGTGTGCAGAAATGACAACTCCCTTGGCTGGCCCACATCTACTTTGAAACCGTTTCAGTAAAGGTGTGCAGAAATGACAACTCCCTTGGCTGGCCCACATCTACTTTGAAACCGTTTCAGTAAAGGTGTGCAGAAATGACAACTCCCTTGGCTGGCCCACATCTACTTTGAAACCGTTTCAGTAAAGGTGTGCAGTAATGACAACTCCCTTGGCTGGCCCACATCTACTTTGAAACCGTTTCAGTAAAGGTGTGCAGAAATGACAACTCCCTTAGCTGGCCCACATCTACTTTGAAACCGTTTCAGTAAAGGTGTGCAGTAATGACAACTCGCTTGGCTGGCCTGCATCTACTTTAAAACTGTTTCAAACTGTGCAGTAATGACAAATCTGTTGGCTGGGCCCTCATCTACTTTGAAACTGTTTCCTGTTCTATTTTGTGAATAATTGTTAAATGCCATGGCTTATGTCAAATAATCAAAGGATTATTGACAGACGAGTTCAATCAAAAGTGTGAGATTAACCTATCTGCACAATATTAACTTGTAACTTATATCAAGACAAGAAATCGCTGATGTATGCAAGATTGCTATCAGCTGATGCATTGAAAGCCATACAATGTATGTCATGTTATTGTAAATATACTTGGCACATAGATTGTACATCTGGATTACTTATCTTCACAGAAATTGTACAATGTTTGTCAGGAATCGATATCAGGCACGTATCTAGAAATGGCCTGAGAGGGGGGGGGATTACATGAGATGAATATACTGCGCCCGGCGGCATTTCCTATCTCTTCCATGTTCATTTTTTTTGTCTGAGGGGTGGTATGCCCCCCCCTAAATATGCCACTGATCAATATATTGTACACAATGAATAGAGAGCAATCTGTCTGCAAGTTGACCACTGTTTGGTGGGCATTGTTGGGTTTTAGCATTGGTAGGACATATGCTGCCATCTGGCATAAAATACATTGATCGTGTACAATGTTATGTGCTGCCGTTTTGGGAGCAATTTTGCGACCTGTAATGAGCTGTCAACAGAAACTGGGTGTGAGGAGCTCACACAACTTTATGTGGAAGAAACCAGGGCTGTTCCTGAGTATGCTGACGACCTTGCCCTCTTTCTTAGAGAACATAATTGCCTAGTCTGACTTGAGATGACCTGGATATTGAACAGAAAGTTTGTGATTGCGCAATGAATTGGAACTATTTCTTGAAGCATTGTATAAAATTAACTTTATGCCAGGTGGCAGCAGCATGCAGTTCTCAATTTCAAGGAACTGCGAGGACTTTTCCCTCTCAACCACTGTCCTGAAGAGACAGGAAAGCAATATAACACTTCTTTAGCACTGCACTTTGTTCTTGTGTAGCTGTAGAATCCAATTCATACTTTTTTACGGATACATATATATATATATAGATAGACATACAGATAGATAGATTCAATAAACTAAGCCAATGTGCTTCAATGTAAAATATCAGCAAGTTAATAAAAAAAATTTGACGAAACTCAAAGCTCAATAGGATACAACAGCTACTCGTGAGAACCTTCTACCCGCAATACTGTAGATACGATACTTCACCTACTTTGACCTTTTTCTCACCTTTGGTGGTATTAATTTGTCTGGGCTGTTTCCAAGGTGTAATCTGCACTTATATACAGTAATCTAAGGTAATGCTGAAGTAATTTAAGGTACTATAACTTAGTATTAGGTGATCTGGATTGATATATATGTACATAAAGGAAAGGTATATGGATCAGAAGAAACCTGAAACCAATTTCTGTTACATGAACTGACAAGGCAGACTTGGTCACACAAAGTACTTTTCCATACACTTCAAAGCCTGACACTTAGAAGTTAGAACCAAGTTTCTGAAGAGGTGCTGTTAAAATGTGCACTGGAAGTCGTGGGTGTGTTCATGGTATAAGTACTAGACAAACTTTCAGATGCAGTCGGATCACCTGTATTGATATATAGACAGATAGATATGGTAAATGCAGCCCTTTAAGGCCTGCCATGGGTGCTCATGAGGGTTGATTGGTGCAATGGGAGAGAAAGGAGTCCTCAACATGTTACACATTTACCCCATGTGAGGAATCTTTTACTTGCTCAACACAGACAGTGATATCAGGGGCAGCCAATTTATAGCGTCTCATCCGAACGTCATCCAGTTGGGAATTTGCTCTTGAAGGTCAACTGAAATTTTGAGTTCCCTACCCGATGTTCGAACCCAAACCGGCAAAGACCTTCGTAAACACAATTTGACACATCTACAAATTGATTTTCAAATTGAAATCAAATCCAAAACCTTATAAGCAGAGACGGCAAGAACTCTAACTATTGGTCCAACAAGTCCCTACTTAGGAGCAGTTATGTATATTTTCGTTGAAGTAGGATTTCAAGCCAACAATAAAAAAACACAAAAAACACCCACATTGATGATATACATGTCTATATAACAAAGATAACTTTTGATGAGTGATACAACTTTTTGCTACGATGACCCTAGGTGCGAAGTGATACTTCATATTTTTCTTGATAAGCTCAGATATACTCTGACAACCAAGAACTCACACTGAGCTTGGTTTTATAAAAACTTCTTGGGGTCAGCCATAGACATGGGAAATATTCTAGGAACTGGCTTCAGATTTATTTATGATAAGAAACTATCTGCTACTTGATGAATTATTGGCTTGCAACTTACAAATATGAGTGGGATACATTGTATCTGTGTTGTACTAGGTTTTAGTGACTGTATCTCCTCTGTAGACTGTGTTAAATACAAAATAGTGTTCAGATTGAAAGAGTTGGTTTCTTGGTGTTTGATTCTTCCGGAGACATTTTGTATATGTCTCAAAGTTACAGCCACTTGAAAAGACAAGCTATATGACTTATGCCCCAGTCTCACGGCACGTTACGGAGAACTTTTTTACCACTGAGGGGTAGCTTGAGTTGAATTCTAGGAAAAAAATGACCATCCCGGCGACATACAACGTTTATAAAACCATTACATAATTAATTAAAAGCATATCACGGCGGGGTTCTTTTTGTTCACTGCAGGGAAGAAAAGTTGTACGCCGTCCCCAAAAGTTCACTGGGGGAAAGGAATTTCCTCCTCCTGAGGGATACTTTTATATCGCCCCGAGATATAAAAAGTACCCCTCAGGGAACCTATAACTGCCCCTCAGTGACCTATTTCACTGCGGCGGGATGTCAAAAACTGCCGGCGAGGCTTCATATGTCCCCCCAGGGGCAGGAGAGGTCCCCGCGGGGGCAGGAGAGGTCCCCTCAGGGGCAGGGGATGTCCTAATATCCTGCCGGGGATGTTTTTGAGACGTTCTCGCTGAAGAAATCCCCGCCGGACACCCAAAAATCAAGAAAATTTTGGGCTCTGTTCGGCCGTCATGAAAAAAGAGTTTGTACCTGTTGAATCTTTTTTGACATCCACGGCGCAGTTTTTCCATTTCTAGGAACCCCTGAGGGGAACAAAAACTTCCCCTGGGGGGATGTGAAAAGTTGACGGCGGATCACCCAAATTCATCCAAATTACCAGGAAATACTTCGACGCCGATTTAAATAGTTCTCCGGGAGCCGCCGTGAGACTGGGGCATTAATTGTATAATTAATGTAAATACATGTAGTATCATCTTGTAGATTGGCCACATGGCCAGGTGAATACTTGCCAGGTTTTACCTGTTTCACCGTTTTGACACAATTATTGCAAGACAAATTGCAGGTTCCTTGCTTTCTTCTTTCTTCTTCCTTACTTCCTTTGTACGTTTCTTCCTTCCTTCATTATATTTCTTGCCTCCTTAATGTTTTTGTTACTTCCTTCCTTCCTTCTTCTGTATAGAGTGGGTCGGGGCAAGAAGCCCGGGTTAGGTGAGAAGCCCCCCCAGGGTTATTTCTAAACTTACATTTTTGGAGCTTTTTCTTATTGATAGGATTGAAGCTAGAGGCTTTTTAGGTGACGTCATTAATTTTCAAGGCATTCAGCACCAAACCATAGTCGTAATTAACGAAACAAAAAAAGGTGTATGGTTTTTGTAACTTTGATTAATTCTTTGAAAGTGGTTGTCAGAAATAACTTAGGAAATTTTTAAAAGTATAATGGATATCTGCATTGCTTCACTTTATGACCATCACATAAATATGATTTGGATCATGTTTTTTGCATTTTAGCTCAAAATATAGAGGTCAAATTAAAATATGTGGGTTTGGGGCGAGAGGCCCCACATGGTATGGGGCATGGGGCCTCCTTCACTGAGGCCTCGAAGCTGCTTCAGGAACCATTTAATAATGTGTACTTTACCTTAAATCTTGATCGAATAGCTAATTGAAATTTAAAAAATTGTTGCCGAAATTGAAAAAGGGCAAAAAATATTAAAAAATAAATGTATGAACAGAAAAATTCTGAAATTCAGAAAAAGTGAATAGAATGCCTTAAAAATGATAGAAGAACGCCAAGAAATAACTTTCAAGCTGAATGCACTCGCAAAAAAAATTTCCATAGGATTATAATAGGGGGGCTTCTTGCCCAATGGGTGGGGTAAGAAGGCCATTTTAATTTTGTTACAAAAAGGGCCTTAACTCCTTTATTAAAATTGGTTGACATTCGTTTCACTAGTTATGAGTAGAGTTAAGTGATCCCTTCCTGACAGCATAAGCATTCAAATAATCGACCACAAAAAGTAGGTCAAATCGCCCCTCGAAGTTAAGGGGGCTGCTTGCCCCGCGCTACTCTACATTTCTCACTTATTTTATACATGTCTCCCTTTCTATAAATTCCTTCCCTCCTTCCTTCCTTCCTTCCTCCATTCCTTCCTTCCTTCCTTAATTCCTTTCTTCCTCCCTTACTTCTCCCTTTCTACAGATTCCTTCCTTCCATCCTTTCTTTCTTTCTTCCTTCCTTCCTTCCTTTCTTTCTTTCTCCCTTCCTCAATCTTTTCTTTCTTTTCTTCCTTCCTTTCACTCGCTCCTCTCCCATCTCACAGATCTCCCCTGTCTCTCCCTTTCTTTCTTTCTCTCTCTCTCACTCACTTCCACTCTTACATAATTTGCTCATTGGCACTATTTTCTCTTTTACTGAGGTAGAGATATGTACCTTCTGATATTTTGGCACCACCCTCAAATCCCATACCTGTGTTCCCTCACCTGTTGTTCTCTTGACCAGAGAGGTGACCTCAGGGCAGTCAAAACAAACTGGGATACACCTATGAGCCAATCTTGTCAAAAAACATCCATTATCCAAAATATTTACAAGTTATGGTCCATATCTCATTGGTAATGTCAATTTTAATGTTTTCATTCAGTATGAAGCGTCCTGATGGGTGTAGGGTGTTGGTTGGTGAGATAGAAAAGGGTATTGGTTGATATATAGGCCTATGTGGTATTTAGGTACAATATCTGGAGGTAAGGAGGATATAAACCAGGATAGGTAATAACTGATTCGGGGCAGCTCAGTTATACATAGCACTCCAGGGAGATAACGTCTGGGAGCTGGATTCGATTCTCAGTCCGGTCAACGGTTGAACCCGTGGATGTCAGATGGGTGTTTCATTCTGTGTCAAGAGTACACCTTGCCTAATTGGCAATATTTTTATGCCAACATCACTTGTCGTCTTAAGTGATGATAACCTGTCCGTTATCATAACTTAAAACAATAAGCTATGTTAGCTTAAATGTATTGTGCAACCATCTCACTCAATCATTGAAGCTGACTCAAAATTCCAAAATTTACAGTGTAATGACTGTAATTAGTAAAAAAAAAAATACAGGTTATAAAGCCCAACCACCCTGCACATTGCACAATTGTCAAGGTTGGCCTACAATGGCTGCTATAGTACTGGTATAGTTACAATATTGAAATATGGGCACTTTATATTTTCCAGTTCTTATCATTTTCATCTTCTTTTGCTTATTTTCTGTGGTAGTTTTTATACTGCTGTGACAAATTTAGGGTGAATACCTTTTGACAGGTAAATACCATGGAATGCCAGGAACTGGCGTCAAGTTATGTGATCTCTGATTTAGATTATGATAAAACGCTACATGCCCCAAAGGTTGTGATGTCATTTTTGTCACAGGGGGCTTCAATGGGTTCATGACATGACTGTTGTTTTCAGGGCCGGATTAAGGTAGTATGAGGCCCTAGGCTGAACCTCAGTGTGAGGCCCCTTGCTGGACCTGAGACTGCCAATCACCGCAGAATTTTTCCATGTGATTCCCACTTCCTGTTTGTGGGCTTAAATTTGTATTCAAAAATTGTCATAAAAGCTGCTAAATGGATCGGTTGATCATAAAGTTTTCTTTACAAAATTACATGCGCTAGCAACAAACCAGAAATAAATCAGTCTCTGCATCTACGGCAGTTGACCCTGTTCTACTTGCTTTTATATAAATTTCCCTGGTTCAATTTCATGGGACTATGCAGCTCTTCTATTATCAACTGTACAATTATTGTAATTGCAAAAATTGGGAGACATGGTACTTTTTTTGCAATAATCAGAAGAATATCTCCAATAAACATCAAAATATTTGCATTAATCATGAAAATATCTGCAATAATTGTGAGAAAATGTGCAAAAAATGTACTAAAATTGCAGAAAAAATGGGAAATTGTACATTTCTCCCAAGATAATAGCACATTTTCATCCGATTGCTGCACAAATATTTCTGAAGTTATAGAGATTTCAGCAATAGTCGTGAAGTTATAGAGATTTCAGCAATAGTCGTGGAAATGTTTACAATAATTGAAGAATTATTTTGCTATAATTGTTAATTCTTATTTTAGCATACACATTTCAGCAATAATAATTATGTGCAAATCGAGATTTTTATGATTTTTCAGCAAAGTGTAATTGGATGATGGAGTCCTGAGGAGCTTCACGTGAGATATACTCTTTAAACAGGCATTTCAAGGCTACATGATCTGTGATTATAAATTTGGGGCAATTTGGGCCCCTTAATATGTGCAGGGGCAGACTGGCGGCAGAGCGGCAGCTGCGGGCCCATCCACTAAGTGGGGCCCATTCAAGATGTAAAAAATAAGAAAAAGAAAAGAAAAACTGTGCTATCTGGTTTATGATTTTGTGATGAAAGAACATTCCCTGAATACAACAGAAGCCTCTGACATGGGGGCCTATCCTAATAACACTTTACCAAACTATACATGCTATTGAATTTTGCCTCTCTCTTTTGAAATAATGCTGATCCTAGGAACTTTGGGGCCCTAGATTTATTTTGCCACAGGGCCCACAATGCCGCCAGTCCACCCCTGAATATGCATTTGAACCTAACTTGTCCTCTTGATTTATTTCAAATCATTTGTTACTTAAAATTCTAAAATTTAGGCAAATTCTTTTTTTTTTTGACCAAATGTGAGGCCCCCCTGAGACGTGAGGCCCTAGGCTATAGCCTACTCAGCCTAATGGGTAATCCAGGCCTGGTTGTTTTGTCACGAAATATACCTGGATTTTGGGATTTTTTTTTTCTATACTGGTTGTAGTAACTGTTGTGAATAATGGTTTTTATCTGGTTCAAACTATCAAAAGGGCTGGTGGACTTCTGAATGAAAAAATATTCAGTTTCATTTGCCTAACTGGTCTTTATTTCATATAGTTGGTTGGTAATTATTTAATTTTGAGAGGTCAACTATATAATTTTCTAATTTGCAAAATGGCAATTCATAATTAAATGTTCACAAATACAAGCATTTGGCAAATTTTATGTGAAGTGCCAAAGCAGAAATGTACTCTTCAACATACTCTGGACTCACAGTCTCACTTGTGTATATATTTCTATCCTATAGATTTATGGCATAATGCTGCAAAAAAGCATGATTCAATTCCGCCGGTAATCCATTCAGGAATCTTATGATATTTGAAATCCAATAGTGCCGCTTTTTTATTCTAAAATATTTCCAGACCGAGCAATATTTTCCAGTGAGAGGCAGTCGTTATACTGTAAAAGTTTGCTGTGCTTTACTTTGATTTTTTTGGGGAATTTCTTGATGGGGAGGGTTGATGATGGGACTTTATGTTCTTTAGTTATGCATAGGCCAAGCTTTACAGGACAGGCAGATACCAATTACCGAAGGATGATTTAGCTGCTCTATAGCCGAAATCAAAACCGTGATACATTTCAGTCAGGAAATTTGATATATGCAAACAGAGTGGACTGCGAAAATAGCACTTTATGAAGTATGATAGCCGATGAAGTGCCTTTTTCTCTACATTCAACATAGGAAACAGAGGCTGTTTGATTAGTCATGATCAAGAGAAGGCAATTTGACTTGTCTTAACTGATTTTAGAGTGAAAATCAGATGCATAATCCTTTCGTTTGCTTGTCATCAGCAAGCGGGATTAGTCTCCTTAAATCAAATCAACATTGAAAGTATTGGGTATGATCATGACAAATCATCAGCATGATGATGCACAAAGTGCCATTTTTGCAGTGCGGCAGTCCACTTTTTGCTTATCAAATTTCCTGACAATAATTGGAAGTCCGAAACTCAATTGATGAAGAGTTGCTTCTCAGAATCCATGCATAAAACATACTGTAGAATTATTTGTAATTTGTAATTTTGTATGACTGAATATTTATCACTATATTATTTACAGTGAAAGTAAAAAACATTGTTTTAACAGACACTACAATCTAGTGCAAGAAGGTAAATTATTACCAAGATTAAGCAACTATCCCAGAAGAGGTTTTTGAAAAACATAAAAGCAGAAAACAGCTGTGAACAAGTTTTTAGTAGCAAAACACTATCAGTGGAACCCCAACACCCTATAAATTTACTGGTATTAAGTAAGAATTGACGTCATATTCTATAAATAGCCGTGATGGGCTATTTATATAGTCTTAGGTGCTATATTTTCCCATGGCTTAGTGACTTACTACACCAGCTGATAGTTTGAATGATCTCAAGCTTCCCACATCTCTATTTTTTCTTAGCATTTTTTTTCTTCCTTTTTTTGAGACTGTGAGAGGGTATTTTTCACATGCCCTGCGTTATGTATCTCAGTATAAATATGACACTAAGATATCTCCAGCAATAAATAAAGGGATATATAGATATAGAATGCATGATATGTCGGAGAGATGGGCACGAGTATGTTGGAGACTTGGGAGTGCATCGATACTTCAGGAAAATAGATAGTAGGGCTCGGGCGGTTGACCAATCGATAATGCTCTAATGTTTTAACAAATTAAAGTGATTGATCGATAGAAATAGTTCAGTACTTGCATAGCCAATCATAAGTCCCCAGGAAAATTAACTGAAAAGAGTGACAATATAATTACAGGATATTTTTTTCGCGATTTTGTTCAAATATAGTGAAAGCTTAACAACTCAGTCTCATTTGGACTTGAGGTGAGCGCTCATTGATGCTTAGTTCTGCTATAATGTGATTCTGAAATACAGTGTTGAAGATGTTTTACCCATTGCAATTGGCATTTAGAATATAACATCATCAACTAAATCATTACACTGTAAAATTTGAATTTTGAATCGGCTCAAATGATTGCGCGAGGTGGTTGCCCAATTCCTTTGAGCCAACATAGCTTGTTGTTTTAAGTTATGACAATGGGAAGATTATCATAACTTAAAACAACAAGCTGTGTTAGCTTAAACAAACTGTGCAACCATCTCACTCAATCATTTAAGCTGACCCAAAATTTAAAATTTTACAGTGCACAAAGTCTATTGGCCATGCAGTGATTGTTCAGCCATCTCAATTGCATACTGTACAACCTTCCCATCCTCCAACCCTTGTTCCACCCCAAACCCTTCTTCTACCTCCCCTCTCCCAACCCTTATTCCATCCCCCCCCCCTCATAACAACCCCATCATCACCATACACCTGGCAAGGTGAGATAAACCAGCCAATTGCCATCCACACTCACCAGAGCAGCTGCCACTCAAACATTGCGCTATGCAGCTGTAGTGTCATGGGGCATGTGAACTCTACCCTGGCTTGATCATTAGGTAGTAAACTATAAATACAAGGCTGCGTGTTGATGAATGGGTACAGGAAGCCAGCTGACAAGGCACTGATCTATGTTTAACAATCATGAATTTACAGTGTGTTGTTTTCTTGTTTGTTGATTTTGACTGTGTATTTTGAAATAATCTGAACCTCTTATCACATCATATGTTTTTTAATCAGCAAGACTGTCAAGATCTCTCAGATCAATACATCTATCTACCTATCTTTCTATCAATGATCGATTTATCTATCTTTTGATTATCTATTACAGTAAAGGTAAAGGTAAAGGTACTTTTATTTAACGTGGTAGCCAAGATAAGTCAGTGACTTGTTTCCGTTTGGGCCCACGGCACCTCCAATTTACGTCTGATGCCTGATGTGAACGAAGATGTCGTGGGAAGACACGATGGCCAGCCTGGGGATTGAACCCATGTCCCTCGCGTGTGAGGCGAGCACTCTACTGACTGAGCTATAGGGGCTAGGTCCTTGAAATCTTACTGAATCTGTCTCTTGTACACCTGCTACTGCTGCTAATGATGTTGATGTAAAAGTGACTATCTGTACAAATACTCGTCAGTATATCAGTCAATCTCAGATTGTCTATTCACATTTCATATGGTGGCGTGCACTGCAGTTACAGAATCTGATGTGGACAAAGTTTTGCGAGTTCTTTTCTTCAAGTGATACAGAGAGGGGCCGCTGTTTCCAAACCAAGTTACATAAACTGTCACAATATGGTGGCCATTTTCACGCAAAGTTCCTTAGCTGTCCCAACATTGTTGCTACTTCAATCCCAAGTTCCCTAAACTGTCACACTTGTGTCACAGTATCATTGCTACTTACACACCAAGTTCCCTAAACTATCACAACATGGTTGCTATTTCCACATCAAGAAAAAAACGGTCACAACATGGTTGCTGGTTCCATATCAAGTTATAAACTGTCGCAACATGGTTGCTACATGGTTGCAACATGGTTGCTATTCACACACCAAGTTCCTGTAAAAGTCACACTAAGACTGTCATCCCTACAGTTATTTTCCCACCGAGTTCCCAAGTTCCATAAACTGTCACAACATGCCTGAACATGGTTGATTTTTTTACACTAAGTTCCTAAAAATTCACACTAAGGCTGTCATCTCTACAGTTATTTCCCCACCAAGTTCCCAAGTCCTGAAGATTGCACAGTATGGTTGCTATTTCTGCAACAATTCCCTTAAAGCACACTGTAAACCCATGCCGTAGGTGCCGTTGAAAAAGTGCCGTAAAACTGACGCTGATCTTACCGTAAATCTTTAAAAACGGTAAATTACCGTTAATTCAACAGTAAACCGTAAATGTGACATTGACTACCGCAAAACCAACAGGAATGTGCCGTAAAATCAAGAAAACGGCAATTAGCCAATTACTGTTGATTTTACGGTAACTGTTACTTTTACGAAGTTGCCGTATAGGCCTAATTATGCACTACAGCAGCTTACCGTAGAAATTTTGTTGCAGCAGGCCGACTGTTCTGAACCACAACACAAACAATGCTGTCAAAGCAGTTTGTTTGTTTGTTTCTGCAAACATGACTCTTGGCTGTTTATGATTTATAACAATAATCTAGACAACTTAAATCTATTGTACTTAAGTCTGCCTTAATGATATTTTCTGTCAACTATATTGCCGGTTGAACACTGTATGAGAGACTTGAGAAGATCTGTATTCGCATGGAAATTTTAAGTTTCAAGGTAATATCACTTTTAAAAATATACATGTGCCTATTAACACAGGAGTATTAACCTACCCAGAGAATGTTGTATTAAGTGAAAGAGGTGGGTGGGGCTGACTGCAAAATAATTAATTCAATATTAGTGCTATATATAAACAAATTAATTTTCTTGTGAAATTATGCATTACTAATATGAATAGCTAGCCTTTTACAATATTTTTATGTTCAAGAGTCTAATAGGAGATACTGGGGTAAATTGTGCTACTCACTGGAGGTCTTTTTATGAGCAGTAGGGGAGAATGGGGTTAGTTGTACCATGGGTACAGTACCCACTGTTGTAAATCAAATGAGTTTCATTATTTTCAATGATTCAATAAAGCATTATCGTTGGGGTGAATTGAAGATCTGGGTGAATAAGGCAATCCCACTCATGTATTCACATTTGGTGAATGTCATTATGAGCCATGGAAAAAAAAACTACCAAATATAATGCTACGAAAAGCAACACTCATAAGTTCAAATTTGTTATTGAAAACTTCTTGTTCTCAGTCATCTGGTATTGGTATAAGATGATGCCCTTCTGATAGGATGGAGTTAAAGTGTATATCTAGATATATTTGTGTAGTCAGATTTTGAAATCTTGCATTGCTGGTTTACTTTTGACAACCAGTTTTCTCCATTGTTGGTTAATTTTTTTACAACCAGTTTTCTTCAGAAAATCAATTTAGGGTAAGTATTGTAATTTGGAGTGGGTTGAGTTGTGCCAATGGCATGACATAGGATTTAATTTTTTTTAAATCTGTTTTTCTCTTCATTTTACTCAAAGCCTAGACATCTTTTGAAACAACTTACACTGAGAAGAAATGTTAAAAGTGTTATATCTCCCTCTTAACAATTAATAATCTGGATTTTGCAGAATTTTTGAATTTTTGTGTAAAATGGCTTATAATTGTTTAATAAGTTTCATGTAGCATATCAGACATATGCTGAACTCATGCTATATCGGAAGAAATAGGCAGAATGATAGGTTTTTATGGAATAAACTAAATCGAACAATTTTCACCATCATCTGGCACAACTTACCCCAGCACTTGGGTACTTGACCTACTTTTTTCAAACACTTGCCATGATCTTCTAGTTCGTGAAATATCATTTTCTGGTCGCCCTGAAACTCGCTTTGATTCTGGCCAATTTGTTATATCATTGATATCTAATTATAAGATTACATGATCAAGCTTTGGTTTTTTGGGAATCTCCCTGAAGCAAAAAATGGCACAACATACAATGGTCTCCCGACACAGCTCAATTTTATGCTCACCCTGTAAGCCTTTCATAAATTATAAATTATTAGCATGCATTATATTAATAACACAGTTACTGTAAAGCTATTTAAAATGTCCAACCATTAAGGAACAATACTAAAACCTAAGTTTTTTTTGTAAAAGTGCAATTCGACAGCAATGGCAAGACATACAATTTTGTATGTAGTCATATTGAGTGTCATTGGGTAACAAAAAATAGTAAGATTTGCAGATGCTCTTGGAATACTGGTCTTATGATATTATGTTAAACAAGAATCCGCGGATCCAAAAGCAGAGCTTGGCATTTCTGTAGGATCTGCCTTTAGAACTCGCTCTGTCCTTTCATTGGGCATGCGGGCCTGTGAATAATACAAAGCTTTAGTTGATCTTCCTGCCCCTGAAAAATCAATCCATTGATTCAAAAAAGTCTGTCAAGATGGAATCATTACACATTTTTCAGCCTTAATGAGGGCTCAGTGCCCTCATTTGTCATTAGATGAGGGCGTTTCTATTAATGATAGGGAAGGAAGACTGGGGAAAGTTATTTTTAGCACATTGGAATACATGTATATGGATGATGACGGTAGGCCTTAGAGAAAAGTGGGTAAAGTGGCACAACTACATGTAAGGCGCTGGTACAATTCATTTTGTCACTTGATGGGGCAATTTGTAGCACCAACTTTATTCCAAAAAAATCTTGTGTTTCACCCATTTCAAGGGAAGGATCCTTCAGGTTTATATCCTGTATATATATATATGCAATTTTTAGCTTAATATTAGATTAGGGACTACAGCAATGAGGCAAGGTGCACCATTGCACAAGATGAAAGATCCCTCTGACAAGGGTTGCCTGGATTGAGAATCGAACCAGTGTCCCTGAGGTCAGTAGGCCAAACATTACTGCTGAGCCCTTTAAATGGATGGCATTGCCTTCTTTACTAAATTCTTCCAAAAGTGGGCTACACAAGTTGCTCTTTGGCACAACTTACCCCCAGTATCCATTATACATTAAAGTTATTGAGTGACAGTACTCCAGAGCAATTTCAATGTAATTGAGGAGGTTTAATATTTTTTGAGAGTTTAAAAAATTTGCGGTTTGCCTACAAGATTTAGGTTCCTTCACAGCGACTTAGTCTATGTTATCTACTGATGTCATTAAGTTTTCAGCAAACAGCTGCCATATTATAACAATTCTTTTTGTTGCAGGGAACTTATAAAATCCAGTTAAAGTGACTACAAAATGTTGTCCTTCTGCAACCAGTCAAGATGCAGTACCATCCAAAACTCTCCTACTGAAGTCATCTTATTCCATCTGATGAGTTAGACACATCGTCGTTCCTGGCTGAAGTAAACAACTCCAAGAAATATCACCAATGCATTTCAACCCACACTTTCTCACCTCTGCCAATGACCAGCAATATTCATACAAACAATGTGTAAGTCATTTATATAAACATCATGTCAGAGTATAAGATATTTTAAACTTAATTTTTTCTGAAGAACACTGAATAAGAATATTTATTTATTTTTCCAGAAAGAGAATTGTAAGGTTGCTGCCTGAAACCAGGATGGACAGCTTTAAATTTGGATGCCATTGTGATGACTTGGTTCAGAGATATTGCCCAAATGTATTATACGATATGACATCATAAAAAGTGAAATGGTAAGTTGTGTCACTGTTTGTCTTGGGCTGATACTGTATGCCAAATAAAACAATTTTTTTCAAGGCAATCTCAATATGAGATATTATACAGTTATCCAGTTGCAAAATCAGTGACTGATATTGAACAGGTGCTGTGCGCTGATAAATAGTATGGCTTTTGGTTGCTAATACAAAGAAAATGGCTGGAAATCAGACGTGTGAAGTTTTTGTTTCTTTTGGCATGCTTGTTTTAAACATATCTCATCATAACTCAATAACTTTTGCACCCACAATTAAGTAACATAAGCAAAATGAATAAGGCAAATGGGAGAAAAAAAATTGAAAAACAGAATGTGGGAATGTGAAATGTCAATTCAATCTTTTACACATTGAACTTGCCATGCAAAAATCGGCCGTGCTATAGATTCAGATTCAGACAGTGGAAGCGTATTACCGCCAAAGATTTTTTATTTCGGGTTTGATACAAAGAAATTTTCATCGGAGTGTCGGGTGTCAGGGAAAGTTGGAAGTGGAGTTGAGAATTGGAAGGGCAGTTGGAAGGAGCGTTGGAAGGAGATTCGGAATTGAAGATGGAATGAGAGTTGGAAGTGAAGTTGGAAGGAGAGTCAGGGAAGGAATTTGGGAGAAAACAGGAGTCGGAGACAGGAGTTTGGGCGAGTTCAGGTAGAGTTGGGAGGGAAGTCAGGAATAGAGAATTGTTGAGAGTCAGAAGGAGGGAGTCATGGAAAGGTGGAAGAAGGGAGTCAAGAAGAGAGTTGAAAGGGACATTGTTGGAGGTCTCCATGTCGGCCTTGTTCTCGAGGTTAGCCTCGGCGCTATATTTTGATGGCCTTGGCCTTGGCTGGGTCTTGGATGCCAAGTCACAGGCTTTGCCTCAGTCTCAGGTGTCTTTGGGCCAGTGTTGGAGGCCTCGAGAAGACTCATCCTCAAGACCCGTCTCTGGGTTATGTTTTGATGGCCTCGGCCTTGGCTCGCTCTCGGATGCCGAATCCTTGGCCTGGCCTTGGTCTCGGATGTTTCAACCTTGACTGCATCGTTGGTAAGAGAGTCTGGAGAACCGAGTAGGGGAGAGGGGATTTTTGAAGTCAGGAGTTGGGGTTGAGTCGGGAGGTGCATCAGGATTAGGGAGTTATTGAGTCGTAAGAAGGAAATCAGGGAGAGTTGGGAGTTTTGAGTTTGGTGTCCCCTCCCGACTATCCCAACTACTGACTCTACCCAACTCCCGACTCTCCCCTAGCCCCTGACTCTTTTAAATTCCTTCTCCAACTCCGACTCTTAACTCCATCCTCCCAACTCTCAAATCCCTCCTCCTGACTCTCCCTCTTCTCCCAACTCTCCTCACAACTCTCACTTCCTGACTCTCCTGACAACTCTGTCTGACCCCTCTTCCAAACTCTCCTTCTGACTCTCCTCTTGTTTCCCCTTTCAACATCTTCCAAACTTTCCCTGACTCCCTCATCCCTACATTCTCCTGACTCTGCTCGACTCTCTACTCTCCTTTAACCCCTTTTGCTTTTTTGCTGAGATGGAAAGGTTTTTGCATTAAGCCAAAATTTGATTAAACCGAAAGCTTCTTGGATTAAAGTTTTTCATTTGAACCAAAACCCCTTTTTTGTTTATTGATTTTACTTAAAAATTATTTTATATGAAAAAGGTTCCTGCTGTAGGTTTGACTGCAAAGTACTCAACTATTTCTCCTGACTCTCCCCAATTTCCTTCTTCCAACGTTCCACAACTCACTCTTCCAGACTAACCTCCATACTCCTGACTCTCCCCAGTTTCCTTCATCTGAATCCAGTGATGGAATTGGGAGGGGGGAGTTCAATAAAAAAAAAACAGGGGGAGCTGTGACCTGCTACAGCTCCCCCAATCATCAGAAGAAACAGATAATTATCATGTTCACTTTTTCGGTCCTCCAGGTAGGCCTAAATTTAGCCAAAAATAAACCCTGGTTTGGAATTTTTCTCCCTTTTAAAAATTTGGAATGGCGCGCCTGTGCCGCGATAGCTGATAGCTCCCCTGACAAAAAATTTTCCATTTCCATCACTGTCTGACTCTCAACAACTCTCTCTTCCAGACTGCCTTCCTGACTTTCCATGAAAGTCTTCCCAACTCCCTTCCTCCCAATTTTGCCTCCCTCCTCCCGATTACTCCAAACACTCTCCAACTCCCTCCTCCCCCCGACTTATCAACTCCCGCGACTGACTCCCCTTTTGATTCCCCCTATGTCCTGCCAACTTTCCCCAACTCCTTCTTCCTGATACCCCTCCTGAATCTCCCCTACTCCCTTCTAGCAACTCTTGCACTCGCTCTTCCTGACTTGCCCTTCAATCCAAACTCCTTATGACTCTCCCAGATTCTCCCCAAATCCATCCTCCAAACTCGCCTTCTGACTCCTCTCCTGATGCCCCTCCCAACTCTCCATGTGACTTCCCTCTCAACTTTCCCCCACTGCATCCTCCCGATTACCAAACCCCAGACTGCATCCTCCTGACTCTCCCCAGCTGCCTCCTCATGACTGTTCCCAACTAATTTCTCCTGACTGTTCCTGCTTTTTTGCTAAGACTAAAAGTTATATAAAAAATCTAATCTTGAATAAAACCTAAAGGGCTTCAGATATTACTCAAAAAGTTTTTATAGATTAAATAAAAAAGATTTTTGGTTCAAAAGAAAAAACTCTGGGATTAAACAAAAAGATATTTCGATAAAAATCAAAATGTTTTTTTTGGTTCAAATGAAAAACTCTTTAAATTAGATGAAGGTTTTTGGATTACACCAAATCTTTTATTTGACTAAATGAAAAAGGCTTTTGAATTTCAACCAAAAAGCTATTGGAATAAACCGAGCAATGGTTTTTCATAAATTAAAAAAAGTTTTTGGTTTAAACAAGAAGTTTTTGGAAAAAACCAAAAATAAAAAATATCATTGGTAGTAATACGCCTCCGTATTGCACATTGAGTCATCGGTTCTTGTTGTTTGTTTTTTCAGATAAATCAAACATTGTCAATCCTATGCATATAAGTAATAAAGCTACGGTCTTCAGCTATCTTGGTCTCAAATGTCAGTGGTCCTGAATCTCTCTTGAGCATTTTTCCTTAATGGAAACAAGGGTAACTTTAAAATTTCTAAATTACGCAATACTTCACAACTGCATAATGCATATCAAAACTATTACCCCGTGAAGAATTCATTATTATATATTTAGAATAATTAAATTTTATGAGCACCCCTCGCATACTAAATTTTTATATGGTTTAACATGCACACTCTCTCCTGCTAATTATATAATCAATTATGAACCCTTCTTATAAAATTGACCTAAGAGGAATGTGTCACTTTTCTGAGAATGACAAACAACATGCATATAAATTGTACATTTACTTGTCATTATGTTTGCACATTTCAGGAACCAGGCGACAAAAAAGAGAGATCCGTTCCTTCGAAGTTTGGAGGCAAACCAAAAGAAGAAAAAAAATCCATTTTGACCCAGGAAAGATCCAATGGACAAAATTTCAATTTCAACTTAGATAAATATTCTTTTAGACTTTTGGATGAATGAGAAATAAAATCAAAATTTAAAATTTATTTTAATAATTGTTTTTTTGTTTATATCCGCTAATAAATGTGTTCTTATGACAAGCCTTCTTTTGTGTTTGATTCTTTCTCAAATGATAATGTTGCAATAAAGTATGAGGCTAAAAATGATCAATGCATGAAGCAGAAATTAACTGTAATTCCCTGAAAGAGCGACGGTGACATCTGGTGAACTGCAATCACAGGCGAACAATAGCATTAGTGAGGATAGCCGGCCAATTAATTTGAATATACATATTGATAATCCATAAGGGATATTCACTGAAATTAAAATCTGTAGTATGCTTAATTTTTTTATATGAAGGTACTGAATACACATACCATTAAATTTACGGCATCTTGCTGTCATCCCTACAGTAGCTTTGAAATTTGTATTTAAATTACGGCAATATTGCCGTAACATGACATAACGGCGTAATTTGTAATTTACGGCAGCTTACTGTTAAGGCAAAGTGTACGGCAATTTGCCGTTGGCATAAAATTACAGCTACGGCAATTTGCCGTCTGTATCAAATTACGGCATGAGAGTGTTAAATTTACAGCAACTTGTCGTAAATTGAATAACGGCATTACCGTTGATTTTACGGCAAGTTACCGGCTAATTTGCTGCCGGTAATGCCGTTAAACCAACGGTTTCGGTTTTACAGTGCAGCTGCCTCTACATCAAGCATATCGATTTTGGTCTTGCAGTTATTACAACGATATTGAGGGATGTAGCTGAAACTTTTACTGCTACAGTTTCCCTTCGGTTCATTGGAAAATACCCGGAAGTCATTATGTACTATACAACTTTGTATGCATAACAGTACCACAAGTGAAACCAAACCTCATACATGTTGTAAAGCAATCAAATTTTGGACCACAAAAAATTGAGCTAGAAAAATTGCAAGAAAAAATATGTATTGATGTCAGATTCAGCATGTGATGCAAATTAAAAAGCCTTTTAGATAATTTGTTGTGAGCTTAGGTTATCATGTCTGGGTGATGGGATACTTCGTGTGTGATGTTGCATATTTGTTATGGCATACATTAAGCCTCTGATTTCGTACTTTTGATTTCGTACTTTCATTTTGTTTTGAAGTACGAAGACTCGTTCGATGTTGATACTTTTGAAGTTGTAATACTGCTGCAGCAAATACGATGTGAATTTTTACTATGGAAAATTGTTTGACATTGCAGAAACACTTTTCGGATAAAATTAGTAAGCAAAATAGCATCTCCTTTAATTCAGATATCTGTAAATTCATAATTTTGTCATAGAGATACGTATGAATATAATTTGAGGTGATGCAGACAAGTCTCTAGAACTTCCTTAATAATTTTGACAGTTTGATATGGGTACAAGTGGCAAATCAGCTGATGAGACTCACAGTCAAGACTGTAAAAGTTCAATTTTGAGTCAGCTAAAATTTTTGAGTGAGATGATTGCATGATTCCTTTGAGCTAATGTAGCTTGTTGTTTTAAGTTATGATAACAGACTAGATTATCTTAAAAAAATAAGCTATGTTAACTCAAACAAATTGTACAACCATCTCACACAATCATTTGAGTTGACTTAAAGTTTCAAATTTTACAGTGAATGGCAGATGTAATGATGAGATCATAGCTGTTATAGTATAGGATCTTATAGTAAGTACAGCGACTTAGATATGGGCACTTAGCATTGGCAACTTTAAGTTGGTAGTTGGTCAGGTAGAAACATAGGATCTTCATTATTTATCAATGGTCCTGTCATGCCATGGTATACTTTTTTTTGCTACAAAGGAAGCAAGAAGACAAGCTGGGCATTGTCTGTATTGCATGTTTTGAGCATTCTTAAACGACATGTCATAAAAATCTAATTCTTGGTTATTTACAGCCAAATGATGTTAGACAAAAAACTTGCAAAAAGGTCTATTGTTCTTGCAAGTATACATGCATTTCTGTCCCTTCTTTATGACTTTATGACAAAATTAATAAATAAAAAAATGTTATGGCCTGAGTGTTGCTTGTAAAGTGCAATCATATAGAGTAGGTCGGGGCATGCGGCCTCCCTTAACTTCGAGGGGTGATTTGACCTACTTTTTATGGGCGATTATTTGAATGCTTACATTGTCAGGAAGGGATCACTTGACTCGTCTAATAACTAGTGTAACAAATGTCTACCAACTTTAATAAAGGAGTTACGGTCATTTTTGTAAAAAAATTAAAATGGCCTTCTTACCCCACCCATCGGGCAAGAAGCCCCCTATTATAATCCTATGGCAATTTTTTTTGCGAGCACATTCAGCCTAAAAGTTATTTCTTAGGGTTCTTCTATCATTTTTAAGGCATCTATTCACTTTTTCTGAATTTCAGAATTTTTCTGTCCATACTTTTATTTTTTAATATTTTTTGCCCTGTTTCAATTTCAGGCCAAATTTTTTTCTATTTTAATTATCTATTCTATCAAGATTTAAGGCAAAGTACACATTATTAAATGGTTCCTGAAGCAGCTTCGACCCCCCAGTGAAGGGGGCCTCATGCCCCACATCATGTGGGGCCTCTCGCCCCAAACCCACATATTTTAATTTGACCTCTGTATTTGAAACTAAAATGCAAAAAAACATGATCCAAATCATATTTATGTGATGGTCATAAAGTGAAGCAATGCAGATATCCATTATACTTTTAAATATTTCCAAAGTTATTTCTGACAACCCCTTTCAAAGAATTTGTCAAAGTTACAAAACCATGCACATTTTTTTTGTTTCTTTAATTTCTACTATGGTTTGGTGCTGTTTGCCCTGAAAATTTGTGACGTCACCTAAAACGCCTCTAGCTTCAATCATATCATATCAATATATAAACGCACTCAAAATGTAAGTTTGGATATAACCCTGGGGGGCCTCTCACCTAACCCGGGCTTCTTGCCCCGACCTACTCTACAGGTATTTTATAAAGGTGTTGTCTTTGTCTTTGCTCTGCATTACAGCATCGATTTTGTTGCTTTTGGTTTTTCTTGATGTTCTTTTGGTTTTTCCTGATATTCGCTGCATCTATTCGTAAAATGTTATTCTTAGGTTCTCAAGAGCTTTGGGGTTGCAGAATTGATTGGTCAATACCGTGTAATGTATGAAATACATGATTTGAATATGTCTGATAATATTCTGAGAACCCGATGATTTATAAGTATTTTGTTGCTTTTGATACAATTCTGCATTATATGTCATCGGAGAATAAATATTCTATTAATAATGAAGGTTTTGAGTGTTCCCGGGCACAAAAACATAACAGTATGAAGCCATTTGGTTAGATTTCATAGAAAACTTGAAGAAACATCTACTGAGTACATGTATTTGAAGATTTACACATATAGTCAAATAATGATAAATGATAAATGATTGGGGGTTTTACATCTTCAATTTGGACTTAACCGAACTCTGCCGACATGAGTTTGATAATGAGGCGTGTGACACAGTGGATTTGCATCCATTTCGGGGCGCATACATCACCCTGTTGTGTAGTGCCAGGAGCGAGAGTTGAACCCGGTCCCTGAGAGCCTAACTGGATTCAAGAGCGGGCACTCTAATAACGGTTAGGCCACGACGGCACTACTGCCTTTAGCCCCATACCTGTCCAGTGTGTCCATACTTTCATATATACTGTAAGGAGAGTTGGTATTCTTCTATCCTAACCTTTCCACATATCAAATCTGGACTTCAGAATGCAAAATCCACCTGTCCTCATTGTGTATGACAATGTATATATATGACTACCCATACCTGTCCCCACTATAGTGGACTATTGTAAACTGTATGGGTTGTTGGTGTTCCTCAATCTTCACATGTGTCCATCTCAAATCTTCACTTTTGCATGAAAAATGCTTGGAACTCCAATAGGATCAAACCTCCATGGATTCATTGTAAACTCTATGAGCTGATGGTTTT